>OY856187.1:155370684-155502869 GCA_963693315.1 Diogma glabrata
ATATGCAAGGAACTGATTTGTTTAGAAGCGATATTGAACAAAGTGGTGAAGAGGCTTACGAGCAGCTGTTTTTTTAAATTTCAATACCATTTTGTACCTGGTGGTAATTGGAAAAAACTAGGTACATAAGCCTCTAGTACTGTGTTTTTGCATTTGTTGGAATTTTTTCAGTGTCAACTACATCCACACTACACACAGGCGGTCCACCATCCAACGGCTGATTTTTCCCACTTTGTTTAGGAAGTTTGCTGAGAGCATACAAAGTTCATGCAATAATCAGTTTTGAAAACACTTTGTAACAAGTGGCTGATCAGAGGTCAGGATTACCGTAAGCAATACTGACGACTTCATTATGTGGATTCGGTAATTTTATTCTCGGTCCTTTTCAAATGCTGAGTGTATGCAAATGTTTTTGAATGAACGAAAATATTTTTTAATTTTAATTTAACAAAGTTTTTTCATTTAATAAAACAAAATTTAATCAACATAAATATTTTGAATAAAATATTATATGTACTAGGAATCGCCCAGTGGCCGAAATTTGGCCATTGTAAATAGAAATTGTAAATCGAACTCCCAACCAAATAGCTACAACACATTATTTCAGAGTTTAATTAATTGATTTTGAATTCTGAAACAAATAACTTCAAAAAAAAAACAAAATAACCGAACAAAAAACACAAACAAATACGCCTATGACATTGTTGCCATTTTTTCCATTTTTCCTGAAAAAATCGTCAAAATTCAAAAAAAAAGTATTTTTCGGCATATCTACTCCTCAAGACCTATCCTACAATATACATTTGTCACACTTTTGATGGAGCAAATATTTAAAAATTGTACCGCAAAAATTTTGCTTACGTATTTATATATATATATATATATATATATATATATATATATATATATATATATATATATATATATATATATATATATATATATATATATATATATATATATATATATATATATATATATATATATATATATATATATATATATATATATATATATATATATATATATATATATATATATATATATATATATATATCAGACAATGATAAATTCAAACAAATTTCTTCATCATCTAATTCCGATTATATTCGTAAAATATAATGAAGGCGAAAAAATGAAAATCACAAAACAAAATTATTGAATTTATTGTTATAAAATAAAATAGAACCAATAACATCAGCTTACTTCGATAGAAAAATAATTTTAAATTAATTAATTTCAAGAAAGATGCTGGAAAAATATTTCAACTTTGACTAAAGATGGAAATTTGAATGACAAAGAATTGATTAGTTTTTGGACGATATTGGGATAAATGATGCCGGGTCTCCTGTGCACCTCTATATTTAAAAATTCAACAACATCAGTTCTTGATAATTGATTTTGATTAAACTTAGTAAATATGATTTGCAATCAATCATAATTAAAGTATGATTTGTAACAGTTTGGCATATGCCAACTTCACCTTCGGCAAAAAAACTTTTACTTTTGGTATTTGTACAACAATGTATGTCGTATACATCTCTCTTTAATTATCTTATTTTGCTGAAAATTTAGCAAAACATGGAGATTTAGATAAAAAGGAACTGATTAGCTTTCGATCGATAATGGGCAAAGTGGTGGGGACCACAGAAGCACCTGTTTTCATAATTAGAACTACATGAAATGTATTACAATAATTAGCCATTAATTGAGGAATTTGATGGATATAAGCTCACTTTATACCCAGAGTCTTTTGCTGCCAGAGCTGTTGTGAAGTCAGTATATGCATACGTTGAACATCCACCATGTATTTTATAGGACTGTCCTAGTTTTTACCATGCTTTCCCTTGAGATTTTTTGCAAATACATTATACAGACAGTATATGATGTCCTTTATTTCTTAATTTGATATGCAAATGTCCTCTTTTTTTGCATAAACATTGTACAATATGTATCAATATGAATTTAAAATAATAATTTTTCTAAATTTAGCTAAAATTTCTCTAAGTTATTTATTTAGCGTATGGATATATTGTATGTACAGTGTGATAAAGAACAAAGTTAATAATCAACGAAACTCAAACTTCAACGTCAGGATTTTCCAGTCATTCGAGTGCATTCGGTGTTGCGTCGATAAAATCTCTTATTGGACCTTGATAAGAGCGTAAGGTGCATACGGAGACAATGTGATGAATTGTTTGTTTTTGTGCTCCAAAATTACAAGAGAGTGACGTTACTACTCCCCATTTGTAAAAAAATCAGCACATCTTCCATTTAATGTTCGGATTCTGTTCAATTCCACCCATAAATTACGTGGAATGTCAAAGCCATTCAATTGGATATTGGGGTCTGTTATGTATTGGGGTATGTTGTCCACTCATTTTTCCATAATTCTTTTTTCTCAAAATTACTTGGTTTGAGTTCTTCAATGAAAAATTTTCAGATGGTTTACGAGATTTCAATCTATGAAAAATTGGTGTAACGAGATCTTGATATGGTGGAAGTAGTTGATTGTCCATTATCTTATCATATTCTTTTAATAAGGCCTGAGATCATCGCAAAAGCGGAGGTTCAATATTTGATAAAACTGGAAGCCATTCTAATGGTGTCGAGTCGATTGCTCCGGTCATAATACGCATTGTTGTTCTTAGCTGTATATCGATTTTGGTTGCATGAGTACTTTTCAACCAATCAGGGTCCCTATTCTCAAATATCACATCCCTTTTCCACATGTGGAATATTGTCAAAATTCATAAAAACGTTCGAAATTTACAATGTATTTATTCTCAAATTTCCTACCAAGGAAAAATTTCCCTACCAAGGGAATATTTCCGAGTGGGTATAAAGTATGTGTAAAAATTCCCCATGTACATCAAATATAAAAAATTTTTAATTGTCATTCTTGTTATATGTTTGAACATTATATTTGGAAAGTTGTTTATTTTATAATTATTATTATTTTGTAAAAATTTATATTGGAAAGTTGTGTTTATTTTATAATTATTATTATTTCGTAAAAATTTCATATGGGGCGATATATATTCTATGAACTCTTCGGTCATAGATTTATTAATCCGAAACTATTTAATAAATTTATTTTCGCGCAAGTCGAAACAATGTTGTCGTTGATGAATACCTCGGGTAAATTCCATTGCCTCTGCCTGTTTCACTGCAGAATTAGCAAAAAGAAGACCTAATTCTTCTAATTCAGCCATTTACATTGAAAATTTTATGACAATAAATAAACAAAATGTCAAAAATAAATTTACCACACAATGAAGTTAGTTTCAATTTAAGGGTGGTGAATAAAAAATTACGAATGGTTCGAAAATACGGTTTTTGGTTGGATGTGGAATATGCATGTGGAAAATACAAATTCCCTTGGTAGGGAATTTTGACAGATGTCCACATGTGGAAAATGGATGTGATATTTGAGAATAGCGTTCCAGGCGCGCAATATTCAGCTGAGGAGAAAACAAGAGCCATAGCAGATGTTCTTACTACATTTGCAGAAGCTGCCCATGTTGATCCCGCAAGTTTTTGTATGATATTATTTCTTGTCATTAATTTGGCTTTAAGTTTCAAGCAATTTCCTGTCCAATGTGTGCCCAAATATTGCGGATTGAAATTATGTGTAAGTTGTTTTAAATATGTATATATGTGTAGTCGTTAAAAATGAAGAACAGTTTTATCCATGCTTGGGCATAATCTCCATTTCTTGAAATAATCTCCCAGTATTATTAGATCTTCCTCCAATATGTTTTCAGTGATTGAAAATTGATTCGATTGAATTGCAATTGCTATATCATCAGCATATCCAAATTTTCTTGATTGAGGTGTTGGCAAATCGATCAAGTAAATGTTGAATAAGTGGGCGAGATGGAGAAGTGGATAAGTCAACAACATCACTTACAAGGAAGTTAAGCAACACTGGGAAGGGTTCCAACTTAAACGGGTGACCGCTTGGGAACTTCATCAGGAAAAATATGGAAATATGATTGTAGCACATTGAAGCAGGAATATCTCGCCCACGGTATGCCAGTATACCTTATCCAGCAGCCCTGGAAACTGGCTAGGATTCGATGGCCCAATCACCCGTTAATCCGAAAGGTGAATCCGAAATTCAAAATGATTAAAGAAACGAATACTAGAAAGAAAATTGAAACAAAACAAAACCGGAAAAATCAAATATCGACCCTTAGCTATCGTACCCGGACACGAGTAGGAAACTGGAATGTCAGAACTCTGATAGAATCATCGCGGTTAGCACAAGTTGAGAAAGTCATGAAAGAATATAACATCGAGATACTAGGACTCAGTGAAGTAAGATGGAAAAACAGCGGAGAGCTAACAACAAGCGAAGGAAATTACATGATGTTCTCTGGTAAATCCAACACACACGAACAAGGCGTAGCAATATTAACAACACCTAACGCAAAGAAAGCACTTCTCGAATGGAAACCAATCAGTAGCAGAATAATAACAGCAAGATTCCAATCGAAAATTAGAAATACAACGATCATACAGTGCTATGCACCTACCGAAGAAGCTGATGATGCGACAAAAGATGAATTCTACGAACAGCTCCAAGCAACACTGGCTAGTGCACACCGAAATGACATTAAAATAATACAAGGTGATTTCAATGCCAAAGTTGGAACCGACAACACTGGAATGGAATCAGTCATGGGCAAACATGCACTAGAATCAACACGTAACAATAATGGAGATAGGCTCATCGATTGTTGTGTCACAAATCAACTATTCATAGGAGGCAGCAAGTTCCCACACAAGAACATACATAAATACACTTGGACATCACCAAATGGAAGAACCAAGAATCAAATCGATCACGTACTGGTGAATAAGAAGTTTCTATCCTCACTACAAGATGTCAGAGCAAAGCGAGGAGCAGACATACACAGCGACCATCAACTGGTAATTGCAACATTCAAAATTAAACCAGCCGCTGTAAAACACAACAAGTCATGTCAGAGAAAATTTAACATCAACAGATTGAGCGACAAAAACACAAATAACACCTTCAAAGAATCGCTCCAGCTCAATCTACCAAACAACGAAACCACCAGCATTGATGAAAAATGGGAACAAGTTAAAGAAGCTTACGTCAAAACTGCTACAGATGTGCTTGGATACCAAGACAAATCACGGAAACCATGGATTAGCGATGATACCTGGAAGAAAATTGAAGAGCGTCGTCAGCTCAAGTTGCAATTGTGTCACCAGAACACAACCGAGATCCGCAGCAAATATGAAAGTACAGCAAAACAAGTTAAAAAGATGGCAAGGAATGATCGCAGAAGATATACAGAAAGCATTCTCAAGACTGCAGAGACAGCAGCAGCTAATAGAAATATGCGCACACTACACAAATGCGTGAGAAAGGTCACCAATAAATATACAAACACTCCACCAATAAAGGATGAATCTGGTCAAACCCTCACAACACATGAACAACAGCTAAATAGATGGAAAGAATACTTCGAAGACAACTGCCACCAACATGAAGATGATTTGCAGTCTCCGGATGACAACTATAACGAAACTATCAGCACCCATCCACCAACGGAACGGGAAGTTAGAGATGCCATACAGAAACTCAAGAATAACAAATCTGCTGGTACAGATAATATATCAGCAGAATTACTCAAAGCAGATGTAAACACAACAGCAGAAGCTCTAACACCACTATTAGCTGATGTATGGAACGAAGGTAAAATACCAACCAAATGGAAAGAAGGTTTAACCATAACAATCCCAAAGAAAGGTGATCTAAGAGAATGCAAAAATTGGAGAGGTATATCTCTGCTCAACACAATAATGAAAATACTAGCGATGATCATTCTCGAAAGAATATCTCCATCAATTAACATGAAACTAAGAAATGAACAAGCTGGCTTTAGACCAGGAAGAAGCTGTACCGATCATATCAACACAATCCGTATCATCATAGAGCAATCAAACGAATGGAATTCACCATTGTATCTCCTCTTCGTGGACTTCGAACGCGCCTTCGACTCAATTAACAGAAGCGCGATATGGAAGACACTTTGTGAAATGGGCATCCCTAAGAAAATAGCTGATCTAATCAAAGAAATGTATCGGGATGCTGGAAACAGAATACAATACAAAGGACAGCAAAGTGATAAATACTACAACCACCGAGGAGTGAGACAAGGCTGTGTACTATCCCCGCTACTATTCCTGATAGTACTAGATAGTATCATGAGAAAGCTCGATGATGCAAGTCCAAATGGAATCCAATGGAACACAACAAGCCGGCTCAATGATCTAGACTACGCAGATGACATCTGTCTACTTACACACACACATACGGACATGCAGCAGAAAATACAGAAGCTGTCAGCCCTTGCACATGAAGTCGGTCTCAACATTAATATCAGGAAAACAAAGTCTATGAGATTGAACACCAAAACGATAACACCAATTACCATCAACAATACACAAGTGGATGAAGTCGACAAATTTGTGTACCTTGGTTGTACTGTAGCAAAAACAGGCGGGACTGAAGAAGATATCAGTCAGCGTATTAACAAAGCCAGAAATACGTTCAATATGCTTCACAATATCTGGAATGCATCCGTCCTGTCAAGAAAGACAAAGCTACGAATGTTCAATGCATGTGTCAAGTCAGTACTGCTGTATGGGTGTGAAACGTGGAAACACACAAAGAAGATCACAAATCAACTACAGGTGTTTGTGAACAAATGCCTGAGAAGACTGATCAAATGCTTCTGGCCGAACACCATCAGTAACCAGGAACTTCTACGGCAGACAGAGCAGTTAGACATTGAGTCCGAGATAAAACAACGGAAACGGAGATGGATAGGACATACACTGAGGAAATCAGCTGAAGATATAACAAGGATGTCCCTAGAGTGGAATCCACAAGGAAAAAGGAGAGTTGGAAGACCACCCATGACGTGGAAGAAAACGGTGCTAGCTGAAGCAAAACAAATCGGCAAGACATGGGGTGAACTGAAAGCGACTGCCCCGAACAGAGTCAGATGGTCCAGTCTAGTAGACGCCCTATGCTCCTAAATGGAGATAAAGGAAAAAAAAAAAAAATAAAAAAAAATGTTGAATAATAATGGAGCCACTACTGATCCTTGTGGGAGACTATTACTCAATTTACTGAAATAACTCTTCTCATTGTTTCGATAGACCTGGAACAGGTGATTTGTGAGCATATTATTGATTACTTGAGTAAGTTTAAGGCATTGAATAATGTTGAGCAGCTTATATATTAGGCCTTTTCGCCAAATAGTGTCATAAGCCGCTGTGAGGTCTGTAAAAACGACAGACGTTCTTAATATTTTTTGGAAACCGAATTCGATAGTTAGATAGTGAGAAAACTTGATCTGTGCAATTGCGTCCACGAAGAAAACCAGCGTATTCTGGCGGTAAGACCTCATCGATTTTTGTTACAATTCGTTTGTAAATTAATCGTTCAAATGATTTGTAGCAGACATTTAGCAGTTCGATTGGTCTATAACTTTCCGGATTTTCTACTATCTTTCCTGGTTTCAACAATGCTATAATTGTCGTTTTCTTGAAAAAATCTTGGTGTAAAAGCGAGTAAGCCATTTTCTGGTATTTTCTCCGCAATTTTTGAGGAATTCTGGATAGACATTATCAAAGCCAGCCGCTTTTCCCGATTTCATGTCCAATAATGAAACTGTAATGTCTTCGATGGTGATAGGGTGACAATATTTGGAAGATCTTGGTGTGTTTCGTTCCAAGTTTTCAAGATTTAAGAGAACTTGTTTTTGAAAGTTTTTTATATGTGGTTCAACTCTTGACACATTTACTATCCTGTTCGCTATTAAATGTGGATTGATGTTTGTTTTATCAGCAAATTTCTTTTTTCCCAGCACCCCAATTTTCGTATTTGACTCCATGCTTTTCTACTAGAATGTGTTAAATCCATATTTTCTATAGTAGACATCCACTTTTCTTGTCGATTGGAATCTAAGGATCTTAATAGATCATCAGCTATTTCTGGGTCTCCACTTTCTACGAATTCATCGAAAACTCTTTCACTTTCCTCGTTCCATCCTGGAATATATTCCATACGATAGTCTCGCGGTATGTTTTTTGCAGCTGTTATAGTAACGCCAACGAAACGGTCGTAGTTTCTTGCAACAGGTGGAATAAAAGTTCTCTAAGTTGTCTAAGTATTACAATCTTGGGCCAAATATCAAAAGCATACCCTTACTTTTTGGCAATTTTTGACGTTTTAGGTCCTAACGATGTTAAAAAAGAAATAAAAAATGTTCTTTTGTCTGCCGGCTGACAGGCCTACCATCACAACTGATGAGCACATCGCGCTGCTGGAGCGATTTCAAATGTTGTTGTAATAATAGGTTTCGTTAATGGTAAGAGCCGAAAGGACGATGTATTCGATAACAGTACCAAAAGTGAGTCAAAAATCATTATGTTGTAGGACAGGATGGAGGACGTTATTATAAAATTTAGAAAAAGATGCTTTAAATATATTTTGATAACGTTTTATTATTAAGCACTCGTATTTCATTGTCAACTAAAAAACTGAATATATCTGACAGCCCAAACCAGCGCCATCTATTGTGTGTCATTCCGACTAAACATAACAAAATTCAAAAATGTTCGTTATAATTTTTCTTAATACTACAATTCGGCCTCTCCTGACGGTCCAATCGACCTCGATTGTCCTTCTTCGACGTACAATTTCATATTAAACGCAGCGCATACGCTTTTGAACGGCCGTTGCGACTGTTGAAAACCAGGAATATCTTCTACGACATATCTGTCCCTTGTTAAAACGTATGTTATTTGATACGGACCACGATATTTTGGTATAAGTTTGTGATTTATACCAGCATCGGTAACCACATTTTTAATTAAAACCAGGTCACCGACTATATATTTTGGAGCCGCGATGCGTCTTCGATCAAAATTCTCTTTGTTTTTAAATTGATTTTTCTTAATGTTTTGACACATGTTTTGACGTATATTTCCGAAATTGCGATCGTTTATATTTTCGTTTTTTGATTGAATAAATTCTTCAACTTCGTCATTCATTTGCCTTTGATTAAGTCCGAAAAGTGCTTTCGCAGGCGTCGTTCCTATCGACCGGTTTATCGTATTATTAATGACAAATTCAGTGTCTTTTAGGACTAAATCCCATTGTTGTTTGGTATTTACTTCCGTTAATTTCGCTATAATCGGCAAGATGGTGCGATTGTACCTCTCCGATTGACCGTTACTTTGAGGTGAAGATGCGGCGGTTAATCCGTGTTTGATTTTACGTTCGTCTAGAAATTTTTCTAATGATTCGGATTTTAGACTAGTACCGCGGTCATTGATTAAGCGTTTCGGAACACTCAGTTGGTGGAAATAATTGTTTAGGTGTTTAATGACTTCGTTTGAGTTCGTGGTTTTTGTCGCAAAAACACGAGTAAACTTGGTAAAACCGTCTACAACGATTAATATGTACTTATTGTGAAGGTTTGATTCAGCAAAGGGACCTAGATGGTCAATATGTATCGTATGGAAGGGTTCGTCGAATTTCTCAAATAAATTCAAATATCCTTCTTTCTTACCGCTCTTCGGCTGGTAATATAGACAACTTAGACACTTCTGTATAAAATCATTCGTTTTACTTGTCATATTCGGGATATAATAAGAGCGTTTTATGAGCTCAACGGTTTTTGAAACTCCTACATGACCTATCTCGTGGAACTTTCTAATGATTTCGTTCTCTAAAATCGCGGGTACATAAAAGAGTAATTTATTATTAAATTTTCTGTAAACAAGGCCGTCTCTTAGTTCATATTCTGATGAACTTCCACTCGAATCTAATTCGTCTCGTAAACGTTTTATATTTTCGTCTCGGGCTTGAGAAATCGCTAACCTTTCCGATAGAGAACACGCGTTCACGAACAATATATTGTGAACTCTGCTCAAAGCATCAACATGACGCATATTATTACTTGATTTATGAACGATTTCGTAATCGTAGTTTTCTAATAATAAAACCCATCGCATTATTCGTTTATTTAAATCCTTTTTTGAAAATGCTAATTTTACCGAATCGCAATCCGTAAAAACTTTGAACTTGATCCCGTGTAGATATATATGATACCGTTGAATCGCATTTACTATCGCAAGGGTTTCGAGTTCGTAAGAGTGGTATCGTGCTTCCACTTCTGACGTCCTTTTACTAAAATATGACACGGGGTGAAGTTGGTTGTCCGACTGACGTTGTAGTAAAATGGCACCATAGCCAATTTGACTTGCGTCCGTGTGTAATTCGGTGTATGCGTTCGGGTCATAAATACAAAGAATAGGGTTTGAAATTAATTCTCCTTTCAGCGTTTGGAAAGCGTTAAATTCGTTCTTTTCGAATATAAAATTTACGTCCTTTTTCGTCATATCGTACAATGGCTTAGCTATGGAGGAATAGTCCTTGACAAAACGACGGAAGTAGCTAGTTAACCCGATAAAACGACGTACTTCATGCACGTTTCGAGGAATTGGGTAATCATTTATCGCTATTACGTGCTGTTTATTTGGACGAATTTCATTTTCGCTTATGTTGTATCCGAGATATTCAATGTTTCGTTTAAAATATTTACATTTTGAGGGTTGTACCTCGAGACAGTTTTGGTGTAACAAATCGAAAACTTGTTTAAGAACATCGAAGGGTTCATCAACGGATTCTGTACAAACGAGTATGTCGTCAATGTAGACAACTACTTTTCCCGATCGAATCAGTTCTCTAAAAACTGTACTTACAAACCGTTGGAATACGGCCGGTGCGTTGCATAGACCGAAGGGTATTTTAAGGTATTCGTACTGACCGTCAGGGGTTATAAACGAAGTGTATCGTATTGATTCTTTGTTCACGTCAATGTGGTGAAAACCGTTCTTAAGATCAATTAACGAAAATATTTTCTTCCCACGAAGTCTATCGATACAATCGTCGATTAACGGTAAGGGGAACCGATCTTTAATGGTGATTCGATTTAACTCTCGATAATCGACGCAGAGTCGAGGAGAACCGTTCTTTTTACTAACTAGAAGGATTCGACTTGCATAATCGCTATCGCTTGGTCTTACAATTTTTCTTTTTAATAAATCGTCGACGATACTATTTACCTTCTCTCGATCACGAATTGACAATCGTTGTGGAGTTGAATAAATGGGTTTATCCGACGTCAAGCGAATTGACATATCGTGCTTAATCATTGGCTCGTTTAATTTGTCCCGGCTTAAGAATTCATTCAATATTTCCGTGAATTTTATTTCTATTTCGTAATCACGCGAGATTTCGTTAAAAACGGGTCCGATATCAAACGTCTTCACAGGGGGTTCAATTTCGTAATCTACTCCTAATATTTCACCAAATAATAAAATATTACCTGTTTCCTGTACAGCCGAACTTGGTTCAAATTTGATGACGTTGTTATTACCTTTTGATTCCAACTTAAAATTTACCGTTGGATCTCGTATAAATGACCGACCAATTAGACAATCGACATCCATTGTATCGTCAGGAACAACTAAAAATAAAATAGAAAAATGTTCAGCGTTAATTAAAATATTCGCATTTAGTTTTCCCAGTATTTTCATTGGAGAGTTGTTGATTCCCTTGTATCGTCCTTCTTCGTATTCTTCTAATTGCACTTCAGGTGGCACGTTCTTTTTCAATAATAGATTGACCGGACTTCCTGTATCTACTATTGCTTCTAGCTTCGTCTTCAGAGGAGAGTTAATCTCGATGTTGACAACAAATTCGTTTAGTGGCTCGATTCGTAGTACACGTTGTTTATTTTCGTCACTAGTGCTTTCACAATTTGGCATACCTCTAGGATGTACTTTATTGCAGGTATTACATCTATCTCGACGTTGTTGTTGTGGACAGTTCACTGAAAAATGTCCCGTTCCAAAACAGTTGTAGCAAACATTTTCCTTTCTTGTGTTGACGTTTGGTTTGCTACGCTGCATATTCGTTTCGTTACTGCTTGTTAGTATATTTGTACTTTTCGCTGCGATGCCAATACTTGTATTTCTTGTGCTTTTATCGTTGAAATGTTGGTTGACTTTTCGTGCGTTCTCGTTTGTATGAGGGTTTCCTACCGGTTTTGTACTAATACGCCATATGATCTTTTGTCTCAATCGTTCTAGTGTTGGAATAATATCTGATCGAAGATTTTCAGCAAACGTATAATCGTTGATACCATTTATGATATAATGAATCATCGTTGGTTCGGATACATTTGCGTGCGTTCCCATCTCAATCATTTCGTAGTAATACGTCAAATAATCGGTATCTCTGTTACGTCGATAATTACGTAATCTTTCATGTACTTCGACTTCACTCACAGTTGTTTTGAAATCCCTGATCAAGAGTTCTTTGAAATCATCTAGTGTTCTAAATTTACTCACGTTCGCGTTGAACCATGGTAATGCTGGACCTTTTAGCTTTCCGTGAACTGACAATAGCAATGCGCTATTGTTTACGCCATGGATATTACAAATTGTTTCTAATTTTTCGATGAATCGTGTTGCTGTTATCGAAGTCGGCTTCAGTGGATCAAAATCAGGAATTGACTCGATGATTTCTTTCACATTGTATTTTGGTGTATTTATTGGTTGATAATTGTTGCGTCCGTGCTCATTTCCATAATTAGTTTGATAATCATTCATCAATGTACAAGCAGGCGTTTGTAGATTTTGACCGGTGACTGTTGACATTGGTGGGAAATTATTTGCTGACGCATAGGTAAACGGTGATATTTGGTGATGATTAACTGGATTGTAAACTTGTTGATTGTTTACAGCGTAACTTGTTTGTGGTTGGACGTTCAGCGTTCGTACGTTCGAGTAAATTAAATTGTCATACCGCTCCCGCTCTGAAGTTACAGCAGTGTCGTTCGATGAAATTATTGGAATTATTCTGTTGTTCGATTCATACTTTGTGTTACAAAGTTCTTGATCGTTGGGTGATATTGTTTTACTGGCGTTCATGACATCAAGTGAGTCACTGGATTCACTATTATTGCTGACCGCGATGTTGCCGGTGTGGTTTGTTTCACTCCGCCATGCATAAGTCAAACGTTGCACCAGTTTTGATTTTTCCCCGGATGTACTGAGGTTTCGTTGTTTAAGTTGTTTTTTAAGTTGTTTTACGCTTAAGATATTGACAACATCCATCGTTCATGAGTTCGTATACGTACTGGATCAATAATTTGTTTTTCTCCGGTTTTTGAGGTTATGTTGTGTTGAAAATGTTTTTTCAATTTTCAATCGCTTCGAATATCGTTCCTTTTATCAAAATTTTATGTCGTATCCCACTTCTGATATTGTAGGACAGGATGGAGGACGTTATTATAAAATTTAGAAAAAGATGCTTTAAATATATTTTGATAACGTTTTATTATTAAGCACTCGTATTTCATTGTCAACTAAAAAACTGAATATATCTGACAGCCCAAACCAGCGCCATCTATTGTGTGTCATTCCGACTAAACATAACAAAATTCAAAAATGTTCGTTATAATTTTTCTTAATACTACAATGTCGAAAAAAAAAAATGGGTACTTGTTTTAAAAATCATTTATTTTAAGTGATAATGTGTAAAAGATTGAAAGTGGAGAAATTTTGATGGTCTGCATCTAAATGTGAGACCAAGAGTTTGATTATTGTATTATAAGTGTGACAAAATAATAGTTTTCCTACATTTTGCTACCCAATTTTTTACAACAAACATAAACTGAGAAACCTTTTGGACTAGAAACATTTGACACAGATCAAAAATGTATTGTTTTTTTACTAAAATTGTAATTACTAAAAATATGCATTTACGTTAATCTGATAAATATTGTGAGAAGTTTTTTGAGTGAATCCTGTTTTGGTCACTGATTACTAATAAGTACAGTTGGAAAATGTCAGCTTGTTGCAGATTAAATGACGTTTTTTTTAAACAAATAATATCATTTAAAAAGAGGCATTTGCACTAAATGGAGAAGTTTTCTGGTCTAATAGGAACAATTGTGTTTATAGAACGTGTAATGTCGTATTTTTAAAAAGTGGTAATTATTGAAAAGGTGCATTCATAATAAATGGAGGTGCTTTCTGAGAAGCTTTTTGGACCAACGGTAGGTTAGAAAATATAAGGTTGGTTCATATTAAATGTCGTTTTTTTTTCTTAAAAGTTGTAGTTAAAAGTTGTAGTAAAAACATTTGGACTAAATGGAAAGTTTTCTGGACTTATAGGAACAGTTGGGTTAGACAACATCAGGTCGTGTCATATTAAATGTCGTTTTTCACAAAAGTTATAATAAGTTTTTTGTTTAATATTTATCCTTGCCAGAAACTGAAAAAGTGTCGCCATAAAAGCCTTTTACCAAAAACTATATAAAAATCTTTCAGGCAGACCGAAGGCTTGATATCTCACAGTCTTAAAATTTCAGCCAATCCTTATTTTTAAATAAAGACATTATAAAATTTGGTATTACTTCGGTCTGCAAGACCTAAGTATTACATTCATGAGCCAAAAGTGAAATTCTTACCCCCTCTTTTTTTAGCACTTCTCGACGTTTTAGGACCTCTTGATTCTGAAAAAGCAAACAAAAAATGTATGTCTGTATGTTGGCCGGCCGTCCGGCCGTCCGTCATTACCGACGAAATCTAGAAAACAGCTGGAGGGATTTCAAATTTTTTTTTTCTAGAAATAGGTATACTCAAGGAACAGGTCCGAAAGGACGCTGTGTTCGATAACTGTACCGAAAGTGTGTCAAAAAAATCATTATGTGTGTCAAAAATAGCAAATTTTCATATTTTTGGCTTAAAAAACGTCCATTTAAAGAGATTACGAGTAGGAACATTGAATTTGGAGAAATCTTGATGGTAGGGATTGGTATGTGAGATCAAAAACTAGATTATTGCATTATAAGTTTGTCAAAAAAATGTTGTAAGGTGGGTCAAAAGAAAGATTTTTATTTATTTTTTTACCCAATTTTTTGAAAAAAAATAAAATTAATTGACATATGACATGAAATTTTATTATTATTATTGAGAATTATGACATTATAAGTTTGTCAAAAAAAATGTTGTCAAGTGTGTCAAAAGAAAGATTTTTATTCATTTTTTACCCAATTTTTTGGAAAATAATAAAATTAGTTATTTATATGACATGAAATTTTATTATTATTATTGAGAATTATGGCATTATAATTTTGTCAAAAAAATGTTGTCAAGTGTGTCAAAAGAAAACTTTTTATTTATTTTTTTACCCAATTTTTTGGAAAAACATAATTTGTATGACATGAAATTTTATTATTATTATAGAGAATTGTAGCATTATAAGTTTGTCAAAAAAATAATGTCAAGTGTGTCAAAAAATGATTTCATTTATTTTTTTAGCTAATTTTTTGGGAAAAAAATGTAGCTGTTTTTATGACGTAAATGTAATTGAAAATGAAATTGGACATAGAAAATTTTGAATTTATTATTGTTTTTGAAATATTTTTGGAATTTTGAAATAAGTTTGTATTTTTGATTTTGTAATTTTTGCAATATTTTTAAAATTTCGGAAAAAGTTTGAATTTTTAAGAATTTTTGGAATATTATTGGAATTTAGAAAAAGTTTAAATATTTGATTTTATTCTAATTTTTGGAATATTTTTGGAATTTTGAAAACAGTTTAAATTTTTGATTTTGTTATAATTACTTCGGTCTGAAAGACCTAAGTATTACATTCATGAGCTAAAAGTGAAATTCTTACCCCCACTTTTATTGGCGTTTCTCGACGTTTTAGGACCTACTGATTCTAAAAAAGCAAAAAAAAAAATGTATGTCTGTCTGCCGGCCGGCCAGCCATCACAACCGACGAAATCTAGAAAACGGCTGAAGGGATTTGAAAAATTTTAAATTCTAAAAATAGGTACACTCAATGGTAAGAGCCGAAATGCAATATTTAAAAATATACTTTTTACTGTTTGTTTTTTTTAATAATTTTGTTTGTTCAAACTTAACAAGTATTATAATAAATTTCACTAATAAATTAAAATAAAAACGCCAATTTCTTGTTAACTAATAGTTTTATTTACTATATACGTATTTCGAAAGCTATGCTTTCATCGACAGTAGTATATATCAAAACTAAAGCTTTTAGTTTTGATATATACTATTGTCGATGAAAGCATAGCTTTCGAAATACGTATATAGTATATAAAACTATTAGTTAACAAGAAATTGGCGTTTTTATTTTAATTTATTAGTGAACTTTGTTTATTTTTAATTTTTTATTTTATTAATAATAATATAAACTTCCTTATAGTAACAATTTGAATTCAATTTGTTAATATAAGGAAGTTTATATTATTATTAATAAATTAAAAAATTAAAAATAAACAGTAAAAAGTATATTTTTAAATTGCATTTTAATTCAAAAGTGACAAAAGCACACAAATGGTGAATAATATAGAAAACCATAATAACACATATAGTGTACCGGAAGTGTGTCAAAACAAGGAAATATGCATATTTTTTGCTTAAAAAACGTTCATTTTAAGTGATAATGGGTAGGAACAAAGAATGTGGAGAAATCTTGATGGTCGAGATTGGTATTTGAGATCAAAAACTAGATTATTGCATTAGAAGTTTGTCAAAGAAATATTGTCAAGTGTGTCAAAAAATGATTTCATTTATTTTTTTAACCAATTTTTTTAAAAAAAATGTAGCTGTTTTTATGACGTAATGTAATGTAATTGAAAATGAAATTGGACATGGAAATTTTTTAATTTGTTATAGTATTTGAAATATTTTTGGAATTTTGAAGAAAGTTTGTATTTTTGATTTTGTAATAAATTTTGCAATATTTTTAGAATTTCGGAAAAATTTTAATTTTTGATTTTGTAAGAATTTTGTAAGAAAGTTTGAATTTTTAAGAATTATTGGAATATATTGGAATTTAGAAAAAGTTTAAATATTTGATTTTATTCTAATTTTTGGAATTTGGAGAAAGTTTCAATTTTTGATTTTGTTATAATTTTTGCAATATTTTTAGAATTTTGAAAGAAATAGAGTTTTTGAATTTTATATATATTTTTAGAATTTTGAAAATAGTTTCAATTTTTGATTTTGAAAGAATTTTTGGAATATATTTAGAATTTTGAAAAATTTTAAATTTTTGATTTTATTATAATTTTTGGAATTTTGGAAAAAGTTTGAATTTTTGATTTTGTAATAATTTTTGCAATATCTTTAGAATTTTGGAAAGGTTTGAAGTTTTAAGAATTTTCGTAATATTATTGGAATTTAGAAAAAGTTTAAATATTTGATTTTATTCTAATTTTTGGAATATTTTTGGAATTATGAAAAAAGTTTGATTTTATTTAATTTTTACAATATTTTTGGAATTTTGAAAGAAATATGAATTTGTGATTTTGTAATATTTTCTCGGAACGCTAAATGGAGAGTTTTTTGAGTAGTTTGCTGAGTGTATCATCTTTTCACAAAATTATGTTAATTTATGATCTGTTATAATTTTCCGGTATCGTATTGATGTTTCGTGTTAGTTTTGTAATAAATTTCTGAACAGAGATACAAAAATACTTGTCCTTTAACAAAGAATTATTGTTTGATATACATCGCTGCCCAAAACTAAAAACCATGTCCTCATAAAAGTTTTTGGCCGAAAACTATCTCAAAATCCTTAACCCAGACCGAAGTCTTGATATCTCAGAGCTGTGAGATTTCAGCCGCTCCATATTTTGATTTTTGTATTCTAGTCAAGAAGACGTTTGTCACTAGTTTTATTTAATTTTTTTAACACACTTATTTTAAGGTGGTTTTTGAGTACGTAGAGCAGAGGGCCCTAATATTTTTTTATTTATTGCATAATCTTTTAGTTAGTTAATGCCCTGTTTTTTCCTTTCCGAAAAATCACCAATTTACCTATGCATCACCATCGCCAATATATTTTGTATTTTATGTTTTTTAAAGAATGATTAACTAACTAATAAATCTTATCACATATAAAATATAAAAAATTGAATGGCGATTGGCGAATTTGTCCAAGCTTGCAAAATAGATGAGCATTTCTACAAAAAAGATAATGCGATCCTACATGGAAGAGTACATGACTCATAGATCAGCCAAATTCACTCATATCAACAACCTCTATCAGTGGTGGCTGCAGTAAATTTAAACCACATAATCCACAATGCTGTTTTTCCGTTTGTCAAATATTTATCTTAATATTAACCATGAGAAGGAGGTTGAGACCACTAAGAGCATGTAAGAGAAGCTTCATTTTTCAAAAAACGAAGTGAAAGAGTATTACTTCGGTCTGAAAGACCTAAGTATTACATTCATGAGCTCAAAGTGAAATTCTTACCCCCACTTTTTTTGAAATTTCTCGACGTTTTAGGACCTCCTGATTCTAAAATAGCAAGAAAAAAAATGTATGTCTGTCTGCCGGCCGGCTGTCATTACCTACCGCTGCAGGGAAAACCGCTAGAGAGATTTCAAAAATGTTTTTTTCTAAAAATAGGTATACTCAAGGGACAGGTCCGAAAGGACGCTGTGTTCGATAACTGTACCGGAAGTGTGTCAAAAAAATCATTATGTGTGTCAAAAATAGCAAACTTTCATATTTTTGGCTTAAAAAACGTTCATTTTAAGTGTATTCACGCTGGATCCAGTTTTATGTTGTTATTTTCCTGCAAATATAAAAAAACATATTAAAAGTAAATTTAATCTAAAATGGATCTAAATTATCATATCTCTCTTAAATCCAACGTTGATATCCTCGTCAGTCTTTTGTTGCATTGAAATTAGCTGTAAGAAATAAAAATAAGTATTAATAAGAATATATTTTTCTAGATAATTAGTAAATATTGTTTACCTTTTACATTATCTTTTGAAAAAGTCATTCTGACATTTTTGCTTTGTTATTCAGCTCAGTTCGCATTTTCACCACTTTTTAAAATCTGGCGTATCTGTTTTCGATAAAACAGTTTAGTTCAGCAATATTTGTTGAGGTGTTGAAAATGTGTGGCTCTGTTGAAAGTAAAAGGTTCCACGTACTCATGTACATTTTGTATTTATAGCTGTGTAATTATAATTGTAATATAGTTTTTTTTAGATTTTTTGAAGTAAAAGTTTGGTCTTCATTTGTTTTGAGTTGTGTTTTCGAAATTAAAATGTTAAGATGTATTCAATATTCTTGCTGTGAAAATAAAGTTGTGAAGTAGAGAAGTACATTGTGTTTTTGATAGGAGTGGGGCTTGAGACGAGTGCTCAAAGGGACTTGATATTGGTCCTCTCATAGTTTTTTCTCTTCAACAGGTGTGGTCGATATTGGGAACCGCCGCCATTGTTAGGCAACTATAATTCAAATACTTATCATCGTCATCGAGGCCTATGTTTAGGCAAATATATTTCAAAATATTTATCATCGTCATCGAGGCCTATGATTAGGCAAATATATTTCAAAATATTAATCATCGTCATCGAGGCCTATGATTAGGCAAATATATTTCAAAAATAGTTATCATCGTCATCGAGGCCTATGATTAGGCAAATATATTTCAAAAATAGTTATCATCGTCATCGAGGCCTATGATTAGGCAAATATAATTCAAAATATTTATCATCGTCATCGAGGCCTATGATTAGGCAAATATATTTCAAAATAGTTATCATCGTCATCGAGGCCTATGATTAGGCAAATATATTTCAAAATATTAATCATCGTCATCGAGGCCTATGATTAGGCAAATATAATTCAAAATATTTATCATCGTCATCGAGGCCTATGATTAGGCAAATATATTTCAAAATAGTTATCATCGTCATCGAGGCCTATGATTAGGCAAATATATTTCAAAAATAGTTATCATCGTCATCGAGGCCTATGATTAGGCAAATATAATTCAAAATATTTATCATCGTCATCGAGGCCTATGATTAGGCAAAATATATTTCAAAATATTAATCATCGTCATCGAGGCCTATGATTAGGCAAATATAATTCAAAATATTTATCATCGTCATCGAGGCCTATGATTAGGCAAATATATTCAAAAATAGTTATCATCGTCATCGAGGCCTATGATTAGGCAAATATATTTCAAAATATTAATCATCGTCATCGAGGCCTATGATTAGGCAAATATAATTCAAAATATTTATCATCGTCATCGAGGCCTATGATTAGGCAAATATAATTCAACTACTTATCATCTGCCGTGATGCCTTCCCGGTAAGATATTAGTTCTTCCATCAAAATATAAATACAGTCCACTACTTGCTTGACTGGGAGGCTTCGCCATTTGGTCCTTCGAGCCGGATCTGGAGCATTGAGCCACCAGCAATCTTCAATCAACTGGATAACCCAGGTACAAAATTATAACTTTAACTAGATTTAATAATTATTTATGGTTCATTAATTGATTTAATTGTTATATCGCTGATCTTAACCTTATGTATAAACCTTTTGGAAAATATTAAGTCTGCTTTAAGTTTTTGAAATTTTCTCTTTTACATTTTTTTTAAGTGTTCTGTCTTAATCAATTGCACCGCTGTTGATGGTGTTGAATCGTCGGTTCCTGGCGTCATGAGTGTACCAAGTGTCTGTTATTACAATTCTGGTCACAGTCCCATTGGTTTTTGCCACCTTTGACGTGGAGATACACGCACAACAGTGTTGATTTAGGGTGGACGTGTGTTTCGTACTTACTGCAACTGTCCACATGGCAGATCCGGCAAAAATCGAGTTGTTAAAGAAACAACGAGCGGCTTTTAAGGGACAGTTAACCAGTTTTAAAAATCAGTTATCGTCACTGTCCTCAATAGGTGGAGTCGAGGCGTTATTGCATCGAATCCAGTCCATAAATGTAAAATATGATGGGGTTCAATCTAAATTGGAATCACTTGATGATGGCTTCGTTGCTGATCGAACCTCTTTTGATGACGACTACCTGTCATTTGAAACAATCTTACGAGATAAAATCCATGAGTTTAAAAGATTGGACGATGGTCCAACTTCGGCATCTTTCCACAATGCATCACTTCACGAGCTTACGTCGAATACATCTCCTAGTGTCAGAAATCACCTTGCCGTCCTTTAACGGAATGGAAACTGATTGGTTGGCGTTCCGGGACGTCTTTGTGGATTTAATTCATGTGAAGAATCTTGACCCAATTGTAAAATTTTTATATCTGATTTCAAGCATTCGTACTGGTACAGCTTATTCCTATGTCGAGAGTCTTCCTGTCACAGCGGCAAACTATGAACTTGCATGGGCAGCTTTACGAGATCATTATGATAATGAAATATCCATTCAACGTTTACATACCCGTGAACTCTATGACATCAGAACTCCTCATGAAAATTCACCAAAGGCACTGCAATATTTTGTTGACAAGGCAGTCAAACATGTTAGTGCACTGAAGTCATTAAATGTACGCGTTAGCGAGTGGGATCTGTTATTAGTTCACCACTTGACTCAGCGGTTAGACAGCTCGTCAAGACTTGCTATAATCAAAGGTATGAAACCAAAAACAATTCTTTCTTTCTCTGACCTGATTGACTTGCTCCGATCTCGTGTCAGAGTCTTGTCCGCGATAACAGCCAATGTCCCTCAAGGTTCATCCCGCCCTCTAAGATCTCATAAGTCAATGTCCTTCAACACAACTAGCGTTGCCAACCCCACTGCATGTAACACCGAATGCCTCTACTGTTCAGGAGATCACACGCTACCTCACTGTCCATCATTTTCTAGTGAGCGCATGAGTCCTAGGTCACGGTTCTATTTTATCAGAGATCGTAGGCTGTGCGGAAACTGTTTGATAGAACGACACTTAGCAAGCAACTGTAACCGTCCTGCTTGCAACAAATGTTCATTGAAACATCATACGTTGCTCCACTTCCCACAAGATAGTTCACCAACAAATAATACGAGAGTTGAACGATCGCCCAATTTATCTTTAGTACATAAGTGTGATAATATCGAAACAAATGCCGCTGAGCCACTGGTTGAAACCAATTGCTCTGCGAACGTTACACCGAGTTCTCGTGTTTCAACATCATCGGAAGGTTACAAGGACGTAATTCTTATTGGAACTGCACTTGTTCATGCATCTGTAAATAATGGGTTTAGAGTGCTGTGCAGAGCCTTATTGGATAGTGGCTCGACGTTAAATTTTGTATCCGAAGCTGCGTGCCAGCTGTTACAAGCTCGTCGTTACACAACAGCGAAGGTCGTCTCTGGCATTGGAGCAGTCGATACTACAATTATACACAAGATCTATCTTACCATATCGTCTAGGACCTCAGACTTCTCTGCTAACCTCAAATTTTATGTACTCCCAAAAATCACCAACGATCTGCCATCGTCACGAATCTCTGTGCCATCACACGCACTTCCTAAAGGGGTCGTGCTTGCAGATCCGTTTTTCAATATACCCGACCGTGTTGATCTATTACTGGGGGTAGAAATTTATCACCAACTATTCAAGGGCTCATCGGTCAGGGTGCACGATTGGCCACTCTTGTATGACTCCGAGCTTGGGTTTGTTATCTGTGGTAAGACTAAAACAAAACTCAGTATCAATAGATCTCCTCAATCCCACGTTGCCCTTTGTAGTGTTCAGACATTGGAAAATCAGGTCAAACAGTTCTGGGAGCTTGAAACCATCACATCAAAGCCCATATTGTCTCAAGAAGAAATTGCCGCTGAAGAACACTATAAGTCCAACGTTTCCAGAACACCAGAAGGTCGTTACATCGTGGGTCTTCCTACAAAATCAAACTTGGCTCTGTTGGGATCATCATATGCTTCAGCACATCGTCAATTTCTTTCTTTAGAGTCTCGCCTCTTGGGCCACCAGGAGATCTATAAAGAGTATCAGGAGTTTTTGAATGAATACAGGCGACTGGGCCACATGACACCAGTATGCGAGTTGAAAGGCCATCCTGCTTACTATCTCCCTCATCATGGTGTTTTAAAGGAACAAAGCTCCACCACCAAGCTGCGGGTGGTGTTCAATGCGTCAGCACGAACATCAACCCATATATCTTTAAATGACTGTTTGATGGTTGGCCCTACCATTCAATCGGATTTGGTGTCAACACTTCTTCGGTTCCGCAACCACATTATTGCCTTTTCCGGGGACATCGCCAAGATGTACCGACAAATTCTTGTCCAAAGGGACCAACAAAGTCTTCAACGGATCTTGTGGCGAAATCACGCGTCTGAACCCATCCAAACGTTCAATCTCAACACGGTAACCTATGGCACTGCTTGTGCCCCCTTTTTGGCAACCCGCACGTTGAAGCAGCTGGCGTGTGATGAAGAATCTAGGTTCCCTACCGCTGCACATGTCTTAAAAAACGATTTTTATGTCGATGACGTGTTGACTGGCGCTGTAAATATCAATGACGCCATCAAGTTGAAGAACGATTTAATTGAATTGTTACATCTTGGGGGTTTTGAGCTGAGAAAATTTGTATCTAATGCCAAACAATTGGCATCAGACGATGCCACAGTATCTTCAATTACGCTTGTGTTAGGATTGATGTGGAATACTGAATCCGACACCTTTGAGATGCTATTCAACAAATTACCTGCGACATTGGCCACTACAAAGCGAACGTTACTGTCCGAAATTTGTCAGCTATTCGATCCATTGGGATTCTGTGCCCCGGTCATTGTGACTGCAAAGTTGACCATGCAAACAATATGGATGCATCAAAATTTGTCTTGGAACGATCACCTTCCTGATACCATTATCCACCATTGGCACAAGTTCAAGAATGAATTGTCTGCTTTGTCGATAATCACGGTACCTCGATTAATAACATCCAATCAGGAAGTTAGTATTGAACTCCATGGATTCTGCGATGCGTCTGAGCGAGCCTACGGATGTGTATGCTATACTAGGTCTGTCGCACAAACGAATCAGTTTCACGTAACTTTACTATGCTCAAAATCTAGGGTTGCACCGTTAAAAAAAGAGACCATTCCTCGCCTAGAACTATGTGCGGCTGTATTGTTGGCAGAAGTGGTCCACAAGATAATCCATGTAATGGGAATGAAATTCAATGCAATATATTTGTGGACGGACTCACAAATTACGCTATTTCGGATCAATTCTGAACCGTACAAATACACGACCTTTGTAGCGAATCGCTTGACCAGAATTCATGAACTAACATCCATTAGTGATTGGTTCTATGTACCAACCTTAGAAAATCCAGCCGACATTGTATCTCGAGGCCTCATGCCGTCACAGTTGCTATCTGCCTCTCTCTGGTGGAATGGTCCAGTTTTCTTGACAGTCGCATCATCAACGTGGTCGACAACATCTAACCAAACTTTTTCTCAGGACTCGATTGGCTTGGAACTTCGTAAAGCACCAATCCCAGTTTTGACTCAAAGTCCGGTAGAAGAACACTTCATATTCCACCGTTTCAGCTGTTTTAATCGATTGGTTCGGGTAGTTGCCTACATTTGTCGCCTCGCTAATAATGCTAGACGAAAGAATGACTCTGTCTCTACGACTACTCTGCAACTCCAACCTTTGGAAATTCAGATGGCAACCGCATTGTTGATTCGACTTGTCCAGCACCAAGCGTTTGCTGAAGACATAAATGCTCTCAACAACTCTCATCAAGTTCCACTTAAAAGTAAGCTTATTGCGTTGACCCCGTTTCTCGATGATAAGGGAATATTACGAGTGGGTGGTCGAATCTTGCAAGCATCAACAACAGAAAACCATAAGCATCCCATCTTATTACCAGCACACCACTCATTTACTACGTTACTCGTGCGGCGCGAACATACGAGACTTCTTCATGCCGGGCCTCAAGCGTTGTTATATAGCCTCCGACAAACTTATTGGATTGTGGGTGGTCGCAATGTGTGTAGACGAGTAGTTCACGAATGTGTTCGCTGCTTCCGAGTTAAACCACTGATCCACAGTCAGATCATGGGTGATCTACCGCTCGATCGAATAACAAAGACTAGCAGAGCATTCACCGTCGTCGGTATCGATTTTTGCGGCCCATTCTATTCTATTCAATCTCTTAGATCCAAAATTAAGCACAGGTGCTACATATGCTTGTTCGTGTGTTTCACCACAAAGGCTGTTCATCTGGAGGTTGTGACGAATTTATCAACTGACGCCTTCCTTGCTTGTTTAAAACGATTTGTGGCTCGTCGTGGACTCTGTACAAAAATCTATTCCGACAATGCCACAAACTTCATTGGGGCTCGTAATGAATTGCGAGAGCTAAAGACCTTATTCACCTCACAACCATTCCAAGAATCGATTTGTCAATTCACTAAATCTCATAACATCGAGTGGATTACAATTCCACCAAGGTCTCCTCATTTCGGAGGGCTTTGGGAGTCAGCAATAAAAGGTGCTAAACATCATCTCAGACGAGTTGTTGGAACCTCAGGGTTTACCCTAGAAGAGCTGTACCCAAATTGAGGCTTGTCTCAACTCACGGCCCTTGACCCCCTTGTCAAGCGATCCTAATGACTTAAGCGCCCTTTCTCCAGGCCATTTTATCATCGGAGCACCGTTGACAGCGTTACCCGAACCGTCGCTACTTGATTTAAACGTGAATAGATTATCTAGATTCCAGAAACTCCAACAAATGATACAGCACTTCTGGAAGCGATGGCACCGTGAGTATCTGTCAGAGTTGCAGCACCGGTATAAATGGCAACAAGGAACCGTTTTGATCCAAGTTGGTTCAATGGTAGTCCTCCATGATGAAAATTTGCCTCCGTTGAAGTGGCTGTTAGGACGTGTTACGGACGTGCACCCAGGGAAGGATGGTATAATTAGAGTGGTAACTGTTAAGACCATGCACTCTGAGCTCAAACGAGCTGTGAATCGTGTAAGTATTCTCCCAATCGAGACCGGAGCTAAGGATTAACTCTAAATCATACTCGGCGAATTAAGTCCACCGCTAACGTTATTTAGTCAACCATCATCGATCATAGACATCACATCCCACATCAGTCTGAAATTGTTCACCAAAATCAAAATTTCAGGTCATCTAGTAGAACCTCGCTACTATCGATTGTACCGCTTCTTGACGTTTAATATGTATTCTCTTGTTCATTCAGATCTCAAGTGCACCCAGTAGACATGAGCTATTGTTTTGGTGACACCCAGTCAACGTCAAAATGCATGTTCATGTCGTCTTACCGAAAACTTCGTCAATAGTTATTAATTCCGATGATTCGTGATAAAACCTTTTAGTTTTCCTCAAGCTATGTATCTCCTCTATTATTAGAGTTTTAACTAAAATGTTGTTTCAAAATAATCCACAGTTGAAACATATTTAAACTTATAGTTGGATACCGTTCCTTAAGCTATGTACAATCGATTTCATAATTGGAAAATCGCGCTACTGAAGGGTAGAGTATGCTATATTACTCCCCTTAAACTAAATAAAAAATTTTGTCAAGCTATGTCCACACAGCATAAAATTCTTCGAGTTGTGTCTACTTCTGGGTTTATAGTTTTTTATTATAATAACCCTAAACCTAAGTTTTGTCAATTTTAGCTCTTCGAGCTATGATTTGCCGCATTCGTAAAGCAGCAATACATAAGGGACATCAACATCTTAATTTGTCTCTACAACTTAAATTACACCTGCACTCCAGGTAATGATGGATTCTCCGTCCATACCTCATTTTCGGACACAGCATATAATCCCTATCTATTTCATCTTATCTTCTAAAGCTGATACGGTATTTTGAGATCTTGATCTAATTGAAGAAATCCATTTTCATTGAGTTGATCAACACCCGCTGGTATTTGGATGATGGAACGATTTTTTTTAAATTTGCACCATATTTCCAACAGTTAACACTCATGTGTTAGCATTAAATTTTCTTCGCCACAGAGTGTGTCTGACAGCCCACCTTCTTCGCTTATAGTCGTTGTGTTAACTTTTTGTTGTCGGTTTTCTGAGTAGCTTGAGATGTTGAAGTCTAGTTTCATTGATTGATCAACACCCGCTGGTTTTTGGACTATGTAAGGACAATTTTATCGTCGAACCCAAGTCTTTATCATATTTCCAACAGTTAACATTCATGTGTTGCTATTAAATTTTCTTCGCCACAGAGTGTAGCTGACAGCCCAACCTCTTCGTTACAGTCGTTGTGTCAATTTAAAATTAAATTAAACTTCTGCTCCTTTGTTATCGGTTATTGCAGACATTAGATACATATCCTCATTTATTTGTATATTAGAGTTTTTTGAAGGAACATTGGTTCTATGCTGATGGCCGGACTATAAATTTCATCGACGATTAATCAATAATTTGAATAGTCATCGTTTTAAGTTCTCATTTTTTTCATGTCAGTTATCACCATTTTGTATCGTCTTCGTGTCTTCGGGTTCCTTAAAAATGGTCAATTCACCACTATTGGAAACTTTCATATTTTGTCGTCAGTTTTCCGTTAATGGTCTTACCATGATTGGAACATTTAATTTGTCTTCGATTTCCTTAGTGTTATAACCTACCATTTTTGGAACATTTAATTTGTCTTCGATTTCCTTAGTGTTATAACTTACCATTTTGGAACATTAAACTTGTCTCCGACTTCCTTAGTGGTCAAATTTTCACTACTTGGAATTTTTAAATTTTTTGTATCTTCGGTTTCCATTAAGTCATCGGTGTCATTATATGGAACATTTAAATTTGTTGTTTCTGCGATCCTATGATAACATAGATCGTACCGTTGGAGCAGTTCAATTCACATCTTCGATTCCCATATTACTCATATGTCGTACTACTGGAACATTTAAATTTTGTATCTTCGGAGTCAATAGTAGTCAACGCTCTTATTATTGGAATGGTTTTAGTTGTCGTATAATATAATAGTTATCCCCATTATTATTCGGAAATATTTAGTTGTATCATCGTATAAGATTACAACCACCATTATTAAGATAAGATCGTCTTCGCTTTATAGGTGTTACCTTGCGATGATCATACCCTTGTGATCGATTTAATGACCTAATCATTGTCTATAACTAAATTTTAAATTCAGTAATTATCCCTGACATCTTTGTCGTCAAACTTTGTCAGTTTACCAGTTCCAAGCAACCCAATTGCTTCACACTACCACTACTTTAATGACTCATCATAATCAATTCCCGTGCAAAACTGCATTGATGCAGTCATCGACGCCAGGAACAATGATTTTCGCATCAAACAATGTGTAAGATTTACTTACCTTGTAGAAATACCAATTGTCATTATATTCTGGAAAAGAAAGATGTAAAAGAGAATATTTTCGAAAACATTAATGAATGTTTATTTTTTTTGAAATATGTTTTGTATTAATTTTATTACAAAACTACACATCTAAAATTGTAAATTAAAATTTCATATCGTCATTATCATTTAAAAAAAAAACCTTCTTAGGTTAAGTACCGAAATGAATTAAATTTTATATAATAATTAGTATGGTTTAAGGAAAATTGTTTTTTATTTTTTTTATATTTCGAATTGTATTAGTTAAATTAGGCATATCACTTTAGTCTTAATATTTAACATCGCATTTTAGTGTTAATATTAATTTAAAAAAAACTTTAAAAATACATGAATCGATATCAGTCATAATTGCAGTTCTCATTTAATAGCACTTAAAGTGCAAGTACTATTAAATGATAAATAATTAGCTTCTTTTCATTACTATAATTATTTTAAAGTTCCTTTAAAAAAAAAGGGGGAGGATATTCACGCTGGATCCAGTTTTATGTTGTTATTTTCCTGCAAATATAAAAAAACATATTAAAAGTAAATTTAATCTAAAATGGATCTAAATTATCATATCTCTCTTAAATCCAACGTTGATATCCTCGTCAGTCTTTTGTTGCATTGAAATTAGCTGTAAGAAATAAAAATAAGTATTAATAAGAATATATTTTTCTAGATAATTAGTAAATATTGTTTACCTTTTACATTATCTTTTGAAAAAGTCATTCTGACATTTTTGCTTTGTTATTCAGCTCAGTTCGCATTTTCACCACTTTTTAAAATCTGGCGTATCTGTTTTCGATAAAACAGTTTAGTTCAGCAATATTTGTTGAGGTGTTGAAAATGTGTGGCTCTGTTGAAAGTAAAAGGTTCCACGTACTCATGTACATTTTGTATTTATAGCTGTGTAATTATAATTGTAATATAGTTTTTTTTAGATTTTTTGAAGTAAAAGTTTGGTCTTCATTTGTTTTGAGTTGTGTTTTCGAAATTAAAATGTTAAGATGTATTCAATATTCTTGCTGTGAAAATAAAGTTGTGAAGTAGAGAAGTACATTGTGTTTTTGATAGGAGTGGGGCTTGAGACGAGTGCTCAAAGGGACTTGATATTGGTCCTCTCATAGTTTTTTCTCTTCAAC
This sequence comes from Diogma glabrata, assembly GCA_963693315.1. Lineage (NCBI taxonomy): Eukaryota > Metazoa > Arthropoda > Insecta > Diptera > Cylindrotomidae > Diogma > Diogma glabrata. The sequence goes on from OY856187.1 coordinate 155,400,157, forward strand.
AGGTGTGGTCGATATTGGGAACCGCCGCCATTGTTAGGCAACTATAATTCAAATACTTATCATCGTCATCGAGGCCTATGTTTAGGCAAATATATTTCAAAATATTTATCATCGTCATCGAGGCCTATGATTAGGCAAATATATTTCAAAATATTAATCATCGTCATCGAGGCCTATGATTAGGCAAATATATTTCAAAAATAGTTATCATCGTCATCGAGGCCTATGATTAGGCAAATATATTTCAAAAATAGTTATCATCGTCATCGAGGCCTATGATTAGGCAAATATAATTCAAAATATTTATCATCGTCATCGAGGCCTATGATTAGGCAAATATATTTCAAAATAGTTATCATCGTCATCGAGGCCTATGATTAGGCAAATATATTTCAAAATATTAATCATCGTCATCGAGGCCTATGATTAGGCAAATATAATTCAAAATATTTATCATCGTCATCGAGGCCTATGATTAGGCAAATATATTTCAAAATAGTTATCATCGTCATCGAGGCCTATGATTAGGCAAATATATTTCAAAAATAGTTATCATCGTCATCGAGGCCTATGATTAGGCAAATATAATTCAAAATATTTATCATCGTCATCGAGGCCTATGATTAGGCAAAATATATTTCAAAATATTAATCATCGTCATCGAGGCCTATGATTAGGCAAATATAATTCAAAATATTTATCATCGTCATCGAGGCCTATGATTAGGCAAATATATTCAAAAATAGTTATCATCGTCATCGAGGCCTATGATTAGGCAAATATATTTCAAAATATTAATCATCGTCATCGAGGCCTATGATTAGGCAAATATAATTCAAAATATTTATCATCGTCATCGAGGCCTATGATTAGGCAAATATAATTCAACTACTTATCATCTGCCGTGATGCCTTCCCGGTAAGATATTAGTTCTTCCATCAAAATATAAATACAGTCCACTACTTGCTTGACTGGGAGGCTTCGCCAAAGTGATTACGAGTAGGAACATTAAATTTGGAGAAATCTTAATGGTATGGATTGGTATGTGAGATCGAAAACTAGATTATATTATAAGTTATTATAAGTTTGTCAAAAAAATGTTGTCAAGTGTGTCAAAAGAAAGATTTTTATTTATTTTTTTACCCAATTTTTTGGAAAAAAATAAAATTAATTGTTTGTTTGAAATGAAATTTTATTATGATTATTGAGAATTATGGCATTATAAGTTTGTCAAAAAAATGTTGTCAAGTGTGTCAAAAGAGAGATTTTTATTTATTTTTACCCAATTTTTTGGAAAAAATAAAATTGTTTGTTTGAAATGAAATTTTATTATTATTATTGAGAATTATGGCATTATAAGTTTGTCAAAAAAATGTTGTCAAGTGTGTCAAAAAATGATTTCATTTATTTTTTAGCCAATTTTTTGGAAAAAAAATGTAGCTGTTTTTATGACGTAAATGTAATTGAAAATGAAATTGGACATGGAAATTTTTGAATTTGTTATAGTTTTTGAAATATTTTTGGAATTTTGAAAAAGTTTGTATTTTTGATTTTGTTATAATTTTTGCAATATTTTTTGAATTTCGGAAAAAGTTTTAATTATTGATTTCGTAAGAATTTTTGGAACATTTTTATAATTTTGAAAAATTTTCAATTTTTGATTTTATTATAATTTTTGGAATTTAGAAAAAAATTTTCAATTTTTGATTTTGTAATAATTTTGGCAATAGTTTTAGAATTTTGGAAAAAGTTTGAATTTTTAAGAATTTTTGGATTATTATTGGAATTTAGATAAAGTATCAATATTTGATTTCATTCTAATTTTTGGAATATTTTTGGAATTTTAAAAAAGGTTTCAATTTTTGATTTTGTTATAATTTTTGCAATATTTTTAGAATTTTGAAAAAAATAGAATTTTTGAATTTTATATATATAATAATATATATAAATTATATATAATAATTATATAGAATAATATATATGAATTTTATATATATATATATATATATATATATATATATATATATATATATATATATATATATATATATATATATATATATATATATATATATATATATATATATATATATATATATATATATATATATATATATATATATATATATATATATATATATATATATATATATATATATATATATATATATATATATATATATATATATATATATATATATATATATATATATATATATATATATATATATATATATATATATATATATATATATATATATATATATATGTATATATTTAGAATTTTGAAAAAAGTTTCATTTTTTGACTTTGTAAGAATTTTCGGAATATTTTTAGAATTATGAAAAATTTTAAATTTTTGATTTCATTATAATTTTGAAAAAAGTTTTAATTTTTGATTTTCTAATAATTTTTGCAATATTTTTAGAATTCTGGAAAATTTTGAATTTTTAAGAATTTTTGGAATATTATCGGAATTTAGAAAAAGCTTAGATATTTGATTTCATTCTAATTTTTGGAATATTTTTGGAATTCTGAAAAAGTTTGATTTTATTTAATTTAACAATATTTTTGGAATTTTGATTATAATTTTCCGGCAACGTATTGATGTTTCGTGTTAGTTTTGTAATAAATTTTTAAACAGAGATAAAAAATACTTTTACTTTAACAAAAAGTTATGTTTGATATACATCGCTGCCCAAAACTAAAAACCATGTTCTCATAAAAGTTTTTTGCTGAATACTGTATCGAAATCCTTAACCCAGACCCAGACCGACTCTCAGAGCTGTGAGATTTCAGCTCCTCCATATTTTTTCGTTAAATTTCGTGTGATATTGTGATTGAGGGTTTCGGAAACTTCTGGGATGTAAAAATGTCTATCGTAAACTTGTTTTGGAATGTTGTCGTGGTTACATTAAGACATTCTATCAAACAAATATACATACCATATAGTTGCAGACACAACGGCCCAGCTCAGGGTGAACTTCTACATCATTTCAGCTTACTTACCGTATGACGGTACCGTATGATGAATTAGTGCTGTATTGGAATGGGTATCCTATATAGGGCAGTTTTCTAAACTTATAAACATGAGTTGTGAAATTCAAAAAACTATTTTTGGAAGCTCTACTGAAATGAAATACGGAAGCCAATTGATGCTGTAAATTCTTAGTTCAATTAAATTCTTTTAATTTATTTATTTTATTAATCACCTTTTGTTTCACCTCTGTCAGTTTTTGTAATGACCGAGTTGCAAATTTTTACAATAATTTTACAATAATTTTTACGTTACATATTCTCTTTTGTAAAGAGATAGTGTGTATCTAATTAAGCAATCTTGAGATTTAGTTAGGAGACACCTATTACTAATTATAATATTAAATTTAAGGTTTGCATTTATGATAAAATAAATATAAACAAATTACAACAAATATTAAAGCTAGTACTACAATTTTTGTAAGTTTATTTAAATAATGTGTAAAACAAAGAATACTAGATGAATTCAATGATATCAACCTTTAATAACGATCAGTTTGATTTTTTGTTGTAGCCTAGTTATATTTACAATAGGTATTTTTAATTCTTGACTATCTATCACTATTGATCATCTTGAACAGATGCATCAAAACTTCACAAAGTATTATAAAGAAGTTCTACCACCCATGTTCTCTCCAACGACCAGTGGACCACTTGCTGCGTGGAACCTTCAAGCCCTGCTAGATATGCACTTGTAAGAATGTTGTGAGATGCCTTCGGTTATGACTCATGGAATTATTTTTAGTTAGGATTTTACCAAATAAATCATTATTATATGTAAAATCTTACGGACAATTAAAAACTTTAAGCCGTTCAAGTCTGGCTGACCGCATGATATCATCACTGAAGACATTCACAAAATATAACCCCAACCTAGTCCGAGTAATGCTCTATCATTTCATTTCTATCAACATCGTAGCCAGGCAATCTGAGGTACACTGATATTTGGAGCTGCAGTAATATAGGACTACTTCTTAATGCTGGTCAGCAGGAATGTGCTCTCGGGTACATACTATTATATTCCAATACCATCTTCAGGCATCATAAATAATGTTTCTTTAAGAAGCTTTAAATGTTTTCCAAAAATATAGTGAATAAGCAGGGCCGAGTCCATAAGAAGGGCATTCTAACTTACCTAATGTTGCAAAGCCTAACCTTACCATACCTAAACTAATCTTTAACTTAGCTTAACACCAATTTAACCTAACCTAACCTTGCCTAACCTAACCACCATACCTTACCTAGCCTAACCTAGCTTTACCTTAGCTAACCTTGACTTTACCTTACCTTACTAAACCTTACCTAACCTAAGTAAATTAAATTCAATTTTAGTTAATTAAATTAAATAAAGTTAAATTAAATTAAATTTTAATAAAAAAGGAATAAAAATAGAAGTTTTACTAACCACAGGTTTAAATATTGAGCTATTTACGATTTTAAAAACTATAAAAATCAATATTTTAATATTACCCAACGAATGAATCATTCATGGAACCATTTAACTTATCAGTACAGGAGAGTATGCCATTTTTGGATTTCTGTTACCTCTTCCAAATTCAACTGCAGCTTTCTATGATGGTTTAAAAGTAATTTTAGTCATAGAAACTTGACTAACGCCTTTTAAAGAATCTTGAGTCCGAAGAAAATCTTAAACTACTGAAATTCATTCCCAAAGTTGTTACTTCGGACTTCCAAACATTTTTTAATTTGATTTTGGTTTTAGCGAAATAACAAAATGAACAACTGGTTCCAGTAAAGAATACTTTCAATAATTCAATAAGTCCGTAGGATAAGTAAGAAAAAAACAACATTTTGACAAAACTCGATTTTTTTATTCAACATAGTTGCCTTCGAGGGCGATACAACGAGTATAGCGATTTTCCAACTTTTCTATACCACTTTTATGTACGATTTCTCTTTCTCGTCAAAATAGGCCTCAGTTTCAGCGATTACTTCATCATTGGACTTAAATTTCTTTCCAGCAAGCATTCTCTTGAGATCTGAAAACAGGAAAAAGTCGCTGGGGGCTAAATCTGGAGAATATGGTGGGTGGGTAAGCAATTCAAAGCCCAATTCATTCAATTTTGCCATCGTTTTCATCGATCTGTGACACGGTGCATTATCTTGGCGAAACAACACTTTTTTCTTTTGCAAATGTGGCCGTTTCTTTGCGATTTCAGCCTTCAATCGATCCAAAAGTTCACAGTAATACTCGCTGTTGATGGTGGTTCCTTTTTGGAGATAGTCGGTGAATATTATTCCGTTCGTATCCCAAAATACAGACGCCATCACCTTACCGGCCGACTGTTGCGTCTTTGCTCGCTTTGGATTCGGTTCGTCGACTGCTGTCCACTCAGCTGACTGTCTTTTGGATTCTGGTGTGTAATTGTGAAGCCATGTCTCATCCATTGTCACATATCTACGATAGAATTCCCTTTTATTGCGGTTTAATAGCGCCAAAGACTCCTCTGAAGCATCGATTCGTTGTTGTTTTTTGGCGACTGTGAGCTCACGCGGCAGCCAATTTGCACAGAGCCTTCGCATACCCAAATATTCGTGTAAAATGGTAAAAACACTACCATTTGCTACCTTTACAATGTCAGAGCTGTGAGATTTCAGCTCCTCCATATTTTTTCGTTAAATTTCGTGTGATATTGTGATTGAGGGTTTCGGAAACTTCTGGGATGTAAAAATGTCTATCGTAAACTTGTTTTGGAATGTTGTCGTGGTTACATTAAGACATTCTATCAAACAAATATACATACCATATAGTTGCAGACACAACGGCCCAGCTCAGGGTGAACTTCTACATCATTTCAGCTTACTTACCGTATGACGGTACCGTATGATGAATTAGTGCTGTATTGGAATGGGTATCCTATATAGGGCAGTTTTCTAAACTTATAAACATGAGTTGTGAAATTCAAAAAACTATTTTTGGAAGCTCTACTGAAATGAAATACGGAAGCCAATTGATGCTGTAAATTCTTAGTTCAATTAAATTCTTTTAATTTATTTATTTTATTAATCACCTTTTGTTTCACCTCTGTCAGTTTTTGTAATGACCGAGTTGCAAATTTTTACAATAATTTTACAATAATTTTTACGTTACATATTCTCTTTTGTAAAGAGATAGTGTGTATCTAATTAAGCAATCTTGAGATTTAGTTAGGAGACACCTATTACTAATTATAATATTAAATTTAAGGTTTGCATTTATGATAAAATAAATATAAACAAATTACAACAAATATTAAAGCTAGTACTACAATTTTTGTAAGTTTATTTAAATAATGTGTAAAACAAAGAATACTAGATGAATTCAATGATATCAACCTTTAATAACGATCAGTTTGATTTTTTGTTGTAGCCTAGTTATATTTACAATAGGTATTTTTAATTCTTGACTATCTATCACTATTGATCATCTTGAACAGATGCATCAAAACTTCACAAAGTATTATAAAGAAGTTCTACCACCCATGTTCTCTCCAACGACCAGTGGACCACTTGCTGCGTGGAACCTTCAAGCCCTGCTAGATATGCACTTGTAAGAATGTTGTGAGATGCCTTCGGTTATGACTCATGGAATTATTTTTAGTTAGGATTTTACCAAATAAATCATTATTATATGTAAAATCTTACGGACAATTAAAAACTTTAAGCCGTTCAAGTCTGGCTGACCGCATGATATCATCACTGAAGACATTCACAAAATATAACCCCAACCTAGTCCGAGTAATGCTCTATCATTTCATTTCTATCAACATCGTAGCCAGGCAATCTGAGGTACACTGATATTTGGAGCTGCAGTAATATAGGACTACTTCTTAATGCTGGTCAGCAGGAATGTGCTCTCGGGTACATACTATTATATTCCAATACCATCTTCAGGCATCATAAATAATGTTTCTTTAAGAAGCTTTAAATGTTTTCCAAAAATATAGTGAATAAGCAGGGCCGAGTCCATAAGACGGGCATTCTAACTTACCTAATGTTGCAAAGCCTAACCTTACCATACCTAAACTAATCTTTAACTTAGCTTAACACCAATTTAACCTAACCTAATCTTGCCTAACCTAACCACCATACCTTACCTAGCCTAACCTAGCTTTACCTTAGCTAACCTTGACTTTACCTTACCTTACTAAACCTTACCTAACCTAAGTAAATTAAATTCAATTTTAGTTAATTAAATTAAATAAAGTTAAATTAAATTAAATTTTAATAAAAAAGGAATAAAAATAGAAGTTTTACTAACCACAGGTTTAAATATTGAGCTATTTACGATTTTAAAAACTATAAAAATCAATATTTTAATATTACCCAACGAATGAATCATTCATGGAACCATTTAACTTATCAGTACAGGAGAGTATGCCATTTTTGGATTTCTGTTACCTCTTCCAAATTCAACTGCAGCTTTCTATGATGGTTTAAAAGTAATTTTAGTCATAGAAACTTGACTAACGCCTTTTAAAGAATCTTGAGTCCGAAGAAAATCTTAAACTACTGAAATTCATTCCCAAAGTTGTTACTTCGGACTTCCAAACATTTTTTAATTTGATTTTGGTTTTAGCGAAATAACAAAATGAACAACTGGTTCCAGTAAAGAATACTTTCAATAATTCAATAAGTCCGTAGGATAAGTAAGAAAAAAACAACATTTTGACAAAACTCGATTTTTTTATTCAACATAGTTGCCTTCGAGGGCGATACAACGAGTATAGCGATTTTCCAACTTTTCTATACCACTTTTATGTACGATTTCTCTTTCTCGTCAAAATAGGCCTCAGTTTCAGCGATTACTTCATCATTGGACTTAAATTTCTTTCCAGCAAGCATTCTCTTGAGATCTGAAAACAGGAAAAAGTCGCTGGGGGCTAAATCTGGAGAATATGGTGGGTGGGTAAGCAATTCAAAGCCCAATTCATTCAATTTTGCCATCGTTTTCATCGATCTGTGACACGGTGCATTATCTTGGCGAAACAACACTTTTTTCTTTTGCAAATGTGGCCGTTTCTTTGCGATTTCAGCCTTCAATCGATCCAAAAGTTCACAGTAATACTCGCTGTTGATGGTGGTTCCTTTTTGGAGATAGTCGGTGAATATTATTCCGTTCGTATCCCAAAATACAGACGCCATCACCTTACCGGCCGACTGTTGCGTCTTTGCTCGCTTTGGATTCGGTTCGTCGACTGCTGTCCACTCAGCTGACTGTCTTTTGGATTCTGGTGTGTAATTGTGAAGCCATGTCTCATCCATTGTCACATATCTACGATAGAATTCCCTTTTATTGCGGTTTAATAGCGCCAAAGACTCCTCTGAAGCATCGATTCGTTGTTGTTTTTTGGCGACTGTGAGCTCACGCGGCAGCCAATTTGCACAGAGCCTTCGCATACCCAAATATTCGTGTAAAATGGTAAAAACACTACCATTTGCTACCTTTACAATGTCAGCTAGCTCATGCACCTTCAATTTGCGATCGTTCATAACCAATTTGTGGATTTTTTTGATGTTTTCTGGAATAACAGCCTTATTTGGGTGTCCACTGCGCTCTGCATCTTTTGTGCTGGTACGACCACATTTAAATTCAGCCATCCACTTCTCTACCATTTGTCTCGATGGAGCAGAGTTTGAATAATGTTTATCAAGCCATTGTTTGGTTTCCACTGTATTTTTTTTCATCAAAAAGCAATGCTTTATTAAAATTTGAAATTCACTTTTTTCCATTTTTTTTCAAAAACAAAAGTTGCTTCACACAAAATGCTATAACTCACGAATAAATAGTCAGATTGCTGTCAAATTTATACACGTATCGTTTGAAGGTTAGTACTAAATAAAAATCGTATGGAAAAAATTTTAGTAACGCTATCTATGTGTCATCCTACGGACTTATTGAATGACCTAGTACATCGAGAATTTCAATAAAGTTCAGAAATAGGAGAAGTGAGCCTAAACACACTAAGAATGCCAACTATAGCAGCAATAGAAAATAACTTAAAATAATCGAAAATCTGAAATCGGGAAACTAATTTGATCAAAATAGAACTCAAACTAATATTAATCAAAAACTATTTTATGAATGGGACGGTTAGTGTCAGATCGCGTAAACATCGAACTCTTAAAATCTCTATCACTTTAATAATAAATAATTCTTACAATGCAAAACTTAACTCGAAACAATAATTTCGGTCAATACTGTTTAGTTTTTACAGCTAAAGTTTCGTGCAGTCAATGGCGTATCCAGGATTTTTTTTGGGGGAGTGCATTTTTTTTAAATTAAATAATAAAAACTATGTACGCAAATTTGCATTTATTTCTTTTATAATATTTGATATGTATCACTACAATATAATTACTTTTGTATATATTTTACAAACAAATGTTTAATGTTCGTTTATTCTTTTGCAAAATATTTAGCACTTTTTCTTCATCTACTTTTATATTCTTGTATATGTAAAGTAATGAAAGGCCGTTCAATCTGTTTTCTGAAGTAGAATTTCGCAAGTAGCTTTTTAAATATTTTAAAGTTGAAAATGAACGTTCTGAAGTGCATGTCGTGACGTCACTAAAATTTTTAATAATATAAAAACATTGGGATAAAGTACTGAAGTGAAGTAAAGTACTGAAGTCACATCTGAAGTGATTTAATAGCATAATTATGGTGTTGATTTTGGCCTTTTAAGGGGGTGCATATGCACCCTCGCACCCCCCCCCCTGAATACGCCTATGCGTGCAGTTATGAGATTGAAAATTAAAGTTCACAAATTCAAAGGAAATATTATTAGCACGGTGACCTTTCCTGATTATTCATAAATTAACCAAAAACATGGTAATATTATTATCTAAAAAAGTTCTAAACATTAACCGAGTCTATAAAACTTGTATTAACTTTTCTATGTAAAACTAATAGTAGAGCATACATATAACTGACAATTTCTAAGGACCAAAACCCACTTCAAGTTTTAAACATTTAATTTCTCGTTCAATATTTAATTTTTAGTCATTCGATACTAAAAATTCATCCCCTAAAATAGAAAAATTTTGTGTTTTCTTTTAAAATTATTTTAATCCTTTTTTATCCTAAATCCATTTAAATTTTTCTATCGTTCTTTATTGAAATAATAAAATTAAAACAATTTTCATTTTCTTTTTTGGAACTCTATCTCTTGGTTGGTTTCTACATATATGTATGAATTGGTAATTCCAAAAAAAAAATTATTTTTGTGTTACATTAGTCAGTCTCCTGTGACAAACATAACACTACTAGATTAGTCACGAGGGTGAATAAAAATGTTGTTTCCTGAAACTGATTTATCATCCGTAAACTATAAGGCTTATCGTTTATATATTTACCAGCTGAAGTAAGCTGTTTTGTAGCTTTAATATTATCTACAGAATAAACACAAATAAAGTAATTTTCAACCTATTCTCATTACTGAATATTGATTCACTATAATTTTAATTTTCAGGCAATTCTCTAAGAGGCCATCAACTGGAAAAATCGATACGAAAAAACAAGTTGTGAAAATAGGATTATCCTTTTGTTGGGTTTCAATGTACTTGATTAATTTAAATTTAGTTTTTGCATACAATCTTTAGCAAATGGGTGTGTCATGTCACCTGAAAATACTCATTGCAGTTATTGATTAGTGCAACAGATAAAAATGTTTATGAGTACATTATGAGTACATCCGAAACAACAACTCGAATCATATCACAAATTTGTCATCCATAAATATTGCAAAAACAATTTCAATGTCCTTTATCCCGATTTATTTTTATTTTTTTAATTTCGATTCAATATAATTCTATTGAAACTAATTTATGGGAACGAAGAATATAAAAATAAAAACCTGAAATCCATTAATTCCATACACATACTCAAAGTAATTGAATATTTTGGAATGAAATAAATTTTGTTCTTATAAATTCCTTTTCTTTTCCTTTCAACAAAGACGATTTTCACTGTGTTTTTGACACAGTCCTATTGTTGTGTTTTTATTTTTCTACTTTCAGTAAATAACTTATTTTGTTTTTTTTTTATTATTGTTGAAGATTAAGGTATTCAATGTGTAGAAGGAGGTGTTTTTCTATTATGTGAATATCTATATAGGGAGGTCATCGAAAATGTGACATAAATAAAATCAGGATCAGGTTGAAAAGAAATTGGAATACGGTTTAGTAAGCGCCACTACAAATGATATTATTGCAACAGAAACCGTCTGAAACTTGATCCCAATAACTTTTAAATTCAATGCAATGCTGTGGAAGTAGAACATATGCCGACTCAAAACTGCTGACACTTTACAGAAGAATTATGCCGCTTGTAATCGTTGTTGGATCCAGGGGCCCTATTCCTGAACACATAAATGTCATCACAATATTGTAAATTCATACAATATTGTGAATTTTGTATTATGTAACACCAATTTGGTGAAAATTCAACACAATATTGTGAATCTGACAAGAACAATATAGTTACTGTCAAAATCTCAATTTTGCTTTATGTTTTGTGTGTTGACTTTTTTATACAAATTTCATCGATTGCCGTAAAAATTAATTAATATTAAATAATCATATTTTTATATAAATATCATTAAAACATATTTATTTATTAAATATATTTTTATTTTTTTTTTGCATGTTTTAAGATTAAAAAAGTTAGTTGTCAAAAGTACGACTCTAGTACCAAAAATCTGTTATAACTTTGTAAAAATTTGTTATAATTGGTTTGTGTCTAAGGATACAAGAGTTACAGAATACCATTTTTATACAAAGTTGTTAAGCATTTTGGTGAAATTAACAATACTGTCGATTGACATTGAAATATGTGTTCGGAAATAGAGCTCATGTACTGAAGACGGAATCAAAAATTTGCTGCCGTTGTGTTGTTGTGTTGTTAGGGAATTTCAGTGTTAAAAAAAAAACACAGTATATAAAATAAAAACACAAATATAAATCCTTTTTTAACAATAATCGATACACTTTGTGTGATTTGCTTGTTTAATTGCTTGTCTCTATTTTTCTGTATTAAAAAAGTCATATTTCGAGGAGAAACACATCACAAATCCAAATGCTGCTAATTCCGAAAAAGTTAGTATTAATATAGCTTAGATAAAACTTCCAACTTTTTGGCGTGATAAGTTGGAAGCCTGGTTCATTATTTTGTGAACAACATTTAAAATCATTTATTGTTTATAAACAAAAATATAAATAAATTCAATGCCGTATTCTCTCTTTTGTCTTGCGCAAGATGATGTAGTGAACCTTACAGACGTGATAAACGCATCCACCACAGCATGAAATCAATACGATTTTCTCAATAAAGGAACTTTTGAAACGACATTCTATATGTACGGTTAAGTGCTTGGATAGACTTTTGTCATGTCTTCAAGAATCAGAAATCGGTGATTCATCTTGGCCAGCTTGCATACACTTGGCAACTCTTCTAAAATAATATGTGATCCCTTGAAAAGCCACGGATATTCTGAAATTCTTCCAATTGCAACCAAAAAATCTAGAAAGTTTCTCCATCTACTTCTTCATCAATTGCTGGAACATTGCAGTCGGCATACCGTAGTAAGACAACTCCGAGTAAAAGGAATACTGACTTTACAAATCTCGAGTAACGAATCAAACAGCAGCTCAATAAACGTTTTGTCGAACTCTTTAGCGGACTGTCTCGTCAAGATATGGGTTACATTAGTCGGTCAACTTCAGGAGCGAATTTTAACTTCAGACGCTCTTCCAAACCTGGTAATCGATCTTCTCCTAGATCACAAGATCCGTGTTTCTAACGAAGAATCTTTACAATAAAGCATGTACATTTTTGCAAGCGTGCAACTGCAAAAAACAAAACCCAAAAGCTACGCTATCTTACAACTCTGATAACTTTTCATCCCCGCTGTTACTACGGCTAAGAAAGGAATATGCAACTCATGATGTTTTTTTGTTAGGGACGACATTTAAAAAAAAATTCAAAACAAAGATGGTGCTATACTGTGCTACAGTTGTGCTGGATGTGCTACTCAGAAAGAATGCCATATCACCAATGGAAAAAAGTTGGCACGCTGAAACACGCTTAGCCCTGCCGTTTTGAAAAATCTGAAAAACAAAGGTTGTCTTGTATTGTCCTTGAGTTGTGCTGGTTGTGCTATTTAGAAATAAATTTCATATACCTAGTGGAAAAATTTTATAACACTAAAATCATTTTTTCGAGTAAAAGTTTGCCCCGACATTTTGGAAAAAAAGAAAAACAAAGGGTCTGCTGTACGGTGTTAAAGTTGTACTAGTTTTGCTATTCAAGAACAAATTTGTACCACCAGCAGAATAATTAAAACACGCTAAAACGATTATTCGAGTTGAGCTTAGCCCCGCCATTTTGAAAAAAATTAAAAGCAAAGGTTGTGCTGTATTGTGCTAGGGTTGTGCTACTCAGAAATAGTTCCATATTATCAATGAAAAAAATGTGGCACGCTAAAACGACTTTTCGAGCAGAAGTAAGCCCCGCCATTTTGAAAAAAATGACAACCAAAAGTTGTGTGCTGTATTGTGCTCGAGTTGTGCTGGTTATGATGCTCAGACAAAAATTTCCTAGCCCTAACAGAAATTTTTTACAATGATAGCATCATTTTTTCGAATAGAAAATAGCCCCGCTATTTTGGAAAAAATCAAAAACAAAAGAAGTGCTGTATTGTGTTAAAGTTGTGCTGGTTGTGCTACTGAAAAAAATATCGTTTCACCAACAGAATAATTTTAGCCACGCTAAAACCATTTTTCGATTGCAAGTTAGCCCCGCCATTTTGCAAAAAACAAAAATGAAAGGTTGTGCTGTATTGTGCTACAGTTGTGCTGGATGTGCCACTCAAAAAGAATCCCATATCAACAATGAATAAAAGTTGACACGCTAAAACGATTTTTCGAGCGGAAGGATATTTTCGAGCAGAAAGCTTTCGAGCAGAACTTAGCCTCGCCATTTTGAAAAAAATGAAAAACAAAGGTTGCTATGTATTGTACTCTAGTGATACTGGTTGTGCTACTCAGAAAGAATTGCATATAAGCAATGAATAAAAGTTAGCAGACTAAACCTTATTTTCGAGACGAAATTAGCCCCGCCACTTAGAAAAAAATAAAAGAAAGGTTGTACTGTATTGTGCTTGAGTTGTGTTTTTTTGTGCTACTCAGACAAACATTTCGTATTCCTAACAGAAAATTTTTTTAAAGCTAACATCATTTCTTCAAATAGAAGTTAGCCCCGCCATCTTGAAAAAAAAAATAAATTAAGTGCTGTATTGTGTTACAGTTGTGCGAGTGGCGCTACTCCAAAACAAATTCGTACCCACCAACGGAAAAATTTAAACACGCTAAAACGATTTTTCGAGTAGAAGTTAGCCTCGCTATTTAACAAAACATAAAAAAGAAGCTTGTGCTGTATTGTAACATAGTTGTGCTGAATGTGCTACTCAAGAAAACTTCCATATCACCAATAAATAAATGTTGACAGGCAAAAAATTGAAAAAATTTTATATGTGTGATATGAAAATTTAATTTCAGGACACAATACAGCACAACCTCTGTTTACAATTTTTTTTTCAAAATGCTGGGGCTAACTTTTGCTAGAAAAAACGTTTTAGCATGTCAACTTTTTTACATTGGTATAGTATGGAATTTTTTTTGAGTAGCACAACTAGCACAACAATAGAACAATACACCACAGTCTTTGTTTTTGTTTTTTTGCCAAATGGCCGGGCTAACTTCTGCTTAGCCTTTTGCTCGAATGCGGTCTGCTCGAAAAATCGTTTTGCCTGTTACCATTTATTTAATGGTGGTGTGTAATTTTTCTTGAGTAGCACATTCAGCACAACTATGGTACAATACAGCACAACATCCTTTTTTTATGGTTTGTTAAATGGCGGGGCTAACTTCTACTCGAAAAATCATTTAGCGTGTTTAAATTTTTCCGTTGGTCGGTACGAATTTGTTTTGGAGTAGCACAACTCGCACAACTTTAACACAATACAGCACTTAATTTATTTTTTTTTTTCAAAACGGTGGGGCTAACTTCTATTTGAAGAAATGATGTTAGCTTTAAAAAATTTTTCTGTTAGGAATACGAAATGTTTGTCTGAGTAGCACAAAAAAACACAACTCAAGCACAATACAGTACAACCTTTCTTTTTATTTTTTTTTTAAGTGGCGGGGCTAATTTCGTCTCGAAAAGAAGTTTTGGTCTGCTAACTTTTATTCATTGCTTATATGCAATTCTTTCTGAGGAGCACAACCAGTACAACTAGAGTACAATACATAACAACCTTTGTTTTTCATTTTTTCCAAAATAGCGGGGCTAACTTCTACTTAACCTTCTGCTCGAAAAATCGTTTTAGCGTGCCAACTTTTATCCATTGTTGATATGGGATTCTTTTTGAGTGGCACATCCAGCACAACTGTAGCACAATACAGCACAACCTTTCTTCTTTGATTTTTACAAAATGACGGGGCTAACTTTTATTCGAAAAATGGTTTTAGCGTGGTTTAAATTATTCTGTTGGTGAAACGATATTTTTTCAGTAGCACAACCAGCACAACTTTAACGCAATACAGTACATCTTTTGTTTTCAATTTCTTTCAAAATGGCGGGGCTACTTCTATTAGAAAAAAATGATGCTAACTTTGTAAAAAAATTCTGTTAGGGTTACGAAATTTTTGTCTGAGTAGCACAACCAGCACAGCTCGAGCACAATAAAGCACAGCCTTGGGTTGTCATTTTTTTCAAAATGGCGGGGCTAACTAACTTCCGCTCGAAAAATCGTTTTAGCGAACAAACTTTTTTTCAAGCATAATATGGAACTATTTCTGAGAAGCACAACCAGCACAACCCTAGCACAATACAGCACAACCTTTGCTTTCAATTTTTTTCAAAGTTCTGCTGGTGGTATAAATTTGTTCTTCAATAGCACAACTAGCACAACTCTAACACGGTACAGCAGAGCCGTTGGTTTTCTTTTTTCCAAAATGGCGGGGCTAACTTTTACTCGAAAAAATAATTTTAGTGTTATAAAATGTTTCCACTAGGGACATGAAATTTTTTTCTAAATAGCACAACCAGCCTAACTCAAGGACAATACAAGACAACCCTTCTTTTTCAGATTTTTCAAAATAGTGGGGATAACTTCTGCTCGAAAAATTGTTTCAGCGTGCCAACTTTTTTCCATTGGTGATATGGCATTCTTTCTGAGTAGCACATCCAGCGCAACTGTAGCACAATACAGCACAATCTTTGTTTTTAATTTTTTTGAAAATGGCGGGGCTAAGTTAGGTTACATCATTTAAACCACCCCAACATTTCACCCCAACATTTCACCCCAACATTCCACCTCAACATACATAATTTTTCCTTTCAACTAGCAGGATCAATTTTTTTTTTTTAAATAGACCTGATAAGAACCTATCACTTGAACCCAATGCCAGATGTGGATATCCACACAAAACCACGGAGTATTCGAGTTGATTCGTATGCCATATGGCTGATGTAACTCAGCGCAGACATTTTAGCGCTTCATCAATGAAGTAAAAAGTGAGCTCAATGTCGTTTTCGAAGCAAAACGGTCTTAGCACTTAGAGAAAATTTTCACTCGCCTTACTGAATACGCGGCATTAAAATACAAGTTTCAAAACGCATTTTCGGAATAAAATTACTTAATTTTTTTAGCCACTCTATTTCAAAAAACAACACACTGCCATCGAGAGAGAGATAGACAGCGATTTTCATCTCCAATTTACAAACTCAAAGATCAATCCGCAATCTAGCAATTACTAAGATAAGCCGCATTTTTAGTGCCTATTCACAGGCATTTGGGATCTCTAATAAAATAAAGCAATAACAAATCCGATTTTATTGTCCAGAGAACTGTAACTAGTCCTTCGTAAAATTCGTTTTAGCACATCCGTTGGACAAAACACAGTCGGAGCTGTACTATTGTACAACAATAGATGTTGGAATCGACTTGCTCTTTTCTCCAGGAAACTAGCTCCTACTGAAGCAAAATACTCCCCCTTTGATTTCACCAATTTCCTCGACAACTTTAAGAAGTTCACAATAACTAGGTTATCTTAATTTCATCGCGCAGTTCTCTACAGACATACGATACGACACATCATACGGAAATACAACTTCGTCACATTCTGGTGAAAAACTTTTTACCGAAATCTACTCTTCTGCTTTCAACTTGAAAGCTTTACCAAAATTGCAACAGAAGGACGATGAACTTAAAAAATTAATTAGTCTTGAAAAACCATCAGAACCGTCAAATGAGCAATTTCACGTCGCCGCAACAGCATTTGTTCTAGCACGTGACCTGGCCCCCTCTGATTTCGATAAAATTTCATATACAGGTAGCCAATGATAAAATTAAAATAACGTTTCTTTCTAAAAATTAAATTTCGCTCTAGGGAAGGGTGGCGGCAAAGATTTATGGATTTGCGAAACATGAGTATCTTTGAATATCGATTGCTAACGATTGACTAAACCGATTTAATTCATTTATAAAAAAAATTACTTAAAATTTTGTAATAACTTTTTAAAACTGTGTTAAACTTAAAATTTTTTTTAAAGATGGCGCTGCTAGGGGTACCCTCACTTTACCACATTTATTTTTCAGAAAAAAATGTTTCATTAATCCTTAATCCAAAATAAAAATTTCTCGATGGCATAATTTCTCGTTTTAAAAAAAATGTTTACAAAATTTTTATATCCGTTATTTCTTCAATTTTTTTTTTAAACAATGCAGTGAATCATCTATTTAACTAAACCCACCGGAATTCTTATTTTATAGTAATTTAATGACCATTTAATTATTTTAAGGATACAAACTAAGTATTGGAGGGTGTGGATGCTTTTAACATAATTTACCTTTTCATCCATTTACCTGTCCGAAATTAATTTTAAAGGCATGGACAAATCGAGTAGAGTACTTTGTTACCTGTTAATGATAATACCTGACATAAAATGTGAACACAGTAATGAAAAGAATAGTCTTTAGAGATATTTTGATCGTACAGCATCATTACTAAATTCATTTGTCAATCTTGTTAAAAAAATATAAGTGTTATGTTAGCAAAGAAGCTTCAAAGTGTTTTAATAGTTAAAATAAGCTTTCTTAAAACACGAGTAAATATCATTGTTTAAAACCATTTGGTGTCGGCAAGTGTTCAAAAACTTTACGAAATTTTACACCGGAAATTCAGAATAAATTACGTTCGATAAACTTTGTGTTTAATTTACATACGCGAATTTGTTCGTCTTGTAGAATTCGTCTCCTAATGATCAGTTCCAGTGGAGGTATTGAAGTTAAAAATACAGGTCACACAGAATCAAATTCGAGTGATGAGATATTGGAGGTACAGCCACAGCCTATCAGCGGACTAAGCGTTATACGAGATATTATTTCAGAGCAATTCCACGTCACCGCAACATTGATGTTCCCGAACCCCTCTGATTTCGATGAAATTTCATACACAGATAGCCAATGACAAAGAAAATACTATTTCTTTCGAAAAATGTAATTTCGCTATGGGGATAACGCAGGGTGGTGGCAAAGTTTTAAGGGTTGGCGAGACATTAGTCTCTTTGGCTACCGATTGCTAACGATTGACTAAACCGATTTAAATCATTTAAAGCTCATTAGAATTTTACCCTCCCTACACCCTTTACCCTCCCTACACCCATTCCCTAAACACATCAGAAGTATAATTATTTGAGACTTCGCTATAATTGTCATTAAAAGTTTACCAAACTTCCTGTCTATGTGAACTTTTCCAAATTTTTCTGTAGGGGAGCACGGTTTGAAGGTTTTTCTTTATTGACACTAATCGAAAACTGTGCACAGCGAAATTCTAAGAAAAGTGCTTTATTTCTTAAATTTGGTGCTCTTTCAAATGACATCCCACTCGCTTGGGTTAAAAAAGTTTTTTTTTTCACCCTTCCCCACCCCAATCCCTTAAAAGCACAAAAATATAGTTATGTGAGACTTCGTTATAATTTTCGTTCAGAGTTTATCAAACTTCATGTCTCTGTGAATTTTTTCAAATTTTTCTGTCAACTAAGCTCGAAATCCACCAACTTTTTGTGTCACTTTTTTGACTACAATTCAAAAACTATGCATTGCAAAATTCTAAAAAAAATGGCGATGTTACTAAAATCAAGTGCTCTTTCAAATGACATCCCATTTGACCTGGTTTTAAATGATGTTTTTACCCCTTATCATTCCCACCCCCTTAATAACAACAGTTATGACTATCTGCCACTTTTCTATATTTTTCATTAAAAACCTACTCATTTTTCTATCAATATGTTTGAAGATTTTCGATCAGTTAGGTTCGGAGCTAATCGAGGTAAGAAAACACGAAGAAAACGTCATTATTCAATATTATACAAAAAAATGGTCTGGTGTAAAATTCCAAAATAAATTTTTAAGGAATACTGAAATAAAGCCCTTTCGTATGATACCCTACTCGTCTCGAAAAAAAAATTTATGTTCTCAAAGGCTTTACATCGTACCTCTGTAAAACAAACGAACACAACTTTATTTATTTTTTAACCCACCATCTTGTGTGGATAGGTTAGCTTTATAAGCACCTCAAATTTTAAGTTCATCGGATTAATGGTTCACGAGATAATCGAAATAATTCGAAAAACAAGTTGTACTCTCACCAATAGTGTTCTGTATAAAAAACGGAACTCAAAAAAAAAAAACCTGCTTTACGAACAATTTTTGAATCCTAAAAGTGCAGTTTATTCGTACAAAAAAAAATATTTTCGACACATTTGTTCACAACAATAACACTTAAAATAAAAATGTAAGACATTAACCCAAATAGCACAAACATTTGTATTTTGGACCATGTTATTCACTCAAATTCCATCCACTATACATACATTCATAAAAACCGTTTTCAAATCCTAACCAATAATTAATCAATTAATCTCTTTATCCGTTAATCCGTTTTCTGGTTATCATCTCAACTCAACAGTTTTAACGCAACTAAAAAATTTCCAGCAAACAAAATACTTTACCCCTTTCTCCACAAACTTCTGCAATATATGCGTAAACTCTGAATTTTAATCTCTAATACAAATATTAAAAGCAACAAATTCGTATTGATATTGTTATCTTTACAAAAAAAAGCTACAACAAAAACTCGGCACGTGTTTCGTAAAATAAGTCAAAAGTTCTCCTTGACAAAAACAAAATCAATTGATCAACTCTCCAAAACGTGCCAAAAAATTTAAGCTTGAAATTTTTACGATTAACTCATTCTATATTATTATCAGTGGTAGGTAGATTAATGACCTTGAAACCAAATTTTTTATTTTTTTTATTTTTTAACGACCAACACGAGCAAAATTTGTTTTTTTAAATTTTGTTTGCTTCCGACTTTAGAAATTTGGAAGTTTTTTTTTGTTTTGTTTATCATTTTAAAAGCTACACGCGCAATTTTTTATGATGTTTAATATTCGAAGCCAATGCCAACTTTCGTTTGGTAATCTTATTAACTAATATATAAACGAAACAATCGGTAAGATGAGTTTTTGTACAAAATTAGCGGTTTAGACAGATTTTTGAAAAACTACGGAAACCGTAGATGAAGTGATGTGGTACTGGACTGACTTTTATAAAAGGGCAAACCTAGAGTCTGTCCTTTGCTATCAGTTTTGGATGTATTGCAAGACAAATTATGACCCAGATTTGAGACCTGAACGTCTTTATCTAGCTCTTAATGGAACAGACTATTTGGGGCAGCTTAAATTTGCTGCAAAAACTAAGTAGAATTTGATGAGCAGACTAACCAATACGCCTTATACCTTGTTAAGAGTTCAAAGGGTCGCCATGTCCAAACTTGTATCCATACAGTTTAAGAAAGATCTGCTAGGCAATCTATAAAAGTTTGCCCTTGACAAGCTATACTTGTTTCTCGGACAGCCTAATACAATTCGGATAGGCAACCAAATCCCTTGCAGTCTAAAAATATACTAAGCTTGCTTTACCCTACTTTAATTAGGAGCTTTAATGAGATTTACGGATTTGGTTGGTGACCTTCTTCGCTTAATCTTAAGTATTGTTATAAATACCAACTTTGAAAACAGCTTAACTTGCAGGATTAATTAAGTTTTACTTAGCCACTTCAAGTCGTTTGTTTAACATCGTGAGCCACATTGTCTGAGAAATCTAACCCAGCTATGCTAAGCCATTTAACACTGCTACATTACAAAATTTCAAACTTAATTTGAAATAGATTTTCAACATACCGCCACCTTGAAAGCTTGGTTTTCAATCATTTTCTTCATCGTCTTCAATCCGTAAGGATCACATTTTTCCTTTTGCTCGTAAGCTCAACTTATTGGCCAGGGCAATGAAAATATATTTTTATCTTCAATTGAGACACTGTTTCTACCTGATGATTATTGCGCGAGGATTTTTCCAGACATATTGTTACATCTGTTGAAGGAATCACACCAATCAAAAAATGTTTCGATGTAAAGAGCTCGGATATCACTAAAATTAAAAAGAAAACCTACAGATTTCACAATTTCTGATACACTTCTATAATTTTCACTACAACTGCCCTTACATCCAAAGTCTTTTGTTTCATTTGGTTCACTTTATTTAATAATTCAAGTGTGATAGTTGGGAATTAAATTCATTTTGATGTTTTTATGACTCGATTGAATCGTAAAATTTGTCACACTGTTATTTATAAAGATTTCAAATTCAAATCCAGCACTAACCTACACTTGAACGCGACACCGTTCGAACTAACCACATACATTATAGCTGTAGACAACAAAAGTTTATTGCTCCTTTTTTCTTCACAATATAGTCGTTTGCACAATGATTTTTGTTTTGTAATCTTTCCCCTATAGTGCCATCGAAGATGGAACGATATGAATAGAAAGAAAAAAGGAGAAATACAGAATTTAGTAACACCACATGAAGAGAGCGAGTGAGGCTTTACTATTGGTTTTTGCCGGTTGACTGATTTTGGATGCTGGATTCAAAGAAAGTGGTTCTGATGGTGTTCCTATACGGCCATATATGACCGTATGGTGACCTCCGTATAGTGCATTAAACACTTTACGTTGTAAGGCAGTATATCAGAAAACATTCGAACAAGTCCTGAGGTTTTTAAAAATAAAAAGTTTAAAAGGAACCGTGTCTTGAAGCGTTCGAAGAATGAAAATAATTAAAATGTTTCATTTGCTAATAGTCACCAGGCCCTCGCCTTTTTCATTTGATAATTACCACATATTTTATACCTCGTGAGGCGCCTTTCATTGACGAGTCCGACAACTTTTTTATCTGACATTTTTCTCGATTCAGCCACAATCCAAATATGCCAAAATTTCAATTGTCTGACTCAAGAATAGCAGACAAATTTTTGTCGGACATGGTTCCTTTAGTTTTCTAAAACAAATTTTCACCCCCCATTAATAAAAAACCAATTTGTGGTAGTAGTTTGGAGTTTGCCGAACGAAAAAGCAGCCGTATCGAGAAAAATGGCAGATAAAAAAGTTGTCGAACTCATCAAGTGGCGCCTCACGAAGTATAAAATATGTGGTAATCATCAAATGAAAGCGATCAGAGGCTGTTGATCATAAACGAAGTCACAGTGAAGTAAGAGTTATCACAAAAATTTCGCCACAAAATCGTCTGTTTGAACCGTAGACTAGGTCCACCATGATGATTAGACGTCTTCACAAAACGTGATTGACAATCCAAGATTGACGGTAGTATACGTGTTCAATCCGTCCTGTCAAAAGCAATAATAGCAGTTTTAAGTTTCCGTTGACAACGTTTGATAACTACTTTACATTTGGGATTACAACTTTGGGTAGTTATTTTACGTTGGAAACGGAACCGTTGACAGTTTTATGAATAGATTGGGAATTGGGAACCGTTGTAACACTTATTGAAGGTAGTCCCAAATGAGCTATTAAATCAGAATATATAGATCAAGCTACCGTAGGAGTGGTTAAAGAGAAGTGGGTTTAGAACAGCACAACGTATGTTGTGATGTGACACATTTAGCGGTAAGAAAATAAAAGCTGTCCAACTATCGTTAATATTTTGCAGGATAACAGTACCAAATTGTGCACTGTGTAAGAGATGAGCTAGTAATAAGATTATTAAGAAAACGATAATCACCGCAAGGTTTCAAGTCACTGTTATTGGTTTTTGACAAAGTAAAGAGAAGAAGACCATATGAGGTTCGAATATTTAGCCCGTTTAGGGAGGTCATTCTCATTGTTATATGTCGTTGATGCGCCACATATAGTAGCCTAGGTTTTTTTCCAGTGTTCATTAACGGTATGAATTGTAAAATTCAATTCATTTTTTCATTGAGTATCACATGAAGACTGATCGCTACATACAACGCCATTACATCATCAGTGATAAGATCAAGCGAACATCTTTTAACAATATTTAAAACTAAAAAACTTATTCCATTGTATTGACTTTGGTTGAGTTTACTGTGAAGAGTGAGAAATCAATTTCTTTAGAAAGTTTTTCTTCCACTGAAGCTAGATATCTACCAGAAGGGTTTCTCCATTCTCCAGTGTGAACGCCAAAAGCAACGCTAAAAACGAGAAGACTGAGTTTGGAAAAGATATTGAAACACACCACCATACTGCTACTTATGAGGCCATTTAATGGCATCGCCCTTATAGAAGTGATGGTAGTAGAAGACATCATCTGACGTTTGTACGTCTCATCTGGATGGGAAGCGCATGGTAGCACGTTTATATCGTCCGCAATTGAAGTTTCGATCCGTGGTTCTACTCCAAAAGTGAGGAGCAGGTCTTGGTTGGAAGAAAGTTTTGTTGCTGCAACATGCCATTCGGCAACTGCAAATTTTGTATTTTCAATTTTCCGAATTGTTTGGCATCTGTTATGATCTGGTTTGAAGTAAAAAGAAAAGCGGTAGGGTTAGACACCATCCTTCAACAAGCGACATGTAAGTTGTGACATACTTAAAACATTGTGGGCTTATGAATACTAGTTAAGAGTTTTCCCACCCATAGATTTTTTAGAGTTTGAATTTGATTTCGAGTTTGATTTTTTAGAGTTAATTTTAAATACGTATTTCAGTTTCACCAAACGGGAGTAGACTATGCCGGTCCTATTTGACTAAATACATCGCGTTTTTGCCTGTTTAAGCAGCAAGGTTTTACATATAGAACTGGTTAGCAGTTTGTCCACCCAGGCCTTCATATAGCTACTCGTAAATGATTTATGTTCCGAAAAGGTGTATATGCTGATATGCTCAATGATAATTTTGTTTGTGCTAGGGATAAGTTTTTGGAAATTCAAAAACTAAATAAATCAACAAAACCAACGAGCTAATAACAAATCTTCTTCTAGATTTCAACCCGAAGTGGCATTTTATCCCTCCGTATGCACCTAATTTTGGTGGTCTTTGGGAGACTGCAGTGAAATTCGCCAAGTACCACATTAAACCAAGTATCACATTGAATTTCAAATAGAATTCCGGTTTCAAGACCAATGTGTATGTTGTTCACTCAAGAGGATGTATAAACGCCAGGACACATTTTTGTCGACCAACCATTTGCATTACTACCCGAACTTGATTATCGTCCAAAAAAACAGATCCGATTGTCTCGTTGGCAACTGGTAAAGCAGATAATACAACAAATTTGGTCATATTGGCATCAGGAATACTTGAACAAACACAAACCAAAAAAACTTTAAGATTAATGATATCGTGTTAATTCGAGTAAAAAACCACCACCAGCAACCTGGCGCCTAGAGAAAATAGTTGAAGTTCACCCTGGTAAATTCGAAGTAGTCAGAGTAGTGAGGTTGCGCACTAACTCTGGCTCAAGCAAGCAAGCGAATGCTATAGGATCGTACTATTGCCAATATCTTGAATCAGATGATTCAAAACTTCAAGGGGTATGGCTCCTTAGAATTCATATTTACATTTTATATTTTATATTTAAATTTTATTATGGTTCCGTTTTTTATACGGAACACTATTGGTGAGACTACGATGTATTTTGTATTAAAATCGATTATCTCAGAAAATATAAATCCTATGGACCTGTAATTTAACATGCGTATAAAACTAACCTATCCCCTGAAGATGATGGATACAAAAAAAAATAAAGTTGTTTGCTTATGTTTTACGGGGAGAGCTGTTATGTAAGGCCTTTGAGGAAATACTTTTTTACCGAGTCAAGTAGGGTATCATATGAAAGGGATTGAGTTCAGTATCCAGTTCAGTATATTTAGAATTTTTTATTCTCCAGTTTTTTTTTAATAAAATTTAATAATAGCATTTTTTCATGTTTTCTTTCTTTACTTAGTCCGAACCTATGTAAAAGTCTTTGAAAATACAGAAAAAGTGGTAACTCTTGAACGAAAAATATAAGGAAGTGTAAAATACGTATAATCATATTTATTAAAGGGGTGGGTATGAGAAGGGGGAAAACACCATTGAAAACCTAGTCATGTGGGATATCAAATGAAAGAGCACTTAATTTACGAAACATTTTAATATTTTTTAGAATTTTGCGGTGCACAGTTTTTGAATTATTGTCAAAAAAGTGCAACAAAAAGTTGGTCCCTTCCCCCTTGGATTTCGAGCTTAATTGGCAAAAAAATTTGAAAAAATTCACAGAGAAAGAAAGTTTGATAAACTCTGAACGAAAACTTTGGCGAAGTGTCACAAAATTGTTTTTCTGTATTTTGAGGGGACGAGATTGGGGTAGGGTGAAAAAAATAATTTTTGATCCCAACGAGTGGGGTCTCATATGAAAGAGCACTTAATTTAAGAAACATTCTAATTTCTTAGAATTTTACCGTGCACAGTTTTCTAATTATTGTAAAAAAAGTGCAACAAAAATTTGGTCCCTCCCTCTGCGTTTCGATGTTGATTGACAGAAAAATTTGAAACAACACACAGAGATAGAAAATTTGATAAACCCTGAACGAAAACTATAACGGGGTGTCACATAACTGTTTTTCTGTATTTGGAGGGGGTAAGTTTGGGAGAGGATGAAAAAAATAATTTTTGATCCCAACGAGGGGGGTGTCATATGGAAGAGCACTTAGTTTAAGAAACATTGTTTTTTTTTAGAATTTTACGGTGAACATTTTTTAAATTATTGTGAATTTTTATTGAATTCTTGAATCCATAATGTATATTTTCCAATTTAATCCATTTACAAGTGGGTGTCATTGAATCTCTCTTTAAGAACCCTAAACTGCTATTGCTAATATTTAACGAGATGTAACATTTTGCGTATAATTTGGATCAATTTTCAAATGATTTTGCTATTGAAATTTTCAACTAAAAAATCATTTTTATGTGCCAATGGTTTACCAATATAAAAAGTCTACAACACAACTTTATATAAATTATTTCTGTCAGTTTGTTGTTTTACTATCACGGAACCCTCAGCGAGCGAATTTTATTCGCACTTGACTGACTTTTTTTTTTAATATTTATTTTTTACATCAGAAAACAAGTTAATGTTATTAAACCTAAGTTTTAAGAAAGAAAATTGAAATAAATAATTAAAACCAAAATTAAGGCTATTGAACATCTAAAATATTATGATTTCATTTCTATTGTGAATAATTCCAGCTTCAACTCATACATTTTGGTACTTCGAGCCGGATAAAGGATCAGGGTTATTGTATTTTTGATCCAACAAACCTTAAACAAACATATCAAACCAATAATTTTACAATAAAAAAATAATTTAAATAATTTTTTATTTTATTTTAAATTGTTTTTTAATTTTTTTTAATTTTTACTTAATTTGTTTTTTAAATAATTTGACCGATAATTTTTTTTGTTGTAAAATTATTACACTCTTCAAACTCTGAGCAAGTTTTTGGCTTATCATATCATAAAAGAAGATTTTAGGACAATATACCGAAAAAGACATAAAAAACAGGAGGAAAAGAAGCCCGGTCTCTGAGACTCGTTTTTCATTTAAATTAACATTTCTGTTTTATGTCCTACAATAACTCCAATTTTTCTAGGTGACTTTGAATGTTCCCATAATTTATTTTCTTTCTAATTTGTCTAATAATCTATTTGCGCTCTCCTAATTGATCTGAATTGTAGTTCACGTTTTTCACTAATAGTTTTAACTCTCTTTTTTTATCATATATTTTATGTATGCGAGAAGTCATCTAGTTTCTCGGTGTGGAAAGTGTTGATTTTTTTAAATTAGATTTTTTTATTGTAATCTAGGCCTTGTTAAAGATTTTTTTACTGCCTATGTCCACTTTGTGAGGGAAACAATCCCAAGCTTTTTTTAACACCCTAGCATGTTTTGCTGAATAGTTTATCCAGTTCAGCTAATAAGATTATTTAATTTTTGCTAAGTAGTCTAAGATACTTTGCTGAAATTACAAGATAGCGTTTCTCGGAAGCCTGTTTTGCTGAGGTTCCAGAGCTAACTTTACTAAGAATCCCTTTGCTAGAACATATAAGTAAATTTTACAGTGTAGAATAACAGATCTTTACAACATCGTCATCTTTTTGGGAAATCTTAATCCAGCTTAGCTGTTTCATCTAACCTAATTTTTTTTGGTAGTCTGAGCCTATTTTGTTATTGTAGCCCAATCTAGCGTTGGTGAGTATTAAGAAGGATTTGTAAGCAGCCTGTACAAGCTTTGTTGAGTATCCTCGGTGAAACCCTGATGAGCATTCTAAGCAACCATTGTTTTCCAGCCAATTCTGTTCGACATATCTGTGATTTACAAAACCAAGGTGCGTATATTTGTCTGTAAGGCGCCTAATAATATATTCGCCACAACTACCAGAATTACTTTATGAGGTTTAGTAGGAAAAACACATTCTTGAAAATGTTTCTGAAAAAATTTACATAGCTTTGGTTTTAGTCTTCTGGGGTTTTAAATCTTAAACGGATTATATGAAAGACTGCGCCAGATTAGTTCAAAAATTAAAATAGAAAGCAGTATATTTACATCCTCTTCTATTATAGCTTGAATTATGCGCAATCAAAAATCATTAAAATTAAACACAAAATTTAATATAATAAATAAAATATAAAAAATTTAAGTCTTTATTATTTGATGGGATTTTCTGTCCCATTCTCTTCTTTGTTTTGATTACATTCGTACAATTCCTTAAAAACTAGTTTTTGCATTTTCATTCGAACTTTTAATTTTTGTTGAGGTCCTAATGCATTAAAATATGGATGCATACTCATTAAAAAATGATAATCATCATCTTTTGGTGTTACTATAGGTTGGTGTTCATCGTTTACTATTCCATTACTATTATGAAGATGATGATTGTTATTACTGTTATGAGTATTATGATTATTGATTGAACCATCATTGATTGAGTAGCTATCCAATTCGTCACGTTGTCTTTTCACTCCTGTTATGACTCTGGGTTTAGATGGACATATTTTTGCCATATTAATAGGCGCTACTCCATTTAAACTGATTGTTGGTTGTATTCCTGACATATCATGATGGTCAGGAATTTCTAACAATCCCTCGTGATTTCGACGCATTGGTGTACTACTGTTAGGGGGTGTTGGTGATGATAAAAGTTCTGTTTGTACTGGAAGAGGTGATGGTGCACTACTATCATCGTAATCTATAGAATCTGAATAATAAAATGGTTCTAGTTTTGAACTAAGTCCACCACCTTCCATTTTTGTTGTCCGATGTCGCATATGTTCAACTAAACAATGGAGAGTAATTTATTTTGAAAAATATACAAATTCGTTAATTTGGACGAATCTCTTACCTAAAAATGTTAATGCTTTGTAATGAACCCATTTTGATTCATGTTCGTCAGGTGATATAAGCATTTGTCCTGTGTGCTCATCACGTGGTATGCGTTTGTATTCAACTCGAAAATTGTCACGCAAACCCTTCCATTTTGCTTTTAATGTTACAACTGGAAATAAAAATTAAAATTTAAATTAAATTAAAATTTTTTGTTAACATATAATCACTAGAAATTAACAAAAAAAAATATTGGCTTGAAAAGAAAAGTTCTCTCGGGATCGGGCAAATTGGATCGAGATTCCCAGAGCCGTTGGCATAATCTGTAAACACCAAAATCACCGATTGAAGTCACTAGTCACTCGTAACATGAAATGCCAGATCTAAACAGTCTTGTATTCAACATGTGTGTAACAAAAACATCTGCACGTCGAATATTATACATAATTTAGATTTAAATTAAAACGCTACAAAGTTGATTGTAAATATTAAACTTTTTCTAGTACTAAGAACAATCCAACTCTTTCTTGTTAATTTATCGTTCTATCCCACTTGCATCTGCTAGATTGAATAGTTTTTTTGTAAATAAAAAAAAGCAATGTTATGTCGTTATATGATATATTAAAATTTAATACTTTTTTATATCGTAAATGGAAGCAAGTTTAACAAAGAAAAAAAAATAGTTTTAAGATTAAAGCATTATTGTGGTTGAATTCTGTGAGTCAATTTTATTTTATTAACAAATTTTCAAGTACAAACGATTTACAAAATTGTGCATTGTACAAATTGAACACCAAAAATGAACACAATAATCAATAATAATAATAAATCATTCAACTGTAAAGCAAAAATAAAAAAAATATTGAAAAATGAAATAATTTAGAAATAAGCAAAATACGAAAATGTCAGAGGAGTAAGAAATATTCGTACACAATAAAACCACAACTAATCTCAAATCACAATAGTTTGACAATTTCAAAATATAAATGGATGGATATGAATGAATTTACGTTAATTCTTAAAATAAAATAATTTATTTTAACACAAGAAAAATAGTGTATACGAATTATTGAAGAATATATGTAAAAGTCAAAATTTTACGTAAATAAGAATTCAAATTGAGTACAGGGTGTGTTAAAAACGAAACGATTAATAAATTTATAACGCAACAATTCATATATTGAATTTTACATTGAATGCGGTTGAAAAATACTTTTGACTAAAATGTCAGATTGAATTTAAAGCATTCTAGAAACTCATCCACCAGCATATAAAAATGAGAGAAATTGTAAATTTGAAGTCGATTAGTAATACGTCATAGAAAATAAAAAAAACAGTATTGTATTTTTAAATAGAAAATGCAAGCTTTTATGTACAATAATAAAATCATTTTGGCAGAATAAGCTTGCAAAACAAAATTCTAGAACAAGAACATTTCTACTTCCTAGGTCAATAATTTTTAGATCTTTTTGGAAGAAAAAAACTCCAACCAATATTTTGTTTCTATTTTTTGTTTCATTCGAATAATTTTTATGATTTATAAACTATTAACAAAATAACAAGAGTAATTTTAATGTTATTTTATTGATCTATAAAAATTTTAATTAAGGTCGTTTTTCACTTTTTATTCATTTAACTTTTTTTATTACTTTTAGATAAACCATTCATCATTCGGAGTCAGACGAGTCGACGTCTCCTAAATTTTAAAATAAAAAGAACAAAAAACATAATAATCGAAAATAGATAAATAATAGTGTTATAAGTGTTAATAAGTGTTAGTAAGTGTAGTAGCTAATAAGTAAATAAGTGTTATAGTGTTTGTGTTAATGTTTATGAAAAATAAAAGTGTTGAAGAACGGACGCGTAATTTAAAAATTGGTGAGATTGTTCTTTATTAAAAAATTATTTGGTATTTTGTGTTCACTATTATCAAGAGGTAGGCAGGTAAAATTTTACCTTTTATTGCTTTGATGTAATAAATTTATTTACTATTTTAAAGCATTTGTCTTGGTAATAGAAACCCAAAAATCTTGTTTTAGTTGTTATTGATTTTTTTGGATTGCCTGGGTTTTTTTTTTATTTGAAGTTTTGTGACATGATCTAGCTCCTCCCACCTCGGACTTATTTTGGGAGTTGGAAAGTGTCAGTTGGTTGATAGTGAAATGTTTTTTTTTTGACAAAAGTTAGGAATTTCGAATTTAACCCTTTATTTGTGCTCGTCAATTTTGTTAGTGTATTTTGTGTCCCCATTTTTTTTTTTCTTTGCTTTTCTCTTATCGTGCTACTGTTGCATGAAATTTGCTACCGTGTTTTTGTGACAGAGATACCCAGTTTCTTTTGTACTGTTTAGTGTTGAAATTTAGGCCTGCCCGAATTTCAGTAGCTATGCCTGCAATGTCAAAGGGTAAGTCTTTGTCTCAACAAAATGGCCGCAGAGTGAACCAACAGCTTAGCATTGACTTCACCAACATAAGAGGTCTCAATTCGAATCTAAACGAGGTTCATCACTACATCGAAAAAAATAAACCTGACATATTGTTTCTTACCGAAACAATTGTTAGTGGCAAAGCATCGAAGTTGGATCCCGACAAATACCGGATACCTAGTTACGAATTGGAACATTCCTTTTATAACAAGCATGGTGTCTGTGTATTTGTTCGAGATTCACTTTCATGTGTGAGAATTAAGGCCTACGAGTTGAACTCTAAGCACCATAATTCTATAGCACTGAAGATCTCAGATGTTGATGAAACTATGTTTATAATAGGATTATATAGATCCCCAAATTCTCCCCCAGGATGTCCCTTTTTCGATCAAATATCGGCTAATCTAGACAAGATTACCACGGACTACCCCAAAGCAAGACTGGCCATTATTGGAGACTTTAATATTCATAATAAAGAATGGCTTAAGTATTCATCGCGCACTGACGACGTAGGAAGACAAGCCGAACTGATACTCGCAGATTATCACGGTTTGACGCAAATGATAGAGTGGCCCACTAGAATCGCAGACAATTCACATCATAACAATAATTTGCTGGATCTGTTTTTGACAAACGAACCAGATACTACGAAGACAAAAGTTGAACAACCCCTCGGAACATCAGACCATTTACTAATATCAGCAATAGTGCAATTTACATCACCGACACAAATTAAAGCAAATCCTCGCCGGGTTTGGAACTATAAACGCGCTGACTGGGAGGGACTGAGAAACTTTTATGACGAAACACCTTGGAAAACTATTTGTTGTGTTGATCAAGATCCTAGCACATCGGTAATAAGAATTTCTGAAATCATAAAAGAAGGAATGCGGCGGTTTATTCCAAATCGATTAATCACTCCTAAAACTGAGCCTTGGTTCACACGGGATGTTGATGAGGCAGTGAGGAATAAACGCAAAGCATTCAAGACGTATAACGCTAATAAAACACCTGAAACCCATAGCGCCTATAAGAAAGCCAGAAATATTAGTAAATTCAAAATAGACTTGGACAAAGACGCGTTTATCCAGAAGAAAGCAAAGAAATTCGCCGAGCACCCATCTGGCTCACGTAGTTTTTTTCAGGCAGTTAAATCAGTCCAGAGCAATTTTACTCGATCCTCTATTCCAACCTTAGTTCTGAATGACATTCCCGTGAGCGACTCGAAAGAGAAAGCGGATCTATTGGGTCGTATTTTCGCAGAAAACTCAAACATAGTTGAACCCCCCATTCTCCTACACTCATTCCCCCAGTTGTAACGAAAATGAAACCAATTATTTTTCGTTGCAATATTGTACGGAAAATGCTTCTTTCTATCAATATCAACAAATCTGCTGGCCCAGACGGTATTCCACCCCTCATTCTTAAAAACTTTGCTAGGCAACTAGCTCCAATTTTAACAAAAATTTTCTATTTATCTTATAAAACCGGAATATTTCCCGATTCTTGGAAGCTGGCCGGCGTTCAACCCATATCAAAGAAAGGCAGTAAGATAGACCCTAACAATTATAGACCAATTGCAATTCTGTCGGTTTTAGCTAAAATATTTGAAAAATATGTTAACTACAATTTGATAGATTATTTGAAAATGTCGCAAATTATTGATGATAAGCAGTATGGTTTTCGTAGAAGTCATGCAACAGGTGATCTGTTAGCCTACGTATCCCATCTCTGGAACAAATCGCTGGAAAACCACGGTGAAACATTCAGTATTTCACTTGACATTTCTAAAGCATTTGATAAAGTGTGGCATAAAAATCTTATAGCTAAATTAAAATCTTATGGCATAGACCATCTTACTGTCTCATGGATTCATAGTTTTCTTACAGGTCGCCAATTTCATGTTAATTTAGATGGTATCACATCCAATATTTTCACAACCAATGCTGGGGTTCCCCAAGGTTCGGCACTCTCACCAACCTTGTTTCTTCTATACATTAATGACTTACTTATTTCCACAGTGCATCCAATCCATAGTTTTGCTGATGACAGCACATTACATGCATCACATGCATCTCCTAAATTTCGATCTCATACTGCAGTTACCACTGATAGAGAGTTGCTAATTGATTCCATCAACAAAGATCTGGAGCGTATAATGGAATGGGGTGATCGTAATCTCGTTTCATTTAATCCAACCAAAACCAAATTATGCCGTCTTTCACGAATGGAGCGACATAAAAATTTTCCTATTAAAATAAACCAAGAGGAATTGCGTGAGGTTGAATCAGTTAGACTTCTTGGAGTGGATATTCAAAATAACCTGAAATGGAATAAACATGTGTTCAACCTCGCTAAATCTGCAATGCAAAAATTAGGATTCTTGAGTCGATGTAATAAGTATTTCAATCCCGAGCAAATTTTGCTAATCTTCAAGTCCTTTATTCGTCCATGTATGGAGTACTGCTGTCATGTTTGGGGAGGTGCTTGTCAGTCAACAATAAATTGTTTAGACTCTGTACAGAGAAAAGCAATACGGTTGATTGGTAATACCGAACTAACGGACCAGTTTGATTCACTCCAGCACAGAAGAAATGTGGCTGAATTGTCAATATACTATAAATATAACTTTAGCGAATTCTCCTCTAAGGAAATTCAAAATATCCTTCCATCGTGTGCGCAGTATAATCGACAAACAAGAGCTGCCGAGTTATCCCATCCATTTGTTGTACAAATACCTCGTTGTAGAACTGTGTCCTTCCAAAACGACTATTTCAATAGAGTGGCCAAATTATGGAACTCATTGCCCTCCTCTGTATTTCCCGATGAATTTTCTCCTCAGGCATTTAAAGAAAATGTCCATTATCATTTAAAAAAATTAGTATAGTTATCCCTATATCCCCATTCCTTCCATTCCTTTATAGTTGACATGGTATCTTCGGATATTCAAAGAGTCTAAATAATGAATATTTCATATTTAGTGTGCTAAACATGTCTAACTAATTAATAAAAAAAAAAAAAAAAAAAAAAAAACATATCACTATCCCTTTTGCCATTTTTATGTTAACAATATATTTTTTTTATTCCATTTATAAAAAAATTTATGTTTCATTAATTATTACCGTTGCGTTTAGCTAATCACTAACAGTTTTTAATATATGATATTCTATTGCAACAAGAAGTTAAAATTGGAATAGTTATTTGTAATAACTGTAACGATTATTTTATATTCGTGACAATATGTTAGTAGTGCTTAGAATCGGAATATTTAGGTCATTTTTTTGTCGGTGTTCCTAAAATTTTCTGAATATATAGGTGGTATTCTTAAAATTGGTGCGTTTAACCTTGAATAGAGGTCAAAGCTTAAGATCACTGGAAAATCGTATAAATTATATGATCATTCTACTTCATAAAACCAATGACATTGTTTAGTATGAATGTAAGCATAAATAATTTGGTGGCTCACTTATGGCTTTGCGGGTCAAAGTCATTCGAAAATGTTGTTTTTGTTGTATTTTTTGCCTTGCTATCCGACTAAATATATGCTAAGCCCATAAGTGACCCACAGCAATAACTATTGGATTAATTACACAACATATGGAAATACTTAGAAAAATTTAAAACAGCATAGGTTACCCTTGGCTTTAGTAGTTAAACGGCTTTAAAGTTGTAATTTTTCAAAAAAGGTCTAAGTTTAAGGTCAATTATTCTAAAAGCTTTCAGTCAATATATTTGAGACACTGCTCTAATTATATTTCATATTGTGTAGTTTAAAGTTCAGGCTTAAACCACACGGAGTAAATATTTGTTTTTTTTAATACAAGATTTTTTGATTGTGAAATATAAGTTTTACATAATGTACAAATAACAACAAATAATGCAAATATTTACAAAATCTCAATTCCACATGTACTCCTCCATGGAGTGACGTTTCACGTTAAATGGATCAAGGCTGTGCCCAAAGTTCTATCCGTCGTAA
The DNA here is from genome assembly GCA_963693315.1 of Diogma glabrata. Lineage (NCBI taxonomy): Eukaryota > Metazoa > Arthropoda > Insecta > Diptera > Cylindrotomidae > Diogma > Diogma glabrata. The sequence continues at coordinate 155,435,405 of OY856187.1, forward strand.
AAAATTTGTTTATGGCCCAAATTAGACTTTATTGAGTTTCTTATCCTGTCTGGCCTTTCCACTTGTACAACTCATCAGTTGATTTATTTGAAGCCATTTTATGATGTATCTGTGCTTGTTGAAAAAAAAGGTTGTGTTTCGGAATAACAATCACACAACGTAAAGTAAAAATGTAAAAAATCGCACCACGATGTATATATTTTTATTTTCTTAACACGTATATAAACTGCCTATAAACAAAAAGTTTCACACGTCGTCCCTAAAACTCCCAAAAAGTAATTCTTGTTAGAAACTGTATTTTGAGCTCTACGATCACCCAGCTTATTGCAAAATTGGGAACTGTTTGCATCTGACTGAGTCAAACAGTACGGTTATATTCATTTATGGAAACAAAGCAATTAGAAACTTAGTGTATAGAGTTTCTTAGGCTGTTTGGCATTTTTTTTAAATTAAAAATGGCGGACAAATATGGCGGCCGAAAGTTCTATCATACCTCAACATGAAAGAATAATTTTTTCGATGTTTCACTTATAAAATTCATCAGGTCATTTAATTGAAACCATTTTCTGATGTATCTTTGCTTGCGGACTCGGATATAACTTTAATATTTGAGCAATATATGTCTGTTAGTTTTAGTTTTACGAACGCCAGACAGCATAAAAAATTCTGTAACTAAGCTTCAATTTGTGCCATAAATAAATATAACGTTACTGTTTGAGTCAATCAGTGGAAACAATTTCAATTTTCGATATCGTGGAACTCAAAATAAAGTTTTTTAAAGATTGTTGGGGGTCACGAGCGAAAAGTTGAAAATACAAATTTCGACTGAATATAGGAAAAGCCTGGAAATTCCGTCAGGGATTCTTACAAGAACACTGTGAATTAAGAAAACGATGAAACGACTATTTATACGAAGAAGAGACCCCAGCTCATCTTCTCAAAGATTATGAAGCCTTGATCTAGCTAAGATTTTTTAGTATTTTATCGATGGACATAACCTGCATAAACTTAAACCTCTTCATATCCTGAAGCTCCTAAAGGAGGCTGTATTGGATCAGGTACTCAAACTGGGTGCTCACCAGTAATTAAAAGGGTACTAGTGGGATCATTTTGATTGCAGTACAGCATATCACTATCGAATTTAATTTAATCTAGTTTAATTTCCTATTTTATGCAATTTCAAAATTAAATCAATGGCGTTATGCCATACGCAATTTATTATTTATTACTAATTTAATTACAATTTCAAAACAACATATTGAATAGAAATCATATCTCGATATTTAAAAAAAAAACGGTGAAAATCAACGACTTGTAATTGGTCCCGCAGATTTCTTGATTAAACGATTCAAAATATTTTCGACCAACCTATACATTTCAGTTTCCATAAATATTTTTCTTTGAAGTCTAAATTAATTTACGCCGTTGTATTGCAAGGCTCAATTTTGTTTCCCATTCTATTTTAATTTATATTAACTAACTGTTAAAAATCATCAATAAAATATGTACAAAATCAATATGTCAAGACTGCAATATTGAATAATTTAATAGTTAAAACCAAACCCTCCTCTTTCTATAAAAATTTGGTGTTTGGATCGTTAACATGAAATTCTTTGAATTAAATCAAATTTATTATTTTAATTATTTTATAATTTTTTAACCTAAGTAGAATTATAATAAACAAATAATTTTCATTCCACACTTAAACTAAAAAAAACTATTTCCTAAATTAAATTCGTCCTTCAGATTAGTATTTTATTTTAATCATCCTACGGAATTTTTAATCACATTAAATCAACATCTTTATTCAATATTATTTTTGCCGGACATCTTATTAAATCGATTATACTCTACTAACTTCTATTTGTGGAAAAAGAATTGCGGGATGAAAAATTTAATTCTAATCTTATGTGTCTGAAGTGTTTTCCTAAAAAATTTATTATTTATTTTATTTTCTATGAAAGTGTATCGGTTAAAAATTGCTTTTACTGATTTGGATTAATTCGATCGCTTATTCGATTTACAATATTTTCAGAATGATCGTATTAGTTTCCCCATTTTCATATTTGTAGATGCTTAACTTACAATTTGAAGTTAATATAAGAAAATATAAGTTAATATAAGTTATAAGTAACATAATAAGTTAATATAAGTAACTTTGTCGGACTCTTGATAAAAATTGCAAATACTAGTTTCAATATCAAAATTTTATTTGAATAAAACCACAACTTGATATAATTAACTTAGCAACAATTTAATTCAAGATGCAAACCACTAATAAAAGCAACTAAATTTTTATTGTAGTTTAAATTTTTCAGCTGATCAGCCCTAATCAGCTGCACCTTTTGTTTTACATTTTTGCACTTAAATTTAAACAAACTGCTAATCACTTTCTCATCCTCATTATATAGCAATACCCTCATCATCAAGAAAGGCTCAAATTAAATTGGAATAACTTTTTTAAGATTAGTCTAATATGTTTTTTTTTTGCTTGAATTGGGTGACCTGGCTTACCATTATGATTGACTATATTAAAATTCTCGCAATAAACCTTCTAATCTGTTCAAGATCCGAACTTTATGTACCATTACTTGTTTTAGGACATTTTTTCTAGCAAGGGAGTTTTTCAGAGACAGGAATAAATGGTAGTGAAATGTTCATATTGTGGATGCATTAAAATTTTCCAACCAAGTTTAGTCATTTTTTGGCAGGTCACCAAAGATGTGTGTTGTCTAGCATTGTCATGATGGAAGAAAACAACATTTTGATTAACCCATTCTGGACGCTTTGTTTATATTGTTTTCGCTAATCTGGTTAGGTTTTGAAATTAGCGGACCGAATTAGAAAACCAAATCTAGGCTTTGGAGTTGTTTGTGGTTCATCACCGGCCTTTGACCATGATCGTTTGCGTCTAATGTTATCGTTTTAATCCATTTTTGACATTCGGTTGGTAAATTTCTTTGTGTTAATTAATTTGGCAACCAAACTTTGAGCTTTTATTCGGAGGCATTCTTTGTTAAATGATTCCGGTGTCATACGGGTAATATTTAGTGTATCCGCTATATCCTGTCAATATGCATGCCAATCTAGCTTAACCATTGCAAAATCATCGCTTTTTTCGTTTAGTGGCCAGCCAGAGCGACGTGCATATTTAACCTCATAGTTTCTAGAACGAGTTCGGCGGTCGATTACAGTATCTTTATCGTAAACTTCGTAGGTATTTTTGGATAATTGTGGAGCGTTTTTGCCTTTTTATATTGAAAAAGCATAACATATCGTATATCCTCAGAAATTTAGCTCATTTTCAAACATATCAATTTTTACACATATAACGAACATATATTGAAAATAAATTGATTGTAGACACTTTTTGGGAATTATAATTATGTGTGAACAGTAAAATGATTGGTGATACTTTCAGAAATATCACTCATCTGGTGAAAATTAAACTCACAATCATCACGATTCTTATCGTATTTTGAATTTATTGACGTTTGATAGCAATAAAATCATGACCGCTACAACGATAATTCTTTAAACGTAGAGCAAAATACAAATCTAAATTTCTCAAACGTTGAATAAAATACAAAACAAAACTCGAGCTAGATTCAGCTGGCCAACTTACCGGGATCAATCTGGGAAACCCCGGTTTTTAAGTTTGGAAATCGGACGAAAGTTACCCCAGACCGGATTTGACAAAAAATACGAGAAATACCCGACATTCGAGTGACAAAAAATTTCAAAAATTAAAAGTGAAAAGATAAAAGGATTTTCCAGCAATGGCTTTTGAAAGAACATTTTAATTTCAACGATTTTGCATTGGCTTATTCATAAATATTGCAGCTGATGACTCCTTAACTGCTATTTTTTAAATATTCAAAAAAATGTTCGTTTACGTTACTAGTTTATTTTGCTACTCGCTCGTTTCGTATATTTATCGGTTTATAAACAAATATTGAGTATTTTGATAAAAAAATAAAATAATTGCCAAACCTGGGGTGGTATCGTGAACACCAGTCGGCAATAATTTAATTCGACAACACTTAATTATTTAAGTACATATAATGCCAATAGTTACTCTATTTAAAATTTTTTTTTTGGGCTCGAATAATTGAAAAACCAACAAGGAAATTGTTGAAAATGCAATGCTGTCGATAAATGAACGCATATCGAATTCGCTTTAATAAGTTCAGTAAGTTTTGACAGACCCTGAGAGAGCATTTTCCCATATAAAGGACATTTGGACGGCAAAAAAGAGCACTAAAAATTGAAAGCGTTCACGATCGAGTTATGATTAAGTTCAATTGGCAAGAAAAATGTTCTGAGTTTCACAACAAAATCGAGAATGACAAAAAACTTTTTGTGCAAAATACGTCAGGTGGATACTGTGTAAAGTGATCAATTTTCCGGAAACCAAGGTGGAAAAACAGCTGAAGGTGATGATGACAGTTCTGATGAGTTTAGCGACGACGACAAAGACATGGTTTTCAATTTTTTTTTTTTCAGTAATTTCAAATATTTATTAGCAACTTCTAACAGTAAAAGTATAGTATATTAAGTAACTAGTTTCATAATCGACGATTTTATCGCACGCAAACTGTTTAGAAAACGACCCGCGCAGCGGGGAGTTTTCTAAAGGATAATTGCGATAAAACGTCTTATGAAACGAGTTTTTTATACTATTTTTTCTATTTTGCATTTTTAGTCTTAAAATTTTAAGAAATGTGTATTTTATTAAAAAATAGTCAATTTGAAATTTTGTTATTATTACTAATTATTTTAATTAATTAAAATATTTAACACTAATTTAGATATTCTTATTAATTTTATTTACATAATTATTCGTTTTAATGTTCACTGACGTTTGTATGACCAATGTGAGCAACCTTGAAAAACAAAACTTTGCGCATCGTAATGAAGGCCATTTTGATACGCATTTGGGTATCGAAATGACTTTATTTTAGACGCAAAATAGAAAAAAATAATTATTAAACTGTTCTTTTGCAAAGTAAAATTTCTGTTTTTGTTTTCGTTTCTTTATAATTTTTTTTGAAAATTTTTTTTCCCGGACCTGTCTCAAAACATAGTTGGACAGTTTAACATAGATCAAAAAAACAGCAAAAAAACGTTTTAGGGTAATACAATTATCTGGCATTTTATCGTAATAAGATTTTCTCAAAACTTTGAAGAAAGATTTAAAACTGTAATAAATTCAGAAAGACTAAAAACATAACTAAGTTAAAAATCATAGTAAACAAGCTGTATTCCAAATTTTTTGCTCTAATGCTAATTGTGAAAACAATAATTAAATTGAATATAAAAAAAAATTATTGGGTGTGGTATTAACAATAAATTTGTTGCATATTGAAAGTCGTGTAAACTATCTTCATTCAACAGAAGGTTCAACATCTATTATTTTGTTTGTACTTCTAAAACAGTTGTGCATTTGCATTTCCATGTTTATATTTTTATGTAGTAACCAAATCCTTTACATAACATATGTAAAGAATATATAAAATGTAAAGAAGTTTAGTTACAACTATTAATGCCAAAGTGTGAAATGAACTAAATGAGCTGCAAAATATAAAAAAATAAAATTGGTTCTAAATATTTCAAAACAAACGTTTTAATCGCTTAGAATGGTTTAGAATATATACAAAACGATGAAGCAGTTTCATTAACATACAAGAAAGCTGATAGCTGCGCCATCTCAATTATTTACTTTAAGTTAATAATTTTAATGTGATGAATTTGAATGTATTTACTGTTTTTCAACCCTCCATTATATTCTAAATATCAATACGTATTTGATTGTCTTGGTATATGGGATGTGATTCCAAAACAATTATTTGCATTTTTTACTTCTATACATTCTTTAGTTTGATATGTAAAGAAATAAATTTTTACATATAATGCATTACGTATATTACTTTTTGTAAAAAATTTGCACAACACTGAGTTACTTTACATTGAAGTACACTGTACACGCAAACTGAAAAGGTACATTTCTTCCTTCTCTTCTCCAGCTCTGGTGATCTTAGTCTTCTTCGAATTTATTTTCAATCCATATGTTCCTCTTAGCTTGCCAATTTATTCAACATTTCATTCAAATCATGTGTGAAAAATTGCATAGTGCCTGCAAGATTGTAAATTTATACAAATAATCCTTGGGCCCACGCCAATTTCATGTGATGATTACCTTCGTGAGGCGCCTGTCCTTGACGAGTCCGAAAACTTTTGTTTTGCCATTTTTCTCGATTCGGCCGTTTTATCGTTCGGCAAGCTCCGAAATATGCCGATTGCCCGGGATCTTGTAAATTTTTGTTTTTTTTTAACTATGGGGTTTGGACATTTGATTTGGAACACGATGCCTCACGAAGTATAAAATATGTGGTAATCATCACATGAAATCGGCGTCTGCCCAGGGACTAAAAGGAATTAAAATAAGAACTCTGAAAGGATTATTTGATATTTGCCACAGTTTATTTCTTCAGATAAAAGAACAAATTAATTCTTTTCGCTGTTGGCTCTTAGCAATACATTTTTATTACAAAAACCATTTTAAACATTGTTTAAAATTTTTAGAATTTTTTTCCACCAAACAAATAGGCCCATAGAATAACGGAAAAAGATATGGCTTACGTGTTATAGTCGGTTACAGGTCAGAAGTTTTTTTTATTCTCTGGGGGGTTTGCTTACTCACATAATGGACCTGCCGAGTCCACTCACTCGGAACCTTGGGACTGGAGTTATTAAACAAATTCGGTTGAAAATTTTGTTTGCTTCCTTGTAAGCGATATAACTCGCAAATGGTGCACTTTAGAATACTGCACTTTTTACGAAAAACAAAAAAAATAGCAAATTTTTTTCACTTGCCGACAACTACTATGATCTACTATGATTTACTAGAACAATGATTTACATGTTGATTATTTGCAAAAACTGCTGCTAATTTTCGTAGCTGCAGGACATCACAATAATGCCAAGTCCGTTTTACTTACAAAATTTATATCGCCTTAAATAAGAAGCCAGCCTGAAAGAAGAGTATAAAAAATATACTGAATCAGGTTTTTTCACTGTTCATCGTACATATAAATTTTGATCAGGGGTTCCCGTTGATCAAACTATCGAACAAACGTTGATGCGATGTTTTAAAGCGGTTGGGGTCTTAACGAGTGGCAGAGGCTTACAACACAGTACTATGATCCATAAGTTCATTAAAACCGGACCAATATTTGCATCAATATCTGAACAATTGGGAGTATTTTGCGACGTTTATTTTAGTTCTTGTGAGCAGCATGCTAAAGTATCTAGGCCGTCTCGTATATAAAACAAGATCGTGAAAGTTTGCAGAAGTTCAGAGACTTTATTGAAATGAACGGTCATTTCATCGTAGCTGACAGCGTTATTTCTATTACTACAACTGTTAAAGGTGATACATCTGTTAATTGTCACGAAGCATTTGAAAACGGAATAAAAGTATTGAAAACAAAACAATTGCTGCCATTTTCTGAGTTATCATTTGCAAAAAGGAAAAAAGTGATTTCACTGGTGTAGTCCTTAAATTCTGTTAAAATAAAGGATAAAAAAATCAATATAGATAAAAAAAAATATTATAAAGATTAATTGTTGGCATGGGCAGTAATAGTGATTTAGAGTCTTATTTTTCATACGAATTAGCTCCGTAAGGACACGAATTCCTCCAAAATTTTAATTCATTGATTTAATTAAAAAAATGTAAATTTCAGAGTCTCAGCCCGATCAAAGCTTACACCACTTGCGATACAAATGCGTCAACATATTCTGTAATAAAAAAACATAGACTTAGCATTAATGCCGCCAACTGACGAGGCAGCTGCTCCACATTGCTATCGCGTTTACTATCAAGTTCAACAATGGATAGGTGAAGAAAAAAGTGCTAGTGATTGGGATTGGTTTGAAAATGATGATGTGCTGCAACCCACATTTAGTAATTTACCGCTAGTACTAGAAAGTCTGATAACGAATGTCCAATGCAGGTGCACTAAGGGTTGTTAAACTGTGTGCGGCAGTCGTAAGCAACAGTTAGCCTGTTCCGACATCTGCATTAATTGTGATGAGGAAACGTGTAAAAATAGGCCGAAAATTGATGCACAAACTGTTGGTGTAAGTGATAGGGAAGATGAAGATATCTCTAAAAATACAAAACCACCTGAAAGTATCAAATATTGAGGGTGATTAGAATGAGAGTGATAATTGTAACGAAAAAGTAAGCCAGCGAAAAAAAGTCGCTTAACTAAATAATTATTTTTAAGAATTCGTAAATTAATTTACTTGTAAGTCTTATGTACATTGTAAGTCTTATGTAAAAATTTGTAAAAACACAAAACAGTGTTGGTCCAGTCAATGAGCATTTTCCCGTATAATCCTTACAAGCAACACCGATTTGCCCAAAAATTTGGATCTAGGTTATCCTTGCCCTCTTCTTCAAAGTTGAGCCTATATGCCGGTGGTTGTTTAAATCCTAGGGGTGAATGCCACCCCTTCTCGGGAGTGAAAAATATTATATAAAAAATAATTACGGTAATAGATAGATTGAATAATTTTAAGCAACTTTTGTCATAGAAATATTTTTCTGAAAGTCGATACTTTTCGACTTATTTGCGAGTGAAAATGTCAATTTTTCATTAAAAAACCACGTTTTCAGACGGTTTGTCATGAATAACTCAAAAAGTAAGTATTTATCGTAAAAATAATTTCAGATTATAATGTAGTCTATAAAACAACAAACAAAACGCTGGGTTTATGGTGTCTGTAGACACAATACAAACGGAGCAATAGCTTGTTGAAGGTAAGTTCATATTCGCAGAACGCAAAAGTTGAAAGTTTCGACGTGAATAAACAAAAAACAATGCATTTTTTCGGGTGAAATTTACTCTAATATTATTTAAAATGTATTAAAACCGATTATTTTTGTGTTTTATAAAAGACCCTAGCATCAATACTAAGCGTGTTATGTTATGAGTTATGTTACGAAAACAAAGTTGGTCTCTCTTTTTTTCGGCGACAAAACAAGTGAAAATCACCCCCTAACTACCACTCTAATTAAAAGTAATTGGTGCTACTTAAGAATTCTTAATGTATTAATTATACTTTATTAATGTATTAATAATATGCTCTAGGAGGTTGACAGGTTTAAAGTGCTTAGTTTTGAAAAAAATTGAGGTGGAAGTGAAAAAACATTTTTGAATTTTTAATTACCTTTTCTTCAAAATAACTACAAAACTATTCATGATACGTAAAATTTGAGTATTACATAATTCTAGGTTATGTTTTTCTTAAAATTTGGTATTCTTTTTTTTCCTTCAGGATAAAAATTAAGTAATGGCCGTTTACAGTTTGCATATGTTCGTTAGCAGCAACTTTTTCAAGCCCTTTCAGCCCAAACCCTTTTAAAACTAAGCACTAGAAGAAAATTTATATGAGCGTATAGCTTTTAAAAATACCTACAAAATGCTTTTTTGAATTACTTGATAGCTTAAAAACTAGGGAGTTATGGGTAAAAAAACTACTCACATATTTTTGCAGAGATAAGAACACATTTATTTGAACATTGATGAATACATACTATGCCTATATTTTAGGTCAGTGTTGTGCACCGTGTATTAACGTACCAAAAATCATAAAATTATTAAACAGTGTTTATTAATATTGACCAATTCCACGTCACCGCAACAGCATTTGTTCTAGCATCTGGACTGACCCTCTCCGATTTCGAGGAAATCTCATACACAGATAGATAATGACAAAATAAAAATACTATTTCTTTTGAAAAATGAAATTTCGCTCTGGGGATGACACAGGGTGGCGGCAAAGTTTAACGGGTTGGCGAAACATAAGTATCTTTGGCTGACGAATGCTATCAATTGACTAAACTGTAACTATAAAAGGTACACAATCATTTCATGCGTTAGTACCCAAAGATGAAAAAACATTGCTCACAAAAATATATTCTAATTCAGCTAAAACTAGAATTGTTTTAGATAAGCCGTTAATATGCAATGTAAATTTATTTTATATTTTTAATTTCTTTTATATTATTTTATATTATTAATAAATTACATTGTTATTATATGAATTCTATACAACATGCATTTTATTTCACATAATTTTTCTCACTATTTATTATTTACTTCTTAGCATCAGTTTTAATATACTTCAGGCACATTTATTTTTCATTCATTTCGGACAGGTAGAAATGGGAGAAAAAGTAAATTATGCAAAAAGCATCCACACCCTCAAATACTTAACTTGCATCCTCGAAATAATTAAATTTCTATAAAACAAGAATTCGGCGGTTTTATTTAAATAAAATGCATTTTTAAAAAACAAAATATTGAAAAAACGGAAATTAAAATTTTTTAAGAATTTTATTTTCAAAAGGAGAAAACAAGCCATCGGGAAACTTTCGATTTAGATTACGAACTAATTAAACATTTTTTTTTCTGGAAAAAAATGTGGAAAAAGTGAGGGTACCCTTAACAGCGCCATCTTTGAAAATATTATTATAAAAATAAAATATTATTATTATTTACAGTTTTAAGAAATTACTAAAAAATTCAAAAAAAATTTGTATAGGGTCTATCAATTATCTTTCTAATGAGCTATAAATGACTTAAATCGGTTTAGTCAATCGTTAACATTCGTCAGCCAAAGATACTAATGTTTCGCCAACCTGCAAAACTTTGCCGCCACCCTGTATTATCCCCAGAGCGAAATTTCCTTTTTTCAAAGGAAAGGTATTTTTATTTTGTCATTGGCTATCTGTGTATGAAATTGCATCGAAATCAGAGGGGGTCGGGAACATCAATGTTGCGGTAACGTGAATTGCTCTGTTATAAAAAAAAATCAGTACGTAAATAATTAAAATTTAAATCTTATGTTTCAAAATTTTTTGATATTTGATACATATTAAAGCAGTGCAGATACCTTTTAAAAAGGCAAAAAATGGTAAAAATCAGTAACAGCATGAAATATTTTTTATGTTATTACTAATATTTTCGTAGGAAAAAAAAACGTAGATATATTAGGAAACGACGTACGGAAATAAGAGAAACAAAAGGACATAAGAGAAAAAGCGCAGATTTTTTACAATGATCTTGCAACCGCAGACGGGATTTTGCAATCTGGGCAGTACTGTAATGTAATGTTGTACGGACTGCCAAAGGACACCCAATTGAACAAATCTACAAAAGGTAGATTTAACTGCATATCTCGAAAAAATGAAACATGAATCATTTCTAAAGGCCACCACGAAAAAAGCAGTTAAGCTGTTCTCGGTGGTTCCAACAATTGGTGCTTGAAATGAGCACATAAAAAGAGTTTAATTACAAATCTAGTTATGGCTAGAAAATAACAATAACAATCCACTTGATTGGGGTTGGGTTAATATTAAAGTAGTATTAAATCCAATCAAAACTCCAAATCAACCTGCACCTGAAGAGCTGTTTAAAAATGATTTTTTGTAGCTGCAAAAAGTAGGAAAAATGGATGCCGAAAAGTAGGATTTTTTTGCAATTCGACTTGTTTAATATGCAGCGGAGACGGGATGAAAACGAAGATGAGGTGGACGCGGCAAGGAATGAAGACGAAGAGGAAAAGGAAGAGGAGTGTAAAGACAATTAACATAAATATTTCGATCTTTGATCAGCAGGGATTGTTTTAAAAATTGTTGAAAATACACTGGAGGGGGTGGCTTTTAGGGGTCAAAAGTGTTTAATAAATCATAAATTGTGTCCCTTAATAACAAGATCGGATAAAAACTCAGACCAAAATGGAATTGTGCAAAAACTATAAGGCCGAATGAAACCTTTCAAAGCTTATTTTTTTGTTGAGGTTTCAGTTTCATAGGGCTGGATCCATAGAGGGATCTAGAGGGATATAGAGGGATCCATTTTATGAGAAATAATTATTTGCAAATAACTTAATTCAATTGAAAAATATCGTTTTTTAGACATTTTTTCGCAAATATTTGCGACCACTAAGTTAAAGAAAAACATAAAAGGAACAAGAAAGTTACAAGAAAGAAATGGTGCACTTTACCATTTACGAGTTATATCGCTTACAAGGAAGTAAAAAAAAATTCCAGCAGAATTTGTTTAACAACTCCAGTCCAAAGATTCCGGTTCTCATTCAAACCAATGTTAGAGAAGATCCAAAAACCAGAAGTATCGATGAGTTACATACAGAAGTTTTAAAATGCTAAGGCGATAGAAGAAACAGTAAACAACTATGTTCATAATCGAGTTCTGAATGAAAAACCAACACAAGTTGCCACAGAAGAAAACAAATTGCCATTCTGGCTCAACTAAGATCCGGTTGGTCACGAATGTTAAATCACTACATGAACTGAATCGACCCCCAAATTATTGACAAGTGTCCCGCATGTGAAGACACTTCACATGATGTTGACCACTTATTTAGATATCCAGAGAAAGCGACGGACCTGACCAAGAAGGATCTGTGGTGCCGCCCAAGGGGTACAACTCGGCAGTTCCATTATGTGAGTACCCCCCAGATATTAAAAAATTTTCTGACTCTAACCGATAACAACACATACAATCCATAACTCTATGGGCCTAAAAGACCACTAAAATTTAAGTAATTCACTTTTGGAATGATTAAAATTGAATCGAGTAAAAATGCGACATTTAAAAGAAAATTCAAGTCAAATTTAAGTGCCCGGAGCCTTTTTAAACGTGTCCAGACTGCTTGCGTACAAAAATTACGACCACTGGATCAAATAAAGCTTTTGTAATTAATGTATAAACTAAATACATACAAATTATTTTCATTAGTTTGAAAGATGAATATGCGTATTTCTCTGAACTATGTTTAAAAAGAGAAATTCTGTTAAACTAACCGAGTGGGTTAAAAGTAGACTTCATGTTTTTAACTATTTGTCAAATTCACCAAACAGGACCAACCAAGAGGACTTATGGCTCAAACTACTTTCCATAAAGTAAAGCAACAGCAGTACATATTACATCATCTCCCTTACTAAACTCTATTAATTTTTTCAACAAAATTCAGATCACCCTATTAATTTCAAAAATAAAATTTAGTATAAGCCAACACGAACACAAACGCACAAGGCAAAATATATTTTAAAATTCTATTTTCATTTCATATAGAAATAGCAATGTTACTTTGATATTCGTTGGAACTCATTCAAATGGATTTAAAAACAAAAATACGAAATATAAAATTTGCAAATCAATTTTGCAAGTATATTTGAGGTATCACTTCAAATCTACTTGCAAAATTAAAGAGACAAGTTTTGTATCGATTTTCATATTAAATTCACGCAGAAGGGTTAGTATATGAATAAACATATGTTCCATGTTAAAATGGTAATTATTTTGTATTCAATTATCTTTGATTACTTGAAGTGAAGGGTTGAGTTTGTGAAAAAGTGAAATTATAATAACAATATTGCAAGAATCCTGACAGTTTAACCTATTTATAAAAATTATTGGTATGATTTTTAAGCCTTTTTTCAGAGGCCGGATCATTTAATACAAAGAAAGAGTATCAACGAATATCTAAACGTTGCCAAACGATCCCTAATTACCGAATCCAAATCGAACTCTAAAGGTCGCTTCAGACCTACAATATATTGAACAATAAATTGAAAACGGAAATAAACGAAAATAAAATTTAAGAGATATTTACCCAAAACTTTATTTCGTTTATTTTCGTTTTCAATTTATTGTTCAATATATTGTAGGTCTGTAGCATACTTAAATAATATCAACAAAAGCGAAGCGTATTTTTTATCTTTCTTACAAAATAAATTAATCCGCTTAAAACTATTTATGAAAAAAAAAACAAAAATAAATCGCTAACAATTCTGTTTTCAGTTTTCTTCCAATTCTACAATTAACTCTACAATGCACACAAGTATGTACACTCCAGTGATATTTTACGCTTATACTTTGAAATATATTTTCTTTATGTTCATGCTTTATCTTTGCTTTCTTTTTCTCAGTCTTCTTAATAAATATCGACCACAATAAGTGTTTATTTTTTTACATGAGTCATAAAAAAGTAAGACATAAATAAAATAATTTAAGAAATCATAAAATAATAAGAAATAAATTTACCTGGTAAACCATGACGTATGGATAATTCATCCCATGTCTCTTCCATAAATGCTTTGTTACAATGATAATTTCGATTCCATATCGCCGGACGTTGAAGAACATCCGTTATAAATTTTTCGACATTCAATACACGTGCCATATTGTTGTAACGTATATCAACAACAGAAATTTTAAAAAAATTCAAAATTTAATTAGATCAGTACGCACGGCTTGGATCAAAATAGATCAAGTAAACAGTTAAAGGCATTAAATTAAAAACCAAACAAAAAATTTTTATAAGTTAAAAATATAAACAAAAAAATTATGTGTACATCAATCTCTCCGAAACACTCACAAAAGCATTCAACGCTCAACTAACTTAAATTTGCTTTTCTTGCTTTGTTTGCTTCAATATTTTTTTAAAATTACAATATCAACATATATAACTACCCGCTACACACATACACATATAATGTTAGAAAAACGGTAAATTTTTGTTGCTTGTTTTTTGTTCGAAAAGGAAACGCTTTCTTCTTTTTTTTGCAGTTTCGTATTTTCAATCTAGTTGTTGTTGTTGCTGTGCAGTATTACTTTTGCAGCAATGTTATACAAGCCACCATACAGAGAAAAAAAGATTAGTTTTCTCTCTTTCCCTATTACCGTTTTATTATTATTATATCGTTTTACCTCTATACCAGCTCAGAATAAATAAATAATTGATTGTAGTATGTAGCTTGTTTTTTTTTCGTTTTCGTTTTCGACCCTAAATAGACAACATTACAATTACCAAGTTAAAATCGCTACGCTTGTGTTATTTTACTCATGAAACCAACAACAAGAAATTTTTATAAAAATAAATCGTGTATTGCTATATAGAACAGAATAAAACAAAATAAAACATCGAAGAGACGGATTGCAACCCGACCGATAGATACTTAAAGCTGTTTAACACATATACAACGCACAGCTGGTCAAATAAGAATAAAATAGTCTCTTGTTACTGTTATCTCACTTGCATTAACCGTAATCCAAAAATAACTTACCTGCACAATCAACATGTCTCTTCTCTTTCCAACGATTTTTTTTCAAAATATCAACCGAAAAAAAGCAAAAAGGAGAAACTTCGTGAACATAAGGTGATCATGTGATCGTTTTATTTTTCAATTCTGTTTTTTTTTATTGATATTAAGCGTTGCATTATTTGCTCTTGATTGCTTTGTTAATATGTATCACCATTTATCCAAACCAAACAGAAAACTAATAAGATCGAGTAATAGTATGTTTTTGCCACGATCTCCACTAAGAAGCGGAACGTTTTCAAGAAAAAAATAAACTTCATCTTAATTTCTACAAAACAAAATTTTGTCTTATTTTGTTTTATTAGTTAAGTAATAGATGAAAACTACAAATACAAAAAGTCACAGAAGCAGAAAGTAAAAGAAAAGAAAAAGAAAAATAAAGTTGTTGAATGTGAGTAGAGCGTGCAAGTTTTTTTTTTTTGCTTTTTTTAAATTTATTTTTTTTTGTTTAGTTTCAAAGTTGTACGAGTATACAATCTTGTTATACGATTTTCTTATGTTTTTGGTGTTATGTTATTTTTTGTGTTATATTAGTGCATTTATTTAATTTTTATAAAAGTAGTTTTTTTTTGGGTTTGTTGTTATAATGGTTTTGCATTTTAACGGAATAATCAAATTAAATTAGTTTCTATTTTTGCTATAGGTTGAACGGGGATATTCTTCTACTTAAGCGCCAAGATTTTTTTAATTTGATATAGAATCACTCACTGAAGCGAATAAAACCAAAACGACTTGTATTATTACAGCCCTTTGGAAAATGCAAAATCCATTCAAAATAACACTTTTTGGACAAGATGTTATTCAAATATGTTCCTTCTACAAAATTTACCATCCCTATTTTCTATGTGCTTATAAGAAAAACAGATCAAAACTGATTCTCTGAAATTGTATATAAAAAATAACAATAAACATCACTTGAACTGGAGCGTTTGGCAAAAAAAAGTGTATTTTTGTACGTTTTTATTCCCAAGGTCTTGTTTTGATTAGACTTCTTGATTCGCAAAATTAAAAGTTTCTGAACTTAAATGAAAAAATATGCCAAAGCCACCATGATCCAAACTTCATATGTCGCTAATCGTTCCTACCTGAGTAGGGGGTATGCGCAGAAAAACTTTCAGCTTTTATAAAATAACGAAGGTCTGGCCGTCGCGGGCTCTCGATCTATAAACTTTTTTCAAAAAATCTGAAAATATTATAAAAATTATAACAAAATCAAATATTGATACATTTTTCAAAATTCTAAAACTTGCAAACATAACTCTTTGTTAAAGTAAAAGTATTTTTTTGATCTCTGTTTAGAAATTTATTACAAAACTAACACGAAACATCAATATCGATGCAGGAAAATTATAACAGATCATAAATTAACATAATTTAGTTAAAAGATGATACACTCAGCAAACTATACTCAAAAACCTCTGCATTTAGCGTTTCGAGAAAATATAACAAAATCACAAATTCATATTTCTTTCAAAATTCCAAAAATATTGTAAAAATTAAATAAAATCAAACTTTTTTCAAAATTCCAAAAATATTTCAAAAATTAGAATAAAATCAAATATGTAAACTTTTTCTAAATTCCAATAATATTCCAAAAATTCTTAAAAATTCAAACTTTTCTAAAATTCTAAAAATATTGCAAAAATCATTACAAAATCAAAAATTGAAACTTTTTTGAATATTCCAAAAATATTTCAAAAACTATAACAAATTCAAAAATTTGCATGTCCAATTTCATTTTCAATTACATTTACATCATAACAGCTACATTTTTTTTCCGAAAAATTGGCTAAAAAAATAAATGAAATCATTTTTTGACACACTCGACATTATTTTTTTGACAAACTTATAATGCCATAATTCTCTATAATAGTAATAAAATTTCGTGTCGTACAAATTATTAATTTTATTTTTTTCCAAAAAATTGGGTGAAAAACTAAATGAAAATCTTTCTTTTGACACACTTGACAACAATTTTTTTGACAAACTGATGATGTCATAATTCTTAATAATAATAATAAAATTTCATTTCGAACAAATAATTAATTTAATTTTTTTCCAAAAAATTGGGTAAAAAATAAATAAAAATCTTTCTTTTGACACACTTGAAAACATTTTTTTGACAAACTTATAATGCAATCATCTAGTTTTTGATCTCACATACCGATCCCTACGATCAAGATTTCTCCAAACTCAATGTTCCTACTAGTAATCACTTAAAATGAACGTTTTTTAAGCCAAAAATATGAAAATTTGCTGTTTTTGACACACTTAATGATCTTTTGACACACTTCCGGTACAGTTATCGAATACAGCGTCCTTTCGGACCTCTCCCTTGAGTATACCTATTTTTAGAAAAAAAATTTTTTAAATCCCTCAGCGGTCTTTCCTGCAGCGTAGGTAATGACGGCGGACAGACGGCCGGCCGGCAGACAGACAGACATACATTTTTTTTCAGACATACAAAACGTCGAGAAATGCCAAAAAAAGTGGGGGGGAAGAACTTCACTTTTGGCTCATGAATGTAATACTTAGGTCTTTCAGACCGAAGTAAAAAGTTTCAATTTTTGAATTTTTTATAAATTTTGCAATAGTTCAAGAATTTTTGAAAAACGTTTAAATCTTTGATTTTGTAATAATTTTTGCAATTGTTTTAGAATTTTGGAAAAAGTTTTAATATTTGATTTTTTTAAAATTTTGAAAAATAAATAGAATTTATATATATTTTTAGAATTTTGGAAAATGTTTCAATTTTTGATTTTGTAAGAATTTTTGGAATATTTTCAGAATTTTGAAAAACTTAAAATTTTTGATTTTATTATAATTTTTGGAATTTCTAAAATCCAATAATATTCCAAAAATTCTTAAAATTCAAACCTTTTCCAAAATTCCAAAAATATTGCAAAAATTATAACAATATCAAAAATTAAAACTTTTTTCAAAATTTCAAAAATTTCTGATAAAATAAAAAATTTTCAATTTTTCAAAATTCTAAAAATATTCCAAAAATTCTTTCAAAATCATAAATTGAAAATTTTTTCAAAATTCTAAAAATATATAAATACTATTTTTTTCAAAATTCTAAAAATATTACAAAAATTAAAACTTTTCCCAAAATTCTAAAAATATTGCAAAAAATATTAATAAAAAATTATAATAAAATAAAGAATATAAAACTTTTTTAAATATTCCAAAAATTCTTACAAAATCAAAAATTGAAACATTTTTCAAAATTCTAAATATATAATAAAAAAATTCTATTTTTTTTCAAAATTCTAAAAATATTTCAAAAATTATAACAAAACCAAAAATTAAAATTCTTCCAAAATTCTAAAAATATTGCAAAAATTATTACAAAATCAAAAATACAAACTTTTTTCAATATTCCAAAAATTTTCACAAACTATAACAAATACAAAAATGTCCATGTCCAAATTCATGTTCAATTACATTTACGTCATAAAAAATGCTACATTTTTTTTCCAAAAAATTGGCTAAAAAAATAAATGAAATCATTTTTTGACACACTTGACATTATTTTTTTGACAAACTTATAATGCCATAATTCTCTATAATAATAATAAAATTTAATGTCATACAAATTATTAATTTTATTTTTTTCCAAAAAATTGAGTAAAAAAATAAATAAAAATCTTTCTTTTGACACACTTGACAACATTTTTTTGGCAAAATTATAATGCAATAATCTAGTTTTTGATCTCACATACCAATCCCTACCATTAAGATTTCTCCAAATTCAATGCTCCTACTCGTAATCACTTAAACTGAACGTTTTTTAAGCCAAAAATATGAAAATCTGCTGTTTTTGACACACTTAATGATTTTTTTGACACACTTCCGCTACAGTTATCAAACACAGCTTCCTTTTGGACCTGTCCCTTAGGTATAGCTATTTTTAGAAACAAAATTTTTTGAAATCGGTTTTCCCTGCAGCGTAGGTAATGACGGCGGCCGGACGGCCGACAGACAGACATACATATTTTTTTTTGCTGTTTTAGAATCAGTAGGTCCTAAAACGTCGAGAAATGCCAAAAAAAAGTGGGGGTAAGAATTTCATTTTGAGCTCATGAATGTAATATTTAGGTCTTTCAGTCCGAAGTAAATTTCATGTCACACAAATATTTAATTTTATTATTTTCCACGCAATTGGGCAAAATAATAAATAAAAATCTTTCTTTTGACACACTCGACAACATTTTTTTTGACAAACTGATAATGCAATCATCTAGTTTTTGGTCTCACATACCAATCCCGATCATCGAAATTTCTTCAAATTCAATGTTTCTACTCGTAATCTCTTAAAATGAACGTTTTGTAAGCCAAAAATATACAAATTTTCTTGTTTTGACACACTTGACGATTTTTTGACACACTTTCGGTACAGTTATCGAACACATCGTCCTTTCGGCTCTTCCTATTGAGTAAACCTATTTATAGAAAAAAAAATTTGAAATCCGTCCAGCGGTTTGCTAGATTTCATAGGTTGTGACCGTCCAGCCGGCCGGCAGACACATACATTTTTTTGTTGCTTTTTTAAAATCAGTAGGTCCTAATACGTCGAGAAATTCCAAAAAAAGTGGGGGTAAGAATTTCACTTTAGGCCCATGAATGCAATACTTAGGTTTTTTTAAAACTGAAGTAATTAATATGTTTTATAATAATCACACAAATCTTTTATTCGACAATCGCTTAATTTGTACAAAAGTTTTGTTTGAAGTATCGCTGGTATGTTCTTCTCGCAATGCGATAATTTTCACTTTAGTTTATATAAAATAAAATCAAACGCCACAAGATAAAATTACTTGCTTAAAGATGTCAAATACTTGTTTGGGCAATTTGAAACCTTTCATCGCGACATCTATTAACATACTTAATTGAAAGCAATACTTTCGGCCAATTACATATTCGATAAATGTAATCCTCAAACTGCCCATGCAAATATTTGAAAGCTATTAACATTTAGAATGATGAAACGTTAAACTTGAAAAAAATCGTGACGCTTAACTTGAAAGTAAAAATTTGTTTTTAAAGAATTTGGTGATTTCTTTGTTTTAAATTATTTTAGGTTGAATTACCGTGGACATACTCCCCTCGTTAACTTTAACTTTACTAACGTTAAGTGACGGAAGTTCGCACAGTGACCACACGAGCCATGCCGTTGTCATCTGGGTGAATTTGATGTATCCTACCATGAGCTCACTTGCAGGATGGTAGGTTATCCTTCTTTAGCAGAACCAAATCATCAATTTTGGAATATTGTCTACGTCTTCTTCTGGTATCGATCCTTGTGTTGCGCCTTTCAAAAAAATGAGTTTGTGTTAGCGTTTCCAACGTAGTATCATCCTCAGATATGGCAGAAAGGTCTGGAATTGAGGATCGCTTCGATCTGACACAATAGGGTGGACATTTATCCGAATGTTAAGTATATATTTGAATTTGCTTTGTTTAGATGCGTTTTAACTGATTTGACGGGGGCTTCCCATTAACCACCAAAATGAATGGCAGATGGTGAAATGGAGTGCCAACGTGTCCCGTTTTGGCTTAAAAATTCTGAAACGAGATCATTATTGTTATTGAAACAAAAAAAGTCGTAAACCTCTTGCATATGGCGTTAAATAATATATGGGTAGATCTACACACGAATAGTGTTTCCAATTATCCGTGATTTTAACTATCCGGATATCGAATAGTATGTAAAGTAATTATCTGGATATCCGGATAATAATCCGGATAGTGGATTTAAATAAAAACAATATGTAGTTTTAAAAAATAAAACTTAGTTAATAATTTATTTTCATCTGACAAATAATATTTTTAAAATACAAGAGCGTTTAACATTGAAAACTGTAACCGATTTCTAGTTTTCGTTAAGAATACTAGCAACCGAAAAGACTTTCACTTTCGTTCGGAGTAGGTTAAATGGTCTTCAAAGCATCAAACAGCTTTTCTAGGTAAGGAGTGTTTTATTTATGCTTTTATAAATTGAATTCCTTGTCCAGTGAAGAATAATTATTTTAACGATTAACTTTACTATGTATTTTCGATTGGTGAAATCATATTTTTCAATTCCATGACTAAAGCACATTCGGTAAGTTCGGTTGGAGTTGGAGAATTTTCATTTTCCTTAACTTCTTGTTCCACCATTTTTAATTTAACATTTTCGGTTGTTTTGGTATCCGGAAACAAATTTTTTATTAATAATAATAATAATCCTTTATTGACTTTAAATTTTATAATACAGTTGTATACATTTAAAAGTTTACTGAGATCAGCTTTTAATAGTAAGCTTTACAACAGATGAAATTAATTAGTATGAGTATTGCGAAAAATAAGTGAAAAAGAATGTTTATATTTTCAAATGCAGTTAAGTCTGCTTAGTAACTAATAAAAAACTTATATTTACCTAACCTCCTTAAATCTAAACTTAAAAGCTACGTTGCAAAAATTAAGCGGTGGTAAAGCTAATGGCGTTTATCAATTCATTTTCAATATGATTTAATTTATTTATGTATCTATCATTAGCTTCTCTAGCAACTACATTGACAAGCTTTATATTTAATTCGTTGTGCAGTCTTAAAGTGTTATAACGTCTAGGGCGTTTATATATAGTTTTTAGAAATTTGTTTTGAATAATTTGAAATTTCTTTTTATGACACAAAGCAATATCCCACCAAATTGGCGCACCATAAAGTATGATATTAAGAATCACACACTTGTAAATTAGTGTCTTATTATGACTATTCAGTTTACTATTTCTGTTGAGTAGAGGATATAGACTTTTGAACAGTGCATTACATTTTTGTTGTATTTGAGTGACGTGTGTCTTAAATGTTAATGATTTATCCAAATAAATTCCTAAATATTTAGTTGAAGGTTTCCATTCCAAAGAAGAGTTTTGAATCAGAAAGGGTTGTTGTGGAAGTTTACGGGATGCTCTGCACCTAGTAAAATAAATAGCTTCACATTTTGATATGTTAATACTAAGTTTCCAGTTTTTAAAAAATTCGAGAATTTTAGTGAGGTACAATTGAAGCTTATTGATAATAGATACCGCCAGCTCATCTGACACAAATATTGCAGTGTCATTAGCAAATAATGATAATTTACATTCACTATCTCTTGGAATATCATTGATGAATAAACAAAAAAGCAAAGGACTCAATACGGCACCTTGAGGAACCCCAGCTGGAATGCTAAGTATAGAGGACATGGAATCAAAACTCTGGACAAAAAATGTTCTATCAGTTAAGAACGATTTTATGATTTTAATTAAAAATATTGGAAATCCATATATAAATAATTTATAGCAGACTGCGTCTTGCCAAACTTTATCAAAGGCTCGTTCAAGGACTAATAATATCATTCCAGTAGATTTTAGCGAAGATTTAATATGATTGACTACACGATGGATTTGATGAACTGTAGAGTGCCCAGATCTAAAACCAAATTGCTCGTTTATAATTATTTGATTGTCAGTTATGAACTCTTCCATTCTTCTTTTGATAATCTGCTCAAAGAGTTTTCCCAATGTACAAAGAAGACTAATAGGTCTGTAGCTTGTAGCAAGAGTGGGGTTTTTGCCAGGCTTTAAAACAGGAGTAATTTTAGCTTTTTTCCATTGAATTGGGAAATAACCTAGCTTCAAGCAGCACTCGAACATTATCTTAAGAAAATGGATTCCACTTTCAGGAAGATTTTTAAGTAAAATAAATGAAATATTATCTACACCTGGAGCTTTGAGCCTTGGAAGGAATTTCAAAATATCAGAAATTTCAGAAGGGTGAATTTCAGAAATTGGAGCATTGTTATCCAAATTATTGAAATTAGTGCAAAAGTCATTCACTTGTTCTTCAATTACAATATTGGAGTTTGGAATTTGATGAGCGTCAAGGAAGACATCAGCCAATACTTGTGCTTTTTCTGTATTTAAGAAAATTCGATTTCCAGTGTTGGGAGTAACTAATGGTGGAATGGACTTGCGATGGTTTTTAAAATGTTTAGTTGTTTTCCAGAAGTTTCTTGAACCATTATCCAAGCATTCAAGCTTCGTTTGCCATTTTTGATTATAAAGAATATTTATATGATATTTAATAATTATATTTAGCAAGTTTATTGAGGTTTTAATGTGAGCAAGGCGACTTCTAAGGTAAGATCTTCTAAGCGAATTTCGGTGTCTGATAAAACTTAACACTTTATCAGATAATAACAATTTATCAGTTGGAAGAACAGGCACAAGCGGTACGGATAGATCACGAGCTGAAGAAATGGATGCTGTCAAAAAATCGACTGCAACGTTGACATCTGAAATAGTATGAATTGAACTTAAATTGAAATTTTCAATTTCAGATGAAATATGATTCTGATAAATGCTCCAATTAGCATTTTTATAGTTAAAGTATTTACGATGGCAATGATCTACTTGATTATTAAATACTATTGAACAGAGGACTGGCAGATGATCGGAGCAGAGTGCTTGAATGGTGTTAACTTCGGATATCAACTGAGGGTTGTTTGTTAAAAATATGTCAATAATACTAGGGACTCCAGCAGGACTATAGTGGGTAGGATCTTGGGGAGCGATAACAACACAATCAGAGTTAATAGAATAATCATATAAAGTTCGACCACCGCGGTTAGTTCTAGGACAAAACCAGTTAGGATGCTTACAATTTAAATCACCACCAATTAGGTAAGGAATATTACCACTACAAATTTTTATAAAATCATTTCTGAGATGCTCAGAATTCGAATATGAACAATATACAGAAAATATTTTAAGTTGATTATTATCACTACTTATTATATTAATACACAGGGATTCTATACAATTTAATTTAAGGTCAGGAAGAAGCGAATGTTTAATGCAATCTTTTATAAGAATACCAACACCACCCCTGCGAATATTTTCTCTATCATTACGATAAAATCGAAAATTAGGAATCGAAAATGAAATAGAAGGCTTTAAATGCGTTTCACTAATAAGTAATATATCAATATTAAAATTATCTAAAAACTGAATTACCTCAAATTTTTTATTTTTTATACCGTACGCGTTCCACACACAAATTTTTAAAGAATTATGGATAACAGACATATTTAATAGCAATATTAGCCATAACATCAAATTGTTCTTCTTTGGAATGGCACCCCCGAAGTCCTGAAACAAGTTCTTTGAGAATTTGTAATAACTCATGTGGTGCAAACAAATCATTTGTGCTATCTGAATTAATATTAATTGAATTTTCATGATTGATTGCATTTGTTTGAACCACTGTACTGAACTGCATTTTTTTGTTAACAAAATTATTATTATTATTATTATTATTAAAATTTTTATTGTTGTTTTGATGAGGTATTGAAGGAATAATAGGAAAATCCTGTTGTTGAAATGAAAACGTTGGTTGATTTGAAGGTCGACTCAACTTATTTTTTAGATTCAGATGATTTTTTATTTGAATGTATTTTTCTCTTTCTGGACAAATTATAGAGTTAGATGTATGATTTCTACTACAATTACAGCAAACATGTTTAGTAATATCGTTTGTAAAGGACACTCCATATCATCAATATGTTCGTCTCCACCACAGAAATTACATTTTGGCTTCATGTAGCATGCGTTCGCTCCATGACCATACATTTTACATTTATAACATTGGAGAGGACCTTTGCTGGTGGATCGACAAATTTCCCATCTGCACACTGTGTTATTAACAAATCTAATATTTTTTAATTGGTTCAGAGACATTGATCCCTTTTTGAAAGCAACAAAATAAAGGGCATCTTCACTGTTTCGACGATATTTTTTAGGAATAGTTTTCCAAACATTAACAGGACTCAGGCCACTATTCTCGAGGCTTTTCTTAACTTCATTTGTATCCATATCATGGAGCCCACATAGTACAAATTTAACAAAACGATTTTCCTCAAGCGTATATGAGAACATACCATTGTTATGTTCTTTTAATTTAGTAAAAATTTTGTTATAGTCTGATAGGCTATATGTAAGTATTTTTATGCCAATTGACATTATTTGTATATTATATTTTGAAATATTTAGTTCCCTCATAGTTTTATGAATCTCCGTTGAGGAAGATTTTGTAATTATTGGAGGAATTTTTTCTACAGGTTTTCTAGAACTTTCACCATACTAGTTTGCGATGTTTTTGCATATTTTGATAAATTAACGTTAGGCGGTAAACCTGCATACCTGTTTACTGTTGGGATGTCACTCATTTTAATGCCTTGACTCATCTTTTTAATGCTGCTGAGCGAGCGCCTAGGGAGGCTACGCATCTGGCGACTTATAGTTCTTTTATTTGTGAGCATCCACACACAATAATCACAAAACAATCAATTTATATTTCAATGTTTAACTTTAATTTGATTTGAATTTATAACTAACAACAAATCCAAACAAAAAATAAAACACAGTTAGAAATTTTAATATTGAAAAAATTTGATTATAACTTGATAATTTGATGTTTACTTCGCAAACACCGAATATCGAATCCACAAACTTTTTATTATCGTTTTTGCTTAAGCCTTAACTGATAGCTTATGATTTAGAAATATAACTAAAATCCTCAAAATTATTATTACGGTGTTGAATTCTGCACCAACATCATTAATGAAACTAGCTCAACATTTCTCGTTTTGTTAATAGACTGCCTTAATGTGATTAACTTTAAATTTTTTTTTCAAATTACAAAAAAATAAACCGTAAATTATGACACGGCAAAATACTGTTTTTTATTTGTAAATAGATTACACTTCTAAAAATTCAAATTCAAAACAATTGCTGGAATGATAATTTTTAGATCAACCAAACGAAATCGTGTAAAAGAAAAAAGTAAGTTTTAGATTGACTAAACGAAAACGTCTATTATGAAAAATTAGTAGTAGCTGATTAAAATTTTTAAAAAGGTAAATAGCGCAAACAATTTTTTTTGCTTTAATTTAGTTATCTGGATTTTTTTTTTGTGAATTAACCGGATATCGGATAGCAAAATTTTTACGAATTATCCGGATAATTCCAATCCGGCTTAAACCGGATTGGAAGCACTACACACGAAGGAAGAAAATGGAGCTAATTACAGCACGACATGTTTTTTGCGTATAAGATCTGGCAACTAGTTTTAGTTAAAGTTGATGACGTTCTCTCAACTTTTCAGAATGTGGCCAAAATACAAGAGTCAAAATTAAAAAATTTCCTTCTTAATCCTAAATTAACTCAAAATTACCTCAATATTATCTCAAAATACGAAATAAACATTTATCTAAGTCTGCCCGCTTTTAAATCTCCCAGGGGACTGAGAACGGGACTGATAATTTATCAGTATTTCGCTTAAAAATGCCAAAATTGCGTCTAAAAAAAATAAACTGATTCTATACCTATATAATATATGGTAATTGAAAAGGTAACTGTAAATCTCTGGGACGATGATGCCTTTCTCATTAATATATGTCTGGCTCAATTTATTGCAATTGTAAGTTTTTGTTCCGCTTCGAACGTGGAACCTGATCCATATTTATTACATTTCTTGCCAAAATATTATGCTTCTCAATTATTTCACAAATATTTTGATGAAATTGGGGTAATTATTGTGTCAGCATTTGGCAGTATTATTCGAGAGGTTGTTTGTCGTCTTGCTATGAGTCGATGCCGTACTTTAAATCGGTCACACCATCCTAGAGACGCTTTAGAGTTGGAATATTCCACTGTTGAAGATAAATCGTTAGCTATTGATTTCGCTTTGATTTGAATGTGCTAATCTTTCACCCTCAACCCTCTGTTGTTGCTAGACCGTTTTATCGAAACTGAATGATCCCTTAGCATTTCTTTCAACTTATCCAAAATTTAAAAAAAATTTAAATGTAATCTCAAGCACGACATCTTCACCGTTAGATTTGAATTAAAATATATTACTAAGACTGTGTACCAATTTGTGCTAAATTACTTATGTTATCAAATTAGTCATCTTTTTATAAAGCAGCAATTGGGTTCTAGTATTTGTAATTATAAATTATAATGAAGATAGCGTGTTCTAGCTTAGATTAAAATCTCTTTATAATTTTATTAATTAACAATATATTTATTAAATTTGTGCATTTATTACAAAATCTATAGTGAATAACTAGCGCAAACTGGTTTTCTAAAGGCGATTAATTGCAGTGCAGTGCTCACTCTTGTTTGGAAAACGCTTTCACACTGGTTATACAATATACTATTGTTTTAGAGTAATAATCAACTTAATTTAATTAAATTCTTGTTAAAAAATAAGTTTCGATGACAGTAAATAAATAAATAGTAACAAATGGAAAAGAAAGCTATTAACCCTTTATCAACTTTCAACTGTTGACACTCGATTTAATTGTTTGAAGCAAAATCAATTAAAGTTTATTTAGTAATTTTATATCCAAGAAATCGTATTCGAATTATTTTGGAATGTCTCAAACTAGACTACGAGTATTGCTTTGTTTATTAAAGTTTATGCGTCATAGTGTTCGTAAGCACCCTTATCTTATGCATTATTATTTGTTTTTATGTCCTGTGTCATTGTATTGAATATGTTTAGATATTTTTAAATGTAAATGGACCCGTAAAGCATGCTACAGACCTACAATCAATTTGTCAATCAATCGAAAACGAAAATAAACGAAATAAAATTTAGGGTAAAATCATCTAAATTTTATTTCCTTTATTTTCGTTGTCAATTGATTGACAAATTGATTGTAGCTCCGTAGCATGCTTTACAACTATTTACTTTTAAATGTTTCAATAGCTTTTAAAATTTTGTAAACAAAAGAAATAAAAAATAATTTTACAGGACGAAATAGGGGTGCGTTCTATTTACATATTTACGATCATGATTAAACAAAAATAAGTTAATGGTTTGAAATTAGTGCTTTCCTTTCATTTTAATCTAAACAAGATATTGAAATAATAATAAAATAATAAACGCCTTATTCTTGTTAAATTGAGTTTTATTTCACTAAATACGTATTTCGAAAGCTATGCTTTCATCGACAGTAGTATCTAAAAAATTTTAGAGTTTTTTAGATACTACTGTCGATGAAACCATAGCTGTCGAAATACGTATTTAGTGAAATAAAACTCAATTTTTAGACTAAGCTCCCACGACACTTTAGTCTACCTCACATGTAACCTCTGTGCAATTGAGTTTAACTTATAGATCCTTTATCAGAAAATATCTATTCAGTGGCCGACTTTCTCATTTACGTTAATTAATATTCTTAATTAATTTTTGTAATCACTAATTACAAAAGTCTACTTCTTTGGAATGTAACCTCGCTAAAATTTCTTGATATAATTGAGACTTATTTTAATTTAAGAAAATTTTGGTCTGCCTTGAGATTTTTGTTTTAAAGTACCTGGCAGACCCAATTAAATGGATAAAAAATGATACCATAGTTACCCCACATGTAACCTCGCTGAAACTTCTTGACATAAATGAGACTTTTGCATAGTTACAGAAATTTTTGGTCGGCCTTAAGGTTTTTGTTTTTCAGCACCTGGCAGACCTAATTGAATGGATGAAAAATTGATGCCATAGGTAGTTGTAATTGTATTTTATTTAGAGGTTTTACACTGACTAAAACCAATGCTTTTATTTCCAACATGCAACCCGGCTTGTATCGCCTGATTCAATTTATTGACACCTTGCACACCTTTTGAATGTGTTTTTTAGTGATCTCAACAGAAGTATTAAGGCTCACAACTCATACGTTTCCATCACCTCCAGGGTGGACGTCAATAATTCTTCCAAGAGCCCACTTAGTTGCTGGTAGCTGTTTATCCCTGGTTAAGACGATATCGTTGATTTTTAAGTTAACTGACTTATCAGTTCACTTATTACGCACTTGTAGTGTTATACGATAGTCTCGATGCCATCGATGCCAAAAATGCTGTTTTATCCGCTTAACAAATTCCCAACGCCTTGAAAGAGAACAGCTATCAAGTGTAATACGCACTGGTAACGACGTTAATGTGCGTACAATAAGGAAATGTCCTGGTGTGATTGCCTCAATTTCCTCAGAATTGGTTGAATAAAGCGGCCTTGAATTTAAAATAGCCGCTATACCAGTCATTAGAGTGATGCATTCCTCGATAGTGAGTAGT
Organism: Diogma glabrata; assembly: GCA_963693315.1. Taxonomy (NCBI): domain Eukaryota; kingdom Metazoa; phylum Arthropoda; class Insecta; order Diptera; family Cylindrotomidae; genus Diogma; species Diogma glabrata. The sequence continues at coordinate 155,464,768 of OY856187.1, forward strand.
TTCTCCTAAAACTCGCTGCAAGTGTCTTTTTGCGGACCACGGCTGCCTCCCAGATTCCACCCGTGCTTGGCGATCCTGGAGGATCGAAATGCCAATTTATTTGCTTTCTTAAAAGAGAAGAAGAGATATTATTAGTATTTTTATTTAAAAAGCGAATAACTCGCTTAATAATCGATTAGCGCCCACAAAATTTGTGCCATTGTCGCTATAAACGTCACAACAGATTCCACGTCGATCCGTAAATCGTTATAAAGCTCCTATAAGGTTTTGCTGACGCATTCTATATGTACAGCCTTTGTACTAAGACACATGAAGATACAAACATAGGTTTTAATAGGAATTGGTCCTCTTCTTTGCGTTAGCTGCACTCTAAACGGGCCTGCATAATCAACTCCAATTTTATTAAATGCGTGTGTAAATTTTACTCTTTCCAGTGGCAAGTCACCCATTAACTGCTGTTCTCGTTAGGGTTTTGTTTTATACACTTGACGCATTTATGCACTATCTGTTTGATCTCATCTTTAGCTGCTCGAATGACCCAGCATTGTTTTTGAAGAAGTCACAGTACGTACAGTACGTACGTACAATATGTACGTACAACTTTAGCCACAGTACGTATAATTGCAAGTCCAGAAAACGATGTAGCCAGTGCCAAAAAGAGCATCACTCAATGTTGCACAGTGAACAAGAAGCAGCAAAACATGAACCAGTCGCATCGTCTTCAATGCAAGATCACAACACCGAACAAGATTGGAATTGTTCGAAAGTATCTTCAACTGACTCACAAGTAATTTTACCAACTGCATTGGTAAAAGTGGAGGATGGTTATGGCGGAGTCAAATTATGTCGCGCATTACTAGATTCTGCTTCTCAGGAGCCCTTTGAACAGAAGAGTGGGCTCAAAGTCAGGGATTGCAACGGAATAATGGCAGACTTTGTATAAAAAGTCTAAGAGATGCAAAATTGGGAATATCAAGGGAAAAGATTGAAATATCAGTTAAGCCCCTCGAAGGAGAAGAACTGAAAGTAATAGCATTTGTGGTCCCTAAAATAACAACAATGCTCACTTCTTACGATTTTAACATGACTGATTGGAAACAGTTGGAGGATAAAAGATTAGCTGATCCAAACTTTAATAAACGCAGTCGAATCGACATTCTATTAGGCACTGAAATATACTACGCTGAAAAATTAAACTAAAAAATCATCTAGTGGCCGAAAACACGTCACTCGGCTGGATTATTGCTGGTAGACATCATTAGTCTGCCAACAATGAACAATCGTCGTACGTAATGTCGTAATGAGTATTGATACAAGCCTTCGTAGATTAGGGAAGTAGAATCCTCCGTAGATAGGGAAGTAGAATCCATTTCCACAGCATTAAAAATGACGATGGAATAACAAACATGTGAAGATCTTTTTGTAGCCACTACCATAAGGACAAAGGATAGAACATTTGTCGTAGAATTACCTTCCAAAGGGAAAGTAGAGCATTTGAGGTCTTCATATCACCTAGCCATGTCTCGATTATGTGCAATGGAAAGAAAATTTAGGAGGGATCCGGTTTTCTGCGAGTTTTACAACGAATTTATGGCAGAATATGAATTGTTACACCATATGAAAGAAGTCCCGACTAATACAAACTTATATTATTTCCCTTATCATGGTGTACTAAAGGAAATCAATAATACAACAAAGCTTCGAGTTGTGTTTGACGCTTCGGCGAAATCAATAAATTGAACATCATTTAATAATCAGCTTTGCATTGGACCAACAGTACAATCTTCATTAGCAGACATTCTTTTAAGATTTCGGCAGCATCAATTTGTACATACTGGTGATGCTGAAAAAACGTATCGGCAAGTATGAGTTAATGAAAAGCATGTAATACATCAAAATATTCTTTGGTGAACGGACCCCAATAACCCTCCAAAAACCTTACGGCTAAAAACTATTACCTATGGTACATCACCAGCATCGTTTCATGCCACAAGATACTTAAATGAATTAGCAAACCGAGCGCGAGAGCATTCTCCAATACAGGCACAAATAATCAAGGAGGATGTTTAATTAGATAATATCATGACTGGAGCCAACACTAAACATGAATTGTTTCGTTTGAAAAATGATATTATCTCCATTCTATCAACAACCGGTTTCAATTTAAGAAAGTTTTCGATCAATAGCAATAAACTAGGTGAAGTTGTAGAGATGTCATCAAATATGTCAAAAGAAATAAATGATTATCCCGAAAGCCCAAAGTTATTGGGTTTGAATTGGAATCCGGCTACTGACAACTTTTTCTTTAAGGTAAAACTTAAAAAGCAGCATCATCATTCAAAGAGGACATTACTGTCCGAATTGAGTAAAATATTTGATCCCATAGGATGGCTAGCTCCAGTCATTGTACGAATCAAGACCTTATTTCAAAGCTTGTGGTTGTAGGACTTAGGCTGGGATGATAGATTACCGAGTGCAGTGGAAGATCAATGGACAAACTTACGCAAAGGTATAGCAAATGTTAACCATATCCAAATACCAAGATGGTTAGAAACATTCGACTCCATTCAGTTGCATGGGTATTGCGATTCGAGCAAAACGGCGTACGCAGCGGTAGTCTTCAGTAGAGTGAAAACTGAATTCGGAATTAAATCACGAATAATAACCGCAAAAACGAAGGTATCCCCAGTAAAACATTAAGTATACCACAGTCGGAACTTCTAGGTGTTTCTGCTTCTAACAAAACTCATGAATCAAGTAAGATCAGCAATAAAACTTAAAGAAGAACGAGTTACGCTATGGACAGATTCGCAAACTTTACTCGATTGACTGTCGTCAGTTCCACGTAAATGGCCTACATTTATCGCCAATGTAGGCCATTGTCGCAAATGTCGCCAATGTTCCATCTACAGAGAATCCAGCGTATTGCGCATCCTGAGGAATCTCAGCTATCGAATTTAAAAACCACAAACTGTGGTGGGTTGGACCTGATTGGCTTTCTGGCACAGAGAAAAGAATGTCTCGTCCAAAAAGAATCGTACGGTACAAGTGAAAAAATAAAGCAGCATGATCTTCAAAATTGATTCTAAAAATAATATTATGGATCAAATTGTCTCTTACTACTCCAGCTTTTTAAAAATGAAACGAATATTGTCCATGATTCTTCGTTTTATAAAAAACTGTCGTGTGGCACCACAAGAAAGACGTTTTGGATCTTTCACGAGAGATGATATGACTGAAGCTGCAAACAACTTAATCAGATACATACAACAGCAGAATTTTTACAAAGAATTCGAATGCCTCCAGAAATCACAAAATGTATCTAAACATAGTCATTTGAAAACGTTGAATCCATTGCTTTGATGATTCCGGTGTTATCCAAGTCGGTGGTAGAATTCAAAAGTCGCTATCAGCATTCTCTCTCAAGCATCCAATTATTTTATCTAGAAAATCAGAAATCACAAAATCAATTTTGCAAAATTTAAACGAACAATTCTTTCATGCAGGAGTAACTTTAATGTTACCCCTTCTTCGACAACAATGCTGGGTCATTCGAGCTAAAGATGAAATCAGACAGATAGTGCATAAATGCGTCAAGTGTATAAACAAAAACCCCAACGAGAACAGCAATTAACGGGTGACTTGTCACAGGCAAGAGTAGAATTTACACACTTGACGCATTTATGCACTATATGTCTGATCTCATCCGGCTCGAAGGACTATGTTTTGCTACAACCATCAATTTAATTGAAAGACCGACAATTTTATACTTTACATAAAGAAAACTTTTATTTAAATTAATTAATTTTATTATTATTTTTTTTATAATTTTATTTGCTTGTTATCGTTAGCAGCTACTATGAGCGAATGAATTATATAAAGCAAAAATGATTTATTAGACTTAAATAAATTATAAATTGTAATTGTTGATTTTATTTATAGGTAGTTGTAACTGTATTTTATTTATAGGTTTTACACTGATTAAAACCAATGCTTTTGTTTCCAAAATGCATAGTTACAAAAAACGTTGGTCGACCTTGAAATTTTTGTTTTTAAATGCCTGGCAGACCTAATTGAATGGATGAAAAATTGATGCCATAGCTACCTCACATGTAACCGTCACCAGTTTTTTGTATATAAAAGAGTACATCTTGTCTAATAAGAAAACACGTGTCGGCCTCACAAAAAACATTAATAAATATGGCAGACATTATTTTTAATAAATGATATCACGCGCGAGAATAATGCATTACACCAACAGTTTGAATTTTAGAATGGTTTGGTAACAATTTTGAATTTTCAATAATTTTTTTGTTGACATTTTATTGTTAATAATTTTGATGATATTGATAATTTAATAATAAACAATTTTCATGATTATTATAATAATCTGGAACATTCTCACTATATACTGCCATACATGCAGTAAAAATAATACCTAAAACGCAGCAATCTTTGCAGTTTCATATCTTTTTGACTATTTTACACACTTTTTTGTTTTATATACAATTTGTTTATTGCTACTATCAAGTGTGAAGCGTAAAACTACATTGTTCGACGTACTTTTAAGTGAAAATAGTATATCTTTTTACTACAAGAGATGAAAACATTGTTTTTTTCGTGAGAAAACATGTTTACGAACGAAAAACGGTTTTATCTCGCATAGGAAATGCAATTTTTTCTATGCGAAAAGTAAACTCACTAGTGAAATAGAATAACAAATTAAAGTTGCTATGGTTTTTCATATAATTTTACAAAGTATTTTAAACAACGTAGCCATGAAAAAATAGAATATGAATTTTGAATGTTTTGTTGTCAATTTCTAACTTTATATTTATAGTAAATATCGATTATATATTACTATCATAGAAAAAATTGCATTTCCTACGCGAGATAAAAACGTTTTTCGTTCGTAAACATGTCTCACTCGACGCTGGCGCGTCTCGTGAACAAATGCTTACTCACGAAAAAAACAATGTTTTCATCTCTTGTAGGAAAATATACTATTTTCTATGATATAATACATATCATCTATATTTACTCTAAATTATAAAATTAGAAATCGACAACAAAACATTCAAAATTCATATTCTATTTTTTCATGGCTACGTTGTTTAATAGTAGATTGTATTACTAGTGCGAATGCGTTTTCCAAACAAGAGTTAGTTTGCCGCACGACCACAGGGAGTGCGGCAAATAAACCGCGTTTGGAAAACGCATTCGCACTAGTAATACACACTATTTTTTGTAACAAGTGCGTAAAATTTATAAATATTTATTTAATTGTTCATTTAATCATTTTATTTAACAAAGTTATAAACAAATTTAAGCTTTTTAAATAATTAAAGTGCGCCATCTTTCTTTTAATATTTGTAAATTATTCGAGTTCGAAAATATAAACACAAGAATCCAACTAAAACAACACATAGGAATCCAACTGAGCTGTCAAAATAATAAACTTTAAAGACCTAAATAAATTGTTTTTTCTTGCAATTCTAATGATGCAATGTGTTTAAGTTGTTTTTACTATATGGTAAATTATTTAAAATATTATTTTGATAGTTTAGTGCTATAAAAATATTATATATAGAAAGATATATGGATAGATTTAACTACAAATCTCACATGCAGGTGGCGTGCTAGCCCGTGCATAAATATTTTTTAGTCATATGTGGCGAAAAGTAGTTTTTTCTTGTATTCTATTCTAGTACAAAATTGAATATTTTGTACGCATGTGTTACAAAACATACTTTGTAAAATTATATAAAAAACCATAGTAACTATAATTTGTTATTATTTTTCACTAGTGAATTGACTTTTCGCATAGAAAAAAGAGTTTTACATATTTTTTCACAAGTCGTTTAATTTTTAAATATATATAAAGTAATTTGTTTTTCTAAAGTGTTGTTATTATGAACAATTTAAAGTTTAAAATCCTCACATACAGAAAAAGGACAGAAATGTTACTATATTTACAGACGAATCATTTAAAAAGTGTAATGACGTAGTCGCATTTCGTAAGTTAAAAAATTTCAAATATGGTATCTTACCACCAAATTCCATGAGTACTCATGGTTATCATATCCAAAGTTATCGAAGAGTAATTACCTTGAAAGAAAAACATAAATAATAGCTAAAAAAGTCACATAACTCACAGAGATCGAAGAACTTGTCAAAAATTGCTATGGAAGCTGACATAAATCCGCAGGTAATACTATAATACTAGCAATTAATGTCCTTAATTAAGTTGTTTATTTCCTAATATTCAAGATCACCCAAGTACGTCTTTTGTGAGGCAAAAAGAATTAGTCGCTGATAATAACGGACCCAGTGAGTCAAGCCTAAATCAGCAGGAAGAAACTTTTCATCTAGATATGACAGAAGAACATTTTAATGATCCAGACCAAATATGCGCGAAAAATGTCGTTGCAGAAAAACAACTAGATACGACACCGAGCGGCGAATCCGGAAACTTATGTATTTTCTGTAGTAAAACATTTATCCGTCTCTCAATGCGTTATAAAAGTCTATTAATGAATAATATGTCTTCTCTTCACGAAACACGTAAGGAAATGACTAATATAAGCTACAAAAAACATCAAAAATGTAAATTTTAGTTCATGAAAAAGGTGCAGTTTAAAGTTTAATAGTCAAAACTATCTGTTCACTACAAAAAGAAGTGATATCCTGTGTCAAGCAGAAACGAGTGTAAAACAAAACATTTCCAAATAATTAGGTGTTGTACATGATACGAAATACTTGCTTTGTCACTCGGATTAGAGATTATTAGAATAAAACAACTCTTACTAACTAGGTATTAAAAGAAAAGTTTCTAGTAAAATTAAAAATACAAAATAATATTTATTTATTTATTTATATTCGAATGAAAATGTGGAATGTGATATTTATACGATTGACTGAATCGAAAGAAGTGCAGAACCATAATATATAAATAAATAAAGATGTTTTTTGTTTCTGATATCACGATTTTCTGTGGTAAATAATAAATTTTATGAGCTTCGATTATAATGAAATAAATAATAAAATTAATAATAGGTAATTATTTCATTTTGTTATAAGTAATTTGAATTTTTATCAACGATTTATTTGTACACCAAATTCAACGGTTGACTGAATTATTTCCAATTTTTCTGCGTTTATGAAAACAACATACCCAATAATCCGCAAGATATAAAATTTGGGTCAAAGATTTATCTAGTGGTGTGAGTTGGTTGGATTAACCTCGCATATTGCCACAAAACTTTTTGAGTAGTATACCCGAATTGATAAAGCATATGATGTAAAACCAAAATAAAAGTTTCCTCATGCTATTTGGTCCAGATTCTACAATAATTTGTTTATCGCCTTCAAATTAACTTTCGATATTAAACATGACTTAGAACTATAAAAAAATGTAAGAAACAGATTTAGTTTAAGTATCATTGCTTTAATATTAATTTCATATTTCTTTATTATTAAGATTAATTTCATTGTGATTTTTCAGTATACAAATACTGAGTTTATATTGTACTTTTGTTTTATTAAACTGGAAACTAATTTTAATAAAAGTATTTTTGAATTGAAAATAATTTTCAGAGTATGTAAATACATAATGCAAAATAAGATTCAACAAACGTTTAACCACTTATTACGGTGAACATTTTTGTTTATTTGTATCTGAAAATCGACTGAAACTATGCAATTTGCTATCCTATTCACTCATTCGCAGTAAAACAAATTTTAATAATGTTTTTATGACAACCTAAACACCTAAACCTTAACACATTTCTTTTTAAAAAAATTGCCGTTTACGCAGAATCTAAGTAAAATTTTAGAAAAAGTTATTGCAACCCTGGAAAAAAAATTATTTGGAACAACTTTGCTAGATAATATACCCCGATCTTTTGTTGAAGGGACTAATGATTGGCACATATTGCAAGCCCGCAAAAAATTATTTGGGATAAATTTTTTTTTTTTTTTTTTTAATAAAATGTGTTGTGTAATAGGGTTTAGAATATGTGTCACAACAACACATAAGTACCTTTTAAGACCTAGGTCTAGACCTGGGTCCCACAACAACTGGCGTTCTGAGGTATAGATTAACGCTTTTTTTAAACATCTGTGGGTTGAAGCCACCTGAGACTAAGGGTTCCGGCAAACTATTCCATTTGTACGCAGTTCGGACAAAGAAGTCTCTCTGCTATCTGCCAGTATGACAGCGCGGGATCTTTACCGTTTCACTGGTTGCGGCAGCCGATTGCCGAGTGGAACGGGGGTAAGAATAAGTTTGAGGTATGATGCCGCTTGTTTCATCTGAGCACTGCTGATGACGATATTTGTAAAAAACAACGAGGTCAACAACAGTGCGACGATGTTGTAGGGAATCAAGTTTTGATGTCAAAGTTCGATCACCTACAATTCGTTTATCTCGCTTTTGAACAGAGTCCAAGAGGGCCAAGATGGAAACAGAGGCAGCACCCCAAACTTGACAGCAGTACTCCATACAGGGACGAATATAGGACTTATAAACATGGAGCAATTGGTATGGAGTGAAAATTTTTTGCATCTATTTAGGAGGCCGAGTTTTTTAGACGCGCTTTTTGCCATCGCCATTACATGATCGTTCCAGAGTAGGTCATTTGAAACTGTGACACCCAATAAACGAATGTTTTTACATTCACCCATTGGTTCATCACACATACTAAATAAAATATCTTTGGGGAACTCGGTCTTTAATCTGGAAACAATCAACAGCTGTGTTTTGGTGGAGTTGAAATTGACAAGGTTTTGGTCACCCCAGTCGGCGACTTTATTCAGGTCTTTGTTCACGTTTATGGCAGCGTCTCTCCGGGCAAATCAAAAATAGGGTTGGGGACAATACTGAGCCTTGGGGTACACCAGCGTTAATTAGTTTAGACTCAGAAGAATATCCGTCTAAGGTTACCGAAATGTATCGGTCGGATAAAAAATTTTGAATCAGCTTCACAACATTGGGATGAAAACCGTACGCAACGAGCTTGTTGATTAAGTTGGCATGCCAGACTCGATCGAATGCCTTGGAGATGTCTAAAGCGATAACGTATGTTTCACCACCTTTATCAAGTATGCTGTTCCAACAATGCGCTACATAGTTAATAGATCGGTAGTTGATCTTTTGTTTCGAAAACCGTATTGGCTGTCGGATATTAAATGATTTTCTTCCAGAAATTTTGAAATATGTGTATTAATATAATGCTCATAGACTTTGGATAGGACCGATAGTAAAGCTATTGGCCTATAATTTGAGATATCGGATTTTGGTCCCTTTTTGGGGACGGGCTGGACATTTGCCAACTTCCAGCACGAGGGAAATATACCAGATTTGTAGGATTGGTAGAATATTTTAGTTAAAGTTGGTGCAAGTTCTTTGGAAAAGGTTTTTAAAATAATGGGTGGAATATTGTCCATTCCTGATGCTTTGTTGATGTTTAACCCCTTTAAAAGTTTAGCGACTATTTTGGGTTTGAAGTGAAGTTCATTCATATTAACTCCTGAAGACTGGATTTGGGGTATTTCTTTAGGAGTTTCCAAAACAGTGGAGTTCAGAGCAAAGCGTTCAGCGAACAAGTTAGCTTTTCTTGCGGGATCATTGACGATTAAATCACCATCAATAATAGGGGGAATAGAAAATTTTGTACCAGAATTTAAAGAATTAATGACACTGTAGAAACTCTTGTCAGAAACATACATAGACGTAAGTTTTGAGGCTTTCGCTCTGTCAATTTCGGACTTTTCGTTTGAGATAATCTGATTAGATATTTTGTTGGCCTTTAGATATTGGGATCGATTAGTGGGAGTTTTGTTATGAATCCAAATATTAAATGATCTACGTTTGTTTCTAAGTGCAGTTTTGGCAGCTTTCGAATACAAGTATTTTTGTTTGGGTTTTACTATGGAGAAAGGGACAAATTTATTGATAGCAAATTGGATGGTTTCTGTAAATTTTTGAGCAGAAACATTTGCATTGTCAGTGTAAAAACAATGACGGTCGAAAGGGAAACCATGGGAAAAATTTTGAAGACCACTCTTATCCATTTTTGAGTAGTGAAATATTTTACGGGGTTTGGGAGCTGTAGTTTTAAGTAAATCAGTTTTGATAACTGATGAGATTAAATAATGATCAGAATTTCCAGTACTACCTTTCGCGACGTCGACACTCGTAATATCTGGCATTGTGGTAAGATAGAGATCTAAAAGAAAACTATTATCACCGCCATTACGGGGAGTGAAAGTCGGGCTTTTAACAATTTGGAATAGGCCCTGAGACGCGGAATAGGCAAAACTTTCTGCCAGTTGACAACAATTTGGAATAGGCAAAAATTTCTGCCAGTTTTCCACTATTGTCAACATCGTCGGTCGATTTGGAGAATTCCAACCATGATTTGTTGTGGACGTTGAAGTCGCCGGTAACGATAACTTCACAATTAGGGGACTTTGCTCTAATCTCGTCCATAATTTTTGTCAGTATATTAAAAAAGTTTGGGTTACGTTTGTTGGGGGACCGGTATAAAGCTATTGTAAAAAAAGTCATTTCTGGAAGACAAATCTTTAAAACCATTGTATTGAAGCCGTCACCATGTAGCTCAAAATTTGGAAAGCGCGTGTACTCTCATGAATGAATGCGCATACGCCCTGATGGAGTTTGAAAGCTGATTGCGCTAAATAATATTTTATGTTGGGGTCTAATAATCGGCATATTAAGTTATAGCTTTTTAAACAAATAAATTTAAACTGGATCCCGAAAAATTTATGGAAATATTCAGTCATTCGGAGTAAAAGAACAAATTACAAAAATGTTTTTATAACAACCTAAAAGTCTAAACCTCAACACATTCCTTTTTAAAAATTTATCTTAGCAAAGACCGTTTTACGCTGAATCCGAGGTAAATTTACATTTGACAATATTTTTGTAGACAAATCTTTATTAGAGTAGTATCAGAATCAGCTTTTAAATGTCCAAAAATTCATCAAAATACTTATGTATTTGTATTCTTTTGTCATAATATGCAGTAAAAGATCAAACTATAATGTTTTTATTTAAAAAAAAAGTGTCTTAGCTATTTAAATTTACATTTTAAATAAATTTACAATAGATGGCTTGAATGAAAGAAATCGTTTAAATGAATAAATTTCCGTCTGAATAAATGTTCTTGTTGAAATTTCATTTTTCAAAAATCGTTTTTGAAATTTTATGTTTTAATTAATTTTTTATACGGTTTATTGTACAAAATCTATTTCAAATTAAAATTTAAAGGTGAGTTTATGTAACAAAACTCGTCATAAATTCAGATATGTTAAACAAGATTAGATCAAATCATTGTTTTGAGGTTATGTCTACTAGGTTCAGCGTAAATAAGCAAAAGTGGTAATCGCTATTTTTTTCACGAACAGCGAACTACCGCATCGCTTTGATGGGCGATAATAGTTTACATAAGCGATTAGATGAGCAAAGTGTTATTTATTATCACAAACTTTGCAGGTTAAATTCTCAAAATAGAGACAATAGGAATCGCACTAGTTTATCTCTATAGTCTCAAAATTTTATTGATGAAACTCCATGGAATTTAACCCGAAAAATCCATAAAGAAGCGTTTGAAATTTTTATTTCAAATTTGTTAGAAGAAAGTTGTCCAGAACGAAAATGTTTTTTATCTTCAAGATATTCATAAAAAATATAAAGCGATTTTAATTGAAATAGCAGTTAATACAATTGTACCACAAACAAATTTTGATAACTTCTTGCCACAACATCTTGAACATTAAATTTTAAAACACCATAGTATTGATCAAAGAAAAAAATAGGTTATTAGTTAGGGTTAACTGCTAATTAATTGCTAACAAATTGTGCCTCAAACAATTATGAATCTTCTGTGATAGAAAATATTGTGTATAACATTCGGTTAGCTATTAAAAAAATGAAAGCTACTAACATTACAGAATTTGATTCGAAAAAGGTTATGGAAGGTGAATGTGAAATACCTGAAAAAATACATAAATTTAGTTAAAGGTCCTAGTTTGCGAAGAGGGAATTCTTATTTCGATAACATTAAAATGAAATCTATATATGATGATATAATTTATGTTATAATAAAAGGTAAAGTAAAGCCGGCTAAGCATATAATGCTAGGGCTAACAATGAAGTCTTTGACCAGTAATCGAAAAATGTTAACAATTTTAAATAAATTAGGTCATAGCATAGGATACAAAATAGCAGAAGAGTTTGAAACGAACTTGACAGTTACTGCCTATAATAATAATAAGTTGATACCAGCTGGTATTAAGCATAGCAATAATCTTAGCCTAGCAATGTGGCATTCGATAATTGTGATCGGTTTGTAGAAACTTTAAATGGTAAAGATACTTTACACGATACTGTAGGTATCATTTTCCAATTTATTCCAACCGAAAATGAAGTCGATAGCACAACTGATAATGTAAAGTCAACGCCAATAAACACCAGCATAGAATCAGTACGAAAAAAAGAATATAACAAGAAACCCAAGGCTACGACTTCATTACATCCAAGGAAATTCATAATTGATACCATACAAAGTGAAACTCTATGTAAGGAAAATGCCATAATACTTAATCTGGACCTTATCATTTAAATATGTTAAAAATACACCCATGTGGGTTGGTTTTAATTCAACGACTATTGCTAATAAGAGTGAAATTCAAGTCGTGGACTATTTACCACAAATAAACTCATCACCACCATCGTACAGTGTGGTACATGAGACTTTAATAAGAGCACAACAAATAGCAGATGAATGCAAACAAGATAATATTATTGTTACATACGATTTGGGGATTGCTAATCTGGCTTATCAAATACAATGTGCGGATGCTCCAAAATTTAACAACATTTTTGTAAACTTATGTGCATTTCACATTGAAATGGCATACTTTAAAGGTATAGGTAAATATATATATATGAGTGCGGAATCACTGATATTCTTATACAATGTGGTGGACTGGCAGGAGGATCCGTGAATGGTTTTATCCGTGGTAAACACTTTAATCGATGTAAACGACTCCACCTTTTAATGTGTGCAGTTTTTGAGACACTAAGTTTTGACGCATTCTTGCAAAAGGAAAAGTTAGAAATATGTGAAAGTATTATTGAGGATTTACAATCATTTCAAAATAAATCTACAGCATCCAAGTTTCCAGCTAACTTGAAAGCTGAATTGCAAAATATTTTAGATAAATATAAAAAATACTGAGATTTGACATTAAACGGTGATCATGGCAAGACCGCTCAATTTTATCTCCAGTACAATTTTATCTCAATTTTATCTCAAAATAGGCTTAAATGTCAAACAAATCGGTCGATTGTTTTTCATTTAAAATATATAATTTTCTATTTGTTTTTTAATGTGAGATTTTTTTCCCGATTTTTTTGATAAACTTAACCTACGGCTTTCGACAACCACTTGAAGAAATTCATATAAATGTCGATATCAGAAACACCGAACCTATCCATTGGATCTCCCGGTGAAAATATTACATCAAATTTGAACTCCGGTTTGAATAATCAGGAAGATGAAGAGATCATAGAATCAGATTATTTTGCGGAGTATCGTTCTATCGAAGAAGTCCTCAAAATTTGTCAAATTAATAAAGAAGGTCTTACGGTAAGCAAATCTGAATACTTAAGTAAATTAATAGAACAGAAGAAATGCGATGTGCTACTCCTTTCAAGAAACGCATATCGATAGTTATTCACGCGTAATGACCACTGGTTCTATCCCAGATTTTACATGCATTGATAGCATTAACCATGGCTATTACGGAATCGCTACATATGTTAAAAATAATCTTGTATCACAATGTTCAATTTTATATAACATCCAAGATAATAATATAGAAATTCTAGTAATACAAATCAAATCATTGTCAATAATGAACATATACAAGCCACCAATAGTAAACTGGAACACTACAATTCCATCACTACGCCATCCTGCTGTTAATGCTGGTGATTTTAACAGTCATCATTCATTATGGAATTACAATGATGATGATGTAAACGGAGAATATCATGTGAAATGGAGTCTCAATAACAGACTAAATCTCGTTTTTGATTCTAAACAAAAGCCAACATTCCATTCTGGAAGATGGAATCGAGGAACAAATCTAGATTTATGATTCGTATCATCTGATGACATTATAATTGTTTACCTACATCAAGAAAAGTATGTAATATATTTCCAAGAAGTCAACATCGTCCCATTTTCATCGAAATTGGTATACAAATTCCAATTATCAATTCAATACAAAATCCGCGATGGAATTTCAAGAGAGCAGACTGGAAGACTTATGCTAAATCTGTAGAAATGAATGTCCGATGGATCGCTTCAGTAGTCAATAATTATGATCGATTTGTAGGAGTTATATTATGTATCAGCTGCCAAAAAATGCATCCCTCGCGGTTTTCGAAAAAAGTACATACGAACGTGGAATTCCGAATGTGAGTCACTATGGAGATCTTATAATGAGTCTGATTCTCATGATATTGGGTCACAACTTTTAAATACCATAAACAAAGCCAGGACAGCATGCTGGAAAAATTTGGTTGAAAATATTAATTTCACACATTCAAGCCGAAAAGCCTGGAATCTCCTGAGTAAACTTTGTAGATCGAGTAAAAATAGTAATTCCAATAATATTTGTCCGATCCGTCCGAAAAAAATTGCTTCTGATCTGTTAAAAATTCAAAAGTACCAGTCTCTCGTGTAATATCTAGAAAAAATAAATCTAAACTAAAAATTAAACGACGAAAACTTTTAAATTCGCTCTATTCGCGAGCTTAATTCCTTCGAAGAAATAGATGCGGATATAAAACATTTGAAAATTGGGAAGACCTGAATCTTTCAATATCATCAAAAAAATGGCTCTCCAAAATTTTCTCTAATTGCCGTTCGTCTGGAAAAATAAATAATATATGGAAAAAATCTAATGTTAAAGCAATACTCAAACCAGGAAAGCCAACTAATGACCCAACAAGTTATAGAGCAATATCGCTCCTTTTTATCGGATATAAATTATTGAAAAGGATTATATACAAAATAATATCTCCTATTATCGAAACAAATATTCCTGTAGATTAAACTGGTTTCCGTCCTAAACGAAATTGTTGCGACCAAGTACTATCGTTGACAGTGTGAAACAGTATGGAAAAATGTTCTATTGTATGAACTGATTCAAATTCTGAAATGTAAAAACATAATTGATCTAATCACAGAAATGCTTTCAAATCGATCATTTACCGTAAATCTTGGACACCTAATAAGTAGACCGAGACGTTTAAACAATGGATTACCACAGGGCTCAGTTCTTGCTCCTCTACTTTTTAATGTTAACATCTCGGATTTACCAGATACCACATCAAGAAAATCTATTTATGCAGATGATCTTGCGATTGCTGTGCAATAAACATATAATGAATTGGGCGAAATAGAAGCAAAAAACGTTTTGAACGATTAGTATAGTAAATGGAGATTACGCCCAAATCCTAATAAATGCGAAATTTCTTCGTTTTATCTTTCTTACAGACATAATTACGAGAAACCAATGTGAACTTTATAACAATCATCCAATTCATTATAGCCCAACTCCAAAATATCTGGGAATTACTCTTGATAGATCCCTAACTTCCAGGAATCATTGTCTAAATATTAGTCATAAGCTAAAAACTAGGAATAATATTATACATCAACTGGATGGATCGGATTGGGGAGCATCTGCTAACACACTTAGAACCTCATCTTTATCACTTGTTTTTTCTTCAGCTGAACTTTGTGCACCGGTATGGTCTCAGTTCACACAAACGTTTCATTGACGTTCAGTTAAATAATACCATGAGAATCATATCAGGAACTTTAAAACCAACCCCTCTTCCTTGGTTACCTATTCTTTCAAACATTGCACCACCTGAAATTAGGAGAGAAATAGCTTTGGTACGTGAAGTTAAAAAGATTCTAAATAATATTGAGCTTCCAATTCATATTGATCTAAATAATAGAGATGTTAGCCGACTAAAATCAAGACATGCACTCTGGTCAAAAATTTCTGCAATTGGAGACCTGAATAACTATTCTATCCACGAAAGATGGCTACAACTTTTTAATACATCTGATTTTTATAATAAACATCTGATAGTGGAAACATATAAAGAACTCTAAGGTTTTTCTGAAACTAGACTGCGTTGGTGTTTACTTAATACACTCAGAAAAAAAAAACGATGCGTTTGTTACTTATGCGCTATAGTAACTCCAAAATTCAGGCGCGCACACAAGGGGGGGTTTTCGGGTCCGGACCCCCCCTCTAGCCGATATTCTTTCAGTATTGTTTTTTAAATTTAGACATTATTTAGTGTTAACCATAAGAAATTATAGATTAACATCTCTGAATATCGTAAGATACGATGCTAACCAGGGATCTAAGGTTACTCACTATTGATCAATTCTCTTTGAGGGTTTTACGAGATTTTATGAGGAACGCTATTTTTAAAGTTTTGTGGATTACAATTATCAAGGAAGACCAACGTCAGTAAGGCATTCCAGAGATGCTAAATTCTGTTAAAAAAATTTCTTTGAAAAGCTACATCTTGTCACTCGAACCTTAAAAAATGGGCTGCTATTGATACTTTGTTCAGGTAAAATTGATTTGATCTAGGCAGACACGCGTGTTTATCCATAGTGTATTTATGTACTTTCAAATCAGCAACATACAACGAATCAAGCTCATTAGTAAGATTAGAATTGCTGAGCAGCAATGAAAGTCTCACCAAGGTTTTCAACTGACTGTTCCAGATATGTGTGACAAAGAAAGTAAATTTCCCGTCGCTCTTTCTTTACAAAAATCGCATTGTCTTTCATTAAGTAACGACTTTAGAAGCTCATAATATTAAATTAATGAACATTTGTTGAATTCATGCTAGCAACTTTTTTAAAATTGGCTGTATCTGGCCATTTTTTAAAGAGCATTTATTTTAAATTTTATTGCTTCTTCACATTTACCCGAATCCTAAAGATCAGCCTTCAGAACCAGATATCGGAATAAACCTGCCCATACCCATGTATTATTTCTGAAAAATTATAAGCAGAAATGTTTGAATTAAACATATATCTCTAAGCCCCTGCCAATCTGCAACCCAAATAAGACTAGGATTAGATTGAAACTGTTTGGGAACTTGTAAATTTAAATGAGTGGAAATCAAAATATGGTCTGAACCACCTAAAGGTTCCGATACTTTAAATTGAACAAACGAAAGATCATTTATCAAAAACAAATAAAGCAATTTACTAATTTGACCATGACTGTCAGGAGCTCTGGTAGGTTGTTTGGCCGTTATATCCGAGTGAAAATAAATATAAAAATCTAATAATAATATAGTAATAATATAGTATAAATTTTATTTGACTAAAATGTTTTAGTATCAATAAATTCGTTTCCTTCTTGATAATGAAACCCCAACAAAAATATTTGTTTTCCAGCCAAATTGACCCTTAGAAAAAAACAAATATTATTTAATATTTGGTTCCATAACAAAAATCCCTTAACGATTTAAGTCCTAATATCTATACAGCCCAATATTATATTAAACCAGATAATCGAAAACGAAAAAACAGAAATTGACAGAGCGAAAGTGCGAGAAAAATCACATTGTTTGCGGAACGCTTTGCTGTGATCTCGACTATTTTAGAAACTCCTAAAGAAAAACCAAAAATCCAGTCTTCAGGCGTTAGTATGAAAGATTTTTATTTCAAACCCAAAATTGTCAAAAAAATCTTAAGGGGGTTAACTACCAGGAAAGTCTCCGGTCTGAACATCATTCCTCCTATTCTAACAACATTTTCAAAGGAACTTGCACCTTCTCTTACTAAAATTTTCTACAAATCCTATAGATCTGATATTTCTCTTTCATGCTAGGAGTTAGCCGATTCATTCCCAAAACTAAACAAAATGTGATATTTCAAATTAAAGGCCGCAATACAATGCTCTCAGTTCTATTTAGAATATATGAGCATTGTATTAATACACACCAGTAATGCCAGATCGGGTGATTTTTTTCCGTTTATGGGATATTTCATTTAAAACAGGAAAGCGGACAAAAACTTGGCAAGGGGGCTTTTTCACAATTAATTGTAGAAGCTTTTTAATATAAATAACATCTATTTCGGAGTTAATTTTAAACTTATTCAAAATGATCGCAACAACTATTTTTTTACTATCCTTCCAGAAAGATGTTGATTACTCAATAATTTTGTTTAAATGAATCTGCCATTCATCGCCTTTATAGTATACAGTACAATCGATGAAATTTCAGCCTTCTGATGTTGATGTTCTGATATTTCTTACGAAAATAGAAACAAAAGTTTCGAAAATCCCACAAGCAATAACATATTTCTGAGTTTCAGGAATATTTTCACACTACGAGACGAAAAATAAAATCACCTACAATAAGGAACTACAAGATCCTTTCTATGCATCGATGCATTTTGAACATATTAAAAAATATTGTTATGTGGTGGATTTTGAAGTTTTTTCCATATAAACAATTGGATTTATATATATGTATATTTTTTTAAATTGTAAGCTTGATGGGAAGTTCGGTAAGTTTTGATACGGCAACGGGAAATTTATTTTTTAAAGTCTAGCATCACTGATGCACACATATAAACATTTTTGGAAGACAAATCTGACAGTCAATACGTGTTTTGAAACAAAAGATCAACAACCGATCGAAACACACCGATTTACATCGTACAAATAAATGCTTAGTCCGAATCAACAGTCCCGGGGGTGTACAATCCACAAAGGTTTAAAAATCGTTCATCAACACCTCAACAGGCATGTTGCTGTGGGACCTACGTCTTAAAAGGTATCTATGTGTGTTGTTCTAATTCCTACACAGCGCTTTTTATTAAAAAAAAATTTGTTGGACCCCCCCCCTAAAACTTTTCCTGTGTGCGCCCCTGCCAAAATTGTAAACATAACGTACGTTTTTCTAAAATTTACTAGTGCAAAGTATTGATAATTTAAGTAATATTATCCTGTGCCACGTTAATAAAGCAAAATTGGAATTGTAAAATTTGTGATTTCTTCAGAATCATCATAATCACAGGTGGATGTATTCTTCTAAAAATTTCTACCGCTATTAAATTACTATCGCCAATGCGATAGAGGCACCACTTGTAACATAATGAAAATATTTATTGGAATGTGGAATATTGCCTGTTTGTAAAAAGATTAACATAGTCATAAGGAATTTATCACGACGTTCATCCATTCGATTTTTTATCTGTTTAATTAACTTTTTTGAAAAATTCGTTCCACATTCTTCTAACTTATTAAAAGCAACTTTGTAAACGCCTTCAGCAGTCAAAAGCGTCGCTGAATTTTCGCTTAATTCTTTTACAGCTTTTTCCAGTGGAAATAAGAGATCTAACAACTCTCTCTTTTTTATACCATAAAGTTTTAAAATATATTTTCTACTCCTATCACAGTAAATTATCAATTAGATCATACTATCCATGACATGTAAATTGATTATTTCAAATAGTGTGCGGTAAGTAAAAAAAAGTGTGCGGTAATGGATTTTCATACATATATTACGAAACACTTTTAATAAAAAGAAAAATTTTTATTTAAAGAAAAATTTGATTTTTAAAAATTAAATATTTCAATTCATTTTGACACAGAATAATGCAAAGTCTACCACAATTTGTAAACTATTTGCATTTAATTTATAATTAGTAGTTCATTTTTTCAGGTAACTATATGCGTTTGGGCATTAAAACAAAGTCGTAGAAAAAGTATATAACAAATCTCGAGTTGTAAAGCATTTGCCATGCTCATGAAGATACTGCACTCGACGCTACGGGTCTCGTGCGCAATATTTTCACTCGCATGTAAAATGCTTTTTACACTCTAGATATGTAATACACTATTTCGTTACAGTAGAGGCATAACAAAGCCTTTACTTCGGACATTATAACATTAATTGAAAACTCATCTTCTGGGTTCATTTTTAAGAATTTTGTAATTCCACCATCACCGGAATCATTTTTAAGTTTTTTTGATGTAGATGATTCATGAATTTTATCGATTGAAGTTAAAGTTGAAGCTGAATTTATGATTATTTTATGAACTTTAAAATGATTTATTCTTTACATCCAATTTGTTTACTGCAATGCTAACAGAAAGCAACATCCCTTTTTTTAATTTTTTTTTAAATGATTTCTAACTTCAGAGCGTTTTGACGATGTATAGGCAGTGCTTTTAAAAATTGTTAATCTGTTTTTTGTTAAATAAATTTACTAATATAGTTATAATATACTGTATTTATTGAAGCAGATGCAAAACATATAAATTATTAAGAAGAACCCTCTGCTCTAATAACCTTTAAAAAACTAGCGCACTTCAGATTTTATTGACGGGCTGCATGTTTTAAAAACGTTAATTTTTTTAAATCAGCATATCATCAAATAAATATTTGTAACAACCCTTTACACTGCAGATTGACGAAGTGTGTCATAAAATATTCAAAGATTACAGTTTTCATAACATTGAAGTTGTAAATAAATTTTTAACTTACAGTCACTTCACTGCACTAATAAACTTTGCAACGAAGTTTAAATATTTATTTTTACTTTGAAACGCAATTTGATTATTTTTGTTACAAAATAAAGGTTTTTTTAGTATCCGGATAATTACACAAAAGTAACCGGATAATCGAATAGTAAATGAACTTTTTAAAAAGCAATTTCAGTCAAGTTCAGCAAAATTTTGCGACATTTTGACTCGACCCTTTTTAATTTGGTTTATTTTTAGTTTATAGATAGAATTTGATAAATGAAAAATACGGCTTCAAGTAGAATTTTTTTAAATATAGACCAAAATAAACCAAATTAAAAAAGGGTCGAGTCAAAATGTCGCAAAATTTTGCTGAACTTGACTGAAATTGCTTTTTAAAAAGTTCATTTAATAATAAAATATTTGATATTTAACATAAAAAAAAAATCTGAATCTAAAAATCGCCATTTTTATAATTTTCCTTCAGAACAAAAAAAACTGATTCCCGACAGTCATATGCACAACGAATTTTATCTCTAAAACTAAAAATATAGCTAGTCCTAAACTTTCACAAGTTGTTAGATATAAAATAAGCTTCAATTTAGTTTAAAAAAAAAAAAAAAAAATGGCTATGCCATCTTTTTTTCAATTACACCATTTTTTCTTATGTTACACCGTTAAAATTATTTCAAAAAATTAACAGTGTACATTTTTAAAAACTTTGTTCTAATACCTATTCAACGACATATCATTTATGAAAATCGATTGAGTAGTTTTTCTACAATCGCTCGTCAAAATGCACTCACATCACAAAATAACAAAAATTGAGGGGCACCCTGTGAAGACCCCTGGTTCAAAAAAAAATTCTAAGAGAACTTGTATTTTTTATTTATCAAAGACTATCTATAAACAAAAAATAATCAAAATTAAAAGGGGTCAAGTCAAAACGTTGTTGAATCTTCGTGAAATTGCTCATTTATATATTTCTTTTTCGCCTTTCAATGTATAAAAATACTTTTGGATAAAATTCAAAAATTGGTTGCTGATTGCAGATTTTTTAAGTTGAATAAATAAAATATTTTGAAGCACACATCAATTGCTTTTCATGTTGTATAAACTTCATACCATACACTATCAAAACATACTAGTATTGGCTTTGTTATAGATCCAGTAATTAACAAAAATGGCTGAATTGGTAATTTTTGATCTAAATAATTTTGTAACGTCTCTTCAATATTTTGAACAGTTTCACCTATAATGGCAAAACTGTTTTGAGAATCTCGAACACTGTATTTCTTGTAAATTTTATGCTCCAAAGTTTTGTTGATTGGACGGAGTATCCTGTGCAGTAAATACATAGTTAATAGCAGAAT
Source organism: Diogma glabrata (assembly GCA_963693315.1). Classification (NCBI taxonomy): domain Eukaryota; kingdom Metazoa; phylum Arthropoda; class Insecta; order Diptera; family Cylindrotomidae; genus Diogma; species Diogma glabrata. The sequence goes on from OY856187.1 coordinate 155,486,763, forward strand.
ACCATCTAAATAAGATAAAACAGAAAAATATTATATTATTACAGAATCAAACATTGAATAGGTTTAATTGTTTTCACTCAAAAAAATTACAAATGACATGTCCAAAAACAACTTTTTAACTTACAGCCGGGTATTCAAATACATCAGAATAGGGAATACAATACCGATATACCGGTATAAAGAAAACCGGGATATCGCTAAATTTTGACCGGTATTCAGTGATTTGAATCGCGGTTTTCGGTATTTATGCAATAAATTAATACAACCAAAAATTCTTGGAATTTCACTGTAACGTTTTTAATTTTTCAATCGTTTTTGTTTGTGAATTTATTTTACTTATGAAGGTAAGCAATTTTATATGTATTGTTGGATGAACTAAATATTTGCTTTTCTTTCTTATATATAATAATTAAGAGTAGTTTAAGCAATTAGTGTTTAATGAGATAGTTTATTCTCAAGCAAAAGTTGAAGCAAACATTGTAATTTCTACTACCAAACACATTTTATTTAAAAACAAATAGCGTGTCATCATCAAAGAATATTCCATAACTAAGACTAAGGGATGCTATCGTTGATTGAAAAAACTTCATCTGCAAGCACCCCTAAGATATCACTTTGGCTAGTGACATCTCACTGTTATTGCCAGTGGTAAACGATATCTCAAATTAACTTGTATGCCAATAGCAGGGACTAAAGTACGCGGGGTTGTCACACACATAGATCCACAATTTTAAATTTTACAAATCTTCCTGCGGAAAGCTAAGTATTAAACTCATTGGTATTAATGCATTGTTACCGTTTGAAAATCACTATCGGCGAAGTGCCACCATTTTTAATTAGTTAATTGATCATGATTGCCATCCATATTTAATCATACATAAGCTAGCTTCTTTGTATAGTATTTGTGCGAATTCGGTCTCGTAATTATGAGTTTTATATCGATATAATCGATGTTATCAACTATCTTCACTTAATTTTAGAAAAATGTATTACATACTATTGCAAACCAACAACATATATGGTGAAGATGGTAAAATTTGTAACATCATGATGTGTTAAATTCCAATACATATAATTTTGATATACACAAATGAAATTGTTTCAGATTATACTTTCATTTTACCAATTTCATAAAAATTATGCTCAGCCAAAAAAAACATTGATCTAACAAACTAATTCCGTATAAAACGATATTTAAATAAAGCCAAATCAAATAATTATCAACATTTAGGCAAAATCCCTTAAGATAATTATATTAATAACTTTAAAAAACTGCATTATCGATCAATTTTTTAAAATTCATAAAAAAAGAAATTTTTATGATTTTTATGAATTCATGATTAACTCGAGAACTCGAATATATAAATGTTTCCCCATACAAAATTGCACAACGCGCCTAAAGAAGTTTTCACTTCAAAATGACTGAACTTTCGGACCTCATAAAATATCTCCATCCAGCGTAAGAAGAAGATTTTACCACAAATCGGAATTTGGATAGTAATCTCAAGTTTCAGCATATTCCGAAAAACGATATAGTGAAGTGTCTTTTATGATGGCCCAATGATGAGACCATAGAGGAACTCGTGGAAGATAATTTCGAGCTTATAGCAAAAATGGAAGATGAAACTGAGTCTGAGTTTGGAAGTAAAAACTTAATGAAAAAGAAAATAGACCAAGCGATTTGTAAAAAACTGAATTGCACAGTTGCTGAGAAAAAAACTCGGTTAACATAAGATCTAGTTAAGGGCCTACGAAATGAAATGATTCATTCTGAAGGTGAGGGAACAAGGGGAGTATATTTGCAACAATTCTATGAATTGTTTCTTACGGTTCAACCAAAATTTGTTTTTATCTTATAGATCGTTTTCATGAGCTGGTATTTTGCTAAATAAGCTGAGATCAAGACTTGTATCATTTTAATCAATTAATGTGATATGTTGTGTTATTTATTATTTTTTTTTATTTTGAATATTACGTAATATGTTAATGATTAATGAATTTATGTTTTTTATTTCAAATAAAAATTGAAACAACATTTTTTGTATGAAAATTAAATTTTTTCAAATACCGGTATTAAAACCGATATACCGGTATTTGTATTTTTAAGTGCCGAAATACCGGTATTTGATTTTACTCCGGTATTGTATTCCCTACATCAGAAACAGAATTTCATACAAATTTGACAGCAAAAAATTCTGTTGCTGTAAAATTTGAATGGAATTCTGTTTCTGTTATATGTGATTTTCAAGTTTTTGGAACGAAAAAAAAAACAAATTAAAAAAACTTACTTTCTGTAAATTGAGAAGCTTTTCAACATCTCGTTTAATTTTTCATCTTTAATTTGTTCTTCAAAAATGGGCTGAGTTTTCTGAATAAATGTTGGTAATTTACAACCAAAATCGTTGGCTTTCTTAAACATTGCTTTAAAATAAATGTCTATCTGAAAATTTTAAAAGGAATATTAATATAATTAAAATGTTATTGAAATATAATAATATTGAATTATTAATTACCAGTTTATAACCAAGCGGTAATTTAAATTGCTTCCATTAGGTTAAAATTTCCGAAGTTGATTTTAATTTTGAAATGTCGCTGAGTCTCAGTTGTTTAGTCCTGTCACATGCAGACTCAATTTCAACCCAACTACTCTGTTCATCGAACAAAATTTCTACATGTTCTGATGAATCTGCTTCAGGAACTGAAAAATCATTTTTTTTAACACGGCATAGACAGTACAAAAATTTACAAAGTTTCACATACCAAACGTATGAATTCGTTTACTTGCCAACTATTTGTTTTTGTTTTAAATCATAAAATTTCTTATCGTTTAATAAAAGAATTTTAATTTTTCAATTTTCTTAACAACACTTTTAGCTTTTCACAAAACTGCTAAATATTTTGTAAAGTTGTTGTTTATTCAACGTCTGGATATAAACTGTGATTCTTACCAAGATTTTATTAATCGTTATTAAAAATAATAACCTATGGTTAGATTAATGTATACTATTATTAATCTAATAACCTACGTTTTTAAAGTAAAAACCTCGATGATTAATCTAATAAAATGGTTATTAAAATTAACTACAAAAATAATAATTTATGTTTTTATCTTAATAGCTCTACGTTAATCACATGATTTTTTATTTGATTGCCTGAATTCATTATTTTAATAAGAATTGGTTATTAGTTTAATCAACCGTTGTGATTTTTTTAATAATATTGACCGTATTTTTATTTTAATAAACATTTTTATGAAAATAATAACAAAAAGCATTAATCGAACGAATGTGGCAATTACTTTAATAAAAATCGTTATTAGATTGATAAAATAACTTATTACACATTTTTAAAACGGGCGGTTATTAAATTTACTAATAAAATTCTTTGAGTGTGCAAGACAGCGTTGGGCTTTGAGCCATAGTCTACGAATGAAAATAATCAAACAATTCATGGAGAAAATTGAAATTTACCGTCGATGTAGCTCAAGACTTACATACAAATCGGGTAAAAACGTTTATTTAACTATACAAAAGTCTCAAATACTATGTTAAGAAATTTCAGCGAGGTTACATGTGGGGTAACTATGGCATCAATTTTTCATCCATTTAATTAGGTCTGCCAGGTACTTTAAAACAAAAATCTCAAGGCAGACCAAAATTTTCTTAAATTATAAATAAGTCTCAATTATATCCAAATAAGTAGGCTTTTGCAGTTACATTCCAAATAAGTAGGCTTTTGTAATTAGTGATTACAAAATCTTATTAAAAATATTAATTAACGTAAATGAGAAAGTCGGCCACTGGATAGATATTTTCTGATAAATGTCCTATAAGTTAAACCCAATTACACAGAGGTTACATGTGAGGTAGACTAAAGTGTCGTGGGAGCTTGGTCTATCCTAAGAATAAGGCGTTTATTTTTTTATTATTATTGCTTTAATTTGCTAAAAACTTTGTTAAGACGTAAAAGTAAGAAGTTTATGATGATTCTTTGCATTGCTGGTGAAGACTGAAGAGTAAACATAAGATTTTTTACTTCGCGTTTGTACTTGCTCTAAATTATATCATACGGCATCTTACACTTATGAAAAATATGCACATATGTTTAACTTAAAAATACTTACCGAGATTAAGTGGGTCTAATTGTCAATGTGTATTTACCATTCTGCACAGTTATTAATGACGAGACATAAAGCAGTAACAAAACCTAAGCATAGAAAACAGATTGCTTGAAACAAAAAGAAATACGAAAAAAAAACAAATAAGAATCAAAAAAAGATTAATTACTTGTAGGTGTGCTTACTTGTAAATGTGTTGGGTATATAGGAAGCCATACATTAACTTTAGTTTTCGTAATATTTTATTTTGGTTTTTTCATAAATTTTTTAATCTGGTTGTCTTTACTATTTGATTCATTTTGTTGCTGTTTCGATACTTTTTAGTGCATTTAATGAGATGATGCATTTCTCAAATCGGATAGTTTTGACGTTGATAACACTAGTTTACAAATTTTGACCTTTTTTTGTCACCCTAAATAAAACCCAACTTTTCTTATGGATTTGGACCTCCTGAACACGAATATCATATTCATTTTTTTGGTTAGCCCTTGTTTTTGAGATATTCACGAAAAACCAATTTTTTCGATGATCAAAAATGTTGTTTCGGTTTTCGGGTCTCATACTTTACAAAACAAACAAATTAGATATATTAATGAAACAAGTGCATAGTAAATATACTAACAAACATTTTGAGCTATATTTTGTAAAAATCCATTCAGGATTCTGGAAGTTACAGTTGAAAAAAGTTGAAAAATTACGAAAAATTCACGTTTTTCTAAAAGTTTTCCATTTTCAACACCATAAATTTTGAACAAATAAAGACACTAATTTTTTTTAATTTCTTGGAGCCTATAGAAGCTTCAATTTTCTTTCTGTTAAGCTAAAAGATACGAATATTGGTGCAGTTTGCACCAAGTTATTCAAGTTTTGCCAAAGAAAGTTAAAACTCAAAATTTGGAAAAAAACTTTAACTATAAGAATAATTTAAATTCTGCAACATAATTGATTTATATATAAGTTGTTTTCGTGGTATATCTAGCTCCCCCCACCTCGGACTTATTTTAGAAGTTAGAAAATATCAGTTAGTTGATTATGAAATGTCTTTTTTTGACAAAAGTTGTATTTTATTTGTATATGATTTTTCTCGAAATTGAGATTTTTTTTTGTGAAGTTTTTTGACATGATCTAGCTCCTCCCACCTCGGACTTATTTGAGGAGTTAGAAAATATCAATTAGTTGATTACGAAATGTCTTTTTTTGACAAAAGTTGTATTTTATTTGTATATGATTTTTCTCGAAATTGAGATTTTTTTGTGAAGTTTTTTTGACATGATCTAGCTCCACCCATCTCGGACTTATTTTAAGAGTTGGAAAATATCAGTTAGTTGATTATAAAATGTCTTTTTTTTTACAAAAGTTGTATTTTTTGTATTTGATTTTTCTGGAAATTGAGATTTTTTTGTGAAGATTTTCGACATGATCTAGCTCCTCCCACCTCGGATTTATTTTAGGAGTTGGAAAATGTCAGTTAGTAATAAAGATAGGCAGTTCTTATAAATGGGGTGATTCTTTTAGCAGTATGTATAATGTAACTTCTACAAATAAAACAATGAATTTAGGCTATTTTAACACTTGAAACTTCTTTACGACGCCGTTTAAATAAACTTGACTTTACACTTTACTAACAATTTATGTTGCTTTACAAGGCAGCTATCACTAATGATTTATTGATTTTTAAAAACAATACACTATTTAAAATTTATATCTGAAATATTTTTTTTTTTTTAATTAATATTTTACTTAAATCTTTGGAATTAAATTTATCCTCAGAGAGATTATACTTGCAACTAATCCCACGACAATTATCTCCTTAAAAAGAAACCTCATTGAACTAATTAAACAAAAGTTGGGAAAACCGAAAAACTATCAAAAAGTAGAAGTATGTAATTGCTTTCTTAAATTAAACTTAAAATGATCATGAACGTAAGGAGTAACACAAGGCGGGCGGTGATAGCAAAAAATTTACATTAGATAAATAGGGATAATAAATTTACAAGACATAAATAGGGGCCTAACTTTATGGTGCTTGAACTAACTTAAATAGTTCTGATGCTATGATGTTTTGCCTCTCCTCACCATTCATTCATCTTTTGTTTATATTTTTCTATATACGTCTCATACAGATCCAATTCCCAACTACGAAAACAAAAATGGAAATTATACCTTACTATTTCAAAATAATTCTTTACTGATGTTTGAGAACGACTGAAACTTATTATTATTACTTTTAAAATTATTATTTATGGCACAATAAATTAAGTAAAAAATTATGTTTTCCAAATTTTGAGTTTTGACTTTCTTTGGAAAAACTTGAATAACTTGGTGCAAACTGCACCAATATTCGTGTCCTTCAGCTTAAAAGAAAAAAAAATTGAAACTCCTATAGGCTCCAAGAACTAAAAAAAAATAGTGTCTTTATTTGTTCAAAATTTATGGTGTTGAAAATGGAAAAATTTTTAAAAAAACGTGAATTTTTCGTAATTTTTCAACTTTTTTCAACTGTAACTTCCAGAATCCTTAATGGATTTTTACAAAATATAGCTCAAAATATTTGTTAGCATATTTACTATGCACTTGTTTCATTAATATTTTTAATTTTTTTGTTTTGTAAAATATGAGACCCGAAAACCCAAACAACATTTTTGATCACTAAAAAAATTGGTTTTTCGTGAATATCTCAAAAACAAGAGCTAACAAAAAAAAATGAATATGATATTCGTGTTCAGGAGGTCCAAATCCATAAGAAAAGTTGGGTTTTATTTCGGGAGATTTTTCTTGTAAACTAGTGTAACCAGTGCGACTGGTATGTCAGTGTCTTTTGAAAAAAATAATTAACAGTGAAACATTTTATTTTTGATCAACCGAAAGTCAACAAAACGGTTCCGGATTGAATTTAAGGGACTATGTCAGTATATGTACTAAATGTCACCTCTACATTGTGGGATAATAAAGATCAACATGAAGAACAGTCTTGTTCAACAATGTAGTTAAAAAACTTAAAAATACGATAAAATTATTGAATTATTTGTTAAATAATTATATTTAATAATAAAATTCGTGATCTGGACCACCCGACGAATTTGATACAAGGATTATGTTGAAATAAAATAAGATATTTTTTACAAAAAATTGAAAGTGTTTACTATGAGAACAGGGTATGTTATTTAGGGTAACTTTGCAATTGCAATCTAATTGCAAGAGAACGGATCACCAAACATCAACGGTTTTATGTTATGTTATGTAAGGTAAGAAACTGATATATATAAAAAAAATGCTCAGTAAAATTGTTGCTTACCCTTTTAACTGATGGCACAGGTTAAGGAATATTCAAGCTTTCTTCATAATATAAAAATTCCAAACTAACCGTTAAACATGTATCGCGTATCGCGGGTTTTATATATTCTCGAACTTGCACGTGAACTGGCTAAATTGCGATTTCACAAAAGAAAGGAAAAATATACATTTATTACTTAAATGTTATTTTTATTTAAATAAATGTTGAAATAAAATTTGTTTTTTTTTCTTTATTACATTTTATTTAATTTTCTTTAACTCGGAAGTAAATATTCTTTTAAGTACGACTGGTCGATACTAAAAAAAATGTTGATTAAATTTTATTAATTTTGAAATTATTGTCTTATTGGTTTGTGTTATATATAAGATAACGGCTTTCATGTCAATGATCCGCCACAGGACTCCCCTACGAGTGAGGTTTTCAAAGAAAAAACAAGACCTATAGCAATACGAACTATTTTTCGTAATTTGATTCCTGAATTTTTTTCTGGTGCGGATGGAATCCCATATGATGGTTTCAACCTGTCAATTTGAAATGTTGTGGTTTTGTGGAGTCGGAGGAGTACTCTGTAAGGACCTTCGTATAGAGGTGATAATCCTATGCGTACTTGTCTGATCTGTCCCATGTTTTAAGGACAAATATATCATTGTGTTTAGTCGTGAGTGGAATGAGGATTTGCATAGCTTTGCGCAGCTGATCGATAACTGTATCTGCAGTCGGTATAGGCTTGATGGCTTATTCGTAAACCGTTTGAGGTGGTGAGCACTTCAAATATTTCGTCACTTTTGCCCGAATTTCAAGAAGCTCAATTGTGATTTCCTAACTCCAATTGAAAGTGTTGTTTCGGGCCATAAGAGCAGCTTTAAGCAGTCGATGAAAGCGTTTGACCATGCCATTGGCTTGCGGATGGTTAACCATTTTACGTATCCGATGAGAGTGGAGGATTTGTGTTAATTCTGAGAGAAGCTGGCTTTCGAGTTGTGTTAACCTTGATCAGTAGTAATATGGAGAGTAACACCAAATCGTGATACGTTTTTACTTACAAATGTTAAGGCAATTGGTTGCTGCAAACATATTGGTCATGCAGTAAGTTTCGAGCCAGCAGGTGAAACGATCAGCACAGGTGAGTAAGTGTTGAAATTCGTTTGAAGGTGGAAGTTGTCCTCCGATATCTAAGTAAATGTGTTCAAATCGACCCGGTGGAATTTTGAATTGTCCATGAGGTGAGTTGGTGTGACGCTAAACTCTAGAATGTTGATAGAAAAAAAAAGATTTCACCCACTGGGTTACGTCGTTGTTCATACTACGCCAAAAGCAACGCTCCTTGATTAATTTAGGCTTCGTACGGACACCATGATGTGGCAAGTTGTATAATGTTTCGAAAATTGTTCGACAATTGTTCGCGATGTATGAGTGATTATTTTCACAGGTGATATCTAGGCCAGGTAATTTGAAAAGCTCCAGCTTCATGTTGGGAACAGTGTAACGTCTGGGACCAGAAATTAAATTCTGAAACACCACGTCTGCTTTCTATACTTGCACGATTATGTGTAGTCGAAGTGGTCTCGATCGTGGGCATTTCTTTTTTTGTAAAACGAAAGAGTGTGTCTGTCACCACATTATGTTTGCCATAGATATGCTGGATGTCCGATGTCAACTGTGAAATATAATTCAAGTGACGTGATTGTCTTGGATTGCGTTCTGTTTTGGATTGAATAATTCAAGTCAGAGGCTTATGATCGGTGTATATTATGAAATCTCCATCTGCGACAAAATATACTTGAATTGTTTGATTGCTAGTCACTGTCAATATAGTGATTCCCTTTTGAATACGGAATTTTTATTTTCTCTCTAGAAGTTTTTTTGAAAAGAATTCCAGAGACTCCCAACACTTATTGCAAAACTGCTGCAGAACTGCGCCAACCGCAGTGTTTGATATATCAGTAGTGATGTTATAAGATTTGAGTCGCTTAGTGCAGGACCAAGAATTGTTATTTGGGCCAATCCGTTCTTGACTTGTATGCATGCTGTGTTGCATGCAGAAGGTCAAGTAAAGTTCTTGGCTGTCTCTGACATCTTAAGAAGAGAAACCAAGTGATATTGAATTGGATTCAAAATTTGGGCGAGTTTCGGTATGAATCGGTGGTAGAAGTTTACCATACCGACAAAGCATTGAATGTATTTTACTGAATTTGGAGCTTTAAGTTCTCTAATTGGCTTGATGCGTTCACAAAAGGGTAATGCCATCAAGAGTGATCTTGTGGTTGAGGAATTCAAGTATGTTGCACTAAAGATGCATATGGTTGTCTTGATGTGAATGTCAAAATCCACTAAGTTTTGGAATAATTGATCCAAGTGTGTTCCTTTTTGTGTTGTTTCTAGAACTGGAATTCCACATTAACATCGTTTAAAAACAAAGCCTGGATGACAAAGTGCTTTGTTCATGAATCGTTGAATCGTTTAAGTAGCAGTAGCGAAAAGTAAACGGTATTTGGAATGAGACTGTGTGGTATGTTCTGACGAGATCGATTTAAGAAAAATTTTTGGAGCTATGTAAATGCATGGAGATGTTTTGGATGTGCGGTATTGGATAACGATCAGGAGTTGTGACTGTGTTAAGTCTTCAAAAACCCCAACATGATCGAAAGTCGTGATATTTTTTTTCACCATGTGCAGGGGATAAAATAATAAAGAATAAGAAGATGGTCTGATAATCCCGAAATCAACCATGTGTTGGAATTTATTGATTACTGCTTTGTGTCGGGTAGGATCCAATTTCCGTGGTCGTGATACTGGAAGATGTCTTTGAGTAGCTACATTATGGACCACATTATAGCGCATGAGTAGGCTGTAGTTCGCTTCGGCTGTATTAGATGCGTAACATTTAAAAATAGTTCTGTAGCAAAAGTTGACTTGAAAGAGGATCGAGGTTGGAGTAGACGCCTTAACAGTTGAGGCATTGATTGACAACTGAGTCGCTGAATCAATCAGCCGTTTGTGTATGAGATAAAAAAATACCGAATTTGCATTAAATATCTGCGCCAATAATCGGTTCACATCAGTTATGGTAAAAGGATGCGTTAGTGTTCGTTCGAGTCCGATGTTGACTTGTAGCAATTGCATTCCACAAGTGGCCAAAAACCATTAGCAGCTGACAGAACAAAATCTAATGATAAATATGAAAATTTCGTGTATTATTGAACAGGTTTTGTAGGCGCTACAGTGGCGTTGTCCATGTGATGGTATTTGATAGTGAAGATGATGGAGATGATGAGCAACGAAATGAAAAACTTAGATGCCAACATCAATCAACTGTCTCCAAAAATCGAACAAAAATGCCGGAAAATAGTGACAATATAGACACTATCAGCATGAAGTTATAGTGGCAGATGAAGCAATTCTAAGCATAGTATTTCATGAAACGAAATTGTTTTGTAATAGACGCTGGCAATGGAGTACCCAAGTATGGAAACGTTAAGTTTGCACTTCACATGAATGGTGCAAAATCAAATCTGAGAATCAATCGAGAAAATCTGCCACCTAATACCAATCGTCTGGGTTAGATTGAAGGGAGATTCTGGGTCACCAAGGTTGTAGGTTGTGGAGGCCAATGAAAATGGTCTACAACATCAAGAAATCATTAGAGGAAAAACATTAGTTACGCCAGATATAAACTTAAGATTACCGATAAGAACACTAAATCTGTCAGCCCAAACAAAAATGCTCAAGAAAGTAACAATTGTCTGCAAATGTGAACAAATAGTTACCGTGGCGAAATTTAAACACCAGCACGCAGAAAAGAAAGTCAAAAAAATAAAGCAGAAGGAAATGCTAAATTTAGTGCAGAAGTGAATAACAGGAGCTTACTAAAGAACAAAAGAATGAAGCGCAGCAATTGCTCGAATTCGGGATGTGTGCTGCTTCAGTAATATTATTTTTAATGGAACGTGTATTGAAAGTACTACAATGGAGAACGTGTCTTGTGGACTTGGACAACATAATTGTAATGAGTAAGGATTTCGACGATCATTTGAAGAAATAAGAGCAAGTTTTCGAGCAAATCTTAGCAGCAGGACTAAAGTTGAGTCCAAAGAAATGTAAACTGTTTAGAGAGGAAAAAAATACTTGGGGCACAAAGTAACAACAAACGGTATACACATAAATATTGACAAGATCACAGCAGTAAATGAATGGTCAAGACCCAAGAATTTAATTGAGTTTGGAAGTTTTCTGGGATTGTGCACTTACTACCGACTTTATGTACCAAAATTTGACAATGTTGCTAAGAGTCTGTATAAGCTCACGAGGAATGATGCAAATGCTTTGAATGGCCTAAAAACCAAGAAGATGTGTTTGCGGAACTTCAAAGAAGATTGTGCACTGTGCCCGTTCTGGCTTATTTTATACCAAATTTAAAATTTATATAAGACATCGATTCCAGTAATGATGGTATAGGAGGAGTTCTATCTCAAGAAATTGATGGGCAAGAAAAAGTAATAGCTTATTACACGAAAATACTGTCCAAGTCATAAAGGAATTATTGTATAACCCGCGCAAAAAATTGCTTGTTATAGTGAAATTGTTGAAACTTTTCCACAAATATTTATGTGGTCATAAATTACATTTAAGAACTGATAGAGTATTGAGGTGGCTTACAATTTAAGAACTCGAGAACCAGTTAATTAATCAATAATTGTAGCTTCAAACATAAGAATATCTGAAGTATTAAAAGGATATGGAGCAACCAGTGGAGGTCAATTGGGTATTAACAAAACCCTTGCTAAAGTACGGCGTAGATTTTATTGGTCAATCGGTAGGTGAATGGTGTCAAGCGTGTGATCAATGTACGGCTGCAAAGAGACCTCCATGAAAAAATCGTAACAACATGACGCAGTATAATGTGGTAGCACCATTCGCAAGAATTGCAATGAATGTACCTCGACCATTTCTTACTACCGATAGCGACAACAAATATGTACTAGTCATAATGGATTATTTGAGTAATTAGCCAGAGGTGTGTCCTATAGAAAATTACTAAGCAACAACCATCGCTGAAGCAGTGGTAAATAATTGTATAAGTCGCTAGCTGTAAAAAAATTGTTTATCCTTAAAGCAATAAACTATATTACTAGGTGACAATCCCTCAAAAAGACGGATTGCTTTTTCGTTTGAATTATCCACATATATTATTATTGATGATCCAACGGTAATAATGGTCGTGAATTAATGCTCGCTTCTATTTGAGTGAGCAATATTATCAGTTCTTCAAAGGTGATTGTTATTTACCATACCACTCATTTTTGATGCATTGTGCTACCAAACAACCTTTTCGCCGAACCAGCTATTTATGGAATGTACGTTTGGTTACACCTTGAGTACGTGAAAAGACTTTTTTAGTGTTTTAAAAGCATGCAATACAAATAGGTAACATACTAAAACAACCATTTATCAACCATATGGCAACTATGACAACTTTGTCTTACGTCAAAAAATCAACTATTTATCTATTTTTTTAAATATTTTTTAAAGCAATTTTTTCAGTTTGCGATTGATCTGTCCTTATACAAAAATCAATTCGACTAACAAATAAATTATATTTTTTGTCTTTACATATTATATAGAACAATATATGTATTTTATTTAAGTGAAACAAAAACAAAATAACTCGCGAACATTAAGGTAGGAAAATGACACGCATCATGACTCTATAATTAAAATTAAAAGAATAAAAATTACAAGTAAGGTAATCTACTGCTTGTAAATTAGTGTGTTTTGCTTTTAAAAATCCACAGCTAAATAACTCGCATTCTAAATACGTAGTAAGCAAAAATCGTTTGCAGTTCTAATTTTTTATATAACTTGACTGATATAGTTTACACTCTTTGCCGTAGAATTTTGGGGTAATTCGTTGAATAACATATTTGTTTAGCACTTGTTTTATACACACATTAACGTGTGCATAAAACAAGTGCTAAACAAATATGTTCACTTGACTGAGTTAAACACTGCGGTTTCAAGTTAAACATAGCAGAGTGATTTAACGAGAGTGCCAAATTTTATTTAAAAAAATATAAAACACGTTTATGGGATAGTTTAAATATCTGATGTTTGTTAAGGTTATACACTCGCGGATATTACGAAGTACAACGCATAAAAAACTGTGATAACATTATCTGTTATATACCACCGTCAAGCCAACCACAGCATACTCAAAACTTCTGCAATCAACACATCTTTCGAAGCCGTGCAAATTCACTTTAAAGTTTAAAAAGCATTAATCTTTGTTTACCTGTGCTGATGAACATGGATATGAATAGGTTGTGGAAATTATTTAAAACATTAAACATTTTGTTTTCTTTGAATGAATTATCAAATTTCAAAATTTTAGAGAATTTTAGAACTTTAGAATTACAGAATTTCAGAGAATTTTAGAATTTTAGAATTTTAGAAATTTAGAATTTTAGAATTTTGATGTTTTAGAGTTTTAGAGTTTTAGAATTTTACAATACATATTACTAGAATAGAAGAACCTCAGAATTTCAGAAACCATTCGTGAAAATTCGAGTTTTGTAGAAGGGTTTAACATTGACTTAACATTGACTGTTTTTGGATTATCTCACACTTATCACAACAGCACTCTTAGAAATAGTCCGGAGTCCTTTTTAAAAATAAATCACTTTTACGCACTAAGCAATAGAAGATAAGGGCATCTCCAAAAACTTACAAATCAAGCAAACAACAGCGCTTTGAGGAAAGTGTTCCAACAGACCCATAAACCGCTTGTAGGATGACATCAACGTCTGTAATAGGTTAAAACTAGAAACAATTAGAGATTAATTGATTTTGATACTGAAAATTGTAAATTTTCTTTTACTTCAAATTTTAATTTTAATTTTAGAATTTTAAAATTTTAAAATATTAAAATATTAAAATTTTAAAATGGCAATTTTAGAAATTTAAAATTATAGAACTTTAGAACTTCAGAATTATAAAATTTCAGAATTTTAGAATTTCAGTATTTTAGAATTTCAGTATTTTCGACTTTTGCAATTTTGAATTTTACAATTTTACAATATTGGAATTTTAGAATTTCATAATTTTAGAACTTTAAAATTTTAGAATTTTAGTATTTTGGAATTTCAGAATTTTAGGATATTACAACTTTTGAATTTATAATTTTACAAATTTAGAAATTTAGAATAGTGGTATATTAGAATTTTAATATTATAGAATTTTTTATTTGTAGAATTTTTGAATTTTAGAATTTTAAAATTCTAGAATCTTAGAATTTTAGAATATTATTAGAATATTTGAAATTTAGAATGCCAGAAACTATTCACGAAAATTTGAGTTTTCTAGAAGGACTTACCATTGCCTTTACAACTTTACAACTTTTTATGAATTCTGTATACTGGCTTTGGATCATCTCACACACATCACAACAGCACATTCGGCAACAGTATGGAATCCTATTTAAAAATTGAACAATTTACGTGTTAAGCGAGAAGAGAAGGATATCTCCAAAATCTTATAAATCAAGCTGATAATTCTCGACACAGATCTCTATACTGTTGCGGATCTTAAACGAAGGGTAATTTGAAGTTGAGTTTCTAACAACAAACATCGCCGATTTATATGTGGATATGCACAATAAGAAGTTGTATTTGAAAATTTGATATCCAGCAATGTTCATCTTTAAGTAAAGATCAAACAAGAATATATTAAACAGACTTTTTACTAGAACTCGAAGAAGCAGCGTGAAAGTGATAGCAGCATATAATCAAAACAGATGCGCTGATATGTACAGTGTACACCAAACGTTTGCATATCATCTATAATTACTATATTGGAAAATAGTGACACATGTCATAGAAGAAGTGGATATCTCTGCAGAGATGCCATTTAACATACAAGAACAGTGGCGAATTTCGAAATGAACCACTATATCCACAGTATGTGAAATAAACAAAACGCGAACTGTATCAAAAACATAGACCAATATTCGACTAATGTAATTTCTAAGAAACGCATTCAAAATCCAGAGATACCAAGGCTCAAAACAACGAATTTGAGCTCGAATATGAATACAGAATTTCGTGATTGCTAGTATAGCGATCCCACCTCAAAAATCTACTAGAAAAAAATAATGAAGTTAATTATATTCGATCAATTGCCCCGTCAAAAAACGAGGTTCTTGTTTATTAACCTACATTTGAATATGATATCGCCGTACAAAACTTGAAAAATTGCAATTCACCGGGTGTCTATGGAATCCCCATAGAATTATTTGAAATCGAGGATCAATTTTTTTCTCACGTTTATATTTACGATCTAACTCTTGCCATCTGGGAGTAACTATTTACCTGGTAAATGCTAAATGCAGCTGAATGATCTGATTGTTCTGCTACATAAATAAGGTAATATGTTAAAGTGTGCGAATATCGTGTAACATGGTTAAACACTGAATGTAAAATTCTCGCTATACGACTCACCCCGTTTTCTGAATCTTTCATCAGTAATTATCCAATGAGTTATTTTAAGGATGATTCTTACAAAATGTTGGGCCTACAACAACAGCATTCACCAGCTTTATGTTGATTTCAAGCAATTTTATGATAGTATCAATAGCGACAACCTTTGGAAATCCTTGCTTGGAAATCCTACGAAACTAGTTTCTCTGTGCACTGTTTAGCTC
>OY856187.1:155503069-155558069 GCA_963693315.1 Diogma glabrata
GTTTGATTGAGCAGTGTTGCTTAAAAATAATTTAATGAGTAAAATTGAAAAATTTTAGACAAAAATTTCAATGAAGAGTGGTATTTAATGAGATAATTTTTTTAAATTATAATTTTATTTAAAAGATAATAGTTTCTAAATAAAGTTTTTTCTACAAATTATTCAGCTTATAAAAAATTATGTAAAATTGCAAATAATAAAAATGTCCGTTTTCATTCATAAATGATTGCTTGTTTATGTTTATTTGTCAAACATAAATTACAAATTTATAGCATTTATGCGCCTACTAAGATAAAATTATATTTCATTTTGTTAGAAAAAAATATGACAACAAAGAATTTTCATAACGACAAAGCAAAATTATCGACGACAAGAAGAATTGCCGACAGCAAAAACAAAGCCTACTGTTTGAATACCATAGTTTGTATGAATCAAAAATAAAATATCTGACAGCAAAAAAAAATTATCGGTTGTAATACCACGAGTCATTGAAATTTTTTCGAAAATTTTTTGATTTTACGAATTAAATTATTTAGCAACACTGCGAATCAAAGCGCACAATAAACCACGAGTCCGAAGGACGAGTGGTTTAAGTAGTGGTTTGATTGAGCAGTGTTGCTTAAAAATAATTTAATGAGTAAAATTGAAAAATTTTAGACAAAAATTTCAATGAAGAGTGGTATTTAATGAGATAATTTTTTTTAAATTATAATTTTATTTAAAAGATAATAATTATTAGTTTCTAAATAAAGTTTTTTCTACAAATTATTCAGCTTATAAAAAATTATGTAAAATTGCAAATAATAAAAATGTCCGTTTTCATTCATAAATGATTGCTTGTTTATGTTTATTTGTCAAACATAAATTACAAATTTATAGCATTTATGCGCCTACTAAGATAAAATTATATTTCATTTTGTTAGAAGAAAAAATGACAACAAAGAATTTTCATAACGACAAAGCAAAATTATCGACGACAAGAAGAATTGCCGACAGTAAAAACAAAGCCTACTGTTTAAATACCATAGTTTGTATGAATGAAAAATAAAATATCTGACAGCAAAAAAAAATTATCTATGAAATTTCTCATTTTACTACAATTAAATAATTTAAATTTCTTTATGAACTATTACTGACTATATATTAAGCATAATATATAAAATATTTTATTTTCTTCTGTCCGTAAAACAAATACTAAATATATGGAGGGGCTGAAATCTCAAGCTCTGAGATGTCAAGACTTCGGTTTTGGTTAAGGATTTTGATATAGTTTTCGGCAAAAAACTTTTATGAGGACATTGTTTTTAGTTTTGAGCAGCGATGTATATCAAACATAAGTCTTTGTTAAAGTACAAGTATTTTTTATCTCTGTTAAGAAATTTATTACAAAACTAACATGAAATATCAATACGTTGCCAGAAAATTATAACAGATCATAAATTAACATAATTTAGTGAAAAGATGATACACTCAGCAAACTGCTCAAAAACCTCTCCATTTAGCGTTTCGAGAAAATATTATAAAATCACAAATTCATATTTCTCTCGAAATTCAAAAATATTGTAAAAATTAAATAAAATCAAACTTTTTCCAAAATTCTAAAAATATTCCAAAAATTATTACAAAATCAAAGATTAAACTTATTCAAAAATTCTGAAAATATTGCAAAAATTATAACAAAATCAAAAATTGAAACTTTTTTCAAGATTTCAAAAATATTCCAAAAATTAGAATAAAATCAAATATTTAAACTTTTTCTGAATTCTAATAATATTCCAAAAATTCTTAAAAATTCAAAAATTTAAAATTTTTCAAAATTCTAAAAATATTACAAAAATTCTTACAAAATCAAAAATTGAAACTTTTTTCAAAATTCTAAAAATATTGCAAAAATTATAACAAAATCAAAAATTAAAACTTTTTCAAAAATCCTAAAAATATTGCAAAAATTATAACGAAATCAATAATACAAACTTTTTTCAAAATTAAAATCTTTCATGTTCAATTACATGTTCAATTACATATACGTCCTACAAACAGTTAAATTTTTTTCCAAAAAATTGGTTAAAAAAATAAAAATAAAAAATATGCATTACATTTCATTTCATACACATAACTAATTTTATTTTTTTCTAAAAATGTAATTAAAATCATTCTTTTGACACACTTGACAACATTTTTTTGACAAACTTCTAATGCAATAATCTAGTTTTTGATCTCACATACCGATTTCGACAATCAATATTTCTCCACATTGTTTGTTCCTACTCATTATCACTTAAAATGAATGATTTTTTAGCCAAAAATATGAAAATTTGCTATTTTTGACACAATGATCTTTGAGACACATTTCTGGTACAGTTATCGAACACATCGTCCTATTGAGTATACCTATTTTTAGGAAAAAAAATTTTTGAAATCCCTCCAGCGGATTTCTAAATTTCGTATAGGTAATGACAGACGGACGGCCGGCCGGCAGTCAGACATAATTTTTTTTTGATTTTTTAGAATCAGTTGTTCCTAAAACGTCGAGAAATGACAAATAGGGGGGGTCAAAATTTCATTTTTGGCTCATGAATTCAATACTTTGGTTTTTTCCAAACCGAAGTAATAAAAGAAAAGCTAAAGGTAGTTTTTGTTTATGAAAAATATTGTTTTGCAAAATTGTTGTAGTTTGTCAAAAAAAATAATTACTTTCTTGTAGGTAAATTATTTGACTCACATATTCTAAGCTCAAATGAAATTTATCAAAAGATAAGTGAAAAAATAAATTTTAATAATAGAAACCAAATAAAAATTAGATTTGAAGCTTTTCCGAAGGAGTTTTCAAACAAACAAAAATGATTAGAGCAAAAGTGGTGCCGGTGCAGCTGACAGTACCATATACGATAGTGAAATCGTACAATTATTGGGTAACCGTAAGAAATTTACGCTTCCAGAGCAATGAGGAATGATGTAGTGGATTTGACTCGAGAGTCACAAAATATATCGACAGATAGTTGTTTAGATGGTTTGCAGCATAATAATCATATTTTTATTACCGGTCATGATTTAATTGACAAAATTCATTGTTATATTGTATAGCTTCCACTGTTGAATTCAACGATCTCAAAGTTCAACATCTATCGCAACAAGTCACTTCTTCTCTTAAGAGATAGAAAAAATCCACTGAATTGTCAGACATTATTGAAAATTTTAACAAAGAAAACCAACTTCTTATAGATAAGTTTGAGCGACAGCATGAGGAGGCTGAGAAGGCTTCAAATTTACGGTTGGAAAGAATACTACAAGAAATGAGATTGTTAAAGTCTCAATGTTTAAAAAATGTGCAAACAGCGGCTTTTAGTAATCCTTCCAGTTTTATGGTTGCCATGTCACTAATGTTACTAATCCTTATAAATTTTACGAAGGTGAGGAGTACCTTGAGGAAGATCTTTCTTAAAAAAACTAATTTTTTATATATAAACTTTATATTTAATATTGTTGTTTTTGTTTATTGAATTTTTTATGTTGTTTTTAATAATACAGTTTTAATTTGATTGAAAAAAAAATGAATTATGTATACAGGGTGAACCATTTAACTTGGCACAACCCAATATCCTCCAAACAACGCAATTTTGAAAATGTTGAAAATTTTGAATTTTTTTTTTTTGGATAGGCTTCATAATGTTATTATTTATTTTTTATTAAGATGAAGATTCCAGATCTTCTAATGGACCACCACTTTTTCTTAAATTGAGACCTATTTTTGTGCCAAGTTAAATGGTTCACCCTGTATAAAGAGAATATGTTGACATAAAATAATTTGAAGCTGTTTTTATTTTTTTTGTTTTTTTAGTGGCAGTAAGTCTGTTATGCTTCGAGTAGCATCTCGAACAGCCTCAGCATTGGCGTTTGTCGGGAAAAGTCTCGACATATCCCGTATCGCAGGTTGAGATGTATTGACGTCAGAGTCATTTTCAATATTCGGTAGTTTTTTTTTTTAAATTTGTTATGGAGCATACAACATACTAGAACCACCTACAAATTTTAATGGAAATGTTCATGATCTCGTAAAGGATTTAAGATTATTAGCAAATTACCTTTGGGACAAATCCATAGTCCATTTCATTCATTTATTTTAAAATTCACCATCTACTCTTCAATTTCCCGATCGTATGCTCCACAATAATCCTGGCTGAGTTGAGATAAGTATTGAATGACTCTTGATAAAGATCGAGGCTTCCAGAATATCTTTTCAAGAGCCAATCAAGTAAAGGATACGCAGGATCACCTATGGTTAAATATCCAACTTCTACTCCGTTGATGGATTTAGTTATCTGAAAATGAAAACTATTTGACTGTTATATTCTATATATTTTTGACACTTTTGACAATAACAATTTACGTTTGGTAATAATTCACTTTTGTGTTTAAAAAAACCGGAGTTCCGAAAAACATGACTGTCATGGCAACCCAGCTAGCACAAATTTGTAGCAATAGAGCTAATGTTACAAATAAAAGAAATCATTCAATTTTGATTATTCAAAGAGTGAGGTTCTTTAATTAGAAAATTTTAATTTTAAATCAGCATTTATTTCTGTGTTTATTTACTGTCTAAATTCGGTACTCTTTTGTTTTTTTTCTTTTTTGCTGTGGTTTTATTACTTTTATTTATTTTAATTTTGGGTGTACTGTTAAATAGTAAAATACTTTAATTGTTAATAATCTTATAGTAAAATCAGTGATACAAATAAAAAATAAACTTTTATCAAGTGTTACAACAAATCGGTAAGAAATTTGTATGCAAATAAAACGAAATTTACGCCTATAAAATGAATAAAAATAAGAAACGTTCCTCCATTGCAAATGCTTTTCCTGGTGCCTCCTGCCATAAATGCAATGAAAAAAAAGTAGGGTCTGCGTCGGACCAGACGGTGGAAGTTATACTTCTTTGCCCATTCGCTCGCACACACGCACACAGACAGACAGATAGGATACATTAAAAAAATAACTAAAAAAAAACAAAAATATTATCCAAAAAAATGTTATTCAAGAAAAAAATATTATTCAAAAGAAAAAAATATTATGCAAAAACAAAAATATTATTCAAAAAAAAAAAATAAAAAAAAGAAACATATTATTCAAAAAATAAATAAAAAAAAAATATTATTCAAAAAAAAAATTATTATTCAAAAAGTATAAGAACGTATAATTATTAATTACTAGAAGGTACACCCGCACGGCGATGCCCATGCTTCCCAGATAAAGTGGTTGAAAACTGCTTTTTTTTTGAGTAAATTGTCCGATAGTTTTTTGTAATGTCATTTAATTTAACTTATTTTTTCTCCGATAGACAGCAAATATAAATTTTGCAGACTTATTTCAGTAAGCAAAGTGGCACTTTTCCTGCCTAGGCAGCAAAACAAGTACTTTGCTGCCTAGGCAGCAAAATAATTAGACTTCATAGAAATAAACAGATATTGCGATTAAAAAAAAAAATTTTTAATCGATTTTTTTTTTCATTTTTAAAATTTTGCTTTATTTTTAAAGTAATAATTATTAAATTACATATCATTGTAATTAATCGGAGAAAAAATTATATGTTCAACTCGGCAGCAAGGTAGATTGACTGCCTTGGCTGAATTCCTAGCCTCGCTCGCTCGGCTATGAACTATCAGCCGCGGCAGTCAATCTACTACTTTGCTGCCTAGTTAAACAAATAACTATTATTAGTAATATATAAAAAGTTTGAAAAAAATGTAATAGTATCATTTTGCAGTCAGCAAAAGCCATTAAGTAAAGGTCTCTAAAGCTATAGATAAATTTACATATTATATGTACGTTAAAATTAAAACACATTGACAGGCAAATAATAATTAAATAATTTTTATAAATGTAGATGGCAAAAGATTAGGGTTAGAAAAAACTTAAAATTTTATTCCAAAGATTTAATTCAAATAATTCAATGTGTAACGAACAATTAGGTGAGCGTAAATATATTTGTTTATTGGATGTCACAATTGTCAATTACTTACTCCGAAGCCACCGTGCTCGTCATACAAAATATAGGTACACTGGTTCATTGCTATTGGTTTAGCGTCCTATTTCATGTAGACTTATAATCATTTATCAATCCAGAAAATTTGCTGTTCTGAAGAGGGTCGTATTTCAATTTGCAAATATATTTTATCAATTGTCTGCAATACTCTACTACATTGATGCATACGCCGGCCGATTAAAAAATACCACCATTTTTAGTGAATATTTTCGTTTAATGGGTTTTATTGCTTTATGTTCATCGTCTTATTTCGACATTCCTTCCCACAACTTAAAACAAAAATTGGAAAAAATAATAATAAGACTAACTTCATTTGTAAATTCAGACTTATATATTATTATTAAAACAGTCAAATCACAACATATGTTAACATATTTGCATATATTTTATAGATCCCTTGCAATAACAATAATAGTTTTGAAAGTAATGGAGAAGCATATATCACTCAATAAGTAAAACACTTTAAATCTGTAACTTTGATATTGTTCATAATCTTTTTCTTCGGTACTAAGGCTCCAATGCAAATTCTTGGTTCATCAATGTTTCTAAGAAGAGGAAAAGAAACGTCAATTTCCAATTTTTGCAACATGTGAGAGCAGTTCTGCTAATGCAAGCAGGTTTGTTTAATCATATATAAGCAATGCATATATGTATCGTATTGGTGCTAATGCATAGAAATATGTACATATTTTATATAATTGCAAACCATAAGAACATATATGTTGTAAATTAGAAATATGTATTTGTTAAAAAATAATTTAACATAATTTTCATATAAATGTACAATTTGTTTGTCACATTATACATTAACTATTCATTTTAATGATAATTCCGAAAAGTGAAAAAAAAAATTGATCAAAGATAACTAAGCGAATAATGTTTTATTATTATAAAATATGATTGATTTAGTAATTTCGTCTTTATTACCATACAGCATAAGGTTGATTTACTAATTTCGTCTTTATTACCATACAGCATAAAGGCTAAAATATAACTTGAAAAAGCGTGACGCGGTTTCTCGTTTAACACCCCATCAAAATATTTACAACGAGCGCAAAGAAATATAACTTCAAAAAGATGATGATTAACTACAACATCTTAGAAGCGAAAGTCATCACTATGGAAACCGAAATAGAGTCGTTGAAACAACTGCAGAACGATAGCATGATGATAATTACTGGTCTACCAGAAAAAAAAGATGAAAATCTTACCAATGTTGTTATGGATTTAGCTGCGAAACTAAAACTCGACGGCACTGAACGTGACATCAATAATGTTAAAAGATTGCAAAACAGAAACCAATCGAAAGATATCAACATAAACTTTCCACCACTAACGCTTGTAAACTTTTCACATTCTTGTTACAAAAGCTATTTTATGGGCGCTAAAAAGCAGCATGGACCAGTTTTCGCGAAAATGATTTTGGAGAAATGTGTAGAGACACAGACCAAATTAATTTTAGATCATTTCTAACTCAGTTTAACATAAACCTTTTAGAGAAATCAAAAGTTCTAAAAACCTATGGGTATAAATTTATATGGTTTTCAAATAACAAAGTTCAGGTTAGATTAAATGAAAACTCTAGAATCATACACATACAGTCGGAATTCGAAATAAAAAATCTTTGTAAAAAATAATACAATAATATAAAATTTATACCAGCTAATTAAACAACAATATAAATGAGTGAAGAGTTTGAAGTCATAGACAGTGTTAACATCAAACATACTGTTAATAAAGTAAGCAAATCGGTAAATTCTGATGATTATTTAAATATTTTGAGCTGAAACATTCGTAGTCTACGAAATAAATTCAATGATTTTAAAAACTTAATTGCGTCATACAATTTTAATATTCACGTTATTGTTTTAACAGAAACATTTTTATATACAAGCGAGCAAGATATATTTCAGCTAAATAATTACAATGTACACTTTTTATGCAGAGATACAAACAGAGGTGGAGGTCTAGTTATATACGTTTTAAGTTCAGTTGTCTCACACAGAATATTTGATTGTTGTTTTGATAACAATGCTTTTCTAATTGTCAACTTGCCATCGTTAATGATCAAGGTTTGTGCGATTTACCGACCACCTAATTCCAATCAAACGGATTTCCTTAATAAAATAGAGGAAATTGTTACAGCTAATAAAAAAATGTATCTTATAGGAGATTTTAATTTGAACTTACTAAACAAGAACACAGATAAAAATGTTCAGACCTACTTAGATGTACTATATACTGCTGGTTTCGCTACTTTAAATAAAATTTCAAAAACACATGCTACAAGAATTGACCATAATAACATAAATAGTAAAACTATCATTGATCATATATCTACTGACATCTTTTCAACGTCTTACTACCTATCAGTGAATGACTTTTTTCGCACTGATCATCGTTTAATGCTGCTTAGTATTAGGATGCACAGCGTCCCATCTTCACGCATAACTATTCAGAAAACAATTCTCAATTATGACAAAATTTATGCAACTGATTTTGAAATCGAAATATTACATCAAGAAAACATCAATGCACTACAAGAACTAGTTCAACGAAAAATTGTAGAAAATACTGAAACAAATAATATTGAAATAAAAGCTAATTCAAAAAGCCCCTGGATTACCAATGAACTAAAATTGTATAGGAAAAAACGTGATAAATTTTACAAGCTTAAAATCAAATATCCTACAAACAATTATTTTGAAATCGAATTTAAAAATTATAAAAAAATCTGCTACAAATTAGAAATTGAGCTACAAAAAAACCATTTTATGAATGCTTTGAACAATAACGACTTTAGACAACTGTGGAAAATAATGAACGAGCAAGTCTTCAATAAAACAAAGCATAACTCAAAAATAATATTGATGGAAAATAATGAGATTTTGTACAGCCCAAATGATATATGTGAAAAATTTAATACGTATTTTATAAATTGCGCTGATATTAACACACTAAACTTCTTCAGCGAAGAAAATTTTAACTCCTTACAACAAGCCAACGTCTTATATCCATTTAATTTCTATCCAACTAGTCAATACGAAATTATAAAAATACTGGAGTCTTTAAAACAAAATTCAGCTGTTGGTTATGATAAAATATCTACTAAATTCTGCAACTATATGAAATCTCCTCTAAGCATCTCTTTAGCAAACCTTATAAATAAATGCATAGCTAATTGCGAGTTTCCCAACTGTTTGGAAATAGCTAAAATTATACCAATCTATAAGAATGGAGATAAATGGAACCAGTCCAACTATCGTCCTATATCCATTCTACCAATTTTTGCAAAAGTATATGAACGAATAATTTTCCGCCGTCTGGAACAATATCTGACACTAAATAATATCATAAATCCAAATCAGTTTGGCTTTTGTCGCAACTCCAGCACATTAGCAGCAGCAGCACAGTTGATTTAAAACATCAAGTCTAACTTGGATGGCAATATGGTCACGTCTTGTTTATTTATAGACCTAAAAACAGCATTTGATTCTGTAAAGGACAGAATATTATTATTAAAACTAAAAAATATTGGTATCTGTGATAATACTGTACAACTTTTAAGAAATTATCTGGCCGATAGAAAACAATTTGTTCAAACTGACGGCGGAGAAAGCAGTGAGCTAACGGTAAAGAGTGGTGTCCCTCAAGGCTCAATTCTTGCTCCCATTTTATTTAACATCTTTTGCAATGATGTATTCGATCTGGATTTGAATGGTAACCTTATAATGTATGCGGACGATATGGTGCTTGTGTACAAATCTAAATCAGTAAATGAATTGAACGTACTTATGCAGACTGATATAAATACCTTAAATGATGGATGAATGTCAACCTTTTAACAATAAATGTAAAAAAGTCACAATATATGGTCTTTAAGAGCAAAGGCAAGGTAATCAACGATGATAGTCTAAGCTTGCATGTAGATGGCCAGATTTTAAACAAAGTGGACACTTATAAGTACCTAGGTTTGTGGATTGACTCCAAACTAGACTGGAGCTATCATATCAATAGTATCAAGGATAAAATCCGTAAAACAAACTTTATCATCTACCAGATGCGAAATGTTCTACCTTTAAAAGTTAAATATCTAATTTTCAACTCGCATATAATCAGCAGTGTTCGATACCTACTGCCTATATATGGCAATGCTACGAAATCGAGATTATCAGAAATTCATGTTTTGCTCAACAGAACAATCAAAAACATAAGAAACTTACCACTACGCACACCCACCAAGGACCTTTATGATAGCAAAATCTTAATGTTCAGCCAATTAATAGATTTTGAAACTCTGGTATGGATCTACAAAATAAGAAATGGAATGATTAAAAACAACTATGTTCTGAAACCAAGAACGGCAATCCGTACATATAGTACTCGACAAAGGGATGACTACCACATAGATTTCTGTCGCACTACTGGCGGACAAAACAGTCCGTTGTATAAAGGCTTAGATATGTTTAACCGTCTACCTGATGACTTAAAGTCGCTGAAGAAAATATCGCTTTTCAAATCAAATATAAGGGAACTTTTGTCAATTCAAAATTGAAGAAATTAAATTAAATTGTAAACTTTTGTAAATTGCTTTAAATATTAATATTTGTAACTATTATTTTTGTTTTTTGTATGTGTTTGCAACCAATGTTGCTGTTACATACATATGTATATAAATTGTAAATAAATTTAACTAAAATTTGTATATAATACTGAAATAAAGTAAAAAAAAAAAAAAAAAAAAAGAGTCGCAAGATTAGATATGTAATGCATTGCGAAAGAATAGAATAAGCAGAATTTACGGTATATTTTGATATAACTTTGGTCGCAATTAGACGACAAATGTGTTATAGCTATGTTTAAAATGTGCTGTTGTAACAAACTGAAGTTGCACGCAACAAGATAAAACAACTAATATTTTGGTTCATTTCAGTTGTATATTGTAATGTTTAAAAATTGTTTTTAATAAGTATTCCTTTACATAATTTTCATTGAAATAATTTATAAGATTTATAAGTTATAAAAGTCAGACATTCTCAATAAGTACTTTGAAACAGAAAAATTTCATGATTATTAAACCAAACTTTTATAACGGATGCCATTTGGTCGATGAATGTGGTTGTTTTACCACTGGAAAATTTACGCGCCACCTAAAAATGGAAAATTCGGAGAGTAATTGGAAAATTGGAAAATTTTCGAATTTTTATTACAACCATAAAATCCACAAATATATATCTAAATACATTTTGCAACGCTCCTAGTGTCATATTGAACCGTAAATTCCTAGAGGAAATAAATAATACTATAGAAAATCGCATTAGACTTTTCTCAAATAAAACCGCATGGGGTAGGAGATACATAGAACGACGAAAAATATGGCGAACATACAGCTTCAAGACAGATTGCTTCCAAAGTTCTTGAAACTAAATAAAAACCGCATTGCAGCGTCCTTGTTACTAATTGGCTATCTAAAATTATAGTACTCGATCCGTTTTCTTTTTCTGTCATTGCAACTGTCATAGCAACCTCATTGTAGCGTCCTTGTTTTTCCTGTCATTGAAACTAAATAAAAACCTCGCTGCAACATCGTTGTAACAGTAATTTGAGGAAAATATGTTAGTCACATTAAGGTTGCTAGCTCGTTACTGGATTTGTGACAACTACAATAAAATAACATTTTTAAGATGCGCTACAAAAATAAAAGTTTTAATAACGTTAATTTAACTTAAACAAAACTTCTGCGTTTGCAACTTTTATGAAACATTTTAACAACAAGTGTATTTTTCTGTAACAAAATAAAAACAGTATTGTAACTGAGCCGAATGATTTGTTGCCAATCGCTAAGTCGAAACTGTAATATAACCCATATGTGACTAAATTCATTTCAAAAAACTGAATTGCAACCGAATTGTAACTTATTTATGTTACAAATCGAAATCTGTGCTAGCTGGGAAGCTTACAGCTGACGTCTATAATGCTGTAATAACAAAAAAATTTAACTACAATAAAGAAACAAACTACAATTAACAAATTTACAAATGATCACTCACATATAGTCGACATCAGCTAAAATTGGCACATTATATGAGGGCCATCCTTTTCGATTTATAAAATCTCCAAATCTCCACCCTCGCGTGGAGCAAGTATGGGAACATGTGTACCGTCTATAATAAGAATTATTTGAGGAATCCCACATAAACTTTCGAACTTTCTTGCTATTTCCTCGCATTCGTCTTCTTTAGGCATTTTAATTATATCTTATGCATGCTTTATAAACGCGTTGGTGAATTGGCGAATGCAGTTCCAAACTGAACATTTACTTATCTAAAAATAAAACAATTTAATGAATATTTATTAATATTTTATAAAAAAGCGTACCTCCATGTTATTTCCAATCACTCTATACTCAGCACATGATGCAAATTTATATAACGCAAATGCCACTTTTTTCCACAGTTCATAGTGTTCGTGGGCTTAGTTCTGTGGGTCGAGGCTCAAGATTGCTACGAACCATATCGCATATTTCCTTAAATGTTTCTTTGTCAACTCGGAAATTATCGATCTAATCCCGATCGGAAAATGTTCCCATAACAATATCGTCCCACCATGTTGAACTGCGTTTTTTTTTGACCAAATCCTTCATTTCCTTTTTGATGCAAATTTAGATAGAATTAATCTACACCGAAAAGAATTTCTTCTAAAAATAATTTTGTTTGCCATCTTTTTTTTATGTTGACGTTGTTTGTCCTTTAATATTTCATTAAAACCTTCCTCAGCTAAAACCATCCATTGGTGGAGCTTTGAGTTTTCCATTTATAACAAGCTATAATAATTCAATAAGTAAAAATGAAGTTCACAAAAATTAATGTTTATGCTGAATATACTTATTTACCATTTCGCAGGTGACATATTCTGTTCTTTGACCAGAACAAGATCGCCTTTTTCAAGATTTGATTGTTTTATCTGCCACTTCGGACCTTGTTGAAAGCCGTGAAGGTAGCCAATATGTCATTGTTTCCAAAAACCCTGCATTTTTGCTTGAATATTTTGCCATAAAGATAGTTTGTTTGCAGTTATATTTAATAACTTTTGTTCTGGAATTGTAGTAAGAAGTTCACCGGTTAAAAAATGAACTGGTATGAGCACAGAACGGTCATCAATATTGTTAGACATCAAATATAAATGTCTGCGGTCCAGTAGTGCTACTATCTGCGTTAGCTTTGTCATCATTTTTTCATACGTAAAACTGCTTCTTTGTACGACCCGATTTATATGATATTTTATAGCCTTGATGTTTGATTCCTACAAACATTCAAAATAAGGAGCCCCTGGAGGAATAAATGAAAATTTTATATCATTCTGCGAAAGAAAATTATTGAATATTAGTTTATGGTTTTCAGATTGATATAATTGATAGATTTAACTTATTTGTCGTTTTGCACCAATAATATTTGAGCCATTATCACATATGATTTATTGTGAGACTTCCCTTCTTGATTTCAATGACAAAGATCCGCGATAAAACCTTTTGCCTTGATAGTGTAGTATTGGTCGTTACAAATTGTAGATAAACCTTTTTGGTTACCAATTGTCGGTTTGTAAGTAACACGTTGTGGTTACGATTTGTGGTAGCGTGATGCCTACCAATTCTCACTAATCCTTTTGGTGATTGAATTAACTTTGGGTGTGGTCACTACCACTTTACTACACTTATAGGTTGCGTGTTAAAGTATTTACTTCTTGACACCGTAAATACTTTGGAATTAATTTAAACTTTTTATTTATTTTTAGGGTCAGCAACTAAAACTGGAGGTGCCGTCTCACCACCATTAATAACAACTTTGGGGTGTGGCACATGTTACAACATGAATTATTTTAGTTTTATGTTTTTATTCTTAAGGTCACCAGAAATGTATTTTAGGTACTTCAATAAAACGGAATATTATAATATTTATTGTTTGTAATTTATTGTCCACAACACCATATTGATTTTACATTGTTGTTAATAACTATTCTTAAACATTCTTTTGGCCATGCCAAGATTTTTATTTTTTAACAATATTTTTCACCACTATTGTGTAAGAAAGTTACTTTTTTAATGAGAGAGATATTTGGTTAATCTTAACCACGCTAACCAAATTGAGGTAGTCTTCGACACGTTACTTGTGCGCGCGGACCGACGTTGTGTGTCGACCGATGTCGTGCGTCGCCACAATAGCAAAACAAATACAAATAAAGATATATCTCTTGGATGTTGCCAAACGATCTCTACATTTTCGGGGTTTTATATAAATTGGACCAGTGTAGCTCTCTGCAGTGTATAAAAATGGTTTACTTCGGTTAATGCACGTTCTCAGACAATCCCAGCTGTCGTGAAATATTTATTGCATGCAGATGACAGGTAACACATTTGTGACAGTGATAACGAGCTATGTTTTTACAAGCAACAATCCAATATTTTTGCAGTAGCAAGTTGGTTAGAAATGTTGGGTCAGCATGAAAATATTGAAGATGTTCTTCATTAATCATTCGTTGACTTAATAAATGACCTTAAGGAATAATAGGATGTTTGGCGTTATATGCGCAATCCAGTTTTGACATTCGACTTCCTACGCGCCAAATACTTTCACTGTAAAATGGCAACAACGATATTATCTTGCCTTTAAAATTAAACGCGGAATATGTAGTATTTTTAAAAGGCTCTCTTTTACGAAACTAAATTGTGAACCGGAGCCGAGAAGTGCGCACGCGGTTAACATTTGACCAGAATCGCCACTAACGTACACGAGTGCGGTAGGTAATAAACCAAATTGTGATAGTGTGACTTTGTATGACTGAATACTGGAACCTTCGGTTGTAAATGAAATCGTTGATGAAAAATTCAAATTATGTGATAAAGGTTGGCAAGCCGTTGATATTAAAGATGATGGTTAAAGCTTTAAAATGTGTGTTATAGGCTTTGAAGCTATTGGTGGTGGTTCTAACGTTTGTTTATTTGAATGATAATTGAAATGATGTAATGTATCATGTCTTTGATCACATTGATATTGATGGCACGATTATAGTGATTGGAAAGAATTGACTGAATTTCCTTTTCGAAGACGAATGTTATAATATACTTGGTAGTCAGTGACTACTACGGGTAGCGAAAATCCGAAATTCTACGTCCACGCCGTGCTACCTGGGTAACGCTAACAGAATTAGGTTGGTGTAGTTGAGAGGGGCAGAGTAAATACTGCTTATACTCAATGATTCTGCACCATGGCGAGTCATTGGCGCCATAAAACCAATGCAACTCAAGCGTCTGTTCTCCATGTTAGGGGCGGCTTGGAGCGGGCGTCTGTCTTGGATCAAGCGGCTCGCTATATAAATGTGTAGAAAGCGTCTGTTCTCCATGTTAGGGGCGGCTTTCAGCGGGCGTCTGTCTTGGATCAAGCGGCTCGCTATATAAACGTGTAAAAAGGTTGTTTCTGGTGACCTTAAGATGCAGAACGAACCCATTCACGAAAATTTGGGTTGGGCGAAGGGCTAACACCCCATTTCCGTAAAAAAATTACTGTCATGAATTCTGTACACAGGCCTCGGAATATCTCGGATTTATTATTGGAACGACCTCGGAAACTGTACCCGGACTACGATTTAAAAATAGGAACCTGGAACGTGCTAAGCCTTAGAAGACCAGGAGATCTCCTAAAACTAACCCAACAAGTCGAGAGCTACACACTGGATATAGTGGCATTACAAGAACTAAGATGGCCAGGCAGTGGAATCCATGAAACAGCGAAAGGATACACTCTGTATTATTGCGGTCATCAAAACGGAGGAGAATTTGGAGTTGGCTTTCTTATACACCGTCGCGTGAATCAGCATGTTATCGACTTCTGCCCAATTAATATGCGGTTATGCACACTGAGAATCCGCACAAAAAAATTCAATGTAACGATCGTCAATGTTCATGCACCTACTGAAGATAAAGCAGATGATATTAAAGACCTGTTCTTCCTAGAACTCGAGGAAGTCATCAATAACATCCCGCGGCACGATATAAAAATCGTGGTAGGTGACTTTAATGCTCAAATCGGTAGGATTGCAGAACTTAAAACACATATCGGCCCTAACAGCTTGCATCATACCAGCAACAATAACGGTTTTCGCGCAGCCGAGCTGGCTATGATGTATGATCTAGTAATTTCCAGCACTTTCTTCCCTCACAAGAGAATTCACAAGGCAACGTGGAAATCAAATGACGGAAGAACGGAAAATCAAATCGATCACGTCATGATCTCTAAGAGACACTCTACAAGTATAACTGACGTTCGATCATACAGAGGTGCTGATATGGACACCGATCATATGCTTGTCATCTTTAAGTACAAGTGCAAGTTGTCATCTACATTTAACAGACAAGCAAAAAAGACCGTGCGCTGGAATGTCGAAGCATTTAAACATCCGGAAACGCTGAATAGATATCAGGAAATAATAACACAAAACATAGAAGAGCATGACATCTCTTCTGAGATGCCATTAAATATACAAGAAGAATGGCAAACGCTTCAATCAACCATTATAGCCGCAGCACAAACTACAATCGGAAAACGACCACCGAAATCACACAACGAATGGTTTGACGACGAGTGCCGCCAATCCGTTGAAAATAAACAAAAACTGCGAGAAAAATGGTTAACAAGGAACACCCGAAGCTCCCAAACTGATTATCTATGCGCCAGGAAAGCCTCAGCAAAACTTCTACGTAAAAAGAAACGCGAACACATGAAGAGTTGCATCGAAAACATCAACCAACATGCGGCCAACGGAAATTCAAAAGAGTGCTTTGCCAATGCACGGAATCTGACAAAAGATTTCCACCCAAGATCTACAGCCATCAAAAATGAAAATAATGAACTTACAACAAGTGAACGTGATGTGCTGGCAGTGTGGCGATCCCACTTTCAAGACCTACTCAATAGGACAAACGAAGCTCATCCTATTCGAGCAATTGCTCCATCAACTGAGGAGATTTTTGTCCCTTACCCAACAATAGAAGAAGTGGAAGCTGCCATTAAAAAACTGAAAAATGGCAAATCACCAGGTTTCGATGGAATTCCCGCAGAACTTCTGAAAAATGGAGGAGCAGCTCTGGTCTCAAGTATATACGATCTGATTCTTGCAATCTGGGACCAAGAAGAACTACCTGCTGAATGGAAAACAGCTCTCATTGTTCCGCTACACAAGAAAGGTGACCGTCTAAAGTGTGAAAATTATCGTGGCATCGCACTGTTGAACACTGCATATAAAATACTAGCTAATGTTGTACTTGCTCGACTCATCCCGTTCGCCGAATCTATCATCGGTGACTATCAGTGTGGTTTTCGTCCCAACCGCTCAACCACAGATCAATGTTTTACATTAAGGATGATTCTGGAAAAATGTTGGGAGTACAACATCAGCATTCACCAGCTCTACGTTGATTTCAGGCAAGCATATGACAGTATCATCCGCGACAACCTCTGGTCCGCACTCATATGCCTTGGTATTCCAGAGAAACTTGTTTCTCTATGCAAGCTCACAACATCGGGATCAAATTGTAGAATAGTAATCGAAGGGTCTGTTTCTGATCCTTTCGATATAACATCAGGTGTTCGACAAGGTGATGCACTCGCGCCCATACTATTTAATTTGGCGCTGGAGTACGCGATAAGAAAAAGCCGAATTGAGACACAAAACTGCATATATAACAAATCTAGTCAGGTTCTCATATATAACAAATCTAGTCAGGCTATGCAGATGATATTGTGCTTCTCGGACGTAGAACAAGCGATATCAAGGATAGTCTCTCTCAGCTTGAAAGAAATGCTAAACGACTTGGATTATGCATTAACACCGGCAAGACTAAACTTTTAACAACATCCAGGAATATACCTCCCGGCAATCTGAATACTGGCGACTATGAAGTGGAACGTGTAGAAAACTTCAAATACCTCGGGTCTGTAATAACATCGTCAAATGACATGCAGGCAGATATTAAAGCCCGTGTCTCAGCCGCATACAGAGTTTTCTACGCATACTCAAAACTTTTGCGATCCAAACATCTTTCGCAGTCGTGCAAACTCACACTTTACAAAGCATTAATCCGACCTGTGCTCACATTTGGAAGTGAAAGCTGGACACTGACTTCCTCCGATTGTAGAATTCTATCAACATTCGAGAGGAAAGTCATACGAACAATTTATGGTCCATGTAAAGTTGCTGAAAATCAGTATAGAATCCGAATGAATCATGAAATCAGACAGCTTCTTGGAGGCTGCGATGTAATCGGATTCATTAAATCCAACCGGATTAGATGGTTTGGTCATGTAGAAAGGGCTCCATTGGAAAGAATGATAAAAAAAGCGTCCCAACAACAACCAGCTGGTGTTCGTCGAAGAGGAAGACCTAGACAACGCTGGCGTGACGACATCATCCAAGACCTTCATGATATAGGATGTCGAAACTGGGGTCAACTGGTCATGGAACGAGATGATTGGAAGCTGGTGGCACAGACGGCAAAATCCCTTCATGGGATGTAAACGCCAGAGAGAGAGAGAGAGTCAGTGACTAATTCGCGTCCTGTTGAAATAGGAAATTTTTTAAATTTGAAACGTTTTCCTAATAAACGCAAATGATTACAGCACGGGAAGCCAACTTCTGTTTATATCTGTACTTATATAATGAGAATGTACTTGCACATGTAAAAGTGTACTTTCTTCGTTCTGGCACGTTTCTCAAAGAAGTTCCAAAAGTTTATCAATTCTCGGAAAATTCTTACTTATTGTTCGACAAGGCCAAATTTGCTGCGCTTTTTCATCAATTTTATCTAATGGTAGATGAATCAGAATGGTGGGTGAATATTTTGACCTGGATTTTTATAAACAAAATCGTCATTGATTGCTTTAGAATGATTTGCAAGTTCATCCAGAAACAAACGTTGCTGTTTTAATAATTTATTAAATTCAAACAGTTTATTTTTTATCCACTTAGTCATGAAGACCTTACATTCAAAATAACCCTCTTCAAATTCATCAGTCTTCGAAGCTGCGGTTGCATTTAAAGTTAATAATTTGTCTTCCACTTCATTAAATTCAGACCAATAATCATCAAGCTTTGTTAATCTAGCTTGGACTAATGCTATCGATGTCTCGTTAGGAAGTGCTGTTAAATATTTCTTAAATTTTTTAATTGAACTAAGAATGCGTTCACGATAAACAATTAAAACTGATGTCGTCTTTACACGTTGGTAAATTGATCGATATAAGCAAAAATAATTTGTAGTTCGTATTTGTAAATACCAAAAATTAATAATTCTCCTTGTAAATTAAGACAGTTATAAATAATGCTTATAAATCTTTAATTAATTTAACTGTATTTACCTTCATATACCAGATTTTTTTAACCTTGGCAAAAAGTAACACCAAATACTGTTTTAATTGATTTCCAGAAGTTGATTTAATTTACATATATAAATCACATACATATATACAACATATGTATATAAAACTCCAAATCTGGTTCAATATTTTAATTAATAAGAATATATGCCAATTGATATTCCAAACATTTATTTAGTATCGTATCATAAAAAAAATATAAATGGTGCAAGTTATTTTGGGATACGGGGATTGTTTTTGGATAACGGGGTTCTCTGTTCCAGATGATCAATATTGCCCACGCGGTGCACAGAAGCGAAATGGCAAAATAATAAAGGTGATCAGGATGAGAGCCAAATTCCGTATTTTTCCGCAATTATACAAATCACCATGTTAAATTTTTGCGGCACACGAATATATAAATATCCCGATAATTTATTTTAACTCGCGATCGTATATCGAGATCCGGCTCGAAGGACCATGAAACTTTGTTAATGTTAATTTTTTGTTTAATTGTAGCACAAAATCGTTCTCTCCGTTTGGAATTTTATTTATAAAAAAAATAACCAATATAACTTTATTTTGTTTCTATTACACCAACGAGATTTAATAACTAGGTGACCAATGCAGAATGCAATTGATAAAAAGGAGCGAAGATATGTCCAATCCAAAAGATATGTCCGAAGATATGTCCGAAGATATGTTACAATCCAAAAGAAATTCAAAATCGCTACAGTTTAATGTGTGGTAAATATTGCTGCATATACCTCCGGCATAGATTTAGTGGAAAATCAATGAAAAATTTTTTAAACGAATTTGAAACCGATATGTCTGACTACAACGATCGTATCGTGAATTTTGTATATAAAACGTACTTTAACAAAACGGCAAAGAAAATAGGTGAACGAACCAAATAAAAACTCGTCCAGGTTGAAAACATGATCAAACTTGTTTTATGTAGGTAAAAGTGTGTTATTAAATTTTTTTAAAATCAACTAATTACAAAGTTCAAAAAAAAAAATAAAAAAAAAAATTTAAAAAATAAAAAAAAAAAACAAAAATACAAAAAAAAATTTAATAATTTGTTTAAAGCCGCAATTAGACTATTGCAGAACTCTGCAATATTTCTGCAATAGTCGTGCAATGGTAGTGTGTAAAATATTCATTGCAGAAAAGTTTGGCAATGAACTCATTGCAAAACATTGCAATGAGTCATTGCAATGTTTTGCCATGAGTTCATTGCCAAACTTTTCTGCAATGAATATTTTATACACTTCCATTGCAGAAATATTGCAGAGTTCTGCAATAGTCTAATTGCGGCTTAAGTATTGTGAAAAGATGATAATTTTCACATTGAAAGTCTATGGGAACCTTTTTTCGGTGATTATTCCTCCGTGGTATGTCTAATTTTCAATATTTTTTGTAAACCATCTATGGCTAGATATCGTCTTACATGCAAAATTTCATTTTGTTATCTTTAATAGTTTGGGAGGAGTATGCGGACAATGGAAATGCCGAATCGGGGGAAAATGGAGCTTCGCTCCAATTATTATTTATATGTACATCATTTATATTTTTTTTGGTTTTATTTTTTTTTGGAAAATATGAACAAACGCTTTTAGATTACACGAGAGAATGAGAATATAGAAAATATACTAAAAGTTTGCAAAAATTTGCTGTTTGCTCACAAAATAATGTAGATGAATTCTAAATGAATTCAGCCACGCTTAATACAGGGATTCTCATTCGTTTAGGATCGTTCAAATAATAACATGAATAATAATAATCTCTCTGATTGGAGGGATCAGTTTTTGTTGGTTTCTAAATTTTGTTTATTACTTTTCGATCTCCGTGTGCAACAAGCTCACGTACTCCAGTCCCTGATTTTGACATATGAGTTAAAGTGCAATATGACATATCACTGGCAATTGCAGTGAGATGCACTATAACTTGCCAAAGTAATATCTTATGGACTTCAATTCCCAAGTTACTTGCTAGGGTGATATCTTAAGGGTGCTGGTCAACGGTCAACGGTAGCACCCTTAATCTTAACAACAGAATCATGAAACGTTAATGTTTGCTCGAAAGGAGCCTTCATATAACTTTATGTGTGAACTTTAATCATTGAGAAAACAGTGCGTCACAAGGATAAGGCATATGCCACTATTTGAATTACTGGTATTACCATTTCCTGCATGTATTTACTCCTTAATCAACAAAAGAGTTTCGGATTTTTCAGAATGTCAGATTTTTCATTACAAAGCTTCTTTAGTTTGCTCTCATAGTTTCCAACTGTTTTGGAAGTGCTTAGTATCTTAATGGCTGCTTAGTTATCCGTGATATTAATGCAAGCCTTGTTCTAATAATTTCTTTTAAACCTAAGCCCAGAGCTTCTAGTGATTGCACATATTGCAGTCTAGACACTAGGATAGGTAAACATCAGTTCAAAGTATTTGGTTCCGGTTCAAATACTCCAAATGCAACTCCAACTTCAGTTTTTGAACCATCCACGTACGATATGAATATATCGTAGTAGATGATAATATACGTAGTAGACTAAAACTCCACTTTATTTTGGTGCTCAACTGCGATCCATATTTCCTATCAAAGTTAAACTGTTTTAATCATTCAAGCCTTAAGAAACTCAAGTCTTAAAAGTCTCTCTAGATGTTTTGACTCGATGATCGTTCCTTTTCCCATACACGCAATACTAAATCTCAGTACATTTTCTCTGGCTATGCCCATAATCTGAAATTGGAGTGGAACCAGTCCTATTAGCATCTCTGTACTTTTGCTAGCTTGGTCTTCTCATAGTTCAATTGAGCTTTTTTGTGCCATGCGACTGCTTTGTACGTGATGTGTGGTCTCACTATCAAGGTACTACTTTCACCCTAGGATAGCTGGGCTGCAACACTATGTTTTACTGCCTACCACTGCTTTCAAGTGATTTATCCGCAGTAGTAAGCTATGTAGAACTTCTCCCATAATGATGGGTTTTGGTCTACGCAGAGAAGTACACAATGTGCCGACCATTTTCAGTCCCCTTTGTAAAATATCACAGTGTTTCTGCGAATTTACCTCTAGCGATAGAGGTTAGGCTACACTCAGAAAAAAAACGATGCGTTTGTTACTTATGCGCTATAGTAACTCCAAAATTGTAAACATAACGTACGTTTTTCTAAAATTTACTAGTGCAAAGTATTTATAATTTAAGTAATATTATCCTGTGCCACGTTAAAAAGCAAAATTGGAATTGTAAAATTTTTGAAAATAAATTTACTACTGAAACAGTAAATTTTGAAAGATGAAAACAAAGTTACCTAATGGTCGTTATATTTACTTAACAATTTTGTAAAACATAACCGTCAAAAAATGCTAAATTTACATGGCAAATAGTACTAAACATACTTATACACACGCGTATATATAATCCACTATTTACCCAAAGAGATTAACTTAAGTATGCTGGAAATTGCTTATATGATACGTACTTTTTACTAAGGCATCTTTAAATTTACGTTTTCATAGTTTGAAAATTACGTATGACTTCGAGTATTAAAGTCATATAAAACGTAAATTTTACTTAAAATAATAGTAAAATTTACATATGTATAGCTGTCAATTTATGCAGCACATGTTCTTACGTTTTGGCGTGGCGTTTTGTTTGTTTACTAATTTTGAGAGATATATGTATTTCTTTTTTTTTATTGTATTTTATGTTTTGCCCTATAGCTAAAAATCTAGATTCAAAAAAATCTTTTTATGGTGAAAACTCACTTTTTTGACCAAATAAAACACGTAATGTCAAATAATAAATTGATCTGAGAGCAAAAAATGTCAGAACAATGTTTGGCAAAAAGAATTTGACATATATATAATTGTTATTTCTGTGTTAGTTGTAACCTTAGTTACATTATTATTATTGTCGGAATAAATTTGAAATGTTTAGGTCTATATAATTTTAAAATAACTACCGTATCGATAAATTGAAATGCTGTGAAATTGAATTTTTATGAATAAAAAGGAATCATTTTTATGTTATTTTAAAAAAATAATAAAAATAAATAGTGGTCAGTCTGTGAATCGAACCCTCGAACGTCCTAATCTTAAGCATCAACATAATATTCATAAATAAATTGATGTAAATTATTATTTAGATAGACGAATGGTTAATGCTGCTGCCTTGTACACAGAGATCTGGGGATCGAATCCGGGTTAAGTCCAAAATAAATATTAATAATAAATAGCATTTTATCTTTACAGGGCCCTTCTTAACCGCTGTTAATCATTGCCGTGTATAAAATTCTCTCACCCTGAATTAATAAAAAAACGATTAATAATTGCAAAAAAACTAAATTTTTTTCATTTTTTTGGTGAGACAAGATGGTAGCATAATAGTAGCATAACAGCGCAAAATGTTTTACATGCTTTTAAGTAGATTTTACTTAGTCAATTTTGTTTAGTTTACTTATGTCTCCGCTGGCTCAATTCGTACGTCATTTTCAGTTAAATTTACATATACTTTACGTTAAATAAGCAATCTTTTTTTTCTGAGTGTATGGGCTAAGAGGTGAGGCTAATTTATTCACATATTCAAGAAATTTGATTCCCTTATTACCTAAGATATCACCATGTTGACAACCCTTTTTTTGGTGAAAAACTGAATGTACAATTGCCGTAGTTCCTGTTGCTCTAGTTCTCATAATCTCACAGAATCAAACAGTACTGTCAACGTTTTCTTCACTCAGGACCTTTTTGACGGCTTCAAGTGAGGTGTTGTTGAAGGATTCTTCAAGGTATACAAAGACACAGACAGCAACATCCTTGTGGTCCGCCACCTAAACTAAATCTCTAGGCAGCTTGAACAGTGCGGTTACCGTTGATCTGGTTGGCGTGGAAAATCTACCAAAGAACTAAGTCGTATATAGTTGT
Organism: Diogma glabrata; assembly: GCA_963693315.1. Classification (NCBI taxonomy): domain Eukaryota; kingdom Metazoa; phylum Arthropoda; class Insecta; order Diptera; family Cylindrotomidae; genus Diogma; species Diogma glabrata. Next base: position 155,527,445 of record OY856187.1, read on the forward strand.
TGATCAACCATTTTTCCATTGTGTTTAAAGATGTATAAAAGATTGTAAGCTGATGGGTCCATACGACTTGGGCTTGGTCTTTCTTTTCTACTTTTGCAATAATTTTTTTTTGCTCATCTCCATGGTTTTGATATATGGTTCTGACAGCATGCTTCTAAATATTTTCAGTGGGGGTCGTAACAACCATGTTTAACCATCTGCCAGAGAGGTAGATTTATTCCATCCGCACCTGGCGATATGTATGTTTGGATAGTATCTATACTAGGGTGGCCCTGTAAAAAAAAAACTTAAATTTGTTGTACGACACCCTCCCATTTCGTGTTAATAGCCACAAAAAAGTTATATGCAAAATTTGTAATCAATCGTTCAACTCTAAGGTGTGCCCTCGGCCACTTAAAGTTGACCAGTCCGTTGATCAGTTGGCAAATCCTCTGTGCTTGGTCTTGTATTACTTTGTCTTGCGAGTGTATACTTCACATACCCTAATGCCTCTCGAGAAGTGTTTTTAAAACAAGAGCAGTTCTCTAACGGCTTATGCTTTCGGTCTTTTCAGTTAAGTTTTAAATCTTAGCACCGTCCTTTGCCAGATCCTAATGCTGAACAGTCATTAGAGGCGTTGCAGGGATATTATCATTAGAACAATTTGAAACAAATCTTTTAGTCCCCCTAATTTCCTTATTATACGGGGTAAGCACCCTATTAAAGTGTTCTAGTATCCGAATTGTTTTGCTCCGTTGAAGAGCTTCCGTACTCCTTTTCTTAATTTTGACAATAAGCGTTATAAGCGTTCTTTTGCTCTCTTATTAGAATTGGAGTAGCTGACATCTAACGCCTTGGTGATTACCAGGGTAACCTTTGCTTAAGCTTGTGCGTAAGCTACCGATAAACTTCATTTAAAGTTCACCTTAAATAAGTCCTACCTATGGGGTTTGTTCTTAGGGTTGTGAACCGTTGGTAATTCGTCCTTCGTACCGTCTAGCTCAAACATAAGGGTTCTGCAATCTTACAAAGTGGGTTCATTTAAGATTCGCCGCTTTTTTATAAATTCCCCTACCTAAATGCTACCTACCGTATAGTTCGACGTTTCCTGTTTTATCCTGGTGACAAAAGGAGAAGTATTTGCAACGTCAAACAAGTTTAATGTTTCTTTTATTATTTATTTTAACAGAAACTCACCTCTCATTGTGAGTATTTGCATCACACCTAATGAGAGGCCACTCCTTGTTATTACACCACAAAACCAACCGTTTCAATATCTTGCAATGAATGCTCTTGAGTGCGATAGTGATCTTTATGGCCGTTAGATGTCTGGTGAGAAAATCTGTAATACATAGATAAGAAAAAGATAAGTTTTTCCTCGAATTGAACTTCCTACTCAATTAAACCTCTCCTTGGATCACCGTATGTATCAACTAACACCAAACTCAAGTTATACAAGACGTTGATTAAACTGGTTGTGATGTATGAGTCACAAACGTGGACCGTTACACAAAATGACGAATCACATTTATCTGTATTTGAACGTAAGATCCTACGCTATATTTTTGGTCCACTTAAGACAGACGATGGAGAGTACAGAAGGGTCTTGAGGGTCTAGATATAATAAGTTGTATCCGTCCCAACAGGATTGCTTGGTTTGGGTATGTTCTACGAGCTGATTCACAGTCTGGAATGAGTAAAAAATGTACGTTAGTACCCCAGGAAGTGGGTGACCGCGAGGTAGACCACGACTGCAATGGGAGACGAACGTAACAAACGACCTTAAAAGGTTGGCTGCCATGGTAATTATGTCGCTGTTGCAAATGACCGTGGTTAATACTCAAAGCTGATTAGCTTGGCAACGCTCTTACATGGAGCATGCACGCCAAAATAAAAGTTTTTTCTAACCATAACGTAAGCCAAAAACGAGTTTGAATCAGAAGATCATACACTCTTAACCTCGCTATTTGTCAGGTATTTCTTCCAGTTTATGTGAAGCCAGGGTTTTTGTTTCGCAGGGACTTCGAGATGTTTCATAGTGAATGTCCTAGTCACCACAACTGACGATGTAATGATGCGGCGAACATTCACTTGAGTCACGTATAGATTGCCCGCTGATCCGTTTAAGGATTGCTATCAAGGAGCATCTGTGTCCTTCTATCCAAGAATCTCTGTTGCCCCCCTGTGGCATATGCGATGTTACCGGGATACACGATAGTAAATTTTCTGGAAAATCTCACATCAATTTTCGTTGCTGAAGTGGATGTCATTATGGTTCCAGATTCCACTTGTGGTGGTGGAATCGCATATAATTATCTTGCGAAACCACTTTAACGCCGTAACTACTGTTGTCGTCTGTTGTGGCCAATGCTGAGTGACTTTGCCACTGCGTTAGTTGTAGATATTCTCTGGTGCTGAAATTGTTTCTTTCAACGACTCATCCTGCGAGCGTTATCCCTTAAATCATATGTAGGCATGTGCCTTTATCCGAGTGGGAACTTTAGAGTTTTCTTTCTTGGTTCTTCCAGATAAAAGCTCACCATGAGGAATTTCAGGTTCTATCCTAGATCACGTCACCAAAGATCACGTTTAAGTGATTTAGGCTTTATGGCTAGCCTTAAAGTGGCAACGGTGAACTTCGTCCTCTCTTTTAAAAGTTGTCCAATGGCATAATGTTACGACCGGACCAACGCTGCTTTCTGCCCGACAGTGTTTTCTGTATTTGGTACATGACGCATTGATTTGTACAGTAGACCTACTTCTATATTAATTACCTGTGTCCACTCCACTCCTAGCGGTGACGTCCCGCTTCGAATATTTAGTGTATTTCTTCGTTTTGTTTGGGATACATTTTTGGTATCACGAGTACCACAGGAATAATCTCTCAACCAAGTCAAAGACTTAATAACTTGACAAGGTGTGCTGTGTGCTGATTTGGAGACTGCCATGAACCCAAGTGAGTTCATTCAGGACTAAGCTATTTAAATGGGCCCCAACCGGGCTGAGCCTGAGCATAGGTCACATGATGACACTAATCTGGCCTATTTGCTAGTCTCTAGTATGACTCGACTCATTATACTGAATCGTTTTTAAAACGACGAGGCTATGCTTATAGATCTGTGGGCGACTATCATTGTGAGGTTTAAATTGGTTACAATAATTGTAAGTAATATATAAAACAATTCTTCTCTTACACAAAATCGTGCAATTTTTAGTGATCCTCGATCCACTGGGACCTTTCCGATTCCTGTTTCCAGCAATTGATGTGAGAATATTTCATCTTATCTATCGTTTTACGGCTAAGCTCGCATATTTCTAATTAATTTTATTGTCTTTACGTATTCTTAAAAAGAAGGATACTGCCTGAAAGTGCTTATTTCGTCCGCTGATGTCGATAGATGAATTACAGGTAATGTTTGCCTGAAATTACCTACAAACAGTTTTAATGCGTTGTCAAATGGTCTTTTGTTGCTTGGCACATTGCTTATATCGATCAAGGATCTTGAAAAGTTTTTTATATTTCTTCCATCCCAAACAAAAGCTTCGTTTTTATGCAATACTTTTCCCATGTTAGTTTCTTTAGAAATGTGGTAGGTCCAGAATCAGCTGAATTTTCAATTGCAATTTCACAACGGTATGAGCAGTTCTTTCATCTGCATCTTGCTGATGCAAGAGCTTAGAGCTTGCATTTTGGAATCGAGTTACTGTTCAAAATAAATATAATTATAAATGTTTTACCAGTTCCTTTTGGCGCATCGAAGAAGAAGATTTCTTCCACCCTATGTTATTGATAGTTTCCATAATTTTATCCTAAAGGGCAAAATGGCCTCAAGCGTTAGCTTATTTGATTGCACATACGACAAAAGTCGACTCGTACATTAAATGAAACAACAGATCGATGGCATTCACAAATGGTTGAAAATTATCAGTGATTCGTTGCTGATTTTCTGTGAAATCTGTGTCCATATTATTATGAAAATATCTTCAGTCATTTGCAATTTATATTTTTCCTGGAACTCTGATGTAATGAAACAAATTAAGAATTTGATGTGAAGGGTAGCGTGTGGACTTCTTGACTACAAATTGACTTAAATATTGACTCGGATCATTAAACCATGTTTTATTCCCGCTTCATTACAGTACTAATGTTTTATCAATTGCTTTTTCCAGATATCCTGTTGTAATTTATAAAAAAGTATGACCTTCATTTTAAATGCTCTTTGACGTACTTTGATGTTCGGCAGATTGTTTTAGATATGGCAATAGTATGTTGCATTTTAAATGTTTTAGGTATGATATGATCAATGGTAAAAGATAATGCAAATGAGAGTATTTCTTTGTTGGGTTGTAATTTTGCCTTGGAAAGGGGTTGATTACAAGTTCTTGGGGTTAGTATTTCAATGAAATAGATGTTGGTTTTAAGAAGTTAGGAACCCAGCACACTTTCAAAATTAAAATTTGGAAGATAAGAATCTGGCTATTACGGTTGGGCCTATTTAAAACAGGCAACAGACCAGGCTTAAAAATTTCAACGAAATGATGACCAATTGCACGATAGATCGAACACTGTCCTGCTTTATCGAAGTGCAACAATCCATCTAAGAAGTCGGGTAACGCTTCTACATAAACCACAACGCTATAGACAAACATCTGTAGTGAGTGTTTACGTTGTGTCAATGCAAATCTTGTCCTCATCGTTTTTCTAACGTTCAGTATTAAATTCTCATTACGAAATTACGAATCAATCGTAAACTAAAATCCCATCCAACTATAGTGACAATATAAAGTCGATTCTCGTATCACTTTTCTTTATCACATTATTCATTTTTCTCATGGGACAATTTGCAATATAATCTGAATTTTATGATTTAAGATAAAATAGTTTATTGACGACTGAACACACATTTTCTACTGTAAATGTCATTAAATCAGCTATTCCCTTATATTTCTTTTCGATTTTTGATATATTTTTATTACAGCTTCGTTATTATATATTATTACAATTTAGGTGAAAAAGGTTCGATTGATAAGTAATTTGCTTTCTTTACTTCTCTGCAAAGAAAACTCATTCTGTTTGTTTGATGTTTCCTAGTTAAGATAGGATTTTATCTAATTTTAAGCATCAACCCGTGATGAACATAAAATCCAATTCTTGTTCATTTTTGTTACATGTTTTCTCATCTTCCAAAAATTTAATTTCAATGTAATAAAAAAACAAATAATATAAATAAAATCATATGACAATTGGATACGGTTCCTAACAATTGTCATAATCTTAGATTAGAATAAGTTTTACAGAGAGAAGAAAATTTTAATCAAATAAAAGATCATAAACAACAGGAGCAGAACCGAAACACACAAAAAAAAAGTTTAACAATAAAATAAAACTCGTAAAAACGCAAAATATATTTACGTTACGTTACTGATCGTAAAAATATTTTCGAACAAAGAATTTATTTTTTATTTATTTTGTTCCCGTGAAAATTCTATATATAAAGAAATTTTAAGTGATTTTCCATAAAGGATATAGGGAAAATAAAGGAAATCGAAACAGAATTTTTTTGTTTTTTTGGGTAGTAAAATTTTATGCAGTTATTTGAGAAATAAAATAAAAATTTCAGTAAACAGTATAAAAAAAATATTAAATAAAAATTGTGTAAATAACTACAGCTGTGACGATCATCTGGATTACATTGGGTGTTAAGATGATTGGTTATTGTTCTATCTATTTTGAACGGTTCCGATAGTATTTATTTTGTTTTAGGGGATATTTACAGTATATAAATTATAATTATCCCTTACAATATCAATCAATCATCTATTGCAAAAATTTAATCTTCCTTGGAAATGGTAGTCTTTCGTTTAAATATTAATCACGAATTTCATTCGTCACAAATGCAATACTGATCAGATATTTTGTTACCATCTTTATTTTTCTCCCGACTCAAAGTTTTTGCTCAAACCACGCAGGCATCATTTTGACCTACCCGAAAGTTATTCATTACATCCGGTGTAGTGGTATAGAACAAATTAATACCGTTATCCATTTATGTTAATGAATCACTCTACTTTACTCCTTGAAACAAGCTAAAAGCAGATTTTTTCTCTAATGTCGTTATAATTTTTTGTTAAGTGCCGCTATCTGTCATGACTGCTCTGTTCGTGAAAGGTGATTTCACTATAATTTTTAGTTTTTTAGTTTATACGTGTTTCTCCATGGGGCATGGACCTCCTGTTTTTGAATCAGGAATTTATGCCTTCCTTATCCAGTATATTCATCAGTTCATCCACTACCAGATTGCACATGAGGGGTGAGAGGATTCTACCATATGGATATCTTCGTAGTGCCTGAGCTCATTTTACTGTTCCTTTCCTCTGCTTTCCGTTATCATAATGGACGTTTTTTTTACTGCTCTTTTCTCGCTGTTTGTAAGACACTTCTGTCTCTAAGAATCCATGGTTGCTTTCATTGGCATTCTCCGTTTCAATTTCCTCCGTCAAAGTGTTCATATCATTATGATTTTGCCTGCATCTGGCGTTGATAATATCAGTAGTTAAACTGTTTAGATTTCACTACTAAATTGATCTTGTATTATAAGTTGACTTGTCTACTGATATCAAGGCATATCTATGCATGTGGAGTGGATGTTGGAATTAATTTAAGTCAATGAAAAACTGATTGTGAGTGTGACACAGTTTTTTAACTCTATATGAATGAGCCACCTACAGATTTACTTTAGTCTCGGGGTTAAAACGAAAGCTAATAAACCAAATCAAAAACTAAACAAATAACAGACATTATTTCTTAACGACAATCACATATATGCCCTTGGTAAACCCTCCATAGAAGCTCTATGAAACAGATAAGCCTAACTACTGATAAGTGCACTGGTCTGGGACATCGATTTTAGCAAATCTACTAGAGATGTATTTTAAGTAAGTACAAACTTATGAAAATATTATTGTCAACATTTAGGCACTTTTGTAAAATTTAACATTTAAACCATTAAAGCTCAGCTTAACCACCGTGAAACTCTTGTTGATAATTAATCGCACTGCTGATACATTTATTTAGTAATAACTATAAAGTTGTTTACCTTATTCGAGCTCAACCTCATCTTGTAGCTAACAGTCTATGATTCAAACAAAGAAAAACTACTTGCAAACAATTATACGGTAATTGGTACAACTACAGGTAAACGTTTTCCTGACAACAGAATAAGGTGTGTTTAAAATATGAATTTTACATGCAATACAGTAGTTGAATAAAGTTTAAAACTATTTTCATGAAAGAAACTGTCTTTGGCTTTCTGTCATAAATTTTTCATATCAAAATAGAAGTATGTATTTGAAATTAGATGAACTATTTTTAATTTTTCAAATTCAACAGTGGAACAGGTACATCGTTTTTTATCTGTACAGCTGTTGAATCAATTTCGGTATTCGATTTGCCATGGTCACTCGCGTGACCAGGTTAAGACAACCGCTTTCGGTTGGAAATTAAACATTTTGTTTTCAGTGTAGAAACAATTGTTGATGTAACTAGTGTAACGGGATTGATGAAGTTGCAAGCCTTTTTTTCTCTCTCTGGCGTTTACATCCCATGAAGGGATTTCGCCGTCTGTGCAATAAGCTTCCAATCATCTCGTTCCATGACCAGTTGACCCCAGTTTCGACATCCTATATCACGAAGGTCTTGGATGATGTCATCACGCCAGCGTTGTCTAGGTCTTCCTCTTCGACGAACACCAGCTGGTTGTTGTTAGGACGCTTTTTTTATCATTCTTTCTAATGGAGCCCTTTCTACATGACCAAACCATCTGATCCGGTTAGATTTAATAAATCCGATTACATCGCAGCCTCCAAGAAGCTGTCTGATTTCGTGATTCATTCGGATTCTATACTGATTTTCAGCAACTTTACATGGACCATAAATTGTTCGAATGACCTTCCTCTCGAATGTTGATAAAATTCTACAATCGGAGGAAGTCAGTGTCCAGCTTTCACTTCCAAATGTAAGCACAGGTCGAATTAATGTTTTGTAAAGTGTGAGTTTACACGACCGCGAAAGATGTTTTGATCGCAGAAGTTTTGAGTATGCGTAGAAAACTCTGTATGCGGCAGAGACACGGGCTTTGATATCTGCCTGCATGTCATTTGACGATGTTATTACAGACCCGAGGTATTTGAAGTTTTCCACGCGTTCCACTTCATAGTCGCCAGTATCCAGATTTCCGGGAGGTATGTTCTTAGATGTTGTTAGCACTTTAGTCTTGCCGGTGTTGATGCATAATCCAAGTCGTTTAGCATTTCTTTCAAGCTGAGAGAGACTATCCTTGATATCGCTTGTTCTACGTCCGAGAAGCACAATATCATCTGCATAGCCAAGAATTTGACTAGATTTGTTAAATATACAGTTTTGCGTCTTAATTCGGCTTTTTCTTATCGCGTACTCTAGCGCCAAATTAAGCAGTACAGGCGCGAGTGCATCACCTTGTCGAACACCTGATGTTATATCGAAAGGATCAGAAACTGACCCTTCGATTACTATTCTACAATTTGATCCCGATGTTGTGAGTTTGCACAGAGAAACAAGTTTCTCTGGGATACCAAGGCATATGAGTGCGGACCAGAGGTTGTCGCGGATGATACTATTATATGCTTGCCTGAAATCAACGTAGAGCTGATGAATGCTGATGTTGTACTCCCAACATTTTTCCAGAATCATCCTTAATGTAAAACATTGATCTGTGGTTGAGCGGTTGGGACGAAAACCACACTGATAGTCACCGATGATAGATTCGGCGAACGGGATGAGTCGAGCAAGTACAACATTAGCTAGTATTTTATATGCAGTGTTCAACAGTGCGATGCCACGATAATTTTCACACTTTAGACGGTCACCTTTCTTATGTAGCGGAACAATGAGAGCTGTTTTCCATTCAGCAGGTAGTTCTTCTTGGTCCCAGATTGCAAGAATCAGATCGTATATACGTGAGACCAGACCTGCTCCTCCATTTTTCAAAAGTTCTGCGGGAATTCCATCGAAACCTGGTGATTTTCCATTTTTCAGTTTTTTAATTGCAGCTTCCACTTCCTCTATTGCTGGGTAAGGGACAAAAATCTCCTCAGTTGATGGAGCAATTGCTCGAATAGGATGAACTTCATTCGTCCTATTCAATAGGTCTTGAAAGTGGGATCGCCACACTGCTAGCACATCACGTTCACTTGTTGTAAGTTCATTATTTTCATTTTTGATGGCTGTAGATCTTGGGTGGAAATCTTTTGTCAGATTCCGTGCATTGGCAAAGCACTCTTTTGAATTTCCGCTGGCCGCATGTTGGTTGATGTCTTCAATGCAGCTCTTCATGTGTTCGCGTTTCTTTTTACGTAGAAGTTTTGCTGAGGCTTTCCTGGCGCATAGATAATCAGCTTGGGAGCTTCGGGTGTTCCTTGTTAACCATTTTTCTCGCAGTTTTTGTTTATGTTCAACGGATTGGCGGCACTCGTCGTCGAACCATTCGTTGTGTGATTTCGGTGGCCGCTTTCCGATTGTAGTTTGTGCTGCAGATATAATGGTTGATTAAAGCGTTTGCCATTCTTCTTGTATGTTAAATGGCATCTCAGAAGAGATGTCATGCTCTTCTATGCTTTGCGTTACAATTTCCTGATATCTGTTCAGCGTTTCCGGATGTTTAAATGCATCGACATTCCAGCGCACGGTCTTTTTTGCTTGTCTATTAAATGTAGATGATAATTTGCACTTATACTTAAAGATGACAAGCATATGATCAGTGAACATATCAGCACCTCTGTATGATCGAACGTCAGTTACACTTGTGGAGTGTCTCTTAGAAATCATGACGTGATCGATTTGATTTTCCGTTCTTCCGTCATTTGATTTCCACGTTGCTTTGTGGATTCTCTTGTGAGGGAAGAAAGTGCTGGAAATTACTAGATCACACATCATAGCCAGCTCGGCTGCGCGAAAACCGTTATTGTTGCTGGTATGATGCAAGCTGTTAGGGCCGATATGTGTTTTAAGTTCTGCAATCCTACCGATTTGAGCATTAAAGTCACCTACCACGATTTTTATATCGTGCCGCGGGATTTTATTGATGACTTCTTCGAGTTCTAGGAAGAACAGGACTTTAATATCATCTGCTTTATCTTCAGTAGGTGTATGAACATTGACGATCGTTACATTGAATTTTTGCGTGCGGATTCTTAGTGTGCATAGCCGCATATTAATTGGGCAGAAGTCGATAACATGCTGATTCACGCGACGGTGTATAAGAAAGCCAACTCCAAATTCTCCTCCGTTTTGATGACCGCAATAATAAAGAGTGTATCCTTTCGCTGTTTCATGGATTCCACTACCTTGCCATCTTAGTTCTTGTAATGCCACTATATCTAGTGTGTAGCTCTCGACTTGTTGTGTGAGTTTTAGGAGATCTCCTGGTCTTCTAAGGCTTAGCACGTTCCAGGTTCCCATTTTTAAATCGTAGTCCGGGTACAGTTTCCGAGGTCGTTCCAATAATGATTCCGAGATATTCCGAGGCCTGTGTACAGAATCCATGACAATAATTTTTTTACGGAAATGGGGTGTTAGCCCTTCGCCCAACCCAAATTTTCGTGAATGGGTTCGTTCTGCATCTTAAGGTCACCAGAAACAACCTTTTTACACGTTTATATGGCGAGCCGCTTGATCCAAGTCAGACGCCCGCTGCAAGCCGCCCCTAATATGGAGAACAGACGCTTCCTACACATTTATATAGCGAGCCGCTTTATCCAAGACAGACGCCCGCTCCAAGCCGCCCCTAACATGGAGAACAGACGCTTGAGTTGCATTGGTTTTGTGGCGCCAATGACTCGCCATGGTGCAGAATCATTGAGTATAAGCAGTATTTACTCTGCCCCTCTCAACTACACCAACCTAATTCTGTTAGCGTTACCCAGGTAGGTAATTTCGGATTTTCGCTACCCTGCAAGCCTTTTTGCAACTTTTAATTTATTTATTTGCTTTTAATGTAAAACAAAATGTAATTTCATTGCAATTATAATCCTCTAGCAGGAAACAACAATAAGTCAAAAATTAAAAGTATTTTATTTACAATAAAATTTATTAAAAACAAATAATTTCTTTTTGTTATCATTGTGATCATAATTTATCCTTTGTGATAATAAATAAATTAAAGGTTGCAAACAGGCTTGCAGCTTCATCATTGGTGTCAGAAGTGGGATGACCAGGAGAATACTTCACGTGTGCTTGGACCTTACGGGTAATTTGATTGCTATTATCAGCATTTAAGTTAAGTATATCAGTTTTTATTATTTTAGTGCTTATATCGGTGTTTATAGATTGTGACATCATTTAAATTATTATTAATCCAATATTTGAAATAAGCTCAAAGTCAGTCTTAAACTTGAGATTCTGTGTTTCAATTCGTTTTATTTGCATTTTTTGTGTTTAGCTAAGTTAAGTTGTGTTAAGTTAGTTGTGTTAAGTTGTGTTAGTTGTGTTAGCTGTGTTAGTTGTGTTAAGTTGTGTTAAGTTAAGTTAAGTTAAGTTGTGTTAAGTTTTGTGTTAAGTTAAGTGATGAAGGTGAATTTGTTTTTCATATGCTATAATAACTGATTTGGTATATGAACAACAGAACATAGAATTTATTTGATATAGTGAGTGAACCTGGTTAAAGTTCGTATTTCCACGTGTACATTTAACCATTGTTGTACAGGTGAAAATTAAACAATATCGGTAAATATCAGTTAGTTTTTGTTGTTTTAAAATACTACAACAGTTACAATTGATTTGTTTAATAAATTCATAGCCTTTATTTCTGCATTATATTCGGATAAATGACAGCTGAGGCTAAAATGACAAAATAGTGTAATCAAAGAACCGTTCTCGTTGAGCAATTGAATAGAACGGAAATATTTATAGTTGACCCGCAGGACCCGGCGTGCTTTGCTACGCTTATAAGTAAAGTTTTTGCGCAGACATTTTGTTGACGTAGGAGCAATGATTTCAAAAAGTGATAATGAGAAATGATAGCGTAATTTTAAATTTTTCTTTTTAAAAATATGAATGAAAAACAATCAGCACTCTAGCTGATCAGTTCGGATATATGAAAAATTAGCGATCTGCTAATATGTTTTCAAGTAAGCAATAAAACAATTTAAATAACTTGTTGAACTAGTAGAGGTGTGTCATCTCTATATAAAACATTATACAGAACAAAAATAGGTTCACAAATGTTCACAGTGCTCATACATTGTATTTGTTTCCGAACGAAACACACAAAACCTTTCCTAAAGAAGTTTTTCTGCGAGAAAATGAAAAATGCTTTCAAATTGCAAAATTCAAGTGAATTACAACAATTACTTTGATCATAATCACTCACAAAATCTGACAAAATTTTATTTTTTACACTAAATAGTGTAAAAATTTTGTTTATTTAACATTACACCCGTCGCATATTGCCGCTATCTCATAAAAAAGAAAATTCGAAAAAACTCGTTATGATAACATTCAATTTACATTGTGTCATTTTTATTGCAACTTATTTATTTTAAAATGGAAAGAATTTCAAAATGTCAATTTAATTCTATTTATTTATTAGAGTACAGACTACAGCTTGTTAGAACACTATATTTTTTGTTTTTCCATCTTGTGCCTACACGAATAAATCAGAAGGTTTTCTTAACGTGTTAGCCACATAGAGCGTGAGAAGCATGATGAGAAGCACGTATTCTCCAAATCTAGTCCACATACTTGCAGTAACTGTCCTTGACCTTAATGATCATTGCAATAGTTGCACTGGAGACTAAACGTTTGAATTCAAATGCCATATCTGTTGGCATCATTGGAATACGTGGTAACACTACATCTTCCCCTTCTAATTTTCCATTCAAAATCGTAGCTTCAATGACATTGTTCATCATCTTTTTCACCCAAAACTTTAAAAAAATTTGTGCAATCTCCAAGTATTTGACATATTTTGAATTACAATATGTGTCACAATAACACACAAAAACCTTTTAAGACCGAGGTTCCACAACATCATGCTTTTTAAGACGTGGATGGACGGTAATTTCTTTTTTTTCGGATTTTTATATTCTTTTTAAGGAATGGAAAACTAAATAATAAAGCATTTGACCTTTCACATAATGTCGTACCCGCCGAGCGGGTACGACATTAGCTAATATTTTATATGCAGTGTTCAACAGTGCGGTTCCACGATAATTTGCACACTTTAGGCGGTCACCTTTTTATGTAGCGGAACAATGAGAGCTGTTTTCCATTCAGCAGGTAGTTTTTCTTGGTCCCAGCTTGCAAGAATCAGATCATATATACGTGAGACCAGAGCTGCTCCTCCATTCTTAAGTAGTTCTGCGGGGATCCCATCGATACCTGGTGATTTGTCATTTTTTTAATTTTTTGGTGGCAGCTTCCACTTCTTCTATTGTTGGGTAAGGGACAAAAATCTCCTCACCTGACGGAGCAATTGTTTTAATAGGATGAACTTCATTAGTCCTATTCAGTATGTCTTGAAAGTGGGATCGCCATACTTCCAGCACATCACGTTCACTTGTTGTAAGCTCGTTGTTTCCATTTTTGATGGCTGTAGATCTTGGGTGGAAATCTTTTGTCAGATTCCGCGCATTGGCAAAACACTCTTTCGAATTTCCATTAGCCGCATGTTGGTTGAGGTTTTCGATACAGCTCTTCATGTGTTCGCGTTTCTTTCTCCGTAGGAGTTTTGCTGAGGCTTTTCTGGCGTATAGATAATCAGCTTGGGAGCTTCGGGTGTTTCTTGTTAACCATTTTTTTCGCAGTTTTTGTTTATGCTCAATGCTTTCGCGGCACTCGTCATCAAACCATTCGTTACGTGATTTCGGTGGTCGTTTTCCGATTGTAGTTTGTGCTGCAGATATGATGGTAGATTGAAGCGTTTGCCATTCTTCTTGTATGTTTAATGGCATCTCAGACGGGATGTCATGCCATTGTACGGTTTGCGTTATTATTTCCTGATATCTATTCAGCGTTTCCGGATGTTCAAATGCTTCGACATTCCAGCGCACGGTCTTTTTTGCTTGCCTATTAAATGTAGATGATAATTTGCACTTATACTTAAAGATGACAAGCATATGATCGGTGTCCATATCAGCACCTCTGTATGATCGAACGTCAGTTACACTTGTAGAGTGTCTCTTAGAAATCATGACGTGATCGATTTGATTTTCAGTTCTTTCATTGTTTTATTTCCACGTTGCTTTGTGGATTCTCTTATGAGGAAAGAAAGTGCTAGAAATTACTAGATCATACGTCATAGCCAGTTCGGCTGCGCGAAAGCCGTTATTGTTACTAGTATGATGCAAGCTGTTAGGGCCGACATGTGTTTTAAATTCTGCACTTCTACCAGTTTACGCATTGAAGGCACCTACCACGATTTTTATATCGTGCCGCGGAGTGTTATTGATGACTTCTTCGAGTTATAGAAAGAACAGGTCTTTAATGTCATCTGCTTTGTCTTCAGTAGGTGAACATTGATGATCGTTACATTAAATTTTTGCGTACGGATTCTCATTGTGCATATCCGCATATTAGTTGGACAAAAGGCGATAACATGTTTATTCACGTGACGATGTATGAGAAAGCCAACTCCAAATTCTCCTCCGTTTCCATGACTGTACTTGTAGAGAGTGTATCCTTTCGCTGTTTCATAGATTCCACTTCCTGACCATCTTAGTTCTTGTAACGCCACTATATCTTTTGTATTGCTATCGGTTTGTTTTGTAAGTTTTAGTAGATCTCCTGGTCTTCTAAGGTTTAGCACGTCCCAGGTTCCCATTTTTAAATCGTAGTCCGGGTACAGTTTTCGAGGTCGTTCTAATAATGAATCCGAGATAATCCGAGACCTGTGTACAGAATCCATGACAAGTAATTTTTTACGAAAATGGGGTGTTAGCCTTTCGCCCAACCCAAATTTTCGTGAATGGGTTCTGCATCTTAAGATCACAAGAAACAACCTTTTTACACGTTTATATATAGCGAGCCGCTTGATCCAAGACAGATGCCCGCTACAAACCGCTCCTATTATGGAGAACAAACGCTTGCTTCACGTCTATATAGCGAGCCGCTTGATCCAAGACAGACGCCCGCTCCAAGCCGCCCCTAACATGGAAAACAGACGCTTGAGTTGCATTGGTTTTGTGGCGCCAATGACTCGCCATGGTGCAGAATCATTGAGTATAAGCAGTATTTACTCTGCCCCTCTCAACTACACCAACCTAATTCTGTTAACGTTACCCAGGTAGCACGGCGTGGACGTAGAATTTCGGATTTCACTACCCAACTCGTCATTGGGATGATTTAATTGTCTACATTTTATATACTAAATTGGATAGTGATACTCGTTCTAAATGGGATGACGAAGTACCATTAGATAGATTGCCAACTGTAGAAGAACTTTTAGCATTTTTAAGACACAGATGTCATTCGTTAGAAAATCAAGCACAATCACTCTCAAGTACAATGAAGCCTCCTCGCACAGCCCCCGTATATAACATTAAACATTCATCAGGTCCTCGAAAAACACAACATTCTCTTGTCATGTTCAATAACTACAAATGCAACTATTGCAATAAATTAAAATATTCAATTTTTCGGTGTACTTCCTTGCTAACTCTATCTTCCGATGAACTTCTTCATGAAGTTAATAAACGAAATTTATGTGTTAACTGTCTACATTCCGATCATTTGGTTAATAGCTGCACTATTACTGAACATTGTAAAAAATGCACTGAAAGGCATCATACGTTGCTCCATCAATTAGTATTTACTTCAGTTAATAATAATGGTACAATATCTTCAACTTCAATTACCTCAACATTAGAAACAGTTTTTAATGAACCAACTAATCGAGAGGTTCTTACTTCTTCAATGGTGTCTACACCGTACATGTTATTAGCAACAGCGGTTGTGAGAATACTAGACAAACATGGTAATCCGATACACTGCAGAGCACTACTGGACTATACGTCTCAATCATAATTTTTATGACTGAATCTTTAGCAATTTAACTCGGAATTGAACAGCATAAAACAAGTTTATCAATAAGAGGAATTGGTTTTTCAAATGTAACAAGTAATTCCAAAATTTAAATTGTTTTACAATCTTGCTTAAATGGATTTTCAACAAATGTTGAGCCGTATATTTTACCTGAAATTACAAGTTATCAACCATGTCGTTACATTAGCAGTGAGTTATGGCCAATTCCTAAAAACATTAATCTGGTGGATCCACAATTTAATACACCGAATAAATAGATTTACTTATAGGAACAGACATATATTTGAGTCTTTTATCATTCGGTCAAATTAGATTGTCTAATACTTTACTGATACTTCAAAATACCGTATTAGGATGGGTAATTTCAGGCACAGCTCATTCTGTTAACTCTACAACACCTGTAGTGCGTAATATTGTTCATAGCATAGTACAGAAAACCTTAACACCCAAATTGAAAAATTATGGTTACTTGAAGATATGGATCCAATAAATTCAACAGCAAATCAATTAAACCCCAAAGAAATTGCTGGCGAAGCACATTTCACTAAACATACTAAACGAGATATCAACGGAAGATTTATGGTAAGGTTACCATTTCAAAAGGATCCATTAGTTTTAGGAAACTCTTGGGATATTGCTTTACGAAGGTTTTATAATTTAAAACGAAAACTTTCCAAAGATATGAAGTTTAAAAATCTGAAGTTTAGGGAAAACCTGAATACAGTCAGGGCGTGATCAGGGCCTGGTCAGTCCTACAAGGGCAATCCCTATTAGGGCAATCTGACGTGGGCCTGTTAGGTGCCTGATTTCAAATACCATTTTAGGGTTAACCTTATTTGAATATATCCGGTCCTGATCAGGTTTTCCGTATTTGACCTAGCTGAAATTTCAAATTGTTAAAATTCACTAGAGTATGGTTCATTTTAGAAATATGAAAAATACTCTGTATGTTTTAGCTATCGCTTCTCCGACTAAAAGAAAGACTATAATAATAGTGATTAAGGTGGTATGTATGTATTAATTTTTTCTGTTGCAATTTTTTTATTTTAATTTGATTAATTTATGTATATAACATATAAATATATATCAGGGTCTGGTCCGGATATCCCAATCAGGGCCTGATCCGATTATCCCAATCAGGGTCTGATCCGGTAATCCCAATCAGGACCTGATAGGGCAAAAGCGTTACACTCATGATCAGGGCCCAATCAGGCTGCCCTACTAATGCCTGATCCGGACTAGGGCAAACCTGATCAGGACCTTACTTTAGCCCTAACAAATTTCTACTCGGGTCATTAATGATAATATGCCCAAAAAGCTAAAATTCGTTTAGAAATCTCGTTTTATCTACTAATTTACTCTTCTAATAATATAGTCAATAACGAAACGAAAGCAAAATATATCCCGAGCAGAAATTTAAAACAATAGGAGACGCAGTCATGTTGTTAATAGATTAAATGAAAAACAGAAGTGGAAACATCTTTTATCCAGATTATTAGATATAACTTTGTTTTTATCTAAAGAAACCCTAGCATTTTGTGGATATGATGAAAGACAAAGTTCTTTAAATAAAGGCAATTTCTTAGAACTAATCAAAGTACTGTCAAAGTATGATGTAGTATTAAAAGAACACATCTTGAATTAAATATTAAAAAAAATATAAATATTTTGGCTAAATATTTTGGAATTTTGTTTGATAGCACATCTGACATTTTACAAATTGATCAAATGTCAGAAGTGATTCGTTATGTGAAAATTGATGATAGAAAAGTGGAAATCAAAGAAGTATACCTTGGATTTTTTCCTTTACATGGAAAACAAGCCGCTGATTTAAGCGATGGAATTCTTAAAAATCTTGAAAATGACGGTTTAGATGTTATGGATTGTCGTTCCCAAGGTTATGATAATGCAGCTGTTATGAGTGGTATACATGGAGGAGTGCAAGCTATTATTAAAGCAAAAAACAACAAAGCAATATCTGTTGGTGTATAGATCATTCAATTAATTTATGTAACCAACACTCATTTGCACAAAAAGTAGCTTTTATAACATTTTTCGGAACAGTGGAATTTTTACATTTTTTTCTGCTTGTTAAACACAGCAAAGCAACTTTTAAAATATGGTAGGGCAGCCTGATTGGGCCCTGATCATGAGTGTAACGCTTTTGCCCTTTGTCTTGATTGGGATTACCGGCTCAGAACTCTAATTGGGATAATCGGATCAAGCCCTGATTGGGATATCCGGACCAGACCCTGATATATATTTATATATTATAATCATAAGTTAATCGAATTAAAATAAAAAAATTACAATCGACTGCCCTAATAGGCAATGCCCTTGTAAGACTGATCACGCCCTGACTGTATTCAAGTTTTCCCTAATTAAAAACAAAACGAAAAAAAATAAAATATTTATAATTACAAAACGTCAAAATTTAACCAAGCTTAGAATTTTTTGAAAATGTTTACCCATTTTAATAAAATTTCCCATTTAAGAAATGGCGACTATTTTGTAGTGGACATTTTTATTTTCTATCGAGTTCAGAAATACCAAAACGAATCCAAATCGAATCGAGCGTTTGAAACGAATATGAATTCGAAACGGATTCACAAATAAGGCTCCTGATTAGTTTTTGAGCGATATTGAACAAAATGGTGGGAGTAATCCGAAAAACATCTGTATTTGATAATCGAATTGTATGAAACTTGGTACTCCGGTTTGCAACTTCCGCTTTGTCACTTCCGAAAAAAAAAATTTGTTGCAATGTTTAACAATTTTTTTCAGTGTCTCTATTGACACAACAGCCTACAATAATGAAGCGATTATGACGAAATTTATAGAAAACGTTTCAATTGGTGTGGCAAGATAATATTCAACTTTTGGGACACATTGATATAAGTGGCGGGGTTGTATGTTTAAAATACAACTGCTGGCTTTTCTCACTTTGTTTTTAAAGTTTATTGGGAGCATACAGACTTCATTCAATAATCATTTTTAATGACACTTTGAAAAAAGATGGAGATATAAATGAAAAAGGACTGATAAGTCTATGGACGATATTGGGATAAGTGGTGGTCTTTAGAATAAATATCTCAAGAACACGAATTAACGCCTCTTTATAAACTTCAAATATTTTAGAGTAGAAATAGAACTATTTTTAAAAAAAAAAGTTAAATGCCAATTGATCTTTGACCCTAGCGCTATCTTTAAAAAGTTAACGGTTAGCTTATCACACAAAAACGAGTTTGATGAAATCGATATAGCCGTTCTTGAGCAATTTAATTTCAAAGTTACCTTAAACTATGTACTTTAAAAAAAATGTAAAATAAGTTTTATTTTTTATTTTATGCATACCACCAGTTTCAGGAAAATTAAAAATGATCAAGTTCAAATTTCGACTTTTTCACCTGTGTAGATCACGTTTTTCATCTATATATCCAGAATACTTTATTTCCAGAGCTGTGTTTAAGTTAGTATAGGCATCAGCATCAAAATATTGTTATAGATTAGACATATATTTTTTTAGACGTAGCAAACGACAACTGCACACTAAAATATAGTTTCACATAATATGATTATTCCCGATTAAAACATTTCGCTAAAGGAAAATCTTTCCATTTAGAAGAGCTGGATGCACTAATAATTCGAAGATTTTTAGTCTTTACGTCTTTTTTTAAGTCTTGTCCTTATGATTAAAGAAATTGAAAACATTATAAACACTCACCTCTCAATTTTGTAACCGCCACAAACAATAAAAATGCAGTCTTAACACCAAACTATTTATTGCTTAACCTAATGAGTTATTTGATAGTGAGTGTTTGTTGACACCTCGTCAAAATTCTAAAAAGAAATAAATAAAAATTATCAGAAAATGTAATATTCACATGACTAGTATTCAAATTAACTTAACTTTTTTGATGTTGTTTATATGTTGTATTACATCAACATAAACATAAACCAATTTTAAATTTCAATCAGTAGATATTGCTGAACTTCTTTCATTGTAAGATGAATTACTTTAATCATCTCAATGTTTCTAAAAAGAAATAAATAAAAGTTAGCACAGATATAATGTTCAAATACCTGGTGTTAGGATTAACTTAACTTCTACAATCAGAAAATTATTTCTATTATGTCCTTTTGAGAGATGAAGTATCTTAAGATGCCATTTATAATTCTAGAAATATATAAAAAAAATATTATTTAAATGAATAATTGCTAAATATTATAAGTTGTTTACATTTTAAGACGTCAGCTTGACAATTAATATGATGTCCCGTTGTTAAAGAAAACAGCAATTTTTGGCTACAATCAGTAGAATTTGTGCTATATTGCTAAAATTTATAATAAAATTGTGGAACATATTTTTTGTTGGGTTGTCGGATTGTTAAGTTTTAGATATATAAGTCTTCATGTTTTTAATATATCGCTCTTCTTTTTGATATAATTTTTGTATTATCAACATCATCTTAAAATATATTCTGTAATTTAAACTCGACTTTTTAGAGTAATTTTTGCCTTTAAGCTCGTTGCAGTTTTATATAAATTATTTGTTCGGGCATTAAAATTTAATAG
The DNA here is from genome assembly GCA_963693315.1 of Diogma glabrata. NCBI lineage: Eukaryota > Metazoa > Arthropoda > Insecta > Diptera > Cylindrotomidae > Diogma > Diogma glabrata. The sequence goes on from OY856187.1 coordinate 155,548,074, forward strand.
ATTAATCGTGTATCAAGTTTGTGTTAAACTTTTGTTCATTAAAGTGAAATAAAAATAAAGAAAATGTGTTGAGTTTTTGGATTTAGTAGAATTCCGCCATTTTTCTAGTTATGGCATCAGGGCGTGTCTGATCAAATAGCCGTGTGAGGCATTATTATATTTTTATTCCTGGATAATTGCGAAGTGAATTATATTTTAATGGACAATCAGCAGTCATATTTTGTTCATTAATCGCCTTGTCAGGCATTCATAGATTTATAGCAACAATATTATCAATTATCAAATAGCCGTGTGAGGCATTATTATATTTTTATTCCTGGATAATTGCGAAGTGAATTATATTTTAATGGACAATCAGCAGTCATATTTTGTTCATTAATCGCCTTGTCAGGCATTTATAGATTTATAACAACTATATTATCAATTACCAATAGTCATGTATGGCATTAACAAATTTTCATCATAGAACAACTTTTGTATTTATCCATTTATATCGTCATCACCGTCATCGAGTTTGATATCGCATTAACAGACTTATCATTTATTTCAGCAATCACAGTTTGGTCATCATTCGCCTTGTAAGGCATTCACAGATTTGTGGCATCAATTACCGCCACAAATTTTATACCGCCATCATCAGTAGCCTTCATCAAGAGTTTCATATGGCAACAGATTTATATTACCATATATCAAAATTTGGATTTGTATATATTATATCGTCATCATCCGTAGCCTTGTAAGGCGTTGCCAAATGCATATCATCATATAACAGTATTTATATTTCATATCGTCATCATCAAGAATTTTGTAAGGCAATAACAAATCTATACCAGTTATATTGACAATCATATTCTATTCATCAATGGCCTTGTAAGGCATTTACAAATTTATATTACTTACATCAACATTCATATGTACCAGTTTATATCGTCATCATCCGTAGCCTTGTAAGGCATTACCAAATGTGTGTCACCATATAACAGGATTTATATATTATATCTTCATCATCAAGAATTTTGTAAGGAACTAACAAATCTATATCAGTTATATTGACAATCATATTCTATTCATCAATGGCCTTGTAAGGCATTAACAAATTTATGACACTTATATCAGCAATTATACTTTATACATACATATCGTCATCATCAATAGCCTTGTAAGGCATTAACAAATTTATCTAATTAATGTCATCAATTTCAACCGCTGTGTGAGCTGATCCATGTCACATCCTTTGGCTTCTTCATCTTCCAACAAAAAACAAATCATACAGTCCACTGCCAAGCCAGAGGCGTGTACATTTTGGTCCTTCGAGCCGGATCTAGAGGGCGCTAATAATCAAGATTCTGTCAGGTATTCTTTAAGTATTAAATTTAAGTAAATATATTTTTATAGTTATTATACAATTTAAATATCAACTAAAAACATTTGTTTAATCAATTTGCAAGTCTGGTCAAGTTGAATTGTCAAATTTGTTAAGAAATAATATCTGTCGTCATCAAAATATTATGTCATTTTCTTTATTTCAATTTTAATCTAAATTGTCCTTTTTGCTAAGACAATAATATCCGTCGTCATGTTGTGTCATTCTCTCTAATTCGGTTTCAATTTGGAGTGTCTTTTTGTACAGAAAATTGTATCTGTCTCAGGTCTGATTTAGGGTTAGTAGTCTGACGAAGGACAGTGGCTTGCTAAGCCTTGGACTCGATTCATTTAAATTCAATAAGTGCGTTATCTCATTTCTTATAGTTTGCGATAATTATGGCGGACACGGCAAACATTGAGCTTCTCAAAAAGCAACGTGCCGCTTTTAAAGGTCAGTTGACAGCATTCAAATCAAAACTGTCAACAGCCATATCAATTGGTGGGGTAGAGTCCTTACTTCGTCGCCTCCAACGGGTCTATGACAAGTATGACGCAGTACAAAATAAATTAGAATGTCTAGATGACACTGCGGCTCTGGACCGTTCAAGTTTTGAAGATGATTACAGCAACCTAGAAGTTACATTGCGCGACAAGTTACACGATATCAAAAAATTAGAAGAAGTTTCGTTGTCCACGTCATTTCACAATACCTCTCAGCATGACTTGAACTCAAGCACGACCGTCTCTGCGAGTCTACGTCTTCCAGAATTAACATTACCAGTATTTAATGGGTTGGAGTCGGATTGGTTGTCGTTTAGGGATATCTTCATCGATCTAATTCATAACAAAACGTTGGATAACACAGTAAAATTTCTATATTTGATCTCTAGTATTCGTTCTGGGTCGGCTTATTCTCTAATATCTAGTATACCAGTAACAACATCAAACTATGAAACTGCATGGAAGCTACTGTGTGAAAAATATGATAACGAAACATCAATCCAGAGACATCATACCCGCGAATTATATGAGGTACGTAATCCTCAAGAACATTCATGCAAAGCTCTGCAACTATTCATTGATAAAACTTCCAAGCATTATAATGCTTTAAAGTCTTTAAGCGTTCCCGTTCATGAATGGGACTTATTTCTGGTGCACCACTTAGTCCAGCGATTGGATCAGTCTTCCAGAATTCATGTGATCAAGAAGACAAAACCAAATTCCATTTTGACGTTCACCGAATTCATAGAAATACTACGTGGGCGCATTAGAGTGCTTGAAGCATTGACCTCTAACTCTAATCTAACTCAGTCTCGTCCTCATAAAGCAGCTCGACAAATTTCTTTAAACGCAGTCAGTACACCATCTGGATCATCCAATAGTGAATGTGCATGTTGTTCAGGATCCCACACTCTGCCTCATTGCCCAACATTTTTAAGTGATAGGTTCAATCCAAGAGCCAGGTATCACTTTGTCAAAGATCGTCGCCTTTGCGGAAACTGTCTACTAGACCGACACGCCATTAGTGAGTGCCGTCATCCTCCTTGCAACAAATGTGCTTTAAAGCATCACACCCTGCTGCACTTCGAACGCCCTGAATTCGTATCTCAACCTACAAGTCAGTCAGGAGCTTCGAACCATTGTTTTGAGCAATCACTTCGTGACTCCACAACGTCATCAAATGAAGTAAACGTAGAGAATACTTGTACATCATCATCTCTTCAACCAACAAAATTCACACGACATAGTGAAGACATCGTATTGCTAGGTACAGCCATGGTTCATGCATTAGTTCATGACGGCATAAAAATTCTGTGCAGAGCATTACTAGACAGTGGTTCCACTATGAATTTTATCACCGCAAATGCATGCCACTTACTACAAGCTCGTAAATATCCAACGTTCAAATCCATTACTGGTATTGCTGGAGCAAAGACTCTCATTAAACACAAAACCCACATTACTATCGCATCGTGTGTATCGGATTTTAAGGTTACACTCAAGTTTTACATTCTGCCCACAATTACCAACAATATACCTTGTGCTCGAATTGAAATTCCTGATCTATCAATACCATCTCAGATAAAGTTAGCCGATCCGTCATTCAATTTACCCAATCGAGTTGACATCTTATTAGGCGCCGAAATCTACCACCAGTTGTTTAAAGGGTCCTTTATTAAGCTCCATCGTGACTTACCTCCCTTCTATGATTCAGAGCTAGGTTATATCGTGAGTGGTAAAACAAAACTCGCGTCACCACAACTTATTGACTGTCAACCGCATAGGGCGTTATGTAGCATCGAATCTCTTGAAAAACAGATCAAACGGTTTTGGGAAATCGAAACAACCTCTTCCAAACCAATATGGTCTCAAGAAGAATCATTGTGCGAAGAACATTTCAAACAAAATGTTCAAAGACTGAACGATGGGCGTTACGTGGTGACATTACCAACCAAACCTAACTTGAGTCTTTTAGGGTCATCTAACATCTCAGCTCAGCGCCAATTTTTCGCTCTTGAAACACGGTTACAGAGAAACCCAGAGTTATACAGTCAGTATAGAGATTTTATGAACGAGTACCAGTCGTTGGGTCATATGGAACGTGTCAATCACAATACAGAAACTCGTACTTATTATTTACCCCACCATTGTGTTGTAAAAGAACAAAGCGAAACTACCAAACTGCGGGTGGTGTTCAATGCATCAGCGAAAACATCATCGTCTATCTCATTAAATGATTGCTTAATGGTCGGCCCGACAATCCAGCAGGACCTCTTTTCAATAATGCTGCGATTTAGAAAGCATATTGTTGCATTTAGTGGTGACATTGCCAAAATGTACCGCCAGATTCTGATTCAAGAGAATCAACAAGATCTTCAGCGGATTCTATGGCGCAACAATTCTTCAGAAACTATTCAGACATTCAAGCTACGCACTGTGACATATGGAACAGCGAGTGCTCCGTTTTTGGCTATTCGAACCCTTCATCAATTGGCTATGGATGAAAGAGAGAAGTTTCCGATAGCTTCAAAGATCCTTGACAACGACTTTTATGTTGACGACCTCTTAACTGGTGCAGCGTCTATAGACAGTGCCATCACATTGAAAACAGACTTAATTCAGTTATTGAGTCAAGGAGGTTTCGAGCTGCGAAAATTTGTTTCCAACATACCCCAATTATCATCACCTGATCAAGAAAATTCAGCAGTCAAAATTGTACTAGGAGTAATCTGGAATACGAAGTCCGATAATTATGAAATGCACTTTCACCCGCCGGTAAAGTCATCAATTTGCACCAAACGTAATCTGTTATCTGAATTGTGTCAAATATTCGATCCGTTAGGAATTTGTGCGCCCATCATCTTGACTGGCAAATTAGTTATGCAAAATCTGTGGACAATGCACGACATTGGTTGGGACAACACTCTTCCTATTCACATCGTTACCTTTTGGAATGAGTATAAAAACGAGCTAGCTACACTAAGTCGAATTATGATTCCGCGTCTTCTAGTATCCTGTACTGCTCAACACATCGAACTTCATGGGTTTTGCGATGCGTCTGAGAAGGCGTATGGCTGTGTACTTTATACCCGAACATTATCTTCAACTAACCAATATCACATACACTTATTGTGTGCGAAAACTAGGGTCGCTCCTTTGAAAAAAGAAACGATTCCCCGTTTGGAATTGTGCGCGGCGGTACTACTATCAGAAGTCGTTTCCAAGGTAACATCCGCACTGGACGTCACTTTCAGTTCAGTATATTTATGGACAGATTCGCAAATAACGTTGTTTCGGATCCGTTCTGAGCCTTCGAAATATGCAGTGTTTGTTGCAAATCGGCTCATTAAAATCCTGGAACTCACATCACCTACAGATTGGCATTATGTTAAGACGTCAGAAAATCCCGCTGATCTAGCATCTCGAGGTCTTATGCCTTCGCAATTTACAACAGCGAGTCTCTGGTGGAATGGACCAGCATTTTTAAGAAGTCAATCTTCAACCTGGCCTGATTGTCCAGATAGTTTACTCTCCGATGAAGTAACAACCCTTGAAGTACGTAATCCACACAAACATGTCTTAATCCAGAATCAGTCGGACGACCAATCCATTTTCCTACGATATCAATCATTCACATTACTGGTTCGCGTGGTTGCTTATATCCTTCGATTTGGCAAAAATGCTAGGAACGAGCAAAATCGAAAATCAGCATCATCCATATTTCTACAACCCTGTGAAATCCACAACGCTACATTGCAATTAATTAGATTGGTTCAACAGAGCCAGTTTGGAGAAGATCTGCACTCCCTCAAAACGACTCAAGGTCTGTCACGAACCAGTTCGTTGTCTGCCCTTGCGGCTTTCATTGACAATGAGGACGTGTTGCGAGTCGGTGGTCGTTTAGTCCACGCATCGGTTTCAGATGATCAGAAACATCCAATTTTATTACCCAGCCATCACCCTTTCAGCGTATTGATCGCAAGGCATCAACATTTGAAATCTCTTCATGCAGGTCCTCAGGCTCTCCTGTACAACCTTAGACTTCAATATTGGATTATAGGAGGTCGCAACCTGTGCAGGAAAATCGTCCAACAATGTGTTCGATGCCATCGAGCTAAACCTCAACTTCGAAATCAAGTCATGGGCAACTTACCTGCTGATAGAGTTCAAACAGGTGTACGGCCGTTCTTGAGTGTCGGAATTGACTTCTGCGGACCATTTTGGTATTTACAAACGAGCAGGTCTAAAGTCAAATACAAATGCTACATCTGTCTTTTTGTCTGTTTCACCACGAAAGCGGTACACTTAGAAATAGTCATGAGTGTATCTACGGAATCGTTTCTAGCTTGCCTTCGTCGTTTTGTTGCTCGACGTGGCATAAGTAGCAGGATTTATTCTGATAACGCCACCAATTTTATAGGTGCGCGCTCTGAGCTCAAAGATTTACGAACACTCTTTCTCTCACAATCTTTTATAGAATCTACTACCAAGTTTTGTAGCTCAAACAATATCGAATGGAACACCATACCTCCTCGGTCTCCGCACTTTGGCGGGCTTTGGGAAGCGGCAATTAAAAGTGCCAAGCATCACTTTAAACGCGCTGTTGGAAACGCTATATTTACTATAGAAGAACTTCTCACATTAGTTTCACAGATTGAAGCTTGCTTAAATTCACGGCCTTTGACTCCAATGTCTAGTGATCCTTCCGATCTAAACGCTCTGTCTCCAGGTCATTTCCTCATCGGAGCTCCACTACTTTCGATTCCAGAACCGTCCCTAATTGATTTGGTTCCAAATAGACTATCTCGCTTTCAACGTATTCAACAAATTTCGCATCATTTTTGGGAACGATGGCGGTGTGAATATTTATCTGAACTTCAGCAAAGACAGAAATGGCGTCAAGGAGTATTTAAGTTTCAAATAGGATCATTGGTCATTCTACAAGATGACAATTTACCGCCCTTGAAGTGGAATTTGGGTCGAATAACCGCACTACACCCTGGAAAGGATGGCGTGGTTCGCGTAGTTTCTGTCAAAACGTCGCAATCAGAAGTGAAAAGAGCAGTTAATCGCATTAGCGTTCTTCCCATTCCCAACGAAAACTAATGTATTCGAAACTATAATAACTGGTATTTGTAAATAAATGCCAACTTATTATTATTATGTTCATTCAATGTAATCATCATATTATGTCTTCATATACTTTTATGAAATTATTTCTATAATGAAATAAAATAATTGAGATTACATATTATCTCAAGCTGTTCATTCATCATTCGGTGATAAGCATATTAAGTATGCTTTAAAATTCTTGAACAAGCAAAAGACCTTTAAACGAAATATCACAATTCTCATCGAGCACATGAAATTATTAGTCGATAAAATTCTTGAACAAGCAAAAAAGACCTTTAAACGAAATATCACAATTCTCATCGAGCACATGAAATTATTAGTCGATAAAATTCTTGAACAAGTAAAAACGACCTTTTATCGAAATGTCACAATTCTCTTCAAGCAAATAAAATCATTAGTCAATAACACTCTTTGCACAAATAAAATAGATTTTCTTTAACTATCTCAAGCAAATAATTCCAATTCTTAAAAAATCTTCAATTTTCACTGAAATGGTACTCATCAAATGGGTTTCTGTGCTTGAGGAGATTTGTGATTTTTCATCAGCTCACTGAGTTCATAAAGGTCCGTATCTTCAAGATGTAAAAGAGTTGTGAACTTGAATTCACTAAACATCCAGGTACGAGAAATTAAAAACTCGAAAGGCAAGTCAAATTGTAACTCGATCAAGAACTTACATCCTCGGTCGATTGTTACTTTCGTCGTTTCACAAGTGTAACATCATCTATTGCCTCAGTTACCTTCAATCTTCTATGTCAGTTTATCCATCATCCTAGGCAATGTTTTGAAACATTAAGTTGTAGTCAATGCTTTACATTTTTTCATGTTTAAGCAGGTATTTTCTTCGGTTGCTATGCACATTTCAGGTTTAAGCATGTATTTTCTTCGGTTGCTATGCACATCTCATGTTTAAGCAGGTATTTTCTTCGGTTGCTATGCACATCTCATGTTTAAGCATGTATTTTCTTCGGTTGCTATGCACATCTCATGTTTAAGCAGGTATTTTCTTCGGTTGCTATGCACATCTCATGTTTAAGCATGTATTTTCTTCGGTTGCTATGCACATCTCATGTTTAAGCAGGTATTTTCTTCGGTTGCTATGCACATCTCATGTTTAAGCAGATATTTTCTTCGGTTGCTATGCACATCTCATGTTTAAGCAGGTATTTTCTTCGGTTGCTATGCACATCTCATGTTTAAGCAGATATTTTCTTCGGTTGCTATGCACATCTCATGTTTAAGCATGTATTATCTTTGGGTGCTACGCACATCTCATAGTTAAGCAGTATTATTTTCAGTCGGTATGCAAATTATCTTCAGTTGTTATGAGCTCTTCATGATTGAGCTGCCACTACCATCAATGCGCGTAATGTCTAATAAAGCATTCACTTACAACAATTTCCGTCTTAAATTCATTTTAGTCACAAGATAACCACCTGACGTCATTAATTCATTTTTTTTTTAGGCATTTGGTGTAAATCAAAACCGGCATAAAGCCCTGTTGAAAAAATTATGTTCCATATCATCATCATCGTAAGATCTCCCAATGTCGTCCGCTACAAATTATTGCAGACTTTGGTCGTTTCAATATTTGGTCGTGTTATAATTTATAATGGGATATTTTAGCATGTTCGTATCTAAAATGAGTCATGTATCAAAAGGTATTGATCATACACTCCTGAATACATGTCCAAGGTTTAGCAAGCTATCGATTAGTCCACACAAACCGTCAAGTTCAATCAATTAAACCGTTCAATTATCAAAAATTGTTTGATTAACCACACGAACGGAATACTTATCTACTAATACTTACTATGATGAAATAGATCTTTTCTTGTGACTTATTAATAGTCCTCATCACAGTCATTAAAAATATAAAGTAAACAAATGTTTTTCGTTCATATTTTATTTATAAGAGTCACGTAGAATGAACTACACAATAGATTTACTGGAAATGTATAACCAGTAATTAGTCAAATTAAATTAATCAAAACCAGCTAAATTTTATAATTTTGATTTTTAAAATTATTAATTTAAATCGTGATTTTGATAACCTCCTGAAGAAACATACTGTTAAAGTAAGACTTTAACGGCGGGAGTATATGTTGACACCTCGTCAAAATTCTAAAAAGAAATAAATAAAAATTATCAGAAAATGTAATATTCACATGACTAGTATTCAAATTAACTTAACTTTTTTGATGTTGTTTATATGTTGTATTACATCAACATAAACATAAACCAATTTTAAATTTCAATCAGTAGATATTGCTGAACTTCTTTCATTGTAAGATGAATTACTTTAATCATCTCAATGTTTCTAAAAAGAAATAAATAAAAGTTAGCACAGATATAATGTTCAAATACCTGGTGTTAGGATTAACTTAACTTCTACAATCAGAAAATTATTTCTATTATGTCCTTTTGAGAGATGAAGTATCTTAAGATGCCATTTATAATTCTAGAAATATATAAAAAAATATTATTTAAATGAATAATTGCTAAATATTATAAGTTGTTTACATTTTAAGACGTCAGCTTGACAATTAATATGATGTCCCGTTGTTAAAGAAAACAGCAATTTTTGGCTACAATCAGTAGAATTTGTGCTATATTGCTAAAATTTATAATAAAATTGTGGAACATATTTTTTGTTGGGTTGTCGGATTGTTAAGTTTTAGATATATAAGTCTTCATGTTTTTAATATATCGCTCTTCTTTTTGATATAATTTTTGTATTATCAACATCATCTTAAAATATATTCTGTAATTTAAACTCGACTTTTTAGAGTAATTTTTGCCTTTAAGCTCGTTGCAGTTTTATATAAATTATTTGTTCGGGCATTAAAATTTAATAGATTAATCGTGTATCAAGTTTGTGTTAAACTTTTGTTCATTAAAGTGAAATAAAAATAAAGAAAATGTGTTGAGTTTTTGGATTTAGTAGAATTCCGCCATTTTTCTAGTTATGGCATCAGGGCGTGTCTGATCAAATAG
>OY856187.1:155563069-155570342 GCA_963693315.1 Diogma glabrata
ACAAAATTGTGCTTACTAAACTCAAGGGTGTTCAATCAGCTGCACCAGTGTGCCCAGATATAATGGCTGAAATTGTGTCCGGCCTTTTTCCACACCACGTTGACTTCTCCCTACCTCGTGAGCTGCAAATTGACGAAAATTCAATTTCGGCTGTCACCACCGAAGAGGTCCTAAACGCGTTGCTCAGATTATCCGTCAATAGCACGCCCGGTCTAGACGGCATCCCAAATATCGTCTTAAAAACAGCGATAAAGAAGAAGCCGAATGTATTCGAAAATATCTACACTGCGTGCCTAAAAGAAGGGATATTTCCTGAGGAATGGAAGCGCCAACGCCTTGTGCTTGTACCGAAAGGTGACAAGCCACCAGAAGAACCCTCGTCCTACCGCCCACTGTGCATGCTGGACACAACTGGAAAGATCTTTGAGAGAATTATTAGTACTCGACTTGAGCAACATACTGAAGGCGAGTGGGGCCTTTCTGACCGGCAGTTTGGTTTCAGAAAGAAGCGCTCTACCGTTGATGCAATATCTGCAGTATGTGAGATAGCGCATAAAGCTTTGAGTGGTAAAAGATGGCTAGAAGGTGATAAACAGTATTGTGCTGTTGTCACTCTGGATGTTAAAAACGCCTTTAACTCTGCCAACTGGAACCAAATCATGAGAGCCCTAGACGAACTGCATGTACCTGACTACCTGCTACGTATAATAGCCAGCTACTTCACGGGAAGAACTCTGGTCTATGATACCGAAACAGGTCCTAAGAAGTACAATATAACAGGAGGAGTACCCCAAGGATCGGTCCTTGGACCCCTGCTGTGGAACATCATGTACGATGGTGTTCTCAGAGTACGTGTGCCGGCACAAACAACGATTATCGGTTATGCAGACGACATTGCCATAGTTGTCGTAGCCAAAAACCTTACGGACATTATGAGCAACTGTAACCAGACCATAACCAGCGTTAGAGCATGGCTGAACAGCAAAGGACTAGAGTTGGCCGATCACAAAACGGAAGCCGTACTAATGAGTAGCAGAAAAGTGGTGGAAAGTATCGATATCCAGGTTGGTGGACAGATCATAAAATCTGGCCAGTACCTGAAGTATCTTGGAGTCGTTCTAGACCACAGACTCAACTTTAGAGACCACTTGATGTACGCTGGTGACAAAGCCAAACGAGTGGGGGCTGCTCTTGCAAGGCTAATGCCAAACATTGGCGGCCCTAGACAACCCATCAGACAGCTTCTCGGTAGCGTTACCACATCAATATTGATGTATGCGGCACCCATATGGGCCTCAGCGGTGGAAACGCCATCTTATGTTAGACCTATCAAAACGGCCTACAGACTGACATCGTTGCGCATTTGCTGTGCTTTTCGCACGGTGTCTGACGAGGCTGTAAATGTTATTGCGAGTAGGATGCCGATTGATATTGCAGCAAAAGAGGTATCGGCTCTGCGTATAGCAACACGAAATGATAGGGACCGACGAACACGTGAAGACTTCAACATGGACAGTCATATAGAATGGCAAGCGAAATGGGAAGCTTCCACCAACGGACGATGGACCTTTGTGATGATCCCTGACATAAAAACATGGACATCAAGAAAACACGGTGATGTCAACCATCATTTGACGCAAATGATCTCAGGCCATGGATGTTTCCGTGACTACTTATACAAGTATAAGCACGTAACGGATCCATACTGTCTCTACTGTGAGGGTAAGGCCGAGAACGCTGAGCACGTGCTAATCGAATGCGGAAGGTTTGCACATTCGAGAAGACTTATTGAGCAGCATATGGGAGAGTCAATCACTCCGCATAGCCTCATGCAATTTATGCTGAGCTCAAAAGACAACTGGGACATAGCGAATGAGAACATCACAAGTATGATGAAACAGCCATGCTCAACACTACACAGCGAAACCACGACAACACATAATAATCGAGAGAGTACTACACTCAACCCCTGCCCTGCGAAGGAATGCCTTAATTGGTGGTACCGCAGGGATACAACAGGACTACAAGAGCAAGGGAGATGTTTTTACCCGGTAAGAACCCGCGGTCGCCTGGAAAGTCGGGTTCCAGGTAGATTTTTGAAACGTTTCATCTTCCTACGAAAAACAAAAAAAAAAAACACACACACACACACACACACACATACACACACACACACACACACACACACACACACACACACACACACACACACACACACACACACACACACACACACACACACACACACACACACACACACACACACACACACACACACACACACACACACACACACACACACACACACACACACACACACACACACACACACACACACACACACACACACACACACACACACACACACACACACACACACACACACACACACACACACACACACACACACACACACACACACACACACACACACACACACACACACACACACACACACACACACACACACACACAAACACACACACACACACACACACACACACACACACACACACACACACACACACACACACACACACACACACACACACACACACACACACACACACACACACACACACACACACACACACACACACACACACACACACACACACACACACACACACACACACACACACACACACACATACACACACACACACACACACACACACACACACTGCATCTTCTACGAACAAAAAAAAACGAAGCGAAACAAGTTACTGATAATAGTAACATTCAAAGAATAAAAAAAATGTTGCATGAAAAAATGCTTTCGTGAAATTAAATTGATGAATTTTATTTTATTTTCACCTATAATTATGTCCGATTTTATGTTAAGATAATGAAAACAATTAAATACACAAACGGGCACATTGAATAATAAATTTTAGTGATTCAATATTCTGTTTGCCTTGTTCCATGCTGGTTTGCTGATATTTAAATTATTTTTTTTTTTTATATAATGAACATTATCAATCCTAGTGGGCCAACATATTTGATCTTGACCTAACCAAGCACGTCCTCTCCACCATTGTTCTAAATCGACAGTTTCTCGGGAGCAATACCTCTGGAACCATGGTCTGCGGGTTTATCTTGGAACTGAACATGGGCCGATGCTTTCGTGGAAATTTTCCCAATAGTTAGCATGTTCGGTTAGCTCACAAATATCTTCCATCGTCAGGGTAGGAAGAATTCCATGCCAATACGGTCTTTGAGTCAATTCATGCAAAATATCTTGAATTAATCTGAATTAAATCTCTTACAGTTACGACAGACATTAATTTCACCAAAAACTGACTTGCCGTGGTAGTGAGTGGTCTCTTCTTAAGTGGGGCTGCTTTTGTTTTAGACGTAAGTAACTGGCAGATGGTGCCGGTTATCTACGTATAAGAAATCGTTAGATAAACAATTTTTGATTTCCTCATCACTGGATTCCACATACAAAGATCGGATAGCTAAAATCGTGTAAGCTAGTAAGCCTTATTTTCTTTACAATATTGCCTGGAAACTTTTATGTTCCTTTGCAACAAACACCTATCTATACATTTTTCAATATCTGCGACTAATGATAGCTTTTTAAACCTAAATATCAACAGTACCGTCTGCAGCGTTGGTTGGATTGTTGGACCTATCAGCAATTTATTGGTTAACGAGACACCAATACTAGTTTTGCTGTATCCGTTCAACACTACTCAGAATATGGTGTGTTGCATTTGCTCCCTCGTAACTGAATGATGAGGTAAATAGTAACTAGTAAACAGTAAACAGCTCCAATGCACGAAAACGTATAGTTGGCACTTGAATAGAATCTCACAGATCTTCTGACTGCTTTCTGAAAGGTAGTTTCTTATGGGCTTTAAGAGCTTATTACTTGGAAGATCGTCTGTTTCCCAAAAATATCTTAAAATGTTTTCCATGTCCTATTCTTCCTTCCTTTGGAATGCAATGCGAATGGAAACAATCCATTCAAAGATGGTTTTTTGTAAAATCAAATAATTGCATCATTTTTTAAAGTTTCACATTATGGTCATACATTGATTTCAGTATAATGGTTGATTTCCACTTGAATTTAAATTTTCCGATGTCACTCCTGCACTTATACGGACATTTCTATTTTCTCTTATCACGTTTTAAATATAATCTTTGGGCATAGCTCTCTGAAATACTTGATGATTGTGAACCGGAGTCTTATAATTCTCAACATTTCCGCATTTTTCCGAATTGCAATTGAAGCATACACGTTTCTTTGCAACCAGCTTTTATGCTGTGAGACTGATAATTTAAGAACATTTTGACATTTTCTGATCCTAGGGTTTCAGACTGTAAAAACTCAAGCCTCTTTTGATGAACTGAAGCATCTGTTGACTGTAGCTTCAGTTTTAATCAACCCGAATTATTCCGGATTATTATTAAAAGGAATTCTTCGTTAGATGCGACGCTAGTATAACAGGAGTAGGAAGCATGCTGTTTCAGCTAAACGATGAAGATCAGGAGTGTCCGATAGCCTTCCTCTCGAAGACACTGAATAAACCACAACGTCATTATTTAGCGTCTGAGCTGGAGTGTCATGCGGCAAACCTCAGCGTGAAGAAATTCGGACACTACGTGGAGGGTCACAAATTTACTATTGTGACTGACCCCACTCGAGTCTGAAGTGGCTTATGTCACAGAAAGATTTGAGTGGCGGGTGGCAAGGTGGAGTTTAAAACTCCAACACATGAATTTTTCTATTATTCATAGTAAGGTAACCTAAAACCTATCAGGTACTACGTGCTCTGTCTCGTCTGTACGGCCAAACGTCTGAGGAATTTGCCGAAGCACTCGCGTATCATGATGACTTTGTAAGGCACGAAAATAAAGATTATCGACACCAAAAATTCATAGATATGATAGCCAAAGTACAACCGTCTATCCAAGATTTTCCGGTGGTGAAACAGTTGGATGGAAAGCGATGCATACGCATAGACCCTAAAGCTGATGCAGTGCCTAACGATTTGCAAGTGTGGAAGCTTTGGATACCGAAACCATTTACTACAGAATTGATCAAGGAACATCATGATAATTGCATAGCTGATCATGGTGGAGACTTTGGAGGGTCTTTGTCGTCTATATTACTGCCCTGGCATGGCGTCATAAGCTCATGACTATGTTTTATTCTGTGATGGCAACAAACCCGATTAACCAACAAAAAGGTAATGCAAAAAATTATATTTATATAAATATGAGACACAAAAAGTTTTTAAAATTGATAGTAAATTAAAAGTTATGCAAAAAAAACATAACTTAAAAATGTTGTCCACTATTGAATCTGGCTTCCTCATGTTGATTATGGTTCCTCTTTTAGCTCGTTATCATCTGCACTTATACCACTAATAACCTGATCTAATGTTAATAATCCAAGAGTTTTACACAACCTTTATAATGCCCGGTTTCGGTTCAATATGCATTAACCCAAAAATCAAGTTACAGCTGTCCACATTTACAAATCAAAACATTTCTTATGTTTTCTTATATTTCTGATTCCAAAATTTCCAATTAGTAACAATAATTCAAACTAGTGCTTTCCTCACAACTAAGCTGTTTCATTTAGTAACAATAAAGAATATTAAATTTCTTAATATTTCCCAGAACAATCACTGAAGGCTTGAAACCACATACAACAGAAACAGAAACAGAAACAGAATTCCATACAAATTTTACAGAAACCGAATTTTCATCTGTCAAATTTGTATTAAATTCTGTTTCTGTTTCTGTTGTATGTGAATGCCCGGCTTGACAGCCTCAAATAAAAATTATGAACTGTGAATTTGAACTGATTTTACTGACTCTGTTTTCTTACTCATAAAAAATTAACAAAAAAAAAAAAAATTCAGAAAACAAATTTAAATTTCTTTTTAGTTTCACATAAATAGACAAAATATACGGAAAATAGGAGGAATATGAGACGGTCTTCCCGGACGTGTCAAATGTACATGTAAGAAATATTTTAAGTAATTATGCTTATGCAAGCAAGTGGATTAAGAATTTGTTGAAAATATTATACAAACGTTTTCGAATCACACTATATTATATTACTAAAGCTAAAGAGAACGCGAAATGGAAGTACGATTGACACAGAATATCGTGCTCATAACACAACAGGACAAAAGGAGGGAACTTTGCTAACTATGTTTGTCCTGGAGAATCATAAAAAACAAAGAAGTGAAATGGGGTTCGAACCCAAACCTCGAGTTAAAAACTCTCAGGCTCTACCGACTGAGCTAGCCAAGCGAAACAAAACAATAGAAATCAAGCTAGAAACAAAAACCAAATGAACAAAATACAACCAAAATAAGGTCAATCACAAAAACCATAAACAGCCAAAAATATATATAAAATATATGGATAGCTAAAAGAGCTAAAAATGTATATAAAAGGAGAGAACGAGAAAACCATTTGTATAGATAATAGCAGGGTTGTGCCGTAGACAAAATAGATTACTTTACATGTATAGATTACGTGTAAATTACGCGGGATATTTTCGTGTAATCTATAATGTAAACTATAATGTAATCTATTTAATTGATATGTGAATTCTAAAATTTTTAGCAATAAATTAACTTTTTTCAAAATCGCAAGACCTTGTTTTTGACAATATTATTGACATATTAGACAATATTATTGACATATTAGACATATTATTGACAATATTAGATCATATCTTTTAAGAAAAAATTTTCAGTTGGGATAATACAATATTTCCACATATTGTTTCTTAAATCAAAATTAATAGATTACGCAAAATTTTCATAGATGACATAGATTACATTAAATAGATTACATGTAATGTAATCTATTTTAGATTACGCGTAGAGGAACAACCCTGGATAATAGCATAATCGAGCTGAATCTCAACCAAAAAACGAAAGAACAAAATGAAGTGCGTAATCTTTACCCGCTGTTGAAGTAAAATTTCTTTGGCTACTGTGGCAGGTATTACTAAAAAAATTAAATATAAAATAAAATAAATATGTCATATTGAAATTTAAAGTTTCTTTCTAATATTCTTGATAATATAATTTATAACAACGTGAAATAAAAAGCTATATTTGTACATGTTTTACAAAGTCCTACAACGTATTACATACTAAATTTCACGATGAATACATGTCCAATTAATTTAACAACAAGATTTGGTACAACAATTGATGCAGCTTTGCAATAAATTTAGCAAATTTTATGACCTCTAATTTCGTTTTTCAATTATGATAATAATTGAATTGACTTT
>OY856187.1:155570542-155849908 GCA_963693315.1 Diogma glabrata
AGTTCCTCCATAACATTTCTTTAAAAACTTGAGGCATTTTTATTTTTGGGACCACTACTAACATTGATTCTTTAACTTTACCCTTAGAACTTACAGAGTGTAAGTTCTAAGGGTATTCCATTATGTTCCAATGATCAAAGCACACTACCGTTTAAAACGATAGTTAAATAAAAAGCAAAAATTAAGCGTATACAACAACTTCATAAATTTTCATGATCATTAATGTATAAATGCATAAAGAATAAACAGCCATACATACTTTCAATTTTATATATATTCAATGGGCCATATGTATAAAACCTAGTAACTAGGTTTTTTAAGTGTTTACTAGCTTTCGTATGCATAAAAAAGTATTCGAAACTTTACTTTACTAGCTTGCTAAAAAAAAACATCGAATTGTTTTGTTTTTGAGTGCTTGCTATGTTTGGTATGCATAAAAACCAAAGTTTGCTGGATTTATGCTGGTATATACTATAATCAAACTTACAGGCTGATTCTGACATACCCTCACAGATGTAAAAATAGTCATAGCAAAGACTTTTCTCTTAGCTAAGACTAAAACCTCTTAAATGCGATTCTGTATGTAGTCACAACTGTGAGATGTCAAAAAAAAACCTCTTAACGTAAGACCATCAAACATGGTCATCTTAAGCATCATAACTTAAAGTTTCATATTTTTTATTTGAAATCTTGTATGAAAAATTATATTAATAAAGGATAAAATATTAATTATGAATTATTTATGTAATTATTATAAAATTTATAATAATTATCTATATTTTATTTAAGTTTGAATCAAAAATATAAAACAAAATATATATTGATATATATTGATTTTAAATAAAATGGCGATTGAAAATTTCATATTTGCAATATCAAACTTTTACGTCTCATGTTGTTTATGAAAATTTTGCAAATTTTATATAAACTTTAAGGAAAAACAATAATTCTTTTCTAACAAATTTATTGCAAAATAATTAATATATGGTATAATTTTATATTAATTGTATATAAATTATTATAAAATAAAATACACTTTTGATTATTGAAAATGGCGTTTGGTATTTTTACAAACAAAAATTATTGATACCTTAAAAAATTTTATAAAACATAAACTTGATTTTTATAAAAAATTATTATATAATATACCATAATTCTTAATAATAATCTATATGGTATTTTAATTTGTATTTAAATTATTTAAAAAGAAAATATGACATTTTATAATACTTTTGTTTATAAACATAGCCGTTTGAAAGATCTCCAAAATATATTTGTAGAGTTATTATGAGGTTTTTTATGACAACGTTCTCAGAATCGCAATTAAGATATTCCTCTTAAAAAAATTGTCATAACAGAAATAATCATAGCTAAGACCTCTTAACTCAGAATCAGCCTGCTAGTGTCTTATTTACCACACTAAAATTATTACTAGGTTGTTAATTTATAGTTTTTTCTTTTTAAGATGTGATATGAATTCGAAAACAAGCCATATGTATTGAATTTCATCTTTTCATCTTTTTGCACTCAAACAGTTCAGTTGTTGTTTAACTCAATAAAATTAAATAAAAATTCTTATTGAAAATAAAATAAAGTCAATAAAAAGAAGTTAAACAACAAAAATAACATAATTTGATATTTAATTCGATCGTTCTGTTTTTATTGCAATAGTGCCTTACAGTTAAGTGTATAAAATTGATAAAAGGAAGTTATAACTTATAACATATAGTGTAAAGAAATATAAGCTGATATTGAATTATAGCATTAATTCAATAGTTCTGTTGTGATTGCTATAGTGTCTTAATTTGTTTCTGACAGTAAAGGATAAACAGTTGCATTAAGTTTTGTTTCTAGAAGTCTGTATTGTTGCATCTACACTGTTTCTAACTAACAACTGTAGTTTTGCTTAATTTTACAATGGTTTGTGTGACTTGCACCCAACCAATATCTCGACAAAGAAAGGGCGCTAAGTGTGTTAAATGTCTATCTGACTATCATGTCTTGTGTGCTAATATATCTACCGATCTATGGATTCAAATCAAAAACGGATTAGTACAGTGGATTTGTCTTAAATGTCGTCATACTTCACCTCTAAATACTTCTTTACATACCTCAAACCTTGAACAAATAGAAGTAGTTGACGATGATATGAATGACCTTCAGGAAGCCGTTTCTATGTTTTCAAAGGAAATTCTATCGGTAAAACGAAAAAACAAGAGGATTGTGCAAACAGTATTAATTGTCTCGGTCTGAAGTTCGAAAAAATTATTAAAATGTCAATATTTGTCGACGAACATGAAAAAAAGATAAAAACTTTAGAAACTGAGAATAATAAACTTACGAAGGAAATCGCATCATTAAACTTGAAATTCGTGCAACAAAATCAGGCATTCAATTCGGAGTTAAACACAATTAAATCAACTCTTTGCCATCATGAGGAAAACTCTCGTAACCAAAACATTTTGATGCACGGAATACCTATTAAGGAAAACGAAAACCTATTACAAATTGTCAACACCATTCTAGTTTTCCTTAAGATACCTTCTTGCAACGATCATATTATCAAGGCTAACCGCATCAAAACCAAAAGCGAAACAACTATCAAGCCTATTCTGGTCCAGTTTGATCACGTACAAATCAAGGAGAAAATTTTGGACGCCTTTAAAACAATCAAGACAGATTTGAATAGAAATCTTTTGACTACGGATATTGGGTTTATTGAGGTTAATAGTGATGTGCAAAAAAATACATTTTTTATAACAAATCATCTGTCAACATTCATGCAACAGCTATTAACTAAGGCCAAACAGTTGAAACATGTCAAACACTACCAATACATATGGGCTCAAAACGGTAACATTCTTGTTAGAAAGAATAATGCCTCAAAAATAATTAAAATAATATCTGAGGAAACAGTAAATCAGCTGTTGAACAGTAATATGTAAATACGTAATATTCCAGATATGTATTGTTTTTATTTCTAATAATTTTTAGTTCATTTGCTTTTCTTTAATTGATTGAGTTTATGTGATTTTGTATTTTATACTTGAATATTTAACAAATCTGTAGTTTAAATTTTTCTTTTTCTTTAGGAACACATATTAGGACACAAATAAATAAATAAGTGATTTATTGATACATACTAATTTATTTCGTTATATAATGAATATATACTTACAAAATGTAAATGGGTTGCGAACGAAGACAAATCAATTTTACCAAAATATTCTGAATTCGGACTATGATGTTATTTGTTTAGTGGAAACTCGTTTGGATGAAAGCATTTTTAATGGTGAGCTGTTTAATAATAAATTTAATGTTTATCGAAGAGACCGAGACAATACACACTTCCCTAACAAAGTAGGTTTCGGTGGTGGCTGCATGGTTGCTGTCAACAAAAAATTGGCCTCGTTTAGATTACTCGAGTGGGAGTCTGAATTTGAAGAAATATGGGTGTGTTTAAAAACTAATAACAAAAATCTTTACCTTAATACGACGTATCTGTATCCAGAAACAAAACCTCTAGAATACGTTAAATACTTTGACAATATCAATACAATAGTGAATGATAACAAAGCTCACAGTAATTTTATCATTACTGGTGACTTTAATATACCAACTTCTAAATGGTTTTCAACAAACGATAATTCTCTTAAGCCGCTGTATGATTCAAGTATACCTGGTCAAGCACTTATGGAAACAATAAGTTTATCTGGTTTGAACCAGTTTAATGGCATAACCAACTTCAACAATGTAACTTTGGATCTTGTGCTGACAAACCTTGACCCAGGTAACATACAAGTTTCTAATGCCTTGCAAGCTTTGACTAAGGTCGACCGTCATCATCCGCCATTACATATAACTCTCAATCTTTCAAAACAGTCGTTTATCAAGGATAAGTACTTACCTTTTTTTGATTTTAAGAAGTGCGATTATACGGTCCTCAACAATAATATAACTGACATAAATTGGGACAATCTGCTTTGTAGCTTAAATACCAATGACGCAGCTGCGAAGTTTTATTCAATTTTATACAGTCTTATAAATACGAATGTTTCTAAATCTGTCAGAAAGAATGATAGCTACCCACCTTGGTTCTCCAAAAAAGTAATAGGTTTGATTGAACTAAAAAATCATTTACATAAACGATACAAAAAAACACTTGATCCGGAGTATAAAAATCTTTTCTCAATAATCAGAAAACAAGTGCAGCGTGCAATGAAAGCGTGTCATTCTAAATATATCGAGAGTATTGAAGATAAGGTAAAAACTGATCCAAAAATGTTTTTTAGCTATTCCAAAAGCAAAAAAAAGTCCAACAACATACCTGCATCTATGCGTCTTAATGATATAAAAGCAACCGGAGTAGATGAAATAACAAACCTCTTCGCCTCTTACTTCAGTTCTATTTATAACAAGAATGCCATACCTACCGATGACGTCAGTAGTAACCTACAAAATCATCCACAATTCACAGTCTCGGAGGATGAAGTTCTTTTAAACCTAAAACAAATAGATACATCTAAAGGAAGCGGGCCAGATGAAGTACCTCCTATATTTATTTTTAACACAGCTCTATCACTCTATAAACCTCTTGCTATAATCATGAACAAGTCTTTCAACGAAAACACGTTTCCTTCTAGATGGAAAGAAGCAAAGGTAATTCCTATTTACAAGAGTGATGACAGTAGCGATATAAAAAATTATCGACCCATTTCCATTCTAAACTGTTTCGCTAAGGTTTTCGAGAGAGTCATGCACGTTAAACTATTTGGTCTAGTTCAACATTTAATTTCACCCAGACAGCATGGTTTCTTTAAAAAACGGTCCACGTTAAGGAATCATATTGCATTTACCGAGTATGTTTTTGAATCAATCGATTCTAATGAAGGTGTAGAAGTCATCTATACTGATTTCTCTAAGGCGTTTGATAAAGTTGATTTTCAAATTTTATTATCCAAGCTTAGTAATTACAATTTATCTGATTCTACTATTGCATGGTTCAAGTCATATCTATCGCATAGAAAACAACATGTTGTCGTCAACCAAACAAGATCCTTCTCATTTTTTCCAACTTCTGGTGTTCCACAGGGGTCAATACTTGGTCCACTGCTTTTTATCATTTTCATAAATGACGTTCTTGAAATCCTCAAGTGTGAGGCTCTACTTTATGCTGATGATATGAAAATTTTTGTCAGAGTCAAAACACTTGATGATTGTGTTAAACTTCAGCTGGACCTTAGTAATCTGCAATTGTGGTGTGTTGCCAACAACCTTCATTTGAACGTGGATAAGTGTTTCTGTTTAAAGATCAAACCACGACTTTTTCATTGTGGATATACTTACGAAATAGGGAATAACATATTGGCACTCAAAGATAATGTGAATGACCTTGGTATTGTGATGGATAACAAATTTAGTTTCAACCTACATATACATAACATCGTAAACCGCGCATATAAATTTCTGGGATTTTTAATGAGAATAGGATCAGATTTTAAAAATAAAGACTCATTTATCTCCATTTACAACTCTTACATAAGAAGTCTTCTTGAATACAATGCAACCATATGGAATCCTCTCTATCAGATTCATAAAGATAAAGTTGAGAGAGTCCAACGTAAGTTTACCCGGTTTTAAACTTTAAATTAGTCATTTCTAAAGAGTCCTACTTAGACCGGCTTAAACGTTACAATCTAATGTCTCTGGAAACACGTAGAACCTTTATAGACGAAGTCGTGCTATTTAAACTAATTAACCATCTCATTGATTTTTCATCACTGCATCTTATACATTACCGACAACATGACAATTATAAACTGAGAAACCAGCTTTGTTTCCGAATAAATACCTTTGACAGCAATTTACGTAATAACTCACCATTAATAAGAATGCAATGTAACCATAATGCTAAATTTAACAACATTGATTTGTCTTCGCTTACTCTCACACGACTTAAATCAGAACTCAAAATTGTACTTGGAAAATAACAAGCCGTATATTTAAGTTTTAATTTTTATTTTAGGTTTAATTTCAATTTCAGTAATGTTTCTTCAATTTTATTATTTGTTTTCAATTTACTAACTCTAGTTTCTTTCTATTTTGTTTCTTTCGATTTCTTTTATTAGCTTTA
The DNA here is from genome assembly GCA_963693315.1 of Diogma glabrata. Classification (NCBI taxonomy): domain Eukaryota; kingdom Metazoa; phylum Arthropoda; class Insecta; order Diptera; family Cylindrotomidae; genus Diogma; species Diogma glabrata. The sequence continues at coordinate 155,576,676 of OY856187.1, forward strand.
TATACTGTATTTAAACTACTACTAGCATGTAATTGGATGATGTATCCGTATGCTATGTTTTTGTAAATAAATAAATAAATAAATAAATCTATATATATAAAATTCTCGTGTCACAGTGTTTGTAATTAAACTCCTCCGAAACGGCTTGACTGATTTCCATGAAATTTTATGTGTATATACGGTAGGTCTGAGAATCGGTCGTAAACTATTTTTTATACCCTTAAGTGTTAAGGGGGGCCCTCCCCCCAAAATTTTTTTGTATTTTTCAGACAAAATTTTTTATTTTTATTTTTTTATGATTTGACATTAAAAAATACATATAATCCCTAATTTTCCCCCTTCTACCACCAACCCCCATTTTTTAATTGCGATATTAGTACTGAAATACTCTTCAATTACTCCTCCGAAACGGCTTGACTGATTTCCATGAAATTTTATGTGTATATACGGTAGGTCTGAGAGTCAGTTGTAAACTATTTTTTATACCCTTAAGTGATAAGGGGGGCCCTCCCCCCAAAAATTTTTTGTATTTTTGAGACAAAATGTTTTATTTTTATTTTTTTATGATTTGACATTAAAAAATACATATAATCCTTCATTTTCTCCCTTCTACCACCAACGCCCATTTTTTAATTGCGATATTAGTACTGAAATACTCTTCAATTACTCCTCCGAAACGGCCTGACTGATTTCCATGAAATTTTATGTGTATATTCGGTAGGTCTGAGAATCGGTTATAAACTATGTTTTATAGCCTTAAGTGATAAGGGGGGCCCTCCCCCCAAACATTTTTTGTATTTTTCAGACAAAATTTTTTATTTTTATTTTTTTATGATTTGACATTAAAAAATACATATAATCCCTAATTTTCCCTCTTCCACCACCAACCTCCATTTTTTAATTGCGATATTAGTAGGTACTGGAATACTCTTCAATTACTCCTTCGAAACGGCCTGATCGATTTCCATGAAATTTTATGTGTATATACGGTAGGTCTGAGAATCGGTCGTTAACTATTTTTTATACACATAAGTGATAAGGGGGGCCCTCCCCCCCAAAATGTTTTGTATTTTTCAGAAAAAATTTTTTAATTTTTATTTTTTTATGATTTGTCTTTACAAAATACATATAATCCCTTATTTTCTCCCTTCTACCACCAACCTCCATTTTTTAATTGGGATATTAGTACTGGAATACTCTTCAATTCTCAGTAGTCAACAACTGATCAATCTATTAATCTATCTATCTATTTTCTATCTACATATCTATATATGATAAATACAAATGCAAATGTTCGTTGGTTCAAAATAGGCAATCTAGGAATGTAATGGATCGATTCTCTTGAAATTTGGACACAATGTTGCATTCAGAAAGGTTATTATATAGGTTTTTTTAGCGATATGCGTTTCATATAGGAATGTAAGCTGTCGACAAGCGGCCCTCACCTGCATTAATCTCAATTCAATCTTTTTATGGTCGAGTTTCACTTAAAGACTTAATTTAATCGATTAGTTATGTATGGGTGATCTGATCACCCATATATAGTTTTGTCCAATTTATCAACCATATTTGCTGATTACCGGTTAATTGTATAACCACTCCAGTGTCCAGTGTTATTGTGTAACCAGTGTGTTTATGTTTGTTAATGACTTTGTATAACAACACTTTGACCTAAATGGAAGTAGTGCTAACCACTAGACCATTCAACACATGTGTACATACATTTATATACATACGGTCATAAAAATGTTCTATTTCATTTTTGCTCATTGCATGGAAATTGGCTCTATTGTATATTTTACCAAATACTTCTACACGGAATGGCATTTTGATAAGTTTTTTGAAAACCAGATTTCAAAAAACGATTTTGTGCATTTGTTCAAAACAGCAGTTGACATGATGTATGTGATACATATATAAGTTTCAATAGGTCAGGTTGACAAAACGCCTGCTTGAGAACATATGAGAAGATTCAATGCTCGGACAATAAACGAAGTGACAATTAATAAAGTCGGCAATAAATTTCAACCGGGATATAATTTTTGTCAATAAAAGAGGGATTAATGATTCGAGGCGAAGATTTCCACATTTGGAAATGCCGTCAATTGTTTCACCAATACATGGTAGATATGTATGCAAAAACATTCGAAACAGAACGTTTAATATTCATTCGATTAAATCAAACCAAGCTTTTCTCTGAAGTACCAGTATATTTGCGAGAGCCAATTTAATATGACGGTTATTCACAACTAACGCACACACACAAAATCATCTCAAATGCACACGGCAAATATCCGATGCCAGCTTCGATAAAGATTTGTAGGAAGTTGTGACAAAAAATATGTAACATGAGCTTTCCAGAACACTGAATCCACTGAATCCAAAGTACGCAAAGTGATATCACCAAGGATTCAGTCAGTTACACGAAATTCAGTTACATGAAACGATGATCCTTTATATAAAAGAAGAGCCGCAGCAGATGGCGGTAAGGTAACAATATATAGATATGCGAAACGGGAACATGGAAATAGTTCCATAAACATGGATGGTTGTTCCATATTAATCTTTTGCTACAAAAAACATACAGATCGCACATAAACTTGGAATACGGTATATACGTCAAATCAGTCAAATACGTAAGTTAGAAAGTACTTTAATAAAGGCAACATTTCAGTTTTAGCGTGCTACAATGAAGCAGCACTGGGATGTATGTATCATTCATCAATGACACGTGCAGCACTTCACCTCCAAACTGAGTTCGAGCTATGTTTAAAATCATGCTGACCGCTTACTGTTCTTCATCTACAAGAACGTTATGGGAAAAAATATAAATCGCACATGGTTGATGATATTTCCTGTCCTATATAGCAAAATGATTGAAGATCTGTGCGTAGTATTTGCGAACTTAGTTCTCAATCAATTATTAATGCTACCGTCGAATCGATCTGCTCCGTCGGTCAATGTGAAATTACGTCGTTAATATAAATACAATACTGATGATTAGGTTTAATATAAGTACAATACGGGTGATTAGCGATTCAATTCAAAAGATCACAATTGTCAATTAAATTGATGTTTGCAATCACCATAAAAAAAGATCACACTCAATCATTAAAAGTGCGCGCTTTAGATGTAGAACGGATTGATTTTCGTATGGACAATTATGTTGCGTAGATAGAATAGAGGCATAAAACTAGATAACCTCTATATCTGAACCAACAATGGAGCCACAACAAATAATGTATAACCTGCAGAAGCATCGGGAAATTGAACATTAGAAACCTGTAGGTTCTCTTTTCTTAGTGAACAATCAGCACATTGAACATATGGGTACTGCGAACATTTGTAAATCTATTTATGTTCTATATTATGTTATATATAGAGATGACACACCTCTACTAATTCAACAAGTTGCTTAAATTTTTTTTTGCTTACTTGAAAACTTATTTGATCGCTAATTTTTCATATATCCGAACTGATCAGTAAGAGTGCTGATTATTTTTCATCCATATTTTTAAAAAGATAAATTAAAAATTATGCGATCATTCTCATTACCACTTTTTGAAATCATTGCTACTACGTCAACAAAATGTCTGTGCACAAGCTTTATTTATAAGCGTAGCAAAGCACGCCGGGTCCTGCTAGTAAATAAATAAATAAATTTATTGGTCTTTTTATTCTGATTTGGAAGATGAAATATGTTTTCGTGCATGTAAATTTTACAAATTGCGTAAACCGGATGAAGGAACAGTAAATTTTAGACACCATTAGAAATAGTAAACTTTTAAGACATGTAATTTACTCTTCTTGAAATAACTGAAGCAGAATCGACCCAATCTTCATAGTGAAGTAATTAATATTAACAACTCGGAATCAATGAGATGCAATACCTATAACGAATGGTGTCACTTACAGACTTGTTGTTCGTTCATAATGCTTCTTACTTCTGGTTCAATGTACTTTGTACGTTTTTTTTCAAAATTTTATGTGCTTATACACTTTGGCTTTTAAATAATCGTTCAAGTGTCAGCGAAATGCGGAACATGCAAAATGATTAGCAAATGAGACGGATCAAGGTTTAACGCGACCCATGCCAATAAGAAGTGATTTACGTAAAAATTTTAAGTCAAAATTGTCACATACAAAATATGCCTACATGCTGATATTTTCGAGAAAAACAATCATATAGTTTTAAAACTGCGTGAAAACTGTGTTTTTTTGCCTACAGTGCCCTCTAGTACTCACATCGATACTACTTCCATCACGCGGTCAGAATTAATTGAAAGTGTATATTTTGAAATAAATTTAAAAAAATTGGAAAATCGATTTTAAATTTTTTTAAAATTAAAACTAAGGGAGAAAGAAAGCTACCCTTAAAATTTTTAACAAATATTTTTGTCATGTGAAAATCGTGAATATTTCTAATGCATTGATATTTTTTAAAAATTTTACTACGAATAAAAAGATATACGTATTCAAGGATTACGCGATATATACGTGTTCGAGGATTTTTTTTTGGAAAATATAGCGGTTCCAAATATGGAGAATTTCGTGATTCGAGTCGAGTCGATAGTCGAGTTATTTTTAAATATTCATAAATTCGGTTCTATTAAAGATAGAAACTTCTAGTTTGTTGTATGTTAAAGTTAAAAGATTTATCAGAGCTTTGCAGTTTTCAATGATTGTACAATACCGACGTTTTATACCAGAATTTGATTATATTGCTAAGAGCCTGCATAAGCTTCCAAGAAAAGATAAAGCAAATGAAATAAATCGATGAAATTGATGGGAAAGAGAAAGTAATACCTTATTACTCGAAGACACTGTTCAAGCGAGAAAGGGATTATTGTGCAACCCACAAAGTTTTGCTGGCTATAGTGCTATGTGTGAAACATTTCCACAAACACTTGAAATTCCATTTGAGTAGTGATCATGGAGCATTGAGTTGTTTATTACAATTTAAATACACGGTGGGGTAGGGAGCACGATGGATCAAACGCTTACAGGCTTATAGGCTTATTAACTTACAGGCTTATTCACTGCACATGGAAATGTTAACGAATGCCAGGTAGAATGCAAGCACTGTAACCGGGCCGAAAGCTAGGAAAACATTATTGACGTGAGGCTTACGTAAATGAAAAAGGAGAAAAACCTAGACAGTGTCATATTGGTCATAATGGAACAGCCTCTGTAAGTTCTAAGGGTAAAGTTAAAGAATCAATGTTAGTAGTGGTCCCAAAAATAAAAATGCCTCAAGTTTTTAAAGAAATGTTATGGAGGAACCAGTGGTGGTCAGCTGGGTATTAACAAAACCCTTGACAAAGTACGACGTAGATTTTATTGGTCAGGAGCATGCCAATTGGTAGTGGGATGGTATCGTGGAATAGCTATTGCAAAAGGACCTATACGAAGAAGTTATGGTAATATGAGGCAGTATAATATGGGAGCGACATTTGAGATAATTGCAATGAATGTAGCTGGACCATTTCCGGCTACTGATAGCATCAACAAATATGTGCTAGTCATAATGAATTATTTTAGCAAGTGGCCAGAGGTGTGTGTCCAATACCGATCAGGAATCAAGAACCATAATAACTGAGCAGCAATAAGCAATTAGATTCATACAGATCAAAAAAAGGAATTTTGAATCTACAATATTTCAAAAATCTTGGAATCAATAAATCCAGAACAACTGCTTCATATCCCTATACCTGAGTCAAAGAATTGATTTTCATGTTTTATGTTCATCTAGCACATTAAAGGGTAGATTACGGAGAAGCATTACTGGGTTGAAGCATTAGAAATTGCAGTCCAGCATATGATCACACCGTACATTAAGATCGGTCTGATCACCGAGATGTAAAATCATTGGGATATGTAAGGTGCAAGATTCCATATTTTTCCATGTCTTTTTCACATGAGTATAGATAGTGCTACTGTAACTTTTTCGGCTCTTTCTGTGATATTTGATTTCCAGGTGAGTCCACCTAGGTACTCAGCACGTACATAGGTAATTTGCCAGTTCTGTAAGTGCAAGATCACTTCCCTCCAAAGCAATGGAGCCAATATTAGGGATTCTCTGCTTCCTGGCAAAAAGAATCACTACTGTTTTTGCAGGATTATTTTCTAACCCACATTTTTGGCCCATGTCAATTTCATTGCAAGGGTAGTTGGGACTGGCTCGTCTAATGTACTTTGACTAGAATCGCCACTTGATTATTTTATTCAATGCCAACCCCCCCATGTTATTTGTTAAAGAAACCTAAATGGCAAGGTGACGGAGATTTATATCAAGATAAAGATATGAAAGTCAAAGATGTAAAGCAAAATCAAATCAAGCAAAACAAAGATTCAAAGTAATTTTAAGCCCTTTGAGTCTATAAAAGCATAAAAATTCTAAATTTTTCATAAGAACTACTCTAATATAAGAACCACTCTAATATAAGAACACCTCAAACTCATCTTCTTTTCTCCCGTTCTAGTCTGGCCCAAAGCACATTCAATGTTTTAAGGTTTCGCACTTGAGAAACTCTAGATTTTTTTCGAAAGCATAGTTCTTAAACAGCAAAAGTTCTTTTCGTTTATCGTTCTCAAGACTGTAATTCTAACTTTACCAGACTAAAGAAACGTTTTTCGCTAATTTTGGAGTTTTAAATCCCTTTGTGTCTTTAACATATTCAATAGCAACAAAAATAAAAGCCGGATACCAAATTATAACAGGAAAAATACTAAACCTAACAATTGCATTTCCTTATAGTTTAACTGTAACGAATACAAATTAATCCAAATATAAATATTAATGCTGAGAACTACATGTTATTTGCAAGAATTATGATAGAACAGAGGAGTAATTCTTGTATTCAATAGTCATTAGTGATGTCAACTATTTAGTGAACATAGTTAACACACATTTGGTTATACTCCCGGCAGCCTGTTGCACCAAGCCACGAGGCATCAATTTATCAAAACAAATGTTTCTAGCATAATTCGATATACTCATTGCCAAGGCATACCATCGCTAGTAAGAGGAGCGCCTTCGATTATCACACATTTGTAATAAGCTCATTAAATAAGACAAAACAGTGTGTTGCTTGAGCGGTGGAATCAATGATTCATCGCAAAAATAAAAGACTGTGTAAGCCGCAGTTTCAAATCAGAAACGTAATAAAAACGATTCACGGCATGCCCATGACTAATAATAAGAAATACGCCAACGAATTCAATCAGTTAATTTTACACCCCAAAACATTGGAAAAACATAGAGGAAAATCTCAAAAACAATACACAAATTGCCATCTGATAGCTGAAAGCAATCTACAAAAGATTACGTATCAAATCTACGAAAACCTTCAAAGCTCTTATGACAAATAGTCTATCGCCAATTGTTCTGAAAAGAAATTGGGCTGCATCTTCATTCTTGCATGTCTGACTAATGAAAGATCAAACATAAAAGGTTTCGAAGTTTTAGAAGAAATTTTTACTTAAATACGGGTTCTGAATAAAGATTTTTTTTCTTCAATAAAACAACTTATTTCACTTTCATGTAAACAAACACAAAAATATAAAATAAAATGAATATTTTAATATTGAACTTCTTTTTATAATTATTAACATAAAGTTCTACAAATTTACTAAATAAATAGATAATTTGGAAATATATACGAAGATATATCACAAATAAGTTATTTATTTGACAACTCAAAAAAGTTTGTTATTTAAATTCCTAGTAAACGCCATAGCAACAATCTAGTGCGATGTTTTTTAATACTATCCTCCTAGTTTAGTTCATACTCAAACCAATTTTTTACTATACTAGCAATTTTGTATTAAACTAGGTAGTAAAGTTTAACTAGTGTTTACTAGTTTTTATACATATCGCCCAATATTTATTTAGCCAGATGACTCAAATGCAAATTGCAAAAGATAGTAGCAATATAACTTTAAAAAACTGCGTTATAGATCAATTTTTTACAATTCGTATAAAAAAAATTTTATTATTTTTATGAATTTGTAAATAAAAAAAAAATAATTTTAATGGTATTTAATAAAAATTAAAAAAAAAACAATAAAAAAATATGTACCATACCAGGAGTTGAACTCACTACCTACAGCACATCAGTCGAGCACGATATCCACAACGCAATTTGAAACGTTAAGGAATGATAGATTGATAAATGATAGAAATGCTGACGGATCAGTTTAATCTACTACCTACGGAAAATTCTCTGTGAGGTGCGCCTAAAGAAGTTTTCACTTCAAAAACTTTCTTTTCAAAAATTCAAACCAAAAGAAAAAATTAATTGCTTGTGGTTTGAAAACCACAGAACACAAACAGGGTCATGTTCATTTTCTGAGCGTAAGAATTACACAATCTACTGCGAAGGCCCAAAAATCGTAAACCCTGGCATTGGGACAGTAGCTACCATTTTATCTTTTGCTGTCAATAAGAAACTAGTCATTTTTGATTACTGGGTAGACATTTTAAAAATAACTTATGAAATCACAAATCTGTTGATACTCACCCTCACCCAACACCATAAATCCCTTCTGTAGCGATAAAAACATACAAACTTTATACTTTTATAAGTTTTGATTAAAAAGTCGTAAAACGAATTAAGTTTTATATATTCCTTAAACCATATTCACACTAATCGTTCATTAATCTCCCACCAAACTTAAGGACAGTAACACATCATAGATAGGTGTGGTAACTTTGGTTAATTTTATTATGTATGTGCACCAACTGAAAACAAACAAAATATTTTATATATTCCTGGAAAAACCGTAATTCAAGAAAATTTATATTCTCTGTTCATTTTGTACGAAAATCTAATTTTTAATGCTTTTAAATGGGTAGTCGTGGTTCGGTTGGAAAAAGCATAAAAATAATCTAAACTACCTTTTTATTAGTTTTTATTTTATCCTTAAAATGGACATTAGAATAGGATAACATGTTATTAGTATTATTATTATTATTAACATCGTTTGTTAAGAATATGAGCATTTTATGGTGTGCACACGAGAAAATACCAGAAACTAATAAACACAAGAACTAGGAAGGAGAATAAGGAAGACCGGAAAAACAAACAATAATTTTATATGTTCAACGAATGCTATAAAAACAAAAAATTTATGGAGTTTTGGGGTGGAATTACTTAGTTTTTCGATTATGCTGGTAGGTTGTTACCGGTTATCAGGTTCGTTTATTTGGATGCTTCGATTTTAATGATGTTTGTTAAAACAAATACAAAAAAAAAGCAAAAACACAAGGATCCTGATATAAAAATAAAATATTAAATTCAAATAATTGGTTTCGTTCGAAACAAAATTGAGGTAATTTTCTGATATTAATTTTTACCAAATGTTTCGTTCGTAATTTAACTTTTGACCTTTGGGGAAAACGATTTCCATTAGCGCAAGTTTTACGATGAACAATAATATAAAAATATCAATTTAATTTCTTTGTCTTAAATATTTTGTTTTATGCTTATTGCTCTTGAAATGTGGTACCTAAGACAAAACATCACACATACATTATATTAGTTTGACAAATTACCAAAGAAATTTCGTTAATCATTTGGAAAAATTAATAAAATGTTGATTTATTTTTTTTAACGTTTCGTTAGGAAACAAAAGTGGATTTAATTTTCTTATATTTTTTTTTGTAATCTATTAGTGATATATAGAGGGCTGAAACCGTAAGACTCTGCAGTACTTGTCTAAGTTACAGTATTGTATTTCTGTACATATGTGCATTGTACATACATTTGAGTGTATTCTCTGAAAATTTCAAATCGATTCGGTAAACATTTTTGGAAATGAACGCATATTTTTATTTGTATTTGTATAATTTGTATATGTTTAAGCAATACCTGAGTGAAGCGTTTTCATTGTATTCGCATACATAAAACGGAAAAATAGAAGGTCTATTTTATACCTAAAACCTTAATTTAGTAATTTCTTATATCAAGCAAGTGAATTTGGCAGTTGAAACAGTCTTATTGTCTAGAAATTGTTACTTTCTAGAAATTTAATGCAAAAAATTCATGTAAACGTTTTTTGGAACATTGAAAGTGTTTTTCTCGTTCGTTTGAAAAACGGGGATTTTTTTTTTATTCAGCCACCCGCCATTTTGCCAAAAATCACAATTTATTCACTAATAGATATTTTTTATTTTAAATAATTTAAGCCGGAGATATCATGCTCACCACCAGACACCTTTTTGGGGGACCTCCAGGATACAGTCTATACTCTATAGCAGCGCTGCATCTCAACTTTACAACATATATTAATACTTGTATTTGTCAAATAAAAATCGTAAATAAACAACCTATTTTGGCCTTACAACTGCTTATAACTGCGTATATATAGTTTTGCAGAAGGGCGTTATGTCTTAAATTCCAATTTGCATTTTTTCTAAAAATAATTAGCACAGAATATATGTATAAAGAGGATGATGCTGATAAGTTGGGGCTCCAAATGTTTTAACTCCTTACTGCTAGAAAAAGGAAAAAAAAACAAGAATAAACTGTTTAAGGAAAATTCTTTTGATTTTGCTGGCCAACTCAAATGAAATCTAATTTAATTACAACCAACATCATGAATGTTGTCAGCAATCCGAAACCATACATAAATATCTTCAATCTTATATATTTCAATTCGAATACTATTTAGATATTTTAAGTGAAAAGTGGTTTGGAAGTATTTAATCTACAATTGGGAGAGGTGATTACCAACTCAGTCGACCAATGTATTTACAATCCTACTGTTCTAGTTAAAGTGCTGGGAATCAGGGTTTTACCATGAAATCAACTAACTTAAAATAAAAACTACCACAATTTCAAAAATGTAAATGTATAAAGCAAAAACATGAGACTTTGTTATTAACAAGTTCTATGTTCTGTTTCGGCGCCATTGTTGTAACAGTCCTATCTGGGCTTGCATAATGTAACAAAAACGGATAGCTTCTCGTCTGGGTGGGTTGGAATTTTTATAGAGTGAATAACTTATTAAGCTTAAAATAAATTAAATTATACGAGCGAAATAACTAAGGACAGCAAAGAATCAACCTTCTAAAACTACCTTCATCATCCTTTAAAAAAAATTATTGTGCATATTAAATACTTTCAAGATTATTTCATTTCATTAAATCTTAGAAAAACAGGAACTATTATTACAAAATATTTAAACTTGATCTATTTAAGTATTCGATATTACTAATGCATATTTATTATGAAAAACAAATTATCAATTTGATAAATAATGTAAACAACAATTATGCTCAAATACTTTCCCAGCAAGCACTTGGCGGAACTGCAATTAGATGGGTTCTACCAAAGAAAACAAAACGAAAACGTAATAATAGTTATAATTAATAACAATTAAAAATAAAGATCAAGGTCGCAAGGGTGGTATACGTTAACCACCGCTAATAATTGTAAGAAAGTGGCACCGGCAAAAACGGCCAGGGTGCCGATGTAAGGGTTGTGCAGGACAGCACTTTTAACAGAATTGTTGAAATAGGTATAAAAGTCACTAAGGGAGTGTTAAAGAGCAGCTATATTTTATGAATCGACTCGGTGATTGTGGTAAACTGGCTTTCTTTAAATCTAGATTTGAACCCAATATATTATTCAAACAGTTTACTCTGATTTTACGCGAACCAAACACTTCCGCTACCCCAGTCAACCATTTTCTTCCCATTTCTCTTCCTTAAACCAAGATAAAGTGAGGCAAGTGTCCTAAAATCTGCATGGTCAAGACTGTGGTTGGTCGCTGGCGTGGTACTCTGGAAACCGGTGCCCTTTAATTTGAATCAATGCCTTGTTGTTGTGGACCAGTTTCCTTTTTAAATTAACTTTTGTAAGTGTGTAATTGTAATATGTATAATAACCTGACTAGGTAGCATTTTGTAAAGGCTTAGATCTAAACCGGATAAGCCTCTTCCTACCACTGATAAGACTGGATTAGGCAGTCTGAGTAGGTACTGACCAATTATGAAACCCCAACAATCTAAACCGGATCAGGCAGCCCCACTAGAATCGTACCAGGACCTGGTAATTTAAAATAGGAAATCTACTACTACATACATTACAAAATGTCCAATTTTTGTAGAAACATTTTATAAAAAAATATTTCAACTAAATCTTATATCTAAAATGGATATTTTTTTGTGCCGGATATATTCCATACAGGAACGTAGGCTGTTCTTCACCTGTATTAAATCATTAATTCACTGAATTTTATGGTGAGTTTTACTTGAAGACTTAATTCAATCGATTAGTTTTATATGGGTGATCAGCTGAAAGTTTTTCCAATTTATCAACTATAGTAGTTGACTATCGGTTAATTGGAGAACCGGTGTGTCGATGATTGTAAATGTTTTGCTTAGAACGCTTTGACTTAGATGTGAGTCGGACCCGGATCCTCCGAGTTCGAAGTCTGGTGTGCTACCTCTAGGCCACTCAACACACAAAATGGATATTATACTATAGTGAATTTCAACCAAATGAAATTTAGTCGAATTAAGTAAGGCAAAAATCAAAAGAAATAGGGCATACCTTAATTGGAAAATCATATATGATTCTGATCCGGCCCTGATCTAGCATTTATCGGGTTGTGCCGGATAAAACCAAATGGGACATGCACTAGTAGTCACATCAGGTATGATTTCTGGATTAGGGACTGGATGCAAATATCCTATTAGGGCTTACCTTTATACACCCTTAACCGACTCTGATCATAATAGTGGATACCTGGAAAATTGCTATTTGGGAATATTTTTTATATTGCTTTTGTCATGTATTCCTAAAACATGCATCCCTAATGCACAGTAAAATAATTAATATATAACGGACGCACAACAGTTATTAATTGGAGGAGAGCAGTGGAAAGTGTAGGAGCAAGATATGCAAGGGTATGGTAGAGGAAAGGGAAAGAAATGTGTAAGCGTGGTGGTAAGACTTTTAATGTGAGAGAGTTAGTTTCCTTATGTTAAGCTTGATTTTTTTTAAGTTATAACTAAAGTGAAAAACAGTTGCTGTAGCTCAACTTCAAATATTGATGTCATTTGATCACATAAACCCTCCAAGTTCAATACGCAAACCAAATAGAACGTACACCACCAGCTGCATTGAGACCTTAGAAAAATTACTTCAAATATATTTTTCCGGGCACAACAGAAGTGAACACGGAAAATCATGCCAACGAAGACGTACAATTTACAGATCCGGCAAATAAAAGTATTGTGGATCAGTTAACCAACACAATAAATAAATCGTGATTAGCTAAAAAATCTATCAATTCTATAAAAATACGGCGGCGATGGTATTTTTCCGGTTTTTCTGTAAAAACAAAAACGAGAATCATTCTTTCATATCTCATGAGTATGTTAAAAATAAACCTTAGCCATTTATCATATATGGAAGGAAACTAAAGTCGTTTTTACAAGAAAGCCACTTAAGGAGCCAAATAAAGTCAAATCATACAGACCAAGCAGCCTTACAGTTTCACATCTGTCATGAATGTCTTAAACAAAACCCTCTCAACTCTAGCCAGCACACCTATCAAACAGGGAAATCTACTGAAACGGCCTTGCCCAAAATGGTGAAAGAAAATGAGAGCATCTTAAACCACAAAAAAACACTTGTTTGTGGGGCATTTTGTTACGACCCTGTTTCTGGCGATGAATTGGTTGTTGTTTGTGGACGGTGTGACTTTGAAAGAGGGCATATGTAAGCAAATGTAATTAAAATCGGCAATTGGTACAGAGGAGAGTCGATTGGCATTGAATGTGATAGGTGGTCATTAATAATATTTTCTCATGTGTGATTTTTTTACAAGCGAGTTGTAAAAAATTAATATTTAATCGGCGTGTTTTATTTTCGGCGTATTATTTTGTTGAAACTTTGCTCAGCTTAAAATTAAATGAGATAATTTTTAGTCGAATACATATTTCGTGTATTACTAATATTTTGCCAAAAGAACCATTTTTAATTTATTACAATTTTTAGTTGAAATTATTAAAGCAAAAGAAAAGACAATTTGTATGTATGTTTTGTCAATAAGATTCGCGGAGAACGAATTTGTTGGTTGAGTCATTTTATTTTCTAATTAAATTTAAGGTTGTTGGTTAACAAGGAAAAAAATGATATTCCTGTGTTATTTGTCCTGTGCAAATGGCGGTCATACGGGATTATAAAAATAAAATGATCGATTGTTTGTATTTGGAAAATTTAGTACTTCACGCCAACAAATTACCTTGTTACTTTTATCAAAGCGAAACTATTTCACTAAGAAAAACTAAAACCCACTATCTTCATCATCGTTTGAGGATATAACGGATCATCAGTTGATGTATCTCGGCCAAATTCAACAATTGGCGACCGTCAATTTATTACAACATTCAACATATTCCCTACCAAACCAGCAATCGCCTTTGCTTTGTGGCGTAGCAAATTAATTGCTTTTCACAAATATTTTACTTAATTTGATTCACAATCGCCTTTGTTTTGTGGCGCAACCAAATCAACACACTATCCATATTTTATGAAATTTAAATCATCAATCGCCTTTATTTTGTGGCACAACCAATTCATATAATTAATATAACAAATATGATAGGCTAGGCAGGGCAAACGTGCTGAGCTGTGGAGTCTGGACTATCACGGTAGATAGGCAGACACAAAGAATATCGGCCTTTTTCCGTAGCTGTTCCATAACTGAGCATTGCAACGGTTAAATCAACTGAGGACAACTAAGCCAGAATATGCATATTAAGACTTTGGTGTGATGCTATTAAGGTTCTGGTTCTTTCAGGACCCCCTTTATACAGAATGTCCCAGCCCTTCAATGAAAGACCCGCGACTCTGTTTTTAATATTGTAGGGTTTTTGAATTATTAATATATTTGTATTCAACTATTTAGCAAGTGAAGCCATGAGATTATATAACCCACTTATGCTTTGTTGCAGATTGATTTGTCGAGGTTCCCTTGCCGATTAAATATTGCTTTTGCACTATCTTCATCGAAAATCGACAGAGGTTTTATCCTTAGCCAATTTCTTTCCACCCGCACGTTCCATTTGGAATTGTTCAAGCCATTTTGACGTCCGAGACCACCCAATAAAGCCGTCTCAGATTGTCTATGACATGGAATTCAGATTAGATCACACAACTTCATTGCTGAAAGCTTTGCTCCTTCCCATGGAATGCAATGCCATGGAATTTTCTCCACCAACCAGTTCAATGAGAAGTTGTTTGAATATCGGAAATAAAGTTTTCCTTCTTTTATCGACACCCCATCAAAGGCTGGCAGAGTTCCTGTTTGGTTTAGCATATTTTCAAACAGGCGTTGCTGGATCAAATTGCTTTGATCCTGGCTGATAATTCCATTGTTGGATTCAACAATTCCAACTAGCCCTCCCTTGACTGCACTAGCATAGCTTGATGCAACCTTGTTTGGACCCGTCGTCGACTTTGATGGAATCTTTGAGATATTATCACTTGAAAGCTTTTCCGCTTTTGTGCTTCAAGACCTCAAGGTGAGTCGTGTCGTCATCCCCTTTTATAGGAATTCAATTCCTTCACAGCTAAGCCTAATATGACCCATACAAAGGCTCGCCATGTGACGCGGGACCAGGGTGATCGGTAGACGAATCTGTTCGATCATGTCAGCCCTAGTGTCTAAGAGGGGTGTTGTTGCAGAGGGACCGCTAGATGTAGTGGCCTGCTCTGCAATACCTATTTGCAGTGAGGAGTCAGCCTTATTTTTATTCTTTTTCGCCTCACTGAACTCCAATCGTTTTTCCTCTTCCTCTTATTTCCAACTGTTACAGTGGTCTCGGAAGCATGCATCTCCGAGGATTTGTTGACCTCCGATTCCAACTGCACCAGATGGAGATCTTCCAGAGACTTGTTTAAATTTCCAAGAGCCATGTGTGACACGACCCGAAGATTTTCACAAGCCCCAGAGGGGAGTAGAGGTGGAGTTGTTGCCAGATTTTGGAAAGTTTACAGTGGACATATTACCGTCCACTGAATGTTCTTTTGGTTTTTTTTTGTAGTGTTTTGGGACGTTGTGCTGCTGTTATGTGTAACTGTGATTTTTTTGTGTTTTTGTTTTTATTTTTTTTTTAAAATTATTGTAAGATTTTCCCATAATGCATATATTTATGGGTCGGCAAGACGGTCTAATCAAGCAGAGCTGCATTACTTGACCAAGTCAGTCACAACACTGCAGGGGGAGACTGAGGGGGTGGGCGTGTCGGTTTTGGCTTCTTCGACCTGCTGGGCCGCCAGAGTCTTCTTTTTATCACCTTTTCTTATGGATCTCCGAACTGACTTATAAACAATATACGCGTACAATTTCGCAATTTGTACTAAGCGGCAGGTATAATCTCTCGTTCCCGCAGACTAGAGCTAGTTTAGGGTTCAATATCGAACTAGGTACACGGCCTGCCATAACCATCCAATGGAACTAGTTCTCCTCTACACTTATAATTCACTTTTAATTCACCCTATATTCTTTTTTAATTTACTTTTTGTCCACTTTTAATTCCTTTTTACTTGTTTTTTAATTCACTTTTAATCCACTTTTAATTCACTTTAATTTCACTTTTAATTAACTTTCAATTCACTTTAAATTTACTTTACATTACTTTTAATTCACTTTAAATTCACTTTAAATTCACTCTAAATTCACTTTAAATTCATTTTATTCACTATTGAAAGTAGTTGTAAGATAATTTCGTTTTAAATGTTGGAAAAATGTAATGTAACTCTTTCTTCCGTTCCCGGTTATTGGTTTGAAAAGTATTTTCAGTTTCTGGAACAAAATTAGAAAGTATTTAAATTAGTACTACCAAAAAGTTATCATTATTCGGCTCTAACAGTTAAATTTCGTTCACCTTAAAACAGTGCAGCTTTTAATGGTAACGTTTTAAATTAAAGTTCCACAATCCATCTCAAAGGTCAAATGAGCATTTGCAGAAAACAGTTGCACTGCCGACACCGAGGCACTGCGGAGTGGTTTCCAGGATTGTACAAGTAGCTGGGGAGTACAAAATGGTGATCTGTATGTACCAATGGTTGCAACAGTAACTAAGGAGTACTTGATAATATATGGACAGTTATATTCAACCTAAAATTGTGTGGTTTTAAGGTGATCAAAAATAATCCCAGCTCTATTAACAATATTTTTTCTTTATATTTGCTCGAAATGGCGTAGCATCGAAATCAGGCTGCAATTAAAGTTAAAGACAATATTGTGCATTATATAAAAAGGTTCATCTTCCATGTAATATTAATTTGACTTAAATGAATAAAAAATATTGCGACGCTGATGCATAGCCTAACTTCACCAAATCTCTGGAAACATAATGTTCTGGATATATTCTGAGCTAAAATACATTAAATACTTTAATTAATGGCTAACCAAATGCTAGTCCATCTATAACCAATGTTATAGACTTCGCGTAGTTCTAATTATAAAAACATTCAAGGCAGCTATAGTATCCCAAAAAATATAAATTCTGTTGCACGATTAAAAGTAAACAAATTTTTTCCCGTAAGTGACAAACCGGTAAAATTGGTGCAGAACAGATTCATGAAATTTTTATCGAAAGACTGAGATAACTTCAATTAAATGACTACAGGTAAATGGAAGACAGATTTATGGAGACCATTTAGTTAACGTTGGCTGACAAAATATTTACTGAAGGCAGTAGGCAAGAGGGAAATTTTTTTCGCCTAGGCGACTGTCAACCTGAATACTATACACCTGGTAGGGGAAACAGAAAGGGGTTAAATCACATACAGAATGCTGGATGAACGCCAAATAATCTTAATCACGGAGCACCACCAGACTATCAAGTATTCGTTAGAGCCTTGAGTGTATACACCATCGCGTGTAACCAATCAAAAATATTAAGGTGAAGGAAGCAACCGAATACTGTTCGCTGTTCTGTCATTTAGTGAATGAGATAGTACACCTTTACAAAAGAAGGTAGCATCTGGAGATAAAGAAGTATTAAGGAAATAATTCAAGGAAATAACAAGTTACAATAGACTTTCGTTTTGATAGCTAATAGTTTTTATACCTGCGTTCTTTTTCTTACTACCATGTAACCACCAAATCATTTTTTAACATCTTATTTAACTGATTCACCCAATTCCATCCCGATAAAATTCTATTAAAATCCCTTACATAAATCAACGGTTTATCCATAATTTTCACATTCACAAATTATCTTTTTTTTTTAAATTGATCGTAATAAATCAAACGAACACATTTCAATTCCTTACCACACAATTTCTTAGGTTACACTTTGGCAATGTAAACGAAGAAAGAAAATGTTTTATTTATTTCAATTGTAATTCAAATTTCCAAAAAAAAACTTTCCTCTTTAATATTTATTTACATTTAATTCAATTGTAATGCAAAATATTGTTTGCAGCCAGCACATTTTTCTTTTCTAGTTTATTGAAAGTAACTCAACCACTAAAATAAATAATAAATCTCAATAACAATACAACTTTTTTTTCGTTCGTATTTCATACATTAATTTAAGAAAACAAGATAAAAAGATAAATATCGTGGAAACGGTTAAAAAATAAAAGTAACATCTTGTATTTCTGTCATTCAAGATTACGTCCCTTTGCTGTTCTTTGATTAAAATTTCCATTGAAAATGAATGAAAGAATTTGGGTTACCGGTTACGACGCACTGAAAGGGAATGGATATGAATCAAAACGCAAATTGCCATTTCTTTTCTAATGAATTTTCATTTTCTTTTACTCTTTAATAAATTATGTCCTTCTTATATATCCGGTTTTGTTAGAAAGAATTTTGAAAATAAAAGTGAAATATGAGATGAAGAAAGTCCGGTTTCCTTTCAGAAAGAAAAAAATGGATTAAACATTGAACAAAAGTATTTAATTAGTTGATTTATAAACGAATTTCTTTTGAGTTTATTAAAGATGTTAGATTATCTCTCTATATTTAACTCGTTTGAAATTTGACGTTTTAATAACTTTTAAAACCTAGCGGTATCACCAATAGTGGAGCACAAAAAATAATTTCTTTAATACACATGCTTTCCGCGGGCTAAATTTCAAACGCCAAACCTAGTTTTTCAAAACATTTCTGCTAATAAAATTCCAGAAAAATGTATTTATATGCTTATAGTATGGTGACCATTCGTTTTTCTTTAGAAGTTTTACTCTCCTTTTTAGAGAGCTTTACTCTTTCTTGTCCTTCTTTTTAGAGTAAAATATATACAAAAATTTATCGCCAAAAATTCATGTTATAATTTTTCTTTGTGGAAAACTATCATACTATAATTCCTGTTTATAAGATTCATCGGCTGGCCTCCAATGAAATCTCAAAAATTACACTACTAGATGACATCTTCTTTTCATACTTTAATTATTATTTATTGATAATGAACTGGAAGATAGAGGTATAGCAATATTTTAAATCACCAGTAATATAATTGTAAAGGACGAATAAAATTAAATGCAAGGCTGTACAAATTTCAACCAGCAGGGCTCTATCAATAACATGTTAGATCTGTTGCAACAGTTTTCATGTCAATAGTTTGTTCAAGAAATACCTGTTTATGTGCAACGGGTTTTATAGCAACATTCATGTTTAAAATTTTGCTTCAGCCATCCTAGTCTCAAGAGAATGTGGCGTTGTTCCACATCGCTCTGCTCCAAGTCGCTCGCTTTTGCTTCTTCCTGGAGGGTATGAAGATTCTGAGACATTTCAGACAGTTCTTCGCTCTTTCTTCACCAAGATCGTTCAGATTGCAGAAATGTAGGATCAATAGGCTGTATGACGTGATAAAAGCCATCTATAGTCCCCATGGCTTTTTTCACATGAGTATAGAGCTATACTGTTTCCGTTTTTGCTCTCTCAGTGGTAGTTTGTTTTCCATTAAGTTTCTTTTCATCATGAAAAATGTTTGGCAGAGTTTATTCATAGTTTTATAGTTATTCATTTTCTTCCTAGCTGACTTTTCACGTTGTGTTGTATTTGCTTAAAACGATATATTCGACATCATCGGTAGATGCCGTTTACTGAAAACCAATCTCCAGCTCTCTAATTTAAATTTAACTCTTGGTTGCCAGTCAGTTCCACAGTAGCAGGGATCAGATCCTCCTCTAAGTGTGCTTTGACTGACAGTTCTTTTGTTTTTGGATTCTGTTAGTAAAATGTTTTCTCAGATAAAAAATATTTTATTTAATTGTTTGTGTTTTGGGCTAGGATTTGAAACGTTTTAATGGTAAAACTTCAACTTTGAAATACCATTGCCTCGCTGGGGCAGTGGATATCGCTTTTGCCAGTTTTAGATTCGAAGCTAAATTAATCTAACAATTCGGCAATTGAATTGGTTGCACCCAAAAATAACTAACAGAAATCTTTTGAATTATCAATTAATACGAAATTATATCGGTTTTGATCATTCGGTACCTGCTTCATAAAATGCCTCCATACCTTTATTCGGTATCCCAGTATTGAAGGCCATGGCGATGGCATTAAATAAATTAAAATCATTTAAAATCGTTATGCTATAATTAGAACTATGTTTGGGACTAAACTACTAAAAACTCCAATAAAGTGGAACATAATCCAATGTTAACGGTTTGCAATAAGTCAAAAAAATGGTCAGATGATATGAACTTACCCAAAACTTTTTTAGATGCGGAAAAATATTCAAATCAAGAAAATTTTGCATGTCCAGTGTATAAGCTCTAATCGATCCGAATTATCTTCGATCTATTAAATATTTTACGCCAGACATTTAGAATTTTTGCTAAGAAAGTGGAAGCGTTTTGCAAAAGTTAGATTTTGAGGAGAAGTAAGTCCTTCGGATTGATTATGTTTTAGAATCAAAAGATGATTAAAATGCAATATTTAAAAATATACTTTTTACTGTTTATTTTTAATTTTACTTTATTAATAATAGTATAAACTTCCTTATAGTAACAATTTTGGATTTTATTTTTTATTTTATAGAATATCGATTTCGACTTACGTCATCCTCAGTTCTTAAATTATTATTACAATTTTTGCTTAAACTATTACTTATATACTATTTCAACTGCTGTTTTTTATTATTATGTCATATATTTTGTTAGTTTTAGTGTTGATTTATCATTTAAAATGTTGTTATTGTTTTTATGTTTATATATTTCTATTTCTTCCAATCTATCTAGATGTTGTCCTATTCTTTTTTATGTAATATGGTTAAATTTGTGTTGATATTGGTGTATTTGTGTTTTTCTATTTTCAAATGTTGAGCATATCTGGATTTTGGATCGCTTCTGTTAATTTCATTGGTGTGCTCGATAAATCTGTTTTTGAAGGACCGCCCCGTTTGGCCTATATAATATTTACTACAGTCGTCACAAGTAAGCTTTTAAGCACCTGTGTCTAAGGTTTGGGTTTTTTTAGTTTTTAGGTAGTTTTCTATTTTATTTTTGTTTTTGTAAGCCGCAATATATCCATATTTTTTAAAAGTTTTTTGCATTATTTTGAATGTTGTTTTATTGTATGTTACGCCTACGTATTTTTTACCTGCTAAGTTTTCTTCATTCTTTAACGTTGTTAGGGTTCGCAAACTTTTCTTGATTTTATATTTTCTATTGAATGTGTCAATTATTTCATTTTTATATCCGTTTTTACTGGCTATGTATTTTATGTTGTTTAGCTCGTCTTGATAATTTTCACCATTCATTGGTATATTGTTCAATCTATTGATCATGTGGTGGTAGCCAGCTAGTTTATGTTGGTTTGGATGATGTGATTTAATATTTATTGTTTGATCCGTTTGGGTTGGTTTTCGGAACATTTTGAATGTGTGTTTTGAATCTACATTTTTGATTGATAAATCCAAAAATTTTATTGTGTTATTTTCTTCATTTTCTAACGTGGATTTAATGGAAGGTTCTATGCTGTTTATGTATTGGTGTAATAGATTAAATTGTCTATTCGTTCCTTTGAATAATAAAATTATATCATCAACGTAGCGATACCAATAAATGATTTTTTCTTTGTGTGGATTTGAGTTATTATGTATATATTTTGTTTCAAAATCGTTGAGATATATTTCGGCTAATGTTCCGGATAGTGGGCTTCCCATAGGTAATCCTTCTGTTTGTTGATAATACTCATTGTTATGTGTGAAATAGTTTTGTTTTATTATTTAGGTTATTATATTTATTATTTCTTGTGTATCTGTTGGGTTTAAACCATTTTTTATTAACATATTTTTTGTTATATTTATTGTATCTTTTATTGGTATGTTAGAATATATGTTGGTTATATCAAACGATGCTAATTTTGCGTTGTGAGGTTTTATTATTGGTTCTATTCTATTGATTGATTCTGTGTTATTTTTGACTGAATAACTGTTATCAAATTTTATGTGGTATTTCAATAGTTTGATAAAAAACAGGCCACAAACTCTACAAAGTGTTTAGTCGACAGAGTGTAGTCTATCAAGAAAATAATATTACAAATCAAAACCGGTCTCTGTTCTTAAGAAGAAGAAGTCATTCAAATGGAAGCCCAGGAAGAAGAAAATCAAGTGGAAGTATCATACGTTACTCAAATGGAAGTCATTGTAGCAGGAGTACAACATCATCTAATGGCAAAAGGGAGAGTCATTTAAACAGTTATCAAAGTTTTTAGGCGAAATAAATACAAAAGTATATTTTTGCAGTGTGGAAACAGAGTTTTCTCCTCAGCGATGGCGATGTTTTTATCACGAGTATGTAAAACCAATAACTCAAGCTCCGTATATAATTCAAAGGGAAGCAAACAGTATTTCAACAATAACTGAAGTTCCTCACAATGAAATTAGAGATTGAAGGGCAACAATTGGACTGGTGGTCGGGATAGGGGTGAGTGTCATTATAATAGGTTTAGCTAAGTAACCATCTATATAGCTAGTCATCTTGTAATAATATTTTTTCTTCCGCCACAGATCAGGTAATTTAAATTTTTATTAAAACTGAAATGTGAATATAATCATTATTAGGTCCTACACTGTTAGATATTTTGATTCCGAAGTGGATTTTTTTGTTGTAGTCAGGCCTTTATCACTTTCCATCAAAACTACTATTGATGTTTCTCTGGAAATTTCTAAGGTAATTAAAACTGATTTTCCAAATGTCATTATTGTGGGGTATAATACGACAATCAATTTGTGTGATGATTCTGTACCTTTTGTTCTCATCGAGCTTATACCGTTCCATTTAATATTCGAGGAAAGACAGAAAACTAGCAAAATCGTCTGTGTTGGTTAAGTATATTAGTCCCTGTGTGTCTGTGAGTCTCTATTGTCTTTGGGCCAAAAAAATGAAAAAATTACAATAAAACTGATTGCATCGTCACAACCGATAAATATGTCAAAACTGTCTACTATCCCTTAGGCCCTTGTTCAGATATTAACAAAAAAATCACCAGTCGCTAAAAAATCAGAAGAATATTTTACTATCAATACCCATGGGTTGTTTAGGTACACTCGTATCCCTTTTGGTGTTAAAAGTGCTAAATTAATTTTCCAAAATACAATGAATCAAATTTTAATTGGATTGGGAACAACATCTCTTGGATAATGTAAAGAAAATTTATTTGAAGTTATAAATTATAAAACGTTAACAAACGAAACACTTAATAAATTTAGAGAGAAGAAAATTTGGGGAGAAGTTGGGGATATAATTATACATATCTCAGAAATCAGTGGTAGTAAACGTCGCTTCAGCAAAAAAAAGTACAGAACTCCAGTCGTATCTTAGATTATACTCAATTATTTCGAATTTGTCGTTGAAACTCAAAACGTTGTATAATTTGTAACGCAAGAGCAAACATTATTATTGGCTTGCTCTTGAAATAATCAACTTTTAGAGATTTATGATTTAGAAAAACCGATAGGCTTGGCAACCGACGCTAGTTCTTATCGAGTAGAAGCTATTTTGGCGTATATTATTATCGGAAAACTATAGCTAGTGTTATACGCATCTAGTTCCTTTTCGCCTGGCAAAACAAACTTACTATTCCCAACTACATCACAAGGCGTTATTTATAATTTTGGGGTTAAAAAGATTTGGGTTGAAAGAATATCTTTACAGTCAAAAATTTATCATTTATACAGATAATGAAACTTTTAAAACTCTTTTTAATTCAAATAAGGCCCCACCACTTGTAGCAGCAGCAAAACTGCAATGGTGGGCTGTTATTCGGTCAATGTACTCAAAATAAAGTGAGTCAAATGATGCTATCTAGGTTGAAATAAACATCACAAATTGAAGTGGATAGAACAGAACCTTTGACACATTGATTCTGATACAAAAGTCACATTTAGCATTTTGTTTTGTTTCTAGTGACAAAAGCTGGTTTGCAAATAATATTGCAATCAATATGGTTCAATTCAATACGGTTCCTGAGTGAGAACAACGGCCTCCCCTGTTTTCCGTGCTCACAAATTGATTTTTGGTAGTTAATGTTTATTTAGACCATTTGTAGAGTATTTTTTATGCATTAATTCTATTTCCACCATTTGAAAATTTCGACAAAAAACTACGATTCATATTTGGTTGGGATTGTGCAGAAGCCGTCCTAAATCTTAAAATTAGTTTTAACCTTTCGCGAGCTCCTTTAGATCTTTCTTTTTACGAATCTTCCATTACGTATGACGAATCACAGCTCTTGATTGCTTTTGCATCTGATTTGACTCCCTCACGGATTTGATGTCTGTTTTTATAGCAAGAAAGACCGCTGGTATTCACCTGCAACTAGCTTATTGAACCTCTGGTGTCATCCTGAGTTCCTGCAGTTCGATGTTGAATGAGGTTTTGAATTAGGAATTGAGCGGAAACTAGTTGCAAACTCATTTTCTATTCTTGCTAATTTTACAGTATTTGAGGAATTTTTTTCGTCCCTTTTATTTGGTATAACTATAAAAATGTTTTTTATACATTATGGCGCATTGTACACATCATGACGCATTATTTAATACAATTTCCAATTCTACTAGTCTAATTGAAACAGTGGAGATATTGTCTCCGGCTATATTCTAATCAGTTGAATTGTCGTGTCGGACTCTAGTCCCTTTAACTTTAAGGAATCTTGATGGATAGAGTCAGGTTTCAATGCTTTTGCTTCAGACTACCTTAGTTATGCAAATTTTTTTAAATTTTTTGTTGTTTTGTTTGGATCATTTTGTTTACAGGATAAAATTGAATTGAATGCAGATAAAATTGAATTGCGACAAAGAGTACCAGGTAGTTGGCTGCTTCTTTAGCAACAAAACTATTTACAGGTCATAGCTGGACCAATCCAGCGGAGAGGCAGTACAGGGGATGGGAAGGTTATGGTCATCTCATCGTGAGGGAGATATGTGTTAGGTTTGAAAACCCCTTATTGGTTATTTCGGCACCCCCTGATGATAAACCATTCGTACAGTCTTTTTCTATGAACCATATATGATGGCTTATCACAAATCTCGTTAAAATATGTCAGAAAATTTTATGTTGCCTTCGATATGTTAAAGCTCTAGCTTAGAACCTGTAGAAGCATGCCTTACAAAAATTGCATTTTAGTTCAAACACTCTACTTAACTGAAAACCTACCTGGAAGATACAGCAGTGATCAGTCACGCGAACATAGTATCTAGTTCTCATAGCATTTGGTACAGGTGATTTCCAATTAACAACCAAATAAAAACTCTGAGTATATAACGAATATTAGAGGATAAGAAATCTGAAATAAAAAAAAACGCTGTGCATTCCAACTGACAGCTACATAAATAGCCATTCGTTCGAATAGAAACGTCAAATTATAGTTTCATAAAATATGGAGACCGAAAAAATTAAAAATTTCTTTTTTGCATCGTTCGAATTCAAAATTTAATAATTTATACAAAACTTGCCCTTACAAAAATAATAAATTTCCAATACGATGCACAATCGAAATCTAAACCTTAAACCTTCTCTTTCCTCTTTGTTTCATTAACTCTTTCAAACTTAATAGAACAATTACTTCTATTGGTTGTTTGTTGTTGAGTTGCAATGACACCCTTAAAAAAAATAGAAAAAAGAAAAATTACACCTTTTCCTATAAATTTTTTATTATAAATCCAAAAAGGTAAAATTCTTTACATCAAAGGAAAAAATTAGGACAATAAAAAAAGCAAATAAAAAATATTATATAAATAGATGGAAATGAAATAATATGAAAATTAGAAATTTGCATGGTTTGTTCCCAAACAACTAAAAAATTGAAAAGGAATTTCTATAGTGGCTATATCCGAAATAAATATAAAAAAACGTAAAGGAAAAAAGGAAAACATTTCAAAAAAACAAATTCTATAGAACTAAGAAGGAATTTTCTTAAAACGGATTCATCAAGTGTGTGAGTGTAGTATAATAAAAAATTTAATGTTGAATACGTTAATAATGAATAGTTCAAAATGTTAAAATATGTAGAAATCGTTGCAAAGTGGAACGTTATTATATTTGAAAGCGTTGTAGTGGTTTTGTTTTTTTTTTTTGATTTTTTTAGTTCTACTTTTATTTAAGTAATTTACCTCTCTAGCGTTCAATCGTGATTTCATTCAACTATTCTATGATTCTATCATTTTATCATTTTCTCAATCTATAATTCTATCATTCCATCATTCTATCATTTTATAATTCTATCATTCTATCATTCCATCATTCTATCATTCTATCATTCTATCATTCTATCATTCTATCATTCTATCATTCTATCATTCTATCATTCTATCATTCTATCATTCTATCATTCAATCATTCTATCATTCTATCATTCTATCATTCTATCATTCTATCATTCTATCATTCTATCATTCTATCATTCTATCATTCTATCATTCTATCATTCTATCATTCTATCATTCTATCATTCTATCATTCTATCATTCTATCATTCTATCATTCTATCATTCTATCATTCTATCATTCTATCATTCTATCATTCTATCATTCTATCATTCTATCATTCTATCATTCTATCATTCTATCATTCTATCATTCTATCATTCTATCATTCTATCATTCCATCATTCTATCATTCTATCATGCTATCATTCTATCATTCTATCATTCTATCATTCTATCATTCTATCATTCTATCATTCTATCATTCTATCATTCTATCATTCTATCATTCTATCATTCTATCATTCTATCATTCTATCATTCTATCATTCTATCATTCTATCATTCTATCATTCTATCATTCTATCATTCTATCATTCTATCATTTTATCATTCTATCATACTGTCTATCTATTCTATAATTCAATTTTCCGATTTTTAGCAAATTTTTTCGGTTTAAGCACTGTGTAATTGTTTCGATATTGCTCTGTTTAAATTATTTTTCTTTTTCTTATATAAATACAACTTTTTTTCAAAAGAAAATCCTATACGATAAAAACCACATTTTCTACTAACCATTCCACGGCATTTTCATTACGCAAATTAAAATAATTTTTCCACCTTAGTCTTCGTCCAAACCATTTCCTTCGATTCCTGTTCATTTTAACAAATTACAAAAACTATAAAAAAAAATATAACAAACGAAAATCCTTTTAATTTCCTTATTTTTTGTTTTATTCCATTCATTATAAATTTAAAACGACATTTTCCGTTTCTATTTTACTTTATTTTATTATAATATAAGAAAATTAAATCTTAGGGGGAACAAAAATAAATTGCGTCTCATCAACATTTTGACAAATTTCAATTTGAAAAACAAGAAAATCGTGAAAAATTGAACTTATAAATTTACGAATGTTGTAGGGAAAACTTAAAAAAATAAATTACGGTATATTTTACAGTTAGTTGTAAGTTATTGATTTTTTGTAAATCAAGCTGATTTCATTTATTTAGACAAATATTGGGGAGTTTTGAAGAAAAAAAAACAACAACCACCTCTAAGAAATCTACTTTCACAAACATTTTCTAATTTTCTTAAAAATTATATGAAACTATAAAGAGGGAATGGCAAGAAACGAAAATTGCTTAGTGTCAGGAAATCGTTATTTATTGGGTTGTTACATATTTTCCTCTTTTAAATGTGATTCTATCTTGAAGAAAATTTTCCGCAATGGAGTAATATAGTTAACACTTTCAGACTCACTTGATGGTTGCAAAGCTGAAAAACTGATACGAATATATGATTCAACACAACATATTATATTAGTTAGAAGGAAGGGGTTCACAATATTAAACTATGAAACATAATTAAAGAATTATCACAAAATATAGAAACAAATAAAATAGAAGTATACAAAAAAAGAAGAAAATTACAGAAACAAAATATAAAGAAACTAAAATAAATTAAGTTAATTGCGGCAACAGATGCCCTTTTCTTTTGTTATTTTGTATGTATCGTTAAACTGTTTTGATTGTCCAATTTTGAAGGTTTAGTAGAACGATAGAAAACTATAATTACAAAAATACAATAAATATTAATTAAATAATTATGGGTTTTTTGTTTTCTTTTATAAATAAATATTGAAACCGTAGGTATTGTTAGATGGTGAGAAAAGAAATGCATCTAAATTTCATACAAACACAAGGGTTGATATTCAAGTATTTGAGAGATAATCAAGAACCAAATTTCTATACAATTTTTGAAATTTTGCTGTGATAGTTGCTATTGTTCGATCTCAGGTCTACGTGCCAGCAAAATGCCATTTGCCATAAAATATCACAGCCTTTACAGGACAGGACGAAATGAGGAGATCTTGCTGATTGTTGATTTACTGAAGCTGAACTAGATAAAGTTCACACAGCTTCCCATGAACTCCAATCTGTCACAAACCTACCGCAAATTCGTTGCTAAATAGCTGGGTCCTGCTTAGCAAACTAGACCAAACTAGCAAGTTGTTCCAGCCCTGGTTAATCAAGTACAGCTCCAGGTGGGGAAAGTTCGTTCTCAGACCTGGCAACAACACAATTTGTTTCTATAGAGAAAAAAAAAATAATAAAACTGTGCATGCGATGAGACCAACGGTTTCGATGATGTTACTCTAATTGACTTTCTCACAACCCACAATTACCTCAACCGCTAGTAGGCGCTACACATCACCAAACCGATGTGGGAAAGAAAAGCAAACAATGAAGACGTTTATTCAAACAGGAAAAGTTTTAAAAGAAACCAAGTCGGATGCATAACGAAAAATACAAGGTAAGAAACTTAAATAAAGTAGTTCAAAGGACTTCAATCTAGAATATGTTGCAGGTGGAACCTAAAAAAATAGGGATAGTTCAACAATGTAGAGATCATAACTAAAAGGTAACATATAAGGAGAACGTTGAAAGTAATGAGAATCTAGACTCACCAAGGTGGGCCGATAAAGAACAAAGTGATGACCACGGCCTTAAAAGGGGACAGCAGGTAATGCTTAGCAACATGTGAGGAAGGAAAACAATTGGATTCAACGCATAGGAACACGATTACGTGGAGGGTGATGCTACGATTCTTTATAATCACAACGAAATACAAAACAAAATTATGTGTTCAATCTCAATTTTCCTCAATTTTTTTTGTAAATATTTCAGATATGTTTGACTAACGTTCTAGTATTGAATATTATTTGTTTTAGACCTATCTGTATTGGGAGTTTTACAATCAAACCAGACCCACACAGCAGTGGGGTTCTTATTTTGAAATGGCACCCTAAACATGGTGAGTGCCAGGATTTTATTTATCGTATGGTTTTTTTTGTGACACATTAAAAATTAAACTTAAAAATAGGTAGACTCTTCTATGAAATCTACCTAAAACAAAACATGGATACACATTAAATGAACTTACAATCGATTTGATTGCGCGTCTTTTAGTAAAGAAGTAAAAAATAAAATATTTGAACATCGGAAAGTACATTTGAACATTAGATGTTTACATCGAGTGAGTCTATTCATGCTACTACATCGGGAGTTGCCAAATGGATGTCTGAGATGTTACCATTGTAACGTCGAATTGGACACACAGTTGCAATGTGTTTTATGGTTTGTTGTGGAGCGCCGCAGTCACACTCAGGCAGTGGCGAAGTGTTGGTATAAACACACTAGACAGTGGTTACCCAAACATAATATAAACATGAAGTTTTTATATTGTTCGCATATTATCAACTTAATACTATTTTGTCAAACGTTCAAAGAAAATCATTAAGTTTTAATACAATACTTAGAACAACAGCAATTCAGCTATGTTCCTGAAACTTTAGTACAAACGTTTTCAAGTTTCATACAAGCAAACAAAAAATTTTTTCTCACTGTAGACGTTTCAAATTATGACTACTGTAATAAGCAATAGCAACAACAACCAATTTTCAATTTTTATCCCTTTTTGGATAGACAGTTTTGTTTCTGTCTATTTCTGGGGCCCTATTCCCGAACACATAAATGTCATCACAATATTGTAAATTCACACAATATTGTGAATTTCGAAATATGTAACACCAATTTGGTGAAAATTCAACACAATATTGTGAATCTGACAAGAACAATATAGTTACTGTCAAAATCACAATTTTGCTTTATGTTTTGTGTGTTGACTTTTTCATACAAATTTCATCGATTGTTGTAAAAATTAATTTATAACACAAAATTAAGTCTTTAATAATATTATAATTATTGAAAATTTATAGTCTTTTATTAATTTTTGTATTTCTCAATATCGGCTTATTTATAGACTATATTATTATTGAAAAAATATTTTTATTCCCCAATATTTCGACTTTTCGAGTCATCATCAGGGGTACATATATTTTATTAAAATAACTTTCACCTACAAAAACAATTAATTAGAAAATAACATAAAAATTAACAATAAACAAAAAACTTACATAGTCAAAAATTTATATAAAAAATTTTTAAATATACTTGAAAAAAGTAGTTAAAAAAACAGATAACAAACATAAACTGTTCAAAAGAACAAAATTGCACACAAGTTATCTATAAAAATGTTAATCGAAACACTAAGTATTATTATTATTTCAAATAAAACTCACTTGAAAAATCATTCAATCATAACAGAAAAAACAATTTTATGAAAAGAAAAATTTTTTTGAATGACGGAAAGTCAAATTTGAATAAGAGAACTTGATGAAAAAACGGTTTCTAAATTGATTGTGACTACTAAATTTAATATTACCTTATTGCTGATTTAATAATAGAGATATCATTAGAATGTTAACCATTACAATCTGTTTTATAATTAATTGAATTGGGTTCTAAAGAAATGTGAGCCATTTCTTTAAATACTCTCTTTAAATGGTTAATTTCATAATCCAGAACAACAGAATTCTCAAAATCAAAATCATCAAAACATTCTACAGAATGACGAGCTAATGCTGATCTATAATTTTGACCATTTAGATTCTTATTTGATTTTGTAAATCTAACATCGTTCTTATGTTGACAAATCCTCGTATTTAAAGTCTTGGAAGTTTCACCAACATAAACTTTACCACATTTACATGTAATTTTATAAACTAACCCATTTTTCTTTTCTTTAGGTATTTTATCTTTTAAAGGTAATTCAGTTGCATTAAAAGTTCATACAAACAAAACAGAGTTATATTTCCTTCCAACATACCTTAATTGTTGTAAATGGGATGCTGATTTTCAGGCTCTCCATCAGCTCTTGGAGGATATAAGTAGTTTTAGAAAGTTCATAATAATTGGTGATTTAAATATAAGAATTGGTCGTCTACAAGACCTAGATGAAAATGTTTGTAGTTTTTTCCCGGTAGTTAAGGAGGTCCGAGATTCCAAAGATAGTAAAGTAGACTATAAGGGGAAAACATTTCTGGAGCTTATGAGCGATGTAGGGGGGATTGTGCTAAATGAAAGAACCGTTGGAGATCTCACTGGGGAGCTGAGCTTTATAGGAAATATGGGGACCTCTGTAAATGACATATGTTGTGTATCAATCGACTCACTGGAAATCGTTAAAAAATTCGAAGTAGGTAACGAAAGCTTTTCCGATCACTTACCTATTGTTTTGTCTATCAAAGGGAATCATATGGGCTAATCTGAAAAGTCGATAAAACTTTTACCGAAATTGATATGGAAGCAGGATAATTCTGATTTGTATAAACACCGCTTGGAAGAACTATTATTTGCACATAAGAATCAGCAACCCTTTAATTTGGAGCTGTTAATCGATCTTATTTACAAAGCAGCTGGCCCTCAACAGAACCATAACTACAATGTAGCTGATTTTAAGAGTAAATGGTTTGACAAAGACTGTCTTAAAGCAAGACAGAAGTCTTTTAAGTTTTTAAATATGTTGCGTAAAAATAATTCAGTTTATCTGAGAAAAATATACCTGCAGGCAAACCATGATTCTAAAGCCCTTTGTTCGTTAAAAGCAAAGTTATACTATAGCGACCTTGCAGAGCGGCTTGGTAATATAAGAGATGCTAAAGAATGGGGATGTGCCAGTGTGAACTACGAACGAAAAAGTTCATATGTGGAAATAACATTTGCATGTATGATTTCCAAAGATATTTTGAGGGCCTCCTTAACCCACCAAAAACTGCTACACTAACTCTCTATGCTCAACCGTTCGTGTACTCACCTTTATTAGATGGCACAATTACCACCCAGGAAATCCTGTTAGCTCTCAAAAAGCTAAAGATGGTAAAGCCCCAGGAGAAGATAGAATTTCATATGAATTTTTTAAAAATGCACCAGCTTCATTCTTAAACAAGATTGTTGAAGCATTTAACAAAATCTATGAGGAAGGAAATATACCAAATATATTCAGAAAAGCAATAATTTTTCCCATTTTTAAGAAAGGTGACCCAAATAGCCCAAACAACTATAAAGGAATTTCTTTTATGAATACAGCTGCAAAGCTTTTTGTTAGTATCATGTTAAATAGGCTTATAGAATG
Source organism: Diogma glabrata (assembly GCA_963693315.1). Lineage (NCBI taxonomy): Eukaryota > Metazoa > Arthropoda > Insecta > Diptera > Cylindrotomidae > Diogma > Diogma glabrata. The sequence goes on from OY856187.1 coordinate 155,609,622, forward strand.
GACAAACGCATTCGAAATATTAAATGAATATCAGGCGGGGTTTAGAAAAGGCTACTCCACAGTTGACAGCATTTTCTCCTTTATCAGCATCGTAAAACTTAAGTGCAGCAAAAGGAAGCAAAAAGTCTATGCTTTTTTTGTCGATTTTAAAGCAGCTTTTGACTGCATAATCAGAGAGACTGTTTTTTATAAATTAGGATACTTGGGAGTCTCTACAAAGTTTATAGAGACTTTAAAATTATTATATAAAGATAACGAAGCAGCTATCTGGGATGGAAAAACATCTTCCGAATGGATTAAAACAAACATGGGTGTAAAACAAGGCTGTCTGCTAAGCCCCTTACTATTTTCACTGTTTTTAAATGACTTAAACGAACTTATTGGTGGTGGAATTCAAATAGGACAACGAACTGTCAGATTGTTGATGTATGCGGATGGTATCGTTCTGTTAGCAGACTCACCACATAAACTCCAGAGAATGATTAAAAATCTGGAAGAATACTGCGAGTGCTGGAATCTAACTGTAAATATCGAAAAATCCAAAATTATGATTTTTGACAAAGGTGGTAAACGAGTTGCAAAGGAGTGCTGGACATTTCGTCGTGAAAATATAGAAGCAGTTAAGTCCTATAAATATCTTGGCGTTATTCTAACACAAAAGTTGTCGTTTCACATGCACCTTAATGCAAAACTTGCAGCTGCAAAAATAGGTATACACGCTACGTGGAGCAACTATATATGTCGCAATGAAGTATCAGTGCTGGGAAAAATGAAAGTATGCGAAGCAGTTTCTAGAGCAGTTTTGTGCTACGGCTGTCAAGCTTGGGGCTTTTCAGAATATGAAGAGGTGGAACGACTACAGAGGTTTTTTATTAAAAAGATGTTTAATTTACCACAAAATACCCCTAACTATATGTTAGAAATTGAACTTGGACTGCCAAAGATGTTTATTTTCACGCTTAAGCTTTATTTTGAGTATGTACTAAAGATTTTGCAGTACGACAGTAGGCGGCTGCCGAATTTTCTGGCGCTAGAGACACTAAAAAAAGAAGAATACTGGGTGCCGTTTTGGAAAAAGCTAGCAGACGTTTGCAATATTACTTTTGACATGGGTACTATTAACATAAGAAAGTGGAAGGAAAACTGTTTTGAAATTTTGGATAAGTTGTCACAAATTCATAAAGTGGAAAATGCCAGGTTAGCCCGTAACTCTACACGCCACGATGAATACTGCGGGTTAGATTATGAAACGATTCCAAAATATTTTTCAAATGAAAGCACAGTCCAACAGATCTTGCTAATATTTAAGGCCAGAGGGGGCCTGCTGAATCTAAATGCACGCCCATGGCAAAGTAACACAAATGTCTTATGCTCATTGTGTAACCTAAATGCTGTCGAGGATACCTATCACTTTGTAGCAGAGTGTCCAATTTTTAAACATTATAGGAGAGACGCATTTAATAAAACGAAAATGTCCAAAGTTGAATTTTTGGAATATTTAAATGGAAAAAACTTTGATAGTCTCTGCAACTTTTTAGTGAATTCAATTAAATATCGATTGATTTTGATAAATGAATATAACGCTTAAACAACTATATAGATTATAGTTTACGCTGGGAAATCTATTCAAAGGCAAATCATTCTAAAGTTTCAAATGATGTTTTTTTTTATTATTCTTTTTTCAATAATTATATAATGAATGAAAGAGAAAACCAACCAGACAGACGGCTTACTGCTATTGTCTTACATGTTTTTTTTTGATCAATTTTTGTTATTATTTTTTGTATCGAACTTGTTTTTCTTGTTTTTCTTTATTTTTGTCATAATTTGTTTTTTTTTTTTTTGGTTGTTATTATTTAGCGGAAAAAAACATCAAAAATGTAAATACAGCAGTTTTTTAGAGAGATTAGGTACACAACGTAAAAAAACAAATAAAAAGCAATGATATCTTATCACACGCACATTTCAGCGGTAAGAACGTCAAAGGAACCAAATCAGGAGTTTGTTTTTAGGGTTTAATACACAACATAAAAGTACCAAACCAAAGAAATGATACATTTTGATAAGCAGATTGGATACTGCGACAGTAAAAACATTTCATGTAACTATTCAAGCTAAAATTTTCAATAAACATACCAAGCTACAAAAATGTATGTACATTTTATGAACTAAAACTTAAAAATAAAAAATATATAAATAAATAGTCCCGATGGTCGACACAATTAAGTTTACAAAGTATAAATTTATTTTTCTTCGAATTCTAAATGTACAATGCATTATTTGAAAGTTAATCTGAAACGAGAGAAGTACAAGCCAAACGTAAAAGCTCTTTGAAGTGTAAGGGATCTCTTGTCATTAAACGCCCAAAATTAGGGCTTTCAAAAATAAAATACTGTGTGCCTTCAAAGAGTTTTTGCGTTTGGCTTGTACTTCTCTCGTTTCAGATTAACTTTCAAATAATGCATTGTACATTTAGAATTCGAAGAAAAATAAATTTATACTTTGTAAACTTAATTGTGTCGACCATCGGGACTATTTATTTATATATTTTTTATTTTTAAGTTTTAGTTCATAAAATGTACATACATTTTTGTAGCTTGGTATGTTTATTGAAAATTTTAGCTTGAATAGTTACATGAAATGTTTTTACTGTCGCAGTATCCAATCTGCTTATCAAAATGTATCATTTCTTTGGTTTGGTACTTTTATGTTGTGTATTAAACCCTAAAAACAAACTCCTGATTTGGTTCCTTTGACGTTCTTACCGCTGAAATGTGCGTGTGATAAGATATCATTGCTTTTTATTTGTTTTTTTACGTTGTGTACCTAATCTCTCTAAAAAACTGCTGTATTTACATTTTTGATGTTTTTTTCCGCTAAGATATCATTTCTTTTTGTTTGTTTTCGTACATTGTGTATTAAACATCTTAAAAAAAACTGCTGAATTTACATTTTTAATGTTTTTTCCGTTGGTATCATTTCTTTTTGTTGGTCTATATAAAAAAAATATAACATCAATATCCAATTTTTAATCCATTACTAATCCCTTTTCAATTATTATCCAATCCACATCCATTCCATATCTAATCCATATCCAATCCATATCCAATCCATATCCAATCCATATCCAATCCATATCCAATCCATATCCAATCCATATTCAATTCAATTTAAATTCTAGCGGGATTGACGAAATTACAAACAAACTTATAAAAGAGATATCACCTCTTTTAGTGGATGTATTAGCCTACATCTTTAACTTAAGCATTGAAACAGGTATTTTTCCTAAAGCATTAAAGCGTGCTGTAATTATTCCTCTATATAAAAAAAATGACAAAACAAAGGTCGAAAACTATAGACCAATCTCTATGCTCTCAGTTTTTGCAAAAATATTTGAGAAATGCATCAAGAATAGGGTTTTATCTTTCTTAGATAAAATTAATTTCTTCAGCCCCTCACAATTTGGTTTTCGAGTTGGTCTTAGTACAGAAGACGCTTTACTTCACTTCTTAAATTCTGTATATGTTGGCTTGAATAATAAAGAAATTGTATCAGGATTATTTATAGACATCACTAAGGCATTTGACATGGTCGTACACTGCCTTCTGTTGGAAAAACTGCATGCAGCTGGTTTTAGAGGATTTATTCTGAAATGGTTTAGTTCATATCTATCTCAGAGACCAGTATCAGTAAAAATTAATAAAGAAACGAGTTCTGAAAGATCATATAATATTGGCGTGCCACAAGGTTCGGTTTTAGGGCCGATTTTATTCTTAATCTACATAAATTCTTTATTTAAGCTAAATTTCCATGGAAAAATTTCAGCTTTTGCAGATGATATGGCCTTATGTTATATTCAAAATAAAATAAACATGATAACGGATCAGATGAATCAAGATTTAGATCTTCTAAATAAATGGTTCTCAGTTCATTCGATGATAATTAGTGATAAAACAAAAATTGTTCACTTTAGTCCTAACATTGGATTGACACAACCTCCATTAGTAACCAGTCATGCGCTAGAATGTGATAAAAATAACTGCACCAGGAATTGTTTAAATATTGAAGTTGTTTCTCAGTTCAAATACCTTGGTGTAACTCTGGATAGTCCTTTAAATTGGAAAGCACATGCAGATGACTTAAGGAAATATTTTTTGGTGGTAAATACAAAATTTTACTTCTTAAAGTCTGCATGCCCTGTTAGGGTTTTAAAATCCATCTATTATGCCTTATTCCAGTCAAAACTTCAATATGGAATAAGTTGTTGGGGTGGCGCTTATAAAAGCTCTCTAAAACCCCTAGTTACCGCACAGAAACACGCAATCAGAATTATTTATGGTAAGAAACAAACTGATAGCTCCTGGCCAGTGTTTTGCAATAACTTTATATTGCCATTAAGACATCTTTATATTTACAAGATATTAAAAATATTTTATAGTAGAAGCGGAAATCGTTTGTTTCGATTATTGGACCCCTCAGGTAGGCTACGCTCACACAATATTTGCATTGCTTCAATTCCTCGTTTTAGAACAACACATTTTAAACAATATTTTCTTGTAAACGCTCCTGCTCTATTTAATAAACTACCAATTAATCTGCGCTCTGATCTACTTCCATTGATGGTATTCCTGAAACAGTTGAGATCTTGGTTGTTTACTGTATCAAATGTTGAAAGTCTGTTTGAAGTTTTGGTCTAAGGAGCAGATATTAATATTCTTTCCTGTTCTTTATTTGATCATTGATTATATTTACATAAGTGAAATATAAACTTTTTTTGGCACACTTTTTCAGATTTTTGTATTTTATTGATACATTCTTTATATTTTTGGATTTTAATCAAATTTAGATGATTTTTAAATTATATTCTTTAACCCCGCGTCACATTAACATTTTTTCATGCAATTCCTTGGTCTGTAGATTTTAACAGCCAAGAGTTGGTTAATTTTTTGAAGGAACAAATAACTCTAACCATTTACTTGGTTAAAATTTGTTCCTAATATTCTGTTACCAGCCCGGTACAAGTTGTGAATTAATACATATATAAATTCGGATTTCTGATTTTAGAATTGATTTTACTCGTTAAAGAGAAATATTATTTTAGAAAAATAGAGTAAAATTAGTTATCCTTTTAAAGAGAAAATGAAAAGTATTAATAATTTTTAGCCTTCTTTATTTTTTATTTTCCTTTATATTTTATTAGCATAAATTTGATTTATTTAGTAATTTGTATTTAGTTTTAAGATTCACATATTGTTAAAACATTCCTTAGATTTAATTGTATTGTATATTATATGGGCTTGAAACACGAATAAATAAATTAAATAAATAAAAATAATAATAAATAAATTCATATCCAATACATATCCAATCAATATCCAATCCATATCCAATCCATATCCAATCCATATCCAATTCATACCTAATCTATATCCAATCCATATCTAATCCATATCCAATTCATATCCAATCCATATCCAATACATATCCATTCCATATTCAATCCATATCTAATCCATATCCAATCCATATCCAATCCATATCCAATCCATATCCAATACATCTCCAATCCATACTCAATTAATATCCAATACATATCCAATTCATACCCAATCCATAGCCAATCCATATCCAATCCATATCCAATTCATATACAATCCCATATTCAACCCATATCAAATCAATATCCAATCTGTATTTAATACATATCCAATCCATATCCAATTCATGTCCATGTCATATCCATACGAAGTCCAATCCATATCCTCATCCATATCCATATCTTTATCTATATCCATATCCACATCCGTATTCATATACATATCCATATTCATACCTATATCAATATCCATATCCATATCCACATCCATATCCATATCTAAATCCATATCCAGCCCAAGTTAACAAATCATCTTAAAATTAGGAACAATAACATATTTATGAGACTACCAGTGTAAACTACTGAAGAGTTTTTAAAAGCGATATTACATCTTTTTAATTAGTAGCCCGAATAATTGCTGTACCAGCAACAATCATATTTGCTCCAGCTTTAGCACACTCATTAATTGTTTCTGGTCCAACTCCTCCATCAACCTCTATATCTGATGTTGGGGTAATTTTAACGTGGCCATTCCACTTTTGGCATAATATCACTCATAAATTTTGACCCCGAAACCGGGTTTAATGGTCATAATTAAAATCATATCAGCTAAGGGAATGTACTCTTTCACAAGCTCAACCGGAGTGCATGGTTTTAAAGCTAAAACCTTCATTCCAGCGTCTTTAACTTTCCTTGAAACTTCTGCAACAATTGTTTGAACCGGTTCAACGTGAAAAGTATATTGATCATCACCAGCATCGGCCATTGGTTCTATCCACTGATCTGGGTTCGATACCATCATATGAGTTTCACTCATAAATTTTTGACCACCAAAACGGTCATAATTAAAATAACTAAAAAGAAAAAGTTAAATTAAATATAATTAACAAGTTACACAATTAGAAACTTATTTGATCAATTATTGTTATCTAATATCTAGTATGTGTGTTTCGGAGAGTAGATGTTGTACAGACCGTGATATTATAGATCTACTGATCTTATAAATAAACAAAACTTAAGCAAACGCTCTAACAAAGCTAAAGTTGGAATTCCAGTCACAGAATATAATTTTTAACAGATGGTAGCTTATTAGAGTTTGCTGATTCACTATTAATTTGAAGAAATATGTCACACTTGTTACAATCTAGAAAATAAAACATAATTCCACACATACTTGATAGTATATAACAATTATTAATCAAATAAGTTTAATAATTAATAATTATTAATCATTTAAGTTTAACTTAACTTTTTCTTTTCAGTTAACTGTAGTAATTTAAGATAATAATTATATTAAAAATAACAAAAGCAACCTTGATTTGGAAGAAATAATATTTATGAATGTTTTCAAAATACAAATTATCTGTCAAAATTTTCAAATAGGAAAGTAGGTAAGGTAGTTTCGGAAAGTAGGAATGTATTTCGAAAAAAGGAAATCAGTGCCATCTCTATTAAAAATTACCGTCGTAGTTACGACCAATTTTTAAGTGAAAATAAAATCTCATTTCATAAATATTAAATTATTTCTGTTTTTCGTTGTTTTTTTCAGTTTTTTAGTTTTAAAATATGTTACCATTTCAGATTTAAAGAATATTTATATGCTTTGAGCCATATAATGACTATAATATTATTACAATGGTGAAATAAAGGAATTCGAAATTGGATTTTTTCATGTTTAGCTGTAAGATAAGGGCTCGTCAAAATTTTAAACTGAGTTTTTTTTTTTGAGTAATTTTTTTGTTGTATTAAAAAACTCGCCAATTTCTATCGAAATTTATGATTCATAAGAAAAAAGAAAAGAAAGAAAAGAAGATATTGTATGTGAGATGTTATTACTGATGCTTTAATGAACATTATTATTATTATTATTATTATATTATTATCTTTTAAAGGTGTAAAATAATTACTTAATTTACTTGAAATATTTTTAGTCCGGTAGAAATAGACATAAAAAAAAGGGCTAGGGTTACAATAATTCCCATAGAGCTGAAAATTGGTACAGACCCTTAGTTCACCATTATAAATAATACGTTAAAAGTCCCCATCGATCCCATGTGTGCGTAAAAAGTTATTCAAGGTCAAAGGTCAAAAAGATCGGTTTTTTGCGTTTTTCTCGTCAACGGTAAACATTATCGCCAAAATAGTTGAAATAAAACTTGTAGCTCATTAAATTCTCTACAAAAATTGTTATAATACTTTTTTTCGTATGAATCACCGTTTAAGAGATATCGCGGTTTCAAAAGATGAAAAAGTCGTATACTATAGAATATGCACACATTTCCGCACCACCCGCGAAGTAGTGTGCTTGGCGCTTTTTTTTAATGTGGTTAAAAATAAAAATTTCAGTCTGATTGGTAACCTTGAAACTCAACTTCAACAGTAATGTCTTCTTCACTGTCTTCTTCTTCTTCTTCCTCGATACCGGGGGATTGATCTAAGAAAGATATATCAGTTGTCTCGTCATACGCCTCGGATAAATCTTTATCTGTTGTACTTGACACAACATTTGAGAGAGTTTGGCCTTGACAGTTTGTACATGCTACTGAGCAAAGCAATCCAACTTTTTTACAGCTTGCAGTACAACCTTTTTTGCAATTGCAAAAAATGGTGTTATGAAGTTTCTCTGGAGCAGGAGGGGGTAAAGTTTGAATTGGCTCTAAAATATTGTCAATTAATTTCTATCCCCAATCTTCCGGATCCAATTGATTTCCTTGCTACACTTGAACTTGGTAAAATACACGAGATAAATGTTTGTAAGCAGATGCAGATGTTGGAGGAAGACAAGAGTTAGACTCTTTTATTTTTACGAGTATTTGTAACAAAGCTCAAATATCTATACTTGACGATACAATTAATTTTTTTTGGAGCTCCATACATTGCAAGAAGAAAGCGAATCCCGTTTGTGATGAGGACTTGGGGAGAAAAGCCAATCTCTTGGAACACTTCGGCAGATTGAGTTAAATCATTACGTTTTTCAAATAATTTTACCCCTTTTAAAAAATGCTGATGTAGTATCACATCTAGTTAGTGCATGTAAAAATAATATATGACGTTGACATTTTGGGTAGGCAGATAAACTTTTTGGTAAAAATATTTTTGTTTGTTGTTGAGCCTTCCCAGCCCAGGCTTAAAAAAATAAATAATTTTATCAAGTGGAGTGCGTGCAGTTAGCAACACCAACAAATCAACATCTTCACCAACAACAATAGTTGCATTTGTTGTATTAAATTTTTCTATTGCTGTTTCAATTATGACTTATGAGTACATCAGCGTCATTATCAGCCTGTTTCACTGAAATGTTTGCTTTTGTAAATGTTTCACATAACATTGAAATAATGCGAGACTTGTTATGAGTATTTGCAAGAAATTTATGTTGGTTTGTTGGAACTGTCATAAATTTATCGATAACGACATCAGAAGAAGAAGATGTTTTTGCAGTACGACGACGTTGTTCTATACTATACTATACTATAACTACTCTATGACCAAAATATCTATGTACATATTGAACGTATTTATCAAAAATAACGCTAACTGTTAACTTGATCCCATACAACGCGATGCAATAGATATCCTCCATCGATAATGTAAGTAGCAGTTGTGTTGTCCATTTCAATTTCCACGGGTTGAAAGCAATCATAAATGGATGACTTTTGTGTTTTACGCATTCCAACCGCATCAAAGAGTGATAATGGGTAAGGGGCTAATTCATACTCAAAAAATTTCTCAACGACCAACTTCATATAAATCCTTAAAAGGCAGGTATACAACCGTCGTCACTCGAACAAAAGAATAGCAAACAGATGTTTCTCAAGGTTATACGAACGAATTAAATTGGGGACTGAGTTTCTTTTATGTGTATATTGTTTAATATTTTATATTCTTGATTCGTATAATTTGTATGTGTAAGTTACACATTCTAATATTGCTACTGATACTATGATATTAATGCTGTGTGACTCACACCAACTTTTTGAGCTAAATCAGTGACTTTTCATTTCATACCAAGTTGCGCTATTGACCACGAAAAGTCTCCTCGTCAGGTTGGTTTTCAATTTAGTTGTCAATTTATTGAAACGTCAATATATTTACAAACAGTTATTTAAAAAAAATGGAAAATAATTCAAATTTATACAAAAGAAAATGTTCGGTATGATGTAAGTATTTTAAAAAAACAAGCTCCCAAATACAATTTCATTATCATCCTCCATTAATACAATGTTTACAAATTTTGACATTTAAAAAGATTCTAATTTAAATATGTGGTCAGGCACAGGTTGTACGTTTGATACGAGTGACATCTATGAATAGCATATGTGCACTAGCAATTAACTTAGAAAAGTCAGTGATTTAGCAAAAAATACTACTGTCAGGCACACAGCATAAAAGTTTAATGATGCATATAGACGACGTAGACGTGTTTTTTAGTGTTTTCAATTTTTGAAGCCGCGATATCTCTTAAACGGTGATTCATACGAAAAAAAGTATTATAACAATTTTTGTAGAGAATTTAATGATCTACAAGTTTTATTTCAACTATTTTGGCGATAATATGTACCGTTGACGAGAAAAACGTAAAAAATCGATTTTTTGACCTTTGACCTTGAATAACTTTTTACGCACACATGGTATCGATGGGGACTTTTGACATATTATTTATAATGGTGAACTTAAGATCTGTAAAAATTTTCAGCTCTATGGGAATTATTGCAATTTGGAATGTCTAATTCTACCGGACTATTTGTCCTATAAAAGAATTACATTCTGAAGATGAAAAAATGGATTTAAGTTTTTCAGTTAATTGTGGAACATAAGATAGTGAGCCAAAAACTTTTTTAGTTAGTGGTAATTGTTATGTAGATGATTTAGGTTTAATTTTATATGTATGCAGAACTTTACTTGTTAATTTATTTATTAGTCGAAAAGGATAATTATTTTTTAATAAAATTTTAGTAACTAAATCTATGTTTTTTTGCCTAAAAGAACTGTCACTTAAGTAAAAAACTCTCCTAATAAATGAATAAGCTACATTATATTTCATTTTATAAGGATGATTTGATAAGAAATTAAGAAATCTGTTAGAAGCTATATCTTTAGAATACCAATTAGTTATGATTTTTTTATTATTTCGGGTCAATAAAAGATCTAAAAATGGTAAACAACCTTCTTTTTCACATTCTAGAGTAAATTGTATTTTATCATTAAAAGACTCAAAAATATCTTTTGTACCATTAACAAAATCTCTTGGAATAGCTAATAACAAATCATCAACATATTTATAAATTAAAGAAGGTTTTCTAAATAATTCAGGAATTTTTTCTGTTAACAGTTTTTCTAAAGCCGGGCATTCACATACAACAGAAACAGAAACAGAAACAGAATTTCATACAAATTTGACAGATATAAATTCGGTTTTCGTAAAATTTGTATGGAATTCTGTTTCTGTTTCTGTTCTATGTGGTTTCAAGCCTTAATACAATGTCAGCAAGAATTGGTGACAAACAATTTCCCATAGCTAAACCAAATTTTTGTTTATAAAACAAATTATTATATTGAAAATAATTGTTATCAATAGTACAAACTTCAAACATTTCTAGGAATTCATTTAAAGAAATATCTTCAACTTCTCTCCACCTATCAATTATTACTTGTTTAGCGACATCTAATGGTATATTGGTAAATAAAGATTTTATATCAAAAGATATTAAAATGTCATCATCTGCTAATTCTATATTATCAAGTATATCTTTAAGTTGATACGAATTTTTTATGTTAAAAATACTATTAACAGTTAACGGTCTCAACAATTCAGTACAAAATTTTGATAAGAAATAAGCTGGTGAATTAATTGTAGATATGATTAGACGCAATGGTATATTTTGTTTATGTATCTTATTAAATAATCATATTTTTATATAAATATCATTAAAACATATTTATTTATTAAATATATTTTTATTTTATTTTGCATCTTTTAAGATTAAAAAAGTTAGTTGTCAAAAGTACGAATCTAGTACCAAAAATCTGTTATAATTTTGTAAAAATTTGTTATAATTTGTTTGACACAAATATGAGTTACAGAATACCATTTTTAAACAAAGTTGTTAAGCATTTTGGTGAAATTGACAATATTGTCGATAGACAAATATGTGTTCGGGAATAGGGCCCCTGTTTAAATATTTTGTTTCGTCATATTATATTATTGAGGTTTTTTTAAGGAAAAACAATTTAATATCAAGACATAGAAGATTGTTGTTGATTTTTGAATTGGCATAAATACTGAAAATCTGTTGATGAAATCAAATAGGAGTAATATACAATTTATGGTACACAAGATCGATTAATTTTTTAATATTTGAAATGTCCAGATGATTTCTTTATTCATTGCTCACCAACTAAATTTAGGCTTAGTGTAAAACTTTTTACATGCAACTTATCAGCATATCATAGGTTCTTTTATCGATCTCCTAAACGAATGGAAGTTCTTAGGGAGAGGCGACTTACACTCCTTCGATCAAGTGAGACTATATGTAATTTGAAAAAAAACTTTAAAAAAAAAAATAGAAACGACTTCAGAAAAAACAAAAGAGGCACAAAAAAGTGAAAAATAACTCAATTGTTGCTTTTAGAAACAAAAAAACGTTACATTTTGATTAATTTAATTTAATTATACCTTACTATAAACAAAAAAATTACGCTATTATACAAAGTTACTATATTAAAATAGTTACTTTTTATTATAATTGTTATAGTTATTATAGTTGTTATAATAGTTATTATATTTTAAAAGTTATTTGTAGTACAAAACTGTTCGAAGTCGGTTTGTACTACAAATAACTTTTAAAATTACTTTTAAAATATAATAACTATTTTGAATTTTGAAAATAGTTTCAATTTTTGATTTTTTGCTAACTTTTAGAATATTTTTGGAATACATATTGAAAAAGTTTAAATTTTGGATTTTATTAAAATTTTTGGAATATTTTTAGAAGTTTGAAAAAGTTGTATACTTACACTTTTATTTGTATTTTTACAAAGAATTTTATGTTTAATATCTATCGCTGTCCCATATATTTCACCAAAGTCAATATCCTATATATATTACCAAAGAATGATAAAAAAGAGATTTCAATAATATACAGTGATAAAATCAAGTATAAAAGCCCGATCTTTTTACAAAAATATGAATCTGAAAAATTCCCCGAATCTGAACAATTCCCCGACTAGCATTATGTAACAGCACAGATCTGGACCGGATACGGCATTCCCTACTACTGATAGGGACCGTATCAGGCACACTGAACAGGTCCTGATCAGTCATGTGACGCCTCAAACTATCCAAACCGGATCAGGCAGCCCTACTAGAAACGGACCAGGACCGGATCATTTAAAATAGGGAATTTTCTTTAACATACATTACAAAAATTAGAAACTTCCTACTACAAACTATTGTATATGTGAAATTTTGCAAGCTATGTATATCTAAAATGGATAATGCTCTAATGAGTTTTAACTAAATTAAATTTATTTAAACGAAATAGGGCTCAGATCAGGACAAATAGGGCAAACCTTAATCGGAAAATCAGATATGATTCTGATCTGGCTACTGAGCCGTAATATGACTACTGAGCCGTTTTTTTAAAGAAAAAGTTATCGATAATTTTGCAGCTATAAAAATCATAGAGAAATTGAACTACAAAAAATATAATATTTCAGTTTATTTGTTTAGTTTTTATCAATATAATAGTTGTTAGTTTTTGCATATTGTGAGTTAAGAAAAATATTTAAAAATATAAAAATCATAAATAATAAAAGCAACTTTTAAATTCAAAATTTTATAATCCAATCAAAGTAGTTGTTAGTTTTGTTGTCATAGTTATACGATTTATTTGAAAAAAATAACAAATATTTTGGTCAAAATATAACAAATATTTTGGCTACCTTTGTTCAAAATATTTTTATTTCAAAATTTATAAAATTTTTAATTTTGATTTAGATTAAACAATCTTTTTTAAATATTTTGCTTGTGGCGAATAAAAAATAGTATATGATGCACGGAAGTAAGCCATTTTGTACTTAATGTGGGTGCAAAACTCGGCTGGTGCCTCGATTCGCAAACTCCACATACATCCAAAAGCCTTAGCTTTACGTCCTTTCATCATAATGGACTATAATTGGTTTCTACTGGCATATTAATAAAACTTTTTAATATGTCTACCCTAGCTTCAGAAGCATGCTTCGCCACTGCACTCAGTGGATTATGAAATGCCCCACTTGCAGAAAGAATCAGCACAACGTCCATGATTCGTTCTTATTCGGTTTAATGTAGTTCAGGTATGACGTGGCAAATCGAAACCAGGTTGGGTAGAAGTCGGGTTAGTAATAGAAAGGCCAGTTGTGTTCTAATGATGCCAGTAGGTGTCCAGGCACCCAAGATATTAAAATTAGTTGCCAGCAGGTTGCTTTTAATTTAATTTTATGTGGACGCTTTCTTGACTTCAATCGACAACGAGTGTGGTCACCGTAATATTCGTGCAAGGGTAACGTGATGTTGTTGGCTACCTTTTTATGTTCACGCATGAGAGCATGCGAGCGTCTGAGTGGAGGTGGAGCGATATTGCTTAACACAGGGAGCCAAGGTAAAAGGGTGGATCTGATAGTACCACTTATAGTACGCATCGTGGCATGCAGCTGGCAGTCAACTTTTTGAGTGTGCTATTCAACCAGACTGGTGCGCCATACTCAGCCACTGAGTAAACCAGACTTAGAGCAGTTATGCGGAGGGTAGCTGGAGTAGTACCCCATGTCGAGCCTGCCAGTTTGTGCAATATATTGTTTCTCGTTTTAAGTTTTTTTGACGTATTTTCTAGGTGGAGTTTAAAAGAAAGAGTTCTATCGAGAGTATTGCCCAGGTAATTTGGCTGTTGATTGTATTTAATGACAGCGCCGTTAAATAACACTGGTGGTTTGTGCTTTGCCAGTTTGTTGTTTTAGTGAAAACAAGAGCTCTCGGTTTTACTTAGATTGGAAAATAAGCTCCACGATCGAAAATAGTCATTCATTATCGTCAGGTCAGTTAAGAGCAAATCCTCCAAGACACCCATGTCTTTGTTTTCTGTGGCCAGGGTCCAATCATCAGCGTAACCAAATTTCTTTGATGTTGTGTCAGTAATGTCATGAATGTATAGAATAAAAAGTAATGGCGTCAGGACAGAACCCTGTGGCAAACCATTGTTAAGCATTTTAGACCTACTACAGGAATTATTTAGATGAACTTTGAATACACGATTACTCAGCATGTTGTTAATTAAACGTGAGATGATGCTTCAAGGCATTGCATTGAACAGCTTATATATAATCCCAATTCGCCAGACTGTGTTATATGCCTCAGTGAAATCGATGAATACTGCGCCTGTTTTTCAGCCGTACTAAAAATCTTTAAAATTAAATATCTCAAGAACAAGAATTTTAGCTTCTTTGTTAATTTGAAATATTTTAGAGTAAGGATAGAACTTTGGAACTTTTCAGAAAAAAAATTAATCAAATTCCAATTGATCTTTGACACTAGCGCCATCTTTAAAAAAGTTTTTTCAATATTTTTATTTAAAAATTAATTATAAAAACAATAAATTAATTTTTTTTCAAACGACTCACTAATCATCTATCAAACAAAAAAAAAGTTTGATGAAATCGGTATAGCCGTTCTTGAGCAATTTAATTTTAAAGTTACATCGGATTGGCAGAATTTTCATTTTTCATGCATGTTGGAGTGCCCCCTATGCTCAAACTATGCACTTTAAAAATTTTTTTAAATAAGTCGTATTTTTTATTTTGTCCATACTACTTATATGCCAAGTTTCAGGAAAATCAAAAATGGTCAAGTTCAAATTTCGACTTTTTCACCTGCGTAGATCACGTTTTTCATCAATGGTAGAGTAGCAGCTGACCATCCTGTATTTGGAGGCTTGTATACGTTTACAATTTTCGTGTCCGATATATCAACAACAATAAGATGTATATCGTTGTCAGTCTGTGTAAGTACGTGCGTGCAGTTCATGATTTCTGACTTAACATACGTATCAGATCCATATGATTGATGGTAAATAGCACTAGTTAATTTGTAACCAACAATGTTTCCTCTAGAGGTAACTTGCGCTGCATCTGCTACGCCTTCAATGTTCAGTTGCAAAATACGGATTGAAGGTCCAATATTTTCTGTCTTATGGTGCTGAAAAGTACCGTTGTTATTGTGATTTTGATTTATGGTTCATATTTATTTTTTTTGTATCCCAGCCAAGAATTCGAAATGAAATGTTTGGCTACCAAGTTGAAATAGACTATTAGCGTAACCCAGAGTGCAACGCGAGGAGCTTGTTTATTACTCACACCCCAGTGCCAGGATTAAAAGAAAATACTGTTGACTGAGAAAGTAAGCAATTTATTTGGTCTACTTTTGATTGTAATAAAGCTATTTAAGTACAATGCAGGAGAAAAGTTTGATTTGTTTTTTAATTTCGTAATTCAAAAATGATAAAAATTTCAATTAATCAAAAGGCAGAATAATATATATTCAAACTCAATAGTAAAGGGATGGTTTCGTTCAACCTTTGTTTATAACCAACAGCATCCCCTTCACAAAAAAAAAAAAAATAATCGATACCGTAAACCTTAGACTCAAGGGTTTTTGATCATTCAACTGAAAAAAGATTCTTCGTTATGTTTTTATTGAATTCCCAATCATATAAGCTAAACCAAAATTAAAAATGATTCTAGGCGAAAAAAATATCATAAAACGGATTATCACAACAAATAAATCAAAGAAATAAAATAAACCGCGAAGTCTTCTTATGATTTGTGTGATAATAACAACAACAAAGGATGAGATGAGTTTATTCGACTCAGTGGTTTCAAAATAATATTCAAACAAACAGATATTTATTTACTGCAATGACGTCAGGATGCTGTACGTTGTTTTTTTTTTCTATTATTCAAAATTTATTGAAGTGATTTATGTGATGAACAGAAAAATAATAAAAAAATCTTAGAACAAGACCAATGGTCGTCAATGTTCTTTTTTAATTACGTAAAAATTGGCATATCATCTACTTAGTGCCGTGTCGTTTATATCAACCGATTCAGAATGTTTTTATTTTACATTTCCTTTAAAAACAAATAACTTTTACATGGGGGGTGGATTTATAGAAATAAATGTTTACACGTTTTTAATTCAATTTAATTTATATATTAATTCTTTTTATTATCATTTTTTTGTGACATTAAGTTGTATTTTAATTTAATTATAAAAAGACACATTTCAAAGGCAGTACAAGAAAAAAAAATTTATGATACATTGAGAAAAAAAATTGTTATTGTTTTTAATTTTCGGTTTCCGGTTGAATTGTTTGTATAATTTTATTATAATATTTTAATACAAAAACAAACTAAAATTGGTTCAGTTCAATGAACTGTAAAGAAAGAACTATTATAATTGATAATGTGTTGAGATTAATGATTTTATTTTAATTTTGATAATGCTTGGCGACGTTTGTTTATTTATTTAGGTTGGAAAAGTCAAAATTGGAAAGATGCTATTGTAATGGTGATGAATCATCGTCCAACGTCCTAAAACTAAAAAATTCTATATCTATTTCTATCAACTAAGCAAACGTCATGGCATATTCTCTTATATATTTCGTTGTTTGGTCGTGTAGATTGTGTCAGATCCCGTAGTCCTGAACTACGGCACCAATTTAACCATTTTTTTATATGTTTTGGAGGTAGGGGGTGTTAAAAAGTGATATGTAGAATTCTCTTTAGAAGAATTGGTAGAATTCAAGTAGCAACCTGTTGAAACGCGCAATATTGCGTTTTATGTTATATGTAGCCTTTCCAATAAAATTTGCTTTGAATATAATTTATAGCTGAAAAACCAATAGAGATCCTTTCCTCAAGTAGTACCTGCAAGTAACAGCGTACGTTTTTGAAAATCTATTCTGTTTTAAATGTGTGGAAAACCTTATAATATTGTCAAAGACCAAAACCAAATGCGTTTTAATTGTCTTACTGAATATAGTCAATTTTCTGCCAGCTCAACAACCAGTCTTCTATACGGCTTTTCGGCAAAATTCGAATCCGCGAAAATAGGGCATAAATTTATTTATTTATTTTTATCTATTTATTTTTGTTCTTCTATAATATAATGTTATACATAGTCAGCTTCATAGAAGTTTTGAATACATTTTTCTTATAATATAACTGTAATAAATAAGTTTTTCTATATTAATTTTGTAATTTGTACATTTAATTGTTTATGGACTGCCACTTAGTTAAAGCGTTAACTGTTTTGTGGCATGTAGAATTTCAAGCAGTAAAGTTGAGAAATTAATTGTTTTTGAATTAGGTTGGGTGCGGTATGTGATATATAATTTTTTTTTTTTTGCAAAACAAGATGAGAACATAGAACAATTAAATAAAATAAAGTAACCTATTACTGGAATTGGTTTAAATAATGGATGATTCATCAAAATGTCCGGAGAACAAGGCAATTTAGTCGTAGCTTAGTCAGTACCAGAGACAAACCATATCAGTGAAGTTCGCGAACATCAGGTGACTGGTGAAAATAACCGTTAAAAATAAAACTTCAGCATTTTTCAAGCTAAAGAGCCATTTCTTTATTTGAGATAAAAACTTAGGAAGGGATACTATTCAACTCATGTTATCGGGTAGTTTGTTGTGTAGTAGTGGACCAGTAAACAGCAATGCTATGCCGAAAATGTTCCTCATATGCTCGTGGAATTTCGTATCTTCTATAGTTTCTCAGGTTGTGCAGGTCATTTACACATACAGAAAGATTTCCTCTTCTGATAAAGAACAGTTTTAAAACTTTGTAAATATAGAGATTTCTAACCTGCAAAATATTAGCTTTGATGAATAAGGGTACAGAACTATACATGATGGATTGTCTATATATGATCCTTAATTCATGTTTTTGTGCTATAATTATAGGGGGAATGGTGGTCTTGTACGCTCCACACCAGCTGGATAGGCAGTATCGGATTTGCGAACCGACCAGAGCGTGATATACATGTTTACATACACCTTCAGGACAATATTGTCTCAGCAAGTACATCTTCCGAATTAGTTTTGAAGTTTTTTCCTCAGAAGCGAGGTATGAGCTTTCCAGTCCAATTTGCTGTCAATTGTTACACTAAGGTACTTAAAATTATAGACTAGATTTAGTTCAAAACCATTTGAGTTACAGTCATACTCACAGGTGCTATTATGGTAGACCACATTCAAGAGATCTAAGGGTTTATTAGTTTGTTTAAAGGACATGGTTTTCGTCTTGTTACTAAGCACTAGTAAATTTGAGTCAAACATTCTCCTGAGAAGTCTAAGATCAGATCTCATATTTTCAGAATTAGTTAAAGGAGTATTTCTAACATAGGTTATTGCAATATCGTCAGCAAAACCAATAACTTTTCCAGAGAAACCAGATGTAAAAAAGGAATTTATATAAATAAGAAATAGGACTAACCCTTGCGGTACTCCTACATTGTTACTGATTGGCTCACTCAGCAGATTTTTAATTTTCGTTCTTTGTTTTCTACTATTTAAATACGAAGAGAACCAGTTAAGTGTAATACCCCTGAAACCAGCTTTCTCTAATTTCCAAAGTAGTATTTTGTGACAGACAGTGTCGAAGGCTTTCGAAATATCCAGAAATAAAGTTGACACTACTTTACTGTTATTGAATGCCTGGTATATTTCTTCAAGGAAGTTGTTTACGGCATCTTCAGTACTACATCCCGACATAAAACCATACTAGCGTTTGTCTAGAAATTTAGTTTTAGATAGGAAATTCAGCATTCTAACTTTAACAATTTTTTCGAAAATTTTTGAGAACACACTCAGTAAAGAAATAGGTCGGTAGTTATTCATGTCCTTGATTTCACCTTTTTTAAAAATAGGTACAACAATTGAGTTTTTCAGAGCTTCAGGAAAAATACCCTTTTCAAAGCTTAGGTTTACAATGAAAGTGAGCACCGATGCAATATTATGTATTATATTTTTAATCAAAATTGAACTGAATCCATTGGCATCTGTGGAATTTTTATTTTTCAAAGAAGAGGTAATGTAGATCTTTTCCTCAGGCGTTGTAGGAGTAAAAAAACAGGATTCAAGTGTGGTGTTAGACCATAGGAGTGACTCTTCAACAGAGCCATTTCCAATCTTTGAGTTGATGATATCTACTGGTATCGTCGAAAAAAATTTGTTAAACTCGTTAGATATCTCTGAGGCAAGAGTTAAACACTTGCCTGTTAAATCCTTTATTTCAGTAATGTCATTGATCTTGGATTTTTCCCCAATTAGTTCATCTATTAATCTCCATTGCCCTTTGACATTATATTTTCTGTTTTGAAATTGCTTAAAATAATAAGACTGTTTCGCACTTTTGATTAAAGTTCTAATATCTTTGGAAAATTTTTTGCAATTATTTTTGAGGGTAGCGTTGTTGTGTTGCCAACGAGACCGTTTGCATAAGTTATTTTTTTTTTCTCAATTTAACGGTACATTTATCATCAATCCATGGTCGAAGGGCCTTTGGTTTATTATTTTTTCTAACTTCAGTGTCAATACATTCATTGATTATCGAACCAAGCTCACTAGAGAACTTATCATAAGCAATAGAAGGACATGTTTGAGTATAAATATTAGACCAGTCGTGTTTATCTAATAGCACGGACATTTTTTCAAAGTTATATTTGGTTAGTTTCCGCGGCACATTTTCTTCAGTTTTACTTGAAAGACTGCCGTTTAGCGAAACTTTTACCATATCATGATCTGTGATATTAAGATTCATAACTTCTGAAGTAACATTAATGTTCGGATTTGAAAATCTGAAGAAAACATAATCCAAGCATAAGTTCTCTCTCGTTGGGGTATCTATTACAGATTTCAAACCAAATGATAGACAAATTAATTATAATTCCTGATTTTTTGGGACAAAACACATCTGGTATGGTTTATAATGATAAAAATTTGTTTAAACTAAAAGGAATCAAATTTGAATCAACAAAATAACGTAATGTTTTAGCTGTTCTTCCACAACACATAGTAATGGCAGAACTGGACGTAGTTAAAAACGATGAAAACAGTTACGGATAATTAAAAACACCCTTGATCCAAAAATTCTCTGTTTGAAGAGCTAAGATAGATTGCATTGTTAACCAAAATTAGAGCATTACATTGAAGATGTAGTTGAGATTAATAAATCTTTAAATATTAGATAATAGATTGAAGTAGTTTATGAAAAAAAAATTTTATTTTTATTGTGAAAATATAAAGTTTTATATCAAACTACATAAATAGAATTATAAAGATATCATAAATCAAAAGTATTCTTATATTATATAGTGTGTAAATTTAATATAAACTGTGTTGTATTATGTACTTTTTATCATTTTATTATCAAAAGTTGATACGTGGATAGTGCGTATTACTGTAAACTTTATTTTGTAAACTTAAATTTGTGGATGCTAGTATTTTCTCACATTTAATAAAAATTTCCGCACGGGATATTGTGCTTAACTAAAAACTTATTTTGTATAGTTCAAAATTTCTGTGACTAACATATGTTAAATGTTTTGCAAAATTTCGCAAATAAATTGTAAGATAGATTCAGTACAAGGTTGTATATTAACCAATTAATTTTTCAATACCGTAATATCATCATAATAATAAGTGCATATACTGCTGTTCTATAAATTATTCTGCTTAACCTTTAAAGTAAACATCATCAACAATAGACGATTATCTAAAACTTTTATATTGTAATTAATTTAAAATAAATCTTAGCCTGAAAACTAAAGTTCAAAGGATACATAAAAACACTTTTCAATAATGGAACTGAACAAAGAAGTACATTGTTAAAAACAATGGATTTTCTGCATTAAGCGGGCAGGAGAAATCTCCAATATACTTGGCTGATATTGATGCAAAACTAGATAAATACTTTAGCAATCTGTCTGAGAAAATGGTTTCAATCACTGAGGACCTAAAAACCCAAATTAAGGATATATCAAAGAATTGTGAAGAAAAAACTTCTAAGATTAAGTGTGACCTAATAATATTGGAACGTACAATTAATTCGGAGTTCGATGCTCTTCGTAAGGATTATGAGCTTATTTTGTCTGGAATTCCGTATAAAAAAGATGAAAATCTTTATAATATTTTTAAATCATTGTCCAGTATTTTGGGATATGGTGGCATGAGCAAGAACAACCTGTTGTAACCTCTTCCCGAGGTTGAACTACGTCGATTAGGAGCTGGTACCTCCAATATTAATCAGCACCCTGCCATCATCATCAAATTTGCTACGAAATTTCATAAAAACAACTTCCTGCATCGGTATTTGAAAATGGGAAAACAACTATTACTTAACTGTGTGGATGGTTTTCAGGATAAGTCGCGGTCGCGTATTTACATCCAACAGAACTTGACCCCAGAATACTATAAGGTGCATAAGATGGCTCTATCTTTGAAAAAGTCTCATAAAATTCAACATATAAAAATCTTTAATGGGACGGTGTATGTACAGCTAACAAACAGAGATTCTCTGGTTGCATTTTATCATGTGGATGAACTAGTTAACCCATTATCGGCTCCGGTTGCATTCGCGCAACAAGAAATTCAATCGCCAATATACACGAAATTATTTTATTATTGCTAAAATCTATAGTTGATTACTAGAATTAAACATATTTCTGAAGTTTTTGCAGTGTAAAATGTTATACGTGTTTATAGGGTTGCTTGTAATTAAATGTCAAAGTTGCTGGCAAAAAAATCGAGGTAAGTCAATGTGTTTATTCTGTTGATTTATTGATATAAATATCATGCCCATGTATTTTATGTCATATAAATCATTCTATATAGTTTAAATCGCATAAAAACTATAAAATAATTCAAAATTTTTGATTTTTATAGGATCAGCGATCAAATAAAAACGAAAGTTGCGCTTGCGCAACCGCAGCCGGAAAGTGGATTCAAATTTAATTTTTTATATGGAGATTTGTCAATCCTGTGAGCATTTTTTATTTATCTATTCTCATTACAAAATATTTAATTTTATTCAGATTAAACTGTACAATATTCTTACTTAGATACCCATAATTCGAAGAAGTCTAAAATATTTCTTAAGATTTGTAGGTTTTATTAAAAAAATGTCAAAATTTAAAATGTTGCGCAAACGCAACCGCAGCCAGTTCCAGTATTTTCAATAATTTCTTTTCATTTTGATTCCAGAATCGGATATTTTTTAAATAAATATGACGCAACGGGAATTTAAATCATACCAGGAAGCAGCTGACTGGATCATGGCAAATTTGACAGATGACGAGGAAGATGGAGAAGCGGATCTAGTGATTTTACCACCCGATACTGCAGTCATAAGTGACACCGAAGAATTTGATGACAATATATGCCATGATCAAACAATTTTATTTGAAGGAGTAGTCGATACGGCTGGACAACTAGAATTTCATTTCGGAAGTGAACCGATGGTTGAACAATTGTTTCTAATAAAATGTGGATCGACTGCTGATTGCATGGGTGAGTGTGCAATTGTTGGAAGTGAATCTGATGCTCTCGCAATATCATTGCCTACGTCGTTTGAAACTGTTCCATTAGATCTAAGAGCTCTTACATGGAGGCAAGTGCATCCACGATATTCCAATAAGCAAAATAATATTGAACAAGCAGCTATGGATGACTTAGAAGAAAAGTTAGCTGGAAAAAGCTGTACTGACATTTTTGAATTGTTTTTTGATTTAGATATTTTGACCTTGATGGTTGACCAAACTCACCTCTATGCTCATCAAAATAAACGCCAAGACTTTTTGACTGATATTAATGGAATGAGAACATTTATTGGGTTTATCCTTCTCACTGGCTCCACTCCATAAATTGTCTTCCCAAGATATGTATTTTTCATTAGATAAGGATATTGCTATTCCAATTATTCGAACATGTTTATCACGAAAAACATTTAAAGATATAAAAAGAAACTTGCACTTTGCAAATAACAATGAAATCGATATGAAGGATAAGTTATTTAAAGTTAGACCTTTTACATCTCGTTTGAATGAAAAGTTCCAACAATTTGGAGTTCTGCATCACAACCTCAGTATCGATGAACAAATGATACCCTATAGGGGACGGCATTCATCTAAAATGTTTGTGCTTGGTAAACCAATCAAATTTGGCTACAAATCATGGACACTTGCTTCTTCAACTGGATATATTTACGCATTTAACCTGTACACTGGAAAATCACAAACTTCTTCAACAACCAATAGTTTGGGCCTTGGAGGAAATGTAGTAATGGAACTGTTACAGATAGTCAATGAACCTTCAAATCATGTTGTCTTTTTTGATAATTTTTTTACATCTCTTCCACTGATGGTTCATCTTAGTAAATTAAAGTTCTTTGCTTCTGGTACCACACGCGACAACAGGCTACGAAGCATCAGTAAGTTGAAACCAAATAAAGGTTTTAATAAACTAGATAGAGGTTAATAGACTACTGGTTTGAAGAAACAAATGAGCTGAGCGTTATGCGTTGGAAAGATAGTGCTGTAGTAACTCTTGCTACAAATGTACACGGAATAGAACCAATAAAAAACATACAGAGGTTTTCCAAAGAGAAGAAACGTAGAATTGCAGTCCCTCAGTCCTACGCTTTCCAACAATACAATGCTCATATGGGAGGAGTAGATCTTGCAGATAATTTTGTGTCAACTTATAGGAGTAGAATTCGTGGCAAAAAATGGTGGTGGCCTATTTTCACAAATTTTTTGGATGTTTCTCTAAATAATGCTTGGAGGATATGGAACATCGTCCATAAAAATGACCATAAGTCTCTATTGGATTTTCGAAGAGAAGTGGCGGTGTGTTTTCTTAAAAGTTCAACATCTGCAAAGTCTAGTCAACCTGGAAGAAAAAGTGCATTTTCAATGGCTGCTGCTGGTCACCCTGGACAAATACACACTTCAAAAAAGACTGATAAAAGGAAGTGCTGTGTAGTCTGCAAATTACAAACATATTATGTTTGTTCCAAATGTTCTGTAGCATTGCATACAGATTGCATGAATAGTTACCCTAAACATGCATAACTTTAAGTCTGCTTTAATGTGATATTGAATTCAAAAGTTCCTATATTGTTAATTTTTTTTTTTATTTAAAAACATTTCTGAATCAAAATTTTATTTGTTATTTTTAAAATATTTTATTTTTTTTGTCTCCTACAGGCTGCGGTTGCGCGAATGCAACTTTCTAGAAAACGGGTACCTACATTTTTTTGTGCAATTGTATTGCACATTTCCCTTAATTGGGACTATATTGATAATATACATAAGTTACAGTCATTTCCTACAAGCGAAACTAGGTGCGGCCGGTAATGGGTTAAGGCGGTGGAAGCTAATTCCTCATAATCAAGGCTCCACCTGACATGTAATTTTGATTAATGATCTACTTAAATTTGAAGTGAATAAAATTATAAAAGTTTAAAAATTACTATAAAACTCTAATCAAAATCAAAATAACTAAGTGTAAATTAGTGTTAATCATTTATTTATTTTTTTTTCTTTATATTTATTCTTTTGATATTTGTATAAGCGTTAATACATTTTTTTTAGATATTTTTAGCATATAGGATTTTTTGGTGGCATTATAGTAACAAGCATTATTTTTTTTTTCTCTTATGGAATATAAATATAGATTTATACTAAGATCATTTTACAAATCTTACAAGCTTTCCTGATACAGCTTTGTGTACAATTTATTTATTTCATTATCTGTTTGTTCGTTTTCGGCTTGACCTTCCTTTTCTTTAAAAATGAATATTAAGAATATCAAGAGTATTGAAATCGTCATTCAAATCTAAGAGCAATGGTTTCAACTTTGCTCATTTGAATCCGGAATGCATATTGTCAAATTTTGATGAGCTTAAAAATATACTTAATGGCGTACCACTACATTTGATTACAATATCTGAAACCTGGTTGAAAGAGAAACATAATGATCAGTTGGCAAAAGTGTCCAAAAAATCGTCAAGTGTGTTAAAACAAGGAAAGGTGCATATTTTTTGCTTAAAAAACGTTCATTTTAAGTGATTACGAGGAGGACCATTGAATTTGAAGAAATCTTGATGGTTGGGATTGGTATGTGAGACCGAAATCTAGATAATTGCATTAGAAGCTAGTCAAAAAATGTTGTCAAGTGTGTCAAAAGAAAGATTTTAATTTATTTTTTTACCCAATTTTTGTGAAGAAAAAATAAAATTAATTATTTGTATGACATGAAATTTTATTATTATTATTGAGAATTATGGCATTAAAAGTTTGTCAAAAAAATGTTGTAAAGTGTGTCAAAAGAAAGATTTTACTTCGATTTATTTATTTTTTACCCAATTTTTTGGAATTCGTATGACATGAAATTTTATTATTAATATACAGAATTATCACATTACAAGTTTGTTTGTCAAAAAAGTGTGTCAAAAGAATGATTTTCATTTATTTTTTTAAAAAATACTAAAATTAGTTATTTGTATGAAATGAAAATGTTATTATTATTATTGAGAATTTTATTGCATGTTAAACTTATGTCAAAAAAACATTATCAATTATGTCAAAAAAATGATTTCATTTATTTTTTTAGCCAATTTTTTAGAAAATTTTTTGTAAATGTGACATGGAAATTTTTATCTGTATTTTTGATTTTGTAAGAATTTTTCGAATATTTTTAGGATTTTGAAAAATTTTTAATATTTGATTTCGTTATAATTTTTGCAATATTTTTAGAATTTTGGAAAAAGTTTTAATTTTTGATTTTGTTTTAATTTTTAGAATTTTGAAAAAAGTTTGATTTTATTTAATTTTTACAATATTTTTGAAATTTTGAAAGAAATATGAATTTGTGATTTTGTAATATTTTCTCGAAACGCTAAATGGAGAGGTTTTTGAGTAGTTTGCTGAGTGTATCATCTTTTCACTAAATTATGTTAATTTATGATCTGTTATGATTTTCCGGCAACGTATATAGATGTTTCGTATTAGTTTTGTAATATATTTCTAAACAGAGATAAAAAAATACATGTACTTTAACAAACAGTTATGTTTGATATACATCGCTGCCCTAAATTAAATACAATGTCCTCATAAAAGTTTAATGCCGAAAACTATATCAAAGTCCTTAACCAAAACCGAAGTTTCGATATCTCAGAGCTGTGTGATTTCAGAGTCAGATTTCAGATTTTCATGTCTTTGAGAAGATGTGTTTATGATTTTTCTCCCTTTTCTCTTATGCAACTGTATTTTTAAATCATTTTACGAAAATGTTGAATGATTATTTTGCGTCAGAGTGACCAATGTATATAAAAAAAGAAACAGAGATAGCAAATTCTTGTTAATAAAACATCAGACATTCTGTTCGTTTGCAATTATTATATCAATTTTTCAAATTTTTATCATTCAAAATTAAATTATTTCTTATACTTAATTGTGATATTGAAATTTGTTATTTAGTTATTTATCTATTTTTTAATGTAATGAATATTGGTGAAAATTGTTAAATAAATCTTTTGGTGAAAAAATGACAATGGAAAAAGAATCTAATAATGCAAATTCAATTACGTAAACGTGAAAATATTTAGTCAGATGGAGTGATAACGATACCGTTCTACTTTTACTTTTATACCCAATGGTCACAATGGTCGCTTCTTTTCTCGTCATTACATGTTTGCGACAAATATTCATAAATCTATTTAAATCAACAGGCAACCAAATAAATCAGAGTTTCACACACACACACATTCGTATGAAAAAGTCGTCACTTATTACTTACATTAATATTAGTATGTTCAAAGTTTATTTAAAATTCTAAACTTTGCAGTTGTAACAACACGACCAAACCAAAACTATAAGCAATTACGAATATTTTGATAAACAATTGGTTGTAAATAAGCAGCAGGTGTTCCCTAGCAATAATTTTTTTTATATGATTAATCTTTGCCTATCGTTACCAAAAACTATTAACTATAACAAAAAAAAAACAAACATATCTCAAGATATTGATCATGATTTATTCTTCAAATCCTTAATTATTTCAACACATCATCTATTTATTTATTCCACCGAACAACTAATCAATTTTATTTATCATATTTCCTATGAAACAATTAAACTATTCCACATTCCTAAATTTTCCTGAGTTTTTTCTTTACTGTAAACCGACAAAATAGAAAGCGAATTTATGTATTTTTCTTTCCTTTCGATTTTCTCTATTTCGGATTTTGTTTGTTTGTTTTTCTTTTTGGAAAAACAATATATAAAATAAATGTAAGTTAGAGTAACGGATAGCATCTAATCGATAAAGTAATTATTGTGATTTATTGTAATATTATGCGTGTGAAAAACACATTTCAAATTTATTTTAATCAGGAAAAAAATGTAAGGAAATGTGGAAACGTACCAAAAAAAAAAAAAAGAAAATGGAAAAGTTTTCTTATTTAAAGTAGAAATTTTTGGTTGTAATTTAATGTAAAATTTGTTTTTGAAAATAGAAAAACAAATTTATAACAAGCAGACAAAAGTTATTTATGTGAAAAGTGGATAGCTAGGGATGGTTTGTGTTATCTTAATTAAATTATTAATGGTTTGTTTTAGTTTAAGATGGGTTTGTCAAGATAGTCTATAGCCTACAGTTATAAGGCGATTTTGATCAACACGAAAATAAATTGATGATATTTTCGGACAATATAAGCTATAAAACGGTGGGAGGTTTTTCAAACACATGTTTAGTTTTTGCATGTTTTTGTGGAACGATGTTAATTGAGATTTTCAAAACTAACGAACTGGAACTGATTGGTTTTGGAAGAATTTCAAATTGTAGTATCAATTTTTTAAGACCAACTTGAGAAACTTTAACGTAACGGTCTCACGAACTGGATCGTTTGGTTAAAATCTTTTTAAAAAACAGCCCAGAGTATTATGTTTTAGGTGGTGATTTTTTAAAAAAATAAAATATGTAGGCCAATAGTAATCACAACGTTCATCACAACAAGAAATAAAGCCTTCAAAACCTAGGGCCCACAACAACAAGCCTTCGGAAGTGTTGACGAACGCAAATTTTTTTGTTTTGTTTAATGTTTTTTAATCAAAGAATACTGTAGGCCACTTGTCATCATCAACGAATATTCCAATGCTAAGATTAAATATGCTACCGTTGACTGCATAGAGATCATGCACCAGCACCACTAAGTTTTAACCTTGTGATATCTCACCTCATATGTTAATAACAGGGACTTGGGGAAGTGGGGTTGTCGCACGCATACAAATAGACGAAAAACTTGTGTGATTCCTAAACTTAACTTCTCTTTCGGGATAGGGGTTTTAATCTCAACCCCAACCTTTTTGGAACTTTGCATTCAATGCTAATCCTAAAATAAATTTCAGTTACCCGCGGTCACCAATTGAGGAAGCTGTAATGAACACTCTGCATTCCTGATAGTGGAATTACAATCAGGAACTTTAGAGGAACTGCGTGCCATGGGGTTTTTTTTATTTTCGACTAGCTTTATCTGTGAATTTGAATATGCCTTTAGCCTGCCTAGTACAAATGCTGAATGGCACACAAAAGATTCACAAGAAAATCTTTCACTTTCCATTATTGGCCACTGATCTAACACTTGGTGCCTTCTTAATTAAGCCAATCATAATACCCAATCGTTGCGCCAGTGTCCCGGCGATTGTTGAAAAATTATGAAATCAATGTGTCGTTGCACCTAAACAGGTGATTATTGAATAACGTAGTTAAATCAATTATTGTTGCAACAAAAAGTGATAGTTGGATATATTTTACCAGACATAATATTTGTTGCACTACTTTACTGTTTTAGATTTACTGTCGATTAAAAATTAGATGGAAATAAAATAAAAGCACCAGTCTATTGGATTTTATAAATTCAGTTTTTATCAAATCTTTCGTATCAAAATGAAAAAAAAACTCTAATTAAATTTAAAGATAAATAAAAATTGCGAAAAAATCCTTTGATGTTTCTTTTAAATGATCTAACAGTTATAACAAAAAGTATTGCAACAAAACAAAATTTTATACCTTTGCTCACTATTACCAAAATGTTATTTTCTTTTCGCTATTAATTTTAAAATAGTTTTATCACAGTGAACCATTTGCTTGTATCCGTGTTACACGTAGAAAATAATCGACCATCCTTCATGTTACAACGACAAAGGTTACGGCTGCCAATTACAATTACAGCTGCCATCTTTACTTTTCAATTATTTTTATTTAAATTACACACATTTCTTTGATGATCTATAACTATTTTTAATATTTTCAAGAACTTTCTGTCTAACGAAACAAGGAAATAAGTTTTTTTCATATTCAACCATAAATTTCACTAAAAAGCATTCAATTTTTCTAATTTTACTAATTAAAACTTCATAGTAGATAATAATTTGAAAATTTCTTCTATTAATTTGACTTACTATTAACTAAAAGGATTTTGACTAAATTAATTTAATTTGAGCTATGACTTTATAAATTGGACTAATATAATTTTACTAGTTATTACAAAAAAATATTTGAAAAAAATTTAAATTAAAAATATTTATATAAATGACACAACATTTGCTTCTGAAATAAAATTTTAAACAATAAAAAAATTAAATTATCTTTCAAGTTTTGATATCATTCACGAACTGTTACAATATGTATACTCGTACATGTATATATCAGTCAAAATTCAACGAAAGACAACAATAAAAATGAAAGAAAAAGAACCACAGAACATATTATTTGGTATGGATCTATCGTAAGATAAGAATTATATCGACTGTGTAGAATCGGTAGATATCCTTGAACGCTGATTATTTTAGGGAAAACTGCACCGTAACAATGTCTATTGAGTCTTTGTGGCAAGCACCAGATTTGAAAGTGGTTTTGTTGAGAGAACGTAGAAACAAACAGCTCATGATTTAGCTACACACTTACAACCCTTACCACCTAAACCTGTTCACTCCATAATAATTATCAAGTAAGAGAAATTCAATTAACCCAGCCTATCTGAAGAGTAACTACGGAGGGGGTTAATTGTACTCAAACCATTTCAACCAAGCAGCGTGCCTGCAAATTATCCCTTCTCTACAGAAGATCAATACATCACAATGTTTTAGAATTAGTGTTAGTGACTGTTCCTCCGACTGGAAACAATATATATGTCTGTCACTTCCACCCAATTATTACAGAGTTGGTTTTGAGTCGACTGTGTAACTAACTTAGAGCTCTCTTTTAGTTATATAATCTAATTACTTTCTCAGACTCCTTTAAGCCTGTGCACTTATTTCATATTTGTTCACACAAATCATCAAAAAAATATTATTTAAGGATATGCATGGTAGCAAAGCATGGTTACAATAACGAAATACCTTCAACCACCATGGCATTGCAAGATAAGCATTATTTGTTTTTATCTAAGAATGTATGCTGATTGAACCGTTAACAAATCGCTTACCACGACTAGAAAAACTTATGGACGATATCATTGCCCTCGAAGAAAAACATTGTAAGAGGGCTTTTTTGGACTTTTTTGGAACTTAACCACAGCGGCGATGACGAACCATATTTTTTTTTTAATTTGCATATTCAGATAATTTTTAATGAAAAATAGATAAGTTCTCAGTTTAGAAATTATCTGAACATGAAAATTAAAACAAAAAAATATGATTCGGCATCGCTGCTGTGGTTTAGTTGTGTAAAACACACCGGATTCGAGCATGTGTCTCTGACGAGTGTGAGTTCGGATCCTGGCATGCAACAAAAAAAAAAATTTTCCTGAAGAAGTTTTAGAGAAAATGAAAAACTATTTCGAATTGCAAGATTCAAGATTTCCAATATGTATTTAAGCTTAATTGCTCACAAAAAAACCTCCAAATTAAAATTCCCCTAATGTTGTCTATATTTTCCAACCACAAATATAGTAACAAATGTTGGCGAAATATTTTCTCATCCTATGAATTCATGCATAGTAATGTCTAGAAATTTAATACAAAAAATGCCAAAGAAATTATAAGAAGATTTTCCGGAACACATAGCAGACTGAAGAAAATTATTATCATATATGTACAATCAAAATTACCCTACTCGATTCCTACTCTTGTCGTTTTACCATCAAGATGATGCACTCATTGTCTATCAACGTGTTTACTGGGTGAACGACGATGACCACTACATCAACTGTAATACTTATAAATGAATATTGGCTCTTGTATAAAAATATTTGTTACAGTCTCAGTCACCTTTTTCCGTCTCAAATTTATGGAAAGAACGCCATTTCATAAAGATGTGGCCCCAAATCGTGAGCTATCTCCTCTTAGGCTTCTAGAGGGTCAGTCAATCAAGGTTACTGATATGACATTCCATACTATACATACTCCCGTTTAAAATTTGGTTTCAGAAACTATAACCAAAACTGCTTGAAATGATAATTTTCTTGAATAATCACATATAAAATGGAACATAACCCGTGGAAGCTTAATTCGTTAGAAAACTTATCGATTCAACGCTGATTGAATTCGTCAAATAAACCAATACAACTGCATAGGGTTGCACCCGCATCCGAATCAGCATAAAGTGTTGTAATATAATGCAGACTTGATGACAATAGTGTTGCAATGCCCAATGCATCAATGACTAAGAGAATAATTAAGATAATGATATGTATTATTTGCAAGATCAAGTTTACATATCAGTAGAAATTATGATTAAGATGTAATGTCCAATACATCTCCAATGATTAAAATAATAATTAATATAATGATCTGTATTATTTATAAGATCAAGTTGACATATCAGTAAAAAGATCAAGATAATTCTCAAACATATGTAATAATTCTCATACCTAAAATGAAACAAACAAATGCATACATGTTATATGTTATAATTTTATTTGCCGAAGGAACTAAATTTTGATTTAAAATTAAAATGCAAGTCGACAATTTCATAACAATTATATTTTCTTTTAAAAAATTGTTTTGACAATGACTTCAATTTTGCTTATACTTTTTTGCTTAATTATAAATTCCACAATTTAAATTATAAAACAAAAGTTACATCATTTGAAATTGTGACGATAATAAATAAGTGTCATCGGAACGAATAATAAATTTGTTTTCTATGTCATCAAAACAAATAATAAATTTGTTCTTCTTTTGATGAGGAAACATTTGTTTGAGGAAACATTTTATGAGGAAATATTTTCATTATGAAAATATTTTACTGTTTCATGTTTTGGGATGAGGAATTATTTAGAGATGAAGAATAAAATACGGATGTAAATAGTAGGTAAAAATATAAGTTAATTTTAAGCTTAAAGTATAGTGTCTTTGTCACTTTCATCATCTTAGTGATAATAGTAATTATAGTAAAGACTTTAAATAAAAAGGAAAAGTATATTTATGAAAAAGAAGCGTTTTCAATTATTGTAGATATAGAGGTTGAAAGGTGAAAATTGCCTAAGATCTGGAACGACCCATCCTGGTCATCCATTCTATATTCTACCATCCTCCAACACCAGTACTAAATCAACGAGAGGTTTATCAACATATAAGACAGTACACATCAGCAGAAGTAAAAGTTTAACTCCACATTACTCGCTGCCAAATTAAAAGTGACTCATTTTAGCAGCAAAGAAAACTTTGACGACTGAAATAGAAAAAAATTGGACGGATTCCATTATCATCCAGGATTGGATTTTTAATCATGCGAAAATCTGCATTTTTATCCAACAAAGTTACAACTACAAGACAACTTAAGCCGGGATTGCTGAAGACATGTGCCTTTCGAACATAATTCTGCAGATTATGCAGCTAGAGAAATGGGTGGACCACCAGCTGTGGTTGAATGTGTCAGAGTGGCTTAATCAACATGAAAAGCATTGGTCACCTCAGAAGGTCATCTACCCTTTGAGAATATATACAGAAGGTCACCTACTCTTTGATGATATATTACAAACAGGTCTCCTACATTTTTCAAAACTTAACAACAAAACTTTCAAGTTTCTTCAAAATTAACGAACTGCAATCTACCAACTGATATTAGTTAAACGTTTTTTTGCCAGCTTTAAAGCGTTTAATCATACTCGAATATCTGGTTACATAACTCTACAAGAACTGACCGCCGCCAGAAATAAATTACATAATCAGTTGACACCAATTGCAACACTTTGAAGCAAAAATAAATTTGCTTCACAAATTCAGTTTTATACCAATCAAAGTAAGTTGAATAACTTAATGCCGTTCCTAGAAGGTCACGACGTATTAAGAGTAAGTGGATGATTGCGCAAATCAAAGCAGCGATACAAAGTGAAACATTTTGCAGTCATTACATCATCAAAATTCACTAAATCTATATAATTAATTAATTAATTAATTTATAATAATAAAATAAAGTGTTTGTCTGTCTGCGTGCGCTCTCCAGCGAAATCTGTAGCACACAGGAGTCTGAAATTTTGTCCGGAGAAGGCCATTAACAGGTACTAATGCACCTCGGAGCCAAAATTTTAAAATTCAAATTAGATTTTTTATAATTAATAATTTTAATTTTCCTAATTGTTAAATGTATGCCTAAATGTATATTATATTTTATACTTGAATTTTATTCAACTTTTACTCAGGTATCTTTGATCGATTTTTTTTTCCGCAAAACAGAATTACCATTCAAATGGAAAATTAAAGTATAATATGACAAACAAATTCATTTAGATGAAAATTATATACATTTATATATTTATTATATACATACATGATACAATTGTATGTATCCAACACATTACGTTGCAACAAATATTTCTAATTTACAACAAACATGTTCTTGGTTTGGTGTATATACATGTGTAATACATATTTCATTTAGTTTATATATATGTTATACATGTTCAAAATATAGAAAATTGGAAAATTGAAAAATTCTTTTCCTCTTTTTAGAAACATTGATGCAGCAAGTTTTTGCAATGGAACCTTTGTATTGAAGAAAAGGATTATGAACAATAATATCAAAGCTACAGGTTGAAAGTGTTTTATTTATTAAGAAAAATATGCGTCCCCGTTAATTTCAAAAACAAACAAACAATGTAGATTATTTGAAGAAATCGGTAAAATATATGCAAATAAGTCAACAAATGAAGTGATTTGACTGGTTTTAGATTAGTATATAAGTCTGGATTTATAAATGATATTATTCTTATTATTATTTTTATATTATACTACAAATTAGTCTTATTATTATATTTGTCCAAATTTTTTTTTTAAAACTCTGGCAGAAATGTCGAAATAAGACGATGGCCATAAATCGACAAAACCCAAAAAACGAAAACCTTCACTAAAAATGCTGTCATTCTTAGACCGGTTTTTCGATCAAAATCGTGTTCCGTATCAAACATCTGCGCAATGCATATTTAGTCTGCTCTTCAAAGTTTTCTTTCAGTGACATGCTCCATCACTAATAAAAGCACACAGAGCAGAGCGCATGTAGAGCATTGGAAATAATTGGTCAAAAATATTTAAAAATATAAATTGACTTTATCTAAGATCAGCAAATAATCTGGATAGATTAAATTAGTCAACATGAAATGGTACGATAAAACAGTAAATTTTAGTGCGGTGTGCCTATTTTGTATCGCAAGTATGACGGTTCCAGAGTAAGTTATTGACAACTGTAACACCCAATAAACGAATGTTTTGACGTTCACCTAATTTTTCGCGACACATATTAAGCCGATTAACGCGAAAAATTGCAAGTGTTTAATTTAAACTCTCCGAAACTCTTTACCAATCACTTTCAAATGTTGACCTTCCTTTCAATTTTCAAACTATCTGGATTGATCAGCTAGAGTGATAATGATCTCTGTTATTCATATTTCCTAAATGAAAAAATTAAAATAGGCTTCTTCTATTCTCATTACGACTCTTTGAAATTATTCTTACTAATTCAACAAAATCTACGCACACAAACTTTTTTATAGGCGTAGCAACGTACGCCGGATCCTGCTAGTTAATAATAAAAGATATGCGTATTATGCATCATCACGCAGGACCAACATTATTAATGGTTATATTGTACCAAAATTATTGGATTGTTTAACAAATGTGTGATTTGTATCAAACGACGATCAGCACAATTACTCAGTTCATGGATGAGTTTCCAACTGAAGCTAGTTCAGTCAGCGGAATTTGAGAGTTTTTGTCTCAGGGTTTGGGTTTGAGCCGTTTGAGCCCATACCGGTTTTTTTATTATCACTACAAATTTATTCGCCCAGACCTCCTCTTTCAAGCCTGTTTTGATCTCTGTATACTATAATTTTGTTCGAAAATGTATATACATTCTCAAAAACTTCTCAACCCACTTGTGTGCACACTTATTTCTTTTCTATTATTCAGAGTTCATCTGGCACTTCCGGTAAAACTGTATAATATTCTTTTTATTTTCCATTCATTTGCGCATAATTATATGCAATAAAATTAACCATAATCTCATACAATCATTTATTTGAAGCTCCAATAACTCTATGTTTTATCACTCGACTTTTATATGAAACTAGGAACAAAAGCTTGAAATGCCGTTTCCCATTCTCAAAAACTTTTGGAAAAATTTGATAATGGGGAAAAGGGGCTTCTAAACCTCATTTTATCTAAAACTTCAATAACTTTAAGTTATGTATTTGATTTTGATGAAACTTGGTACATAAGCTTTTACTGTAGTTTCCATAGTTTTAAAGATTTTTAACAAAACTAGACAAAATGGAGGTTGAAAGCAACAGTATTAGCTAAATGAGAAATATCATGTACCTACTTAGTTAGATTATATGTTGTTTTTCACAAAAGTATACATAAAAGTATTATTGAAAAGCGATTTCTCAAAAGTTTTCTGGACTAATAATAATTAGGTAATAGGTTGATTTATTGTTTAGTTATCTATTCTTCAAAAAAATTTTGTTGTAGGACCTAGGTCTGAAAAGATTTGTATGTGTTATTGTGACACGTATTGTTATTCCTAGATACATACCTTCTGTTAAACGAGGACGCATTGGGTCTGTTCGAAAGTCTGTTCTATGGTGAGCTCGCCTGGATATCTGCACTGCACCCTCTGATGGATATATGTATCTATATGCATTTATTTATGTTTTTTGACAGCCGATGAAATATATCCCAAGAGTTTTGAGATCAGAGCGCAAATGTCAACTTACCAAATTTTAGTAACATTTGTTTTTTAAATGTATTTAATAGGTTCATAGTTTTTAGTTTATAGTTTAATAATAGTTTTTGTTTATGCTTGGTTGTTGTTTGAAAGTGCTGTCCAGCGATTTACTCTGTTACGTATACCATACTCTTCAGAACGCAAAACAACGAACTGTTTTCGTAAGTATTCATCTATCAATAAAACTAATGAAATTTTAACACCCTAATTTACTTAATTATTACATAATTAATATAATGTAAGCTTTTTCTTATCAAAACAAACTAAACTAACTAATCACACTTCAGCATACAATTTGAACTTGTGCGAGATCAATTAACCATAATGAGTAAACCCAATTTTATTATACAACAAAATAAATATATAATATGAAAAAAACAAACAAACACAAAGTCAAAATCAACAACAATAGATTTACTTAATAAAGTTTTCGTAAGAAAATTAACAATTCGTTTAGTAAAGTGGATTTAACTTTTGTGAGTAATTTTAAGAATTAGTTTAAGATAAACAAAGAGTTTTTTGTTTATCATCAGATTGTTATTTAAGAAAATGGAAAACTTAATTGAGTGGTCAACTAATTAGAAAGCATCAATCGAAGCCGAATTCATCCTCAACCGATATCGAAATAAGTTGAAGAAGTATTGACCATTTCGTTGAACTATTATGGTTTTCGTATATTTTGCACAATTCAAAAATCGTGACAATGGTCCGGCATTTACTACAATGAGATATCATATTTACTACCGGCAAAACATTAATGCATTGCACTTTTTACGAGCAAAAATTTATTGCATATTTTTTCCAATAGACTACTCAATTACATTTTCAACGCACATAAACCAATTGATATCGGGTGAGCCGTTCCCTTTCAATTTGATTTCAAATTTACATGGAAATGGCATTTCTAGAAATCTTGCTAAGTATCCTGTTCTCAAATAAAACAATTTAAAGTTTTTGTAAAAAAACGACAATCATTTCACATATTCTACCAGGTATGCAAAGTCTATCAGAAATGTTCGGGTTCGACGCCGTTCGTCTAGATCCTAAAAATTCTCAGTATAAACCACATTTTTTAACGAGCTTTTACCACTCTTCTAATAGTTGCTGAAATACGAAGTATTACGTCATAAAAACATATAGTCTAAATCAATCAAAAACGCTAATTAACTTAATTCTGTTAAAATATTATTTTCTACAAAAATAAAACATAACTAAATTAAAACATATATTTTTATTTGGCTGCGATGTAACTTTTTGAACCCTGAAGCAATATTTCAAAATAGAATCAAAATGAATGAAATTTAATATCAATTATATTTTGATGTTGATGTTCGAAAAATAATGAAATTTCGGTTTTATATTACTATAAGCAAAATTTGAATTTAATTTGTACATGTTTGTAAAGTATAACATAATGGTTTAGGGTTATTGTATCGTAAAGCAATAGTTATAAATTATTTGTAATTTTAATGCATACTAACTTTCTCCAGCTTTAATTTTTACTATAAGTAAAGATTTTATTTTTGGGATAATTAAGTATACCTTATAGTGACAATTTTTTTTTGTTTTCTTTTGTTTATTTTTTTATTTCTCCAGCTGTATGACTGACAATCTTTCTTTTACTGGCTGAATGTCTTATTATATGACATTCTGATTAATTGTAAATTCGACTGTCTGTCTGACCACTTGCATGTATGAGTCCACATGATAAATAAATGTCTATCTAACTGTTAAAAAATGTCTATCTGCCTGGCTGTCTGACCGTCTGTCTCTGTCTGACTGTCTGTCTGGCTGTCTGTCTGTCTAACTGTCTGTTTGACTGTCTGTCTGTCTGTCTGACTGTATATCTGACTGTCTGTATGTCTGACTGTCTGTCTGACTGTCTGCCCGACTATCTGTCTGACTGTCTGGATGACTGTCCATGTAACTGTCTGTGTAACTGTCTGTCTGACTGTCTGTTTTACTGTCTGTCTGACTGTCTGTCTGACTTTCTGACTGACTGTCTGACTTTCTATTTAATTGTCTGTCTGACTGTCTGCCTAGCTGTCTGTCTGACTGTCTGTCTGACTGTCTGTCTGACTTTCTGCCTGACTGTCTGTCTGACTGTCTATCTGACTGTCTGGCTGATTGTCTTTCTGACTGTCTGTCTGACTGTCTGTCTGACTGTCTGTTTGACTGTCTGTCTGACTGTCTGTCTGACTGTCTGTCTGACTGTATATCTGACTGTCTGTCTGACTGTATGTCTGGCTGTCTGACTATCTATCTGACAGTCTGTCTGACTGTTCATCTAACTGCCTGTTTGACTGTCTGTTTGACTGTCTGTATGACTGTCTGTCTGACTGTTTGTCTGACTGTCTGTCTGAATGAATATCTGACTGCCGATCTGACTGTCTGTCTGACTGTCTGTCTGATTGTCTGTCTGTCTGACTGTCTGTCTGACTGTCTGTCTGACTGTCTGTATGACTGTCTGTCTGATTGTCTGTCTGTCTGTCTGATCCTCTGTTTAACTGTCTGTCTGACTGTCTGTCTGACTGTCAATCTGACCGTCTGTCCAACTGTTTGTCTAGCTGTCTGTCTGACTGTCTATCTGACTGTCTGTTTGACTGTCTGTTTGACTGTCTGTCTGACTATCTGTCTGACTCTGTCTGACTGTCTGTCTGACTGTCTGTCTGTCTGATTGTCTGTCTGACTGTCTGTCTGACTGTCTGTCTGACTGTCTGTCTGACTGTCTGTCTGACAGTCTGTCTGATTTTCTGTCCAAGACAGACTGTGTTTGACTGTCTGTCTGACTATCTGTCTAAGACAGAC
Organism: Diogma glabrata; assembly: GCA_963693315.1. NCBI lineage: Eukaryota > Metazoa > Arthropoda > Insecta > Diptera > Cylindrotomidae > Diogma > Diogma glabrata. Next base: position 155,649,352 of record OY856187.1, read on the forward strand.
TGAAAGTCTGAGTGTCTATTTGTCTGTCTGTCTGACTGTCTGTCTGACTGTCTATCTAACTCTCTGTCTAACTGTCTGTCTGATTGTCTGTCTGACTGTCTGTCTGACTGTCTGTCTGACTGTCTGTCTGACTGTCTGTCTGATTGTCTGTCTGACTGTCTGTCTGACTGTCTGTCTGACTGTCTGTCTGACTGTCTGTCTGACTGTCTGTCTGACTGTCTGTCTGACTGTCTGTCTGACTGTCTGTCTGACTGTCTGTCTGACTGTCTGTCTGATTGTCTGCCTGACTGTCTGTCTGACTGTCTGTCTGACTGTCTGTCTGACTGTCTGTCTGACTGTCTGTCTGACTGTCTGTCTGACTGTCTGTCTGACTGTCTGTCTGACTGTCTGTCTAACTGTCTGTCTGACTTTCTGTCTGACTGTCTGTCTGACTGTCTGTCTGACTGTCTGTCTGACTGTCCCGCTGACTGTCTGTCTGACTGTCATCCTGACTATCTGACAGTTTGCCTTTCTGACTCTGTGTCTGACTGTCTATCTGACTGTCTGACTGTTTGTCTTTCTGACTGTCTGTCTAACTGTCTGAATTTCTGTCTGACTGACTGTCTGAGTTTCTGTCAGACTGTCTGTCTGACTGTTTATCTGACTGTCTGTCTGTCTTTCTGGCAATTTGTCTGACTGTCTGATTGTCTGTCTGACTGTTGGTCTGACAGTCTCTCTGTCTATCTGTATGACTGTCTGTCTGGCTACCTATCTGAGTGGTTCTTCTGACTGTCTGTCTGATTGTCTGTCTGACTGTCTGTCTGACTGTCTGTCTGACTGTCTGTCTGACTTTCTGTCAGACTGTCTGTCTGACTGTCTGTCTGACTGTCTGTCTGACTGTCTGTCTGACTGTCTGCTGATTGTCTGTCAGACTGTCTTTATGACTGTCTGTTAGACAGTCTATCTGACTGACTGTCTGTTAGACAGTCTGTCTGACTGACTGTCTGTTAGACAGTCTGTCTGACTGTCTGTCTGACTATCGGTCTGACTGTCTGTCTGACTGTCTGTCTGACTGTCTGTCTGACTGTCTGTCTGACTGTCTGCCTGACTGTCTGTCTGTATGTATGTCTGACTGTCTGTCTGACTATCTGTCTGACTGTTTTGCTGACTGTCTTTCTTGCTGTATATCGGACTGTCTGTCTTACTGTCTGTCTATCTATATGACTTGGTGTATGGCAGTCTGTCTGTCTGTCTTTCTGACTGTCTTTCTGTCTGTCCATCTGAAAGTTTGTTTAAGTGTCGGTCTGACTGTTTGTCTTTCTTTTCGTCTTACTGTCTATTTTACTATCTATCCGTCTGTCAGATATTCTGTCAAATTACTATTTATCTGTTGTCTCATTTTATGTTTGACTATTTGTCTAACTGTTTGTCTTTCTGTCTGTCTATTTATCTGTCTGTCTATGGGTCTGACTGTCATTTTTACAGTCTATCTGACTGTTTGTTAAACGTCAATCTGACTGAATGTATGTCTGACTTTCTCATTGAACATCTGACCTACTGTCTGTTTGACTGTCTATTGGAGTGTCTACTGACTCTCTTTAGACTTAACTACTTGTCTGATTGTCTTTCTGACTGTTTGTTTAACCTTAGATGACCAAACGTCCCGCTTTTGGCGGAAAAGTCCCAACTTTTAACAATTTGTCCCGCGTCCCGCGACATTTTAAAAATATCCCGATTTTTCAAACGAAAACAGGATTTCGTCATTCAAATGAAAAAAAAAATTTCGTTATTTAAAATTAAATTTGCGCAATTCATATATCCTAAATAAAACATTTTCTTTAGTGTTAATATATATAAATATATTAAAATTATATAACAACCAATATCAACATAAAATGTCTCCTATTGAAATTGTAATTAGAATTATAATATGTATCTATGAATAAACTTTTTAATTATTTATTTCAAAAATTTGAAGAATAGAACAATCCGTCAAAGTTTAGTTATTTTAACTTGAGTTTTACGCATGGAGGGATCAGTTTTTATTGATTTGTAAATGTTTTTATTTTTGACCTACGAGAGTGACATACGAGTTAACGTGAGATATCACATATCACGATCTCTTAGGAGTGCTGGTGAATGAACTATATTCAGTCAATTGTAGTACCCTCAATCTTGGCTATGGAATATTACAGGATGATGGCAGGTTATTGCTTGATCATAGAGTGGAGCCTTTTCATAAATCTATATCTGGTGTTAATCATTGAGAAAGACAGTGCGTCACATGATCAAGGAATAATCCACTAGCTGGATTATTAACAATCTCATTTTAATTTAGGATCGGTAAGAGAACGGGCAGGTAAAATAATATACGGTTTGTGACAGCCATGTAACTATTAAGCCAGTTTATGAGTTTTATATTATTTTCGTTAATTTTTTAATGTTAAAAATTTATTAATAACAAATAATTGTTGAAAACTGATTGTCGAGAGCTCTTTAGAACTTATCAAGGTGTATATTTCGTGCAGATGTCATGGATGACTTCAAAAAGTTCTATAGTAACTACATAGATTATATAGAAGATTGAACAATACATAACAATGATATAAACATTTTATTTGGTTTACATTAAAACAAGAAATTACTTGGAATGATGTGCAAAAATTAGGGTTACCAACACGCAAATTTTACTCCGAAGTCTTCGGGCTTAAAGATACGTCTTCGCAGCATCGGAGCTAGGACTCTTTCTCCTTTGAACTTTTTTAATAACATGGCATAACCAAATAAAACGTTAGTTTTACGAATCTTTTTAAAAACGCTACTAACGCATACCTTCATTGAGGAAATAAAATGTATTTAATAAAAATTAGTGTCGAGGATGTGTACCTACAATTATTTCTCGACATGTGTTTGTATCGACAAGTATGCAAGCATTTCTCGAAGTTTTACGTCATAACTTGTCAATAAACAAACCAAAATGTCCATCTGTATGTCGGCTGCTTTATTTAAATATTTGCGGAAAACTAAAGTCTAAAACAAATTAGCTATTTCAGTCTTCATCTACATCATTCCAGTAAATATGTCGTCAAATACTGCACCTTCGGGAAAAGTGGTGGAACAGCACCGATTTTAAAAATGCTTTTTTTCCTGGATTTCTTAGACCTTCAGGAACATTCAACAGCACTAACTCATGCAATAACTCGAAAAATGAGAAAACTAGGGTCATTTTCCCCACCCCAAAGCACCCCCAAAGAGTAACAGTGATAAAAGATTTATGAAAATTTAAAATTTCATCTAGGATGTCGCCTCTCTGGTCGCTCATTTCGAAGCAGAAGTCCAAAAGCAAATGAGGGTGTTTCTTCATCCTTCAAAACAATCCCTAGAAGTGGCAGTGATTCAAAAAATTATTATTTCGCATAGGAAATCGTCTCTCGGCAATTTTCGGGGTCCAAAGCCGAGGTCCAAAAGATATTTAGGGTGTAAATTTTTTAATTGCAGCTTGGATTCATGATCAGCGATTGCAAAAACCTCCGAGAGACGATTTTCGATGCGAACTAGTAATATTTGTATCGCAGCCACTTTTTGGGGTGGTTTTCACTAACTTTTAGACTTCAGATTCCTATTCAGCGAGACGAAATTTTAAATTTTCAAAAAATGTTTATCACTGCAGTAAAGTCAAATCTACTGTTACTATTCTAGACTCCCCGAATTTTTTAGGTAATATTACCACGCATGCATGTGCAAGCGAGTGCTAAAGCATGATCCTGAAGTCTAATTAATTCAGGAAAAAAATAATTTTTAAAATTGTTGGTGTGCCACCACTTTTATAGGTTTCCCGGCTTATTAAAAGAACTAACTATACTAAACCTTTCCCACAGACCACAGTTTTGACACATCGGAGTGGGACGATTTAAACCCTGCACATTTATAATTATTTTGAGGCGGTTTTTTGAATTAATGGAAAATTAATGCAATCTTCGGGTTTGCATTGTATTTATTCGGGATTAAGTATTATTATTAAAAAACTATATTGATAAGAAAAAAGTTAAAGTTGGGTGTAGCATCTCCAATGTTGCAGTGGACTGTATGTGTTGATGATTTGATGATGATGTAATGAATAACATCAAAAAGTGACAAAGATAAGCCCTTAAATGCACTAGGCAATAATTGAAGTATAATCGAAGGTGATGTTTGAATTGTTGCCTCACAATCCAATATTATTATGATTCACGAAGTAATATGTTGAGTAATGAGGCAGTAGTTGTAGTGTATTCAAAGATGATGTTTAAACTAATCGCCTTACACTCCAGAATTATTAATATTCATGAAGCAAATAGGTTGAGTCGTGAGGTAATACTTGTAATATGTTCGAAGATGATGTTTAAATAATCGCCTCACACTCCAGTATTAATATTCATGAAGAAAACAGTTTTAATTGATGATGCAATAGTTGTCATATAAGTAAAGAATGTTGTTTAGAAAATTCTCGCATCACATATAAATATTTTGCATAATTAATGAAAGTCGCACTTCACTCGTCTCACAATAGTAATTCTTGCCTCACAATTGGTTTTAACAAGGCAATACTTTAATAATGAGGCAATAATTGTAATATAGTTGCCTCACAATCCAATACTATTAATCTTCACGAAGCAATGGGTTGAGTGATGAAGCAATATGGCGGCCAGACTATTCCAAAAATTTTGTTTGATAAATTATCGCTTCACATAGAAATAAACTGCATAATTAAGGTAAGGCTCAATTCACTCGTCTCATAATAACAATTTCTGCTTTACAATAATAATTCTTGCTTCACAACGGTCTGTATGACTGTCTGTTTGACTGTCTGTCTGACTGTCTGTCTGACTTTCTTTCTAGACTTATAAGAGCATCAGGAGCGCTCAGGCTGCGCACGTTCCACGTTCCGATTCGGTAGTCTGGTCCTTTTTCACGTCCAGGTAAAATTCTGTTGTTTTTGTCCGGGTCTGTTTTTCTTTTCTGATTTCCAAATTTAACAAATAATTTTTTTTTCCGGGGTTAGGGTGTTAACCTTAGGCCCAACCCAGATTGTCGTGAATGGGTCCGTTCTGCATCTTAAGGTTACCAGAAACAACCTTTTGACAGTTGACAGTTGACGTTTATATAGCGAGCCGGTTGATCCAAGACAGACGCCCGCTTCAAGCCGCCCCTAACATGGAGAACAGACGCTTGAGTCGCATTGGTTTTAAGGCGCCAATTCGCCGTGATGTACCAAGTGACTGTCTGTCTGACTGTCTGTCTGACTGTCTGTCTGACTGTCTGTCTGACTGTCTGTCTGACTGTCTGTCTGACTGTCTGTCTGACTGTCTGTCTGACTGTCTGTCTGACTGTCTGTCTGACTGTCTGTCTGACTGTCTGTCTGACTGTCTGTCTGACTGTCTGTCTGACTATCTGACTGTCCGACTGTCTGCTGTCTGTCTGACTGCCTGTCTGACTGTCTGTCTTACTGTCCGTCTGTCTGACTGTCTTTCTGACTGTCTGTCTGACTGTATGACTGTCTCACTGTCTCTCTGGCTGTTTGTCTGACCGTCTGACTGTTTGTATGACTGTCTGATTGTCTGTCTGACTGTCTGTTTGACTGTCTGGCTGTCTGTCTGACTCTTTCTGTATATCTGTATAACTGACTGTCTGTCTGACTGTCTGTCTGACTCTCTGACTGTATGTCTGTCTAACTGTCTGTCTGACTGTCCGTCGGACTGTCTGTCAGACTGTCTGTCTGACTGTCTGTCTGACTATCTGTCTGAATGTATGTCTGACTGTCTGTCTGACTGTCTGTCTGATTAAATGTCTGACTGTCTGTCTGACTATCTGACTGACTATCTGTCTGACTATTTGTCTTTCTGTTTTCTGTCTTTCTTGCTGTCTATCTGACTGTCTGTCTTACTGTCTGTCCATCTGTCTGGCAGTCTGTCTGACGTTATGTCTATCTGTCTTTCTGACTGTCTGTCTGACTGTCTTTCTGAAGGTATGTCTGAGTATCGGTCTGACTGTTGCCTTTCTTTTTGTTTTACTGTCTATTTTACTATCTTTCTGTCTGTCAGATATTCTGTCAGATTATTATCTATCTGTTGTCTTATAGTATGTCTGACCGTTTGTCTGACTATTTGTCTAACTGTCTGTCTAACCGTCTGTCTGTTTTTGGGTCCAACTGTCATATTTTACATTCTATGTGACTGTTTTTTAAACTTCAATCTGCCTCTATAACTGAATATTTGTCTGACAGACTGTCTAAACATCTGTCTTAATGTCTGTAGGACTGTCGGTTGGAGTTCCTGTCTGACTTTCTTTAACTATCTGTCTGGCTGGGTCAGTCTAACTATCTGTCTGACTATTTGTGTGTCTATTGGCCTGAATGTAGGTCTATTTGACTGTCTGTTAACTATCTCTATAACTTTTTCTAACATTTTGACTGGCTAAGTGTTATCTTAGGGTAGCGAAATCCGAAATTCGACGTCCACGCCGTGCTGCCTGGTTAATGCTGACAGAATTAGGTTGGTGTACCGGAGACAAACAGGGTAAAAACTGCTTAGTCAATCTTGGTACATCACGGCGAATTGGCGCCTTAAAACCAATGCGACTCAAGCGTCTGTTCTCCATGTTAGGGGCGGCTTGAAGCGGGCGTCTGTCTTGGATCAACCGGCTCGCTATATAAACGTGTCAAAAGGTTGTTTCTGGTAACCTTAAGATGCAGAACGGACCCATTCACGACAATCTGGGTTGGGCCTAAGGTTAACACCCTAACCCCGGAAAAAAAAATTATTTGTTAAATTTGGAAATCAGAAAAGAAAAACAGACCCGGACAAAAACAACAGAATTTTACCTGGACGTGAAAAAGGACCAGACTACCGAATCGGAACGTGGTACGTGCGCAGCCTGAGCGCTCCTGATGCTCTTATAAGTCTAGAAACAGAGGCTGAGAGGTATGGGATGGATATCATAGCTCTGCAAGAAATTAGACAGCCAATAATCGGAAAACAAGATTTGGATAGTCACTCTCTATACTGTAGTGGTCATCCTTCTCGAAGAGAATTTGGAACTGGCTTTCTTGTTGGTGCACGCATACAAGAAGCCGTGATGAAATTCATCCCGGTCAGTGAGAGGATTTGCTACCTACGTGTACGTGGTACATATAACAATATTTCTCTTATTGCCGTGCATGCACCTACTGAAGCTAAGACCGTCGACGAGAAGGATAATTTCTACATAGCGCTGGAAGAGGTTATGAAACAAACACCAACACGCGACTTCACTATGGTTCTTGGTGACTTTAATGGGCAGGTTGGAAGAGATATCTCTTATGGAAATGTGGTGGGCCCCAATAGTCTGCATTTGAATTCGAATGATAATGGTGAGAGAATGACTGAGTTTGCATTATCAAATAATTTGAGAATTGCCAGTACTTTCTTTCCGCACCGATCGATTCATAAGCAGACATGGGTCTCACCGAATGGAAACACTCGAAATCAAATTGATCACGTGCTAGTTACAGCACGTTTCTTTTCGAGTGTTCTGGATGTGCGATCCTTTAGAGGTGCATACATTGGAAGTGACCACTTTCTTGTATGTGCTAAAATAGGGTTCCACTTCCCAAACCCAAGCATTCCGAAATTCAATCAACGGAAACGATTTAACATCTCATCACTAAAGAATGCAGAAACAGAAGAGAAATATCAAAACCATATTGCCGAAACATTAGAGAAATCAGAAACCATTAATGGAGACGTCGATAAGTCATGGTATTTGCTCAAAGATGCTGTTTTAAGCGCTGCTGAGGGAATACTTGGACGACCACAAAACCACTCCCAGAAGCCATGGATGGATCAAGCATGTCTTGACGCTATTCAATACAAAAGAGATTGCTATCTGAAATGTCTGCAAGGACGCAACACCAGGTCCACGAAGGAGAACTATAAACTGGCAAGACAAGCCGTTACAAAGTTATGTAGACGAACGAAGAGAGAATGGTGGAAGAGAAAGTGTGAGGAGATTAAAAGCTTCAATAAGGAACATCAATCGCGTAACTTCTTTCAACAGGTTAAAACCTTAAAGAAGGGCCCTCAAACTAGATCGACTGCTATTCAAAACGAAGATGGGAGCTACAAGTAAACCTTAAAAATATTTTAGACACTTGGGCCACTTATTTTGAGAATCTTCTCAACTTAAGTGACCAGCAACAAGTCGGGCGACGAGCAAAGCTTATTCGTGCGTCAAAGGTACATGTAGACGAACCCACCAAAGAGGAATTCGATGCGGCGCTCTCAAAATTAAAATGCAATAAAGCACCTGGTATCGACGATATAACATCCGAAACGATTGTACATGGTGATGAAACTCTATCCTTAAGATTGTTTGAACTTGTTCAAATGATATGGAGGACTGAAGCCATGCCACAGGACTGGAACACAGCTATGCTGATACCAATCCATAAAAAAGGTAATCGCCTACAATGTGCAAACTACAGAGGAATCGCTCTACTCTGCACAGCATATAAGATCTTTTCTTACATTTTGCTATCCAAAATCAATCCTTTTGCTGAACAACTGTTTGGAGCATATCAGTGTGGCTTCCGGCGGGGCCGAGGTACCACCGATGCACTTTTCTCGATAAGGATGATTTTGGAAAAGTTCCGAGAGTTCAACATACCAGTGCACCAACTCTTCATTGATTTCAGACAGGCCTACGACTCTCTCGAACGATTGACTCTATGGTCTGCTCTGGTGTCAATTGGAATTCCTGGTAAACTGGTATCACTATGCAAAATGACAGTACAGAACTCTCAATGCTGTGTACGAGTAGAGAACGAAATATCAAGGTTTTTTAAAGTCGACTCCGGGTTAAGACAAGGTGATGCTATCTCTCCTATACTTTTTAATTTAGCCTTGGAATATGTGTGCCGTCAAAAGAAACTGCCGACTAACAACAATATCTTGTCAATAAACTCAGTACAGATGATTGCATACGCTGATGATGTTGTCATCCTCGGCCGAAGTGAAGCTGTTATGAGTGAGACTTTTAAGTCGCTTGAGAGTGGAGCTAGAAAAATTGGTCTACAAATTAACTACAATAAAACCAAACATATGAATGTTTCAAGAGAGTCTGAGAAGAAAGATTTGATGTGCGGCGATGAACGAATTGAGGGAGTTGAATCTTTTAAATATTTGGGATCAATGCTTGACTCAAACAACAGCATACTTACAGATATAAAAGCTCGAATCGCTGCAGGTAATCGAACTTTCTACTCAATCAAACCTCTCCTTGGATCTCCGTTTGTATCAACTAACACCAAGCTCAAGTTATACAAGACATTGATTAGACCGGTTGTGATGTATGGGTCACAAACGTGGACCCTTACACAAAATGACGAATCGCATTTATCTGTATTTGAGCGTAAGATCCTACGCTACATTTTTGGTCCACTTAAGGCAGACGATGGAGAGTATAGAACCCGGTATAACTTTGAGATCAGAGACCTTTTTGAGGGTCCTGATATAATAGGTTGTATCCGTTCTAATAGGATTGCTTGGTTTGGGCATGTTCTACGAGCCGATTCACAGTCTGGAATGATTAGAAAAATGTACGTTAGTACCCCAGGGAGTGGGCGACCGCGAGGTAGACCACGACTACAATGGGAGATTGACGTAATAAACGACCTTAAAAAAACGGCTGCCATGGTAATTATGTCGCTGTTGCGAATGACCGTGGTGAATATTCGAAGCTGATTAGCCTGGCAACGCTCCTACATGGAGCATGAACGCCGTTAAAAAAAAAAAAAAGTGTTATCTGACTGAATATCTGGTGGTAAGCTTGGTTTGCTTTATAGTGGACGTCAATTTGATTTTTTCTTCTAAACGACTGTAAGTTGTTCTGTTTAACTTGGAATGGTACAATGTTTTCCATATTTTCTAAGTGTTTAAATGTTACAAACTAGTTTTTATAAGGAGAGAACATTTTACAAAAACTCATTTGTTTTTAACGATATTGAAACTACTTATTATTCGACCCTTACAACATTTTACTGTTTATCCAAATAAAACTTTTGAAATTCCTTAAAAGAAACAATAAAAAATTTTATAATTTAATTTCGAATTCTTCTGCAATCATAAAAATCATTTCGTAATCAAAAATATTTGCAAACATCTTCTTCAAAGAATTGTAATATATATTTCCTTTGCCCAATAAACATACATATGTATGTGAACAATAAAAAATAAGAATAAGCGAAAAATTCCATGAAACGAAAAAAAAAAGATCCTTTCTGTAATATATGTTTCCGATTTCTTCCCAACGTCTCTATAAAACCATGGAAATCAATTTCATTTCTCGAATTCCAAACTGTTCCATATTAATTTTCCTTTTCTCTCAATTTTCATTCAATTCCGCTTAACATTAAACAAAGCAAAACGAATCCTTTGGAAAGGATCCATGGCAAATTTTTTTTTGCTGTTTTGTGAAGAAAAAAAAATTAAAATTAAATTAAATTTTCTAAGAAACAATTTTCTTTTCGTTTGTTTTTCTTCTGTTGAGTCTTACAGAGAAAGCTGAGAACGTATTCCGTATTTTTTCCATAACCTAAAAGAAATAATAAAAATAAAGCGCAAAATAAAGATCTACAATATTTAAGGGAAAATAAAAAAAAATAATGGAAAATTTATTTTATTTCATTTTTATCGTTTTTTATCTTCTGTCGTCTTATTTTCCTATCGTATTCTGTGGTTTTTATTCTTATTGTTTTATTTTTTCGATTTTTGTTTTTTTTTTATTTGGGAAAAAGAAAATTATTTTGTAAAAATGAGAATCATAAGATTAAAGGACTGAAAGAAAAACGGAATAAGGGATTGTTTGATTGAGATTTAGTATTTGGTTGATAAGATATAAGATTCAGTTAGAAATTGAGTTTGAGAATAATTTTAATTTGTTTTTTTTTGTCGAAGGAAAACGAGCCAAACGACCTACAACTTTTGACATGTTTTCATAGAATAATATTCTTACCTTACAGTTTTTACTTTTGATATAAATTTAAGTTACTGACGTAAATCGATGGCATAATCTGATCTGAAAAAAAAAACGAAATAAAATTGAACTAGAAACATTTCTTACCTGAAACCTCTATATCGATGTAAACAGCCATGAAACCGTATAAGCTCATAAACTGAATTATAATTCGTCTTAAAAAATTTATTTTTCGACAAATTGATTTTAGTTTTTGTTCTGGATAGAGTGAAACTGAAATTAATTCTATTTGTCCAATTTATCCCGTCTTAGTCGAAATTATATCTAAATATAGTTTAGATTTTACTTTATAGTTTTATGTCCCTTTTCTTTGGTTAACGGGCTGTATGTGTCTAGTCTAATAATACCATTAAATTGTATAAATTGATCCAAGTATTTTGTTTCACTTTTATTTGTAATAAGCTGAAAGTGAAACTTTTTGAACAAAATATTTTGTTAAGGTACTAATCGGCTTCGATTTTCTTAGAAATATTGACAAAACTTTAATAAGTTCTTAGAAATGTGTAGAGGATTATAAACGATTTATTTGTTTTTAATTTTCTTAAACAGTAGCTGTTAGTTTACTTGAAAATGTGAGAGGGCGGATGAGAATATTTTTGTGGCGCCAATTAGTCTAAGACAACAACGGTAGCAGGTAAAAAACACCTCAAATCGACACATAAGTTTATTTTTAAAAGTCCTGGGTTACCCAAAATTTTTTTTTGAGTTGGTAAATTAAATTTTTTATTTCAAATATAAATATACATATTAACAATAGATGAAATTGCTAATCTAAACGGCCGTCATTGAACCCGAATATTCTAGATCGACTTCATACTTGTCATAAAAGTAACATGGATGAAATATAAATTTTTTTTGGTATATATATATCAACTGGTATATATATATATATATATATATATATATATATATATATATATATATATATATATATATATATATATATATATATATATATGTTGAAAAGTTAAATAGCAAGCTTATTAAAAAGGTAAACGGCAAACTTTTTGCTTCCGCTGTTAAAAATGCTAACAAAAATTTTTAGTTTAGATAAAATTCGTGATTAATATGACCGGTAAACGACCGATCGCCTTTATTCTTTGCATGCAAATAGTATAGGTGTAATAAGCAATAACTCTTTGTTTTAAAACGTTTTAAATTATTCAGATTGAGAATAGGGCAGTGCGAAAGATTTGTGGAATGCAACATCAGGATAATTTTGAAATCAAGTTACAAGAGTATGGGCCTTATGTGTTGGAAAGCTAATTTATTGGCGTATTGATCTACTTAAAAAACACACAGGAATCTTTTTACTTACACTGCAAAAATCAAAAATCAAGTCAGCCTACACAAGTTCTATCACTATTTAATTTTTACAAATTAAAAATATTGCTTATTGAACAAATTAAACTGTAACACTGTAACTGTAGCACTATACTTACAGGTTGACTGCTCGAAAAAAATGATGATGAATGCCAAACATGTTCTGAACCATGACCAAGAAATTGTCCTAAATCAATATCTAATAATACAATAGGACTACTAATTACCAATCACTGTTCTTAACGAAGATAATGAAATGTTTATTACGGGTTGTGAAAAAGACAAAAATAACAGAACATCAGGGGCCCAATTCCCGAACACATTAATGTGAATTTCGACAATATTGTGAAGTTTGTATTGCATAACATTGAACGGTAACAAATTTCACGATATTGTCTGAATTCAATTTAGACAGTATTGTGAAATTCGGTTTTTGTAAAATCGTTACCGTTACCGTTTAATGTTAAGCAATACAAACTTCACAATATTGTCCAAATTCACATTTATATATTCGGGAATAAGGGCCCTGGCATCAACAAGTTAATACCGATAGAATGTCATCGTCGTAAAACGACAATAATTTTTTGTGTTACGATGATGTTCATCAACCAACTGTTCATTTGGTTACAACTATTGTATTTGCAACAGTATTCAATATTCCTTAACATGTTTTTTTTGGATGCAGCATTTTTCTTTTTATATTTTTTGTTTGTATAAGGTTATGGTGGACTATATAGAATATTTTGTAATTCTAAACTAAAGTGATATTTGTTTCAAAATGAGCGAAATTTCTGAGTAAATACGATATGTAATGCTTTTTCACTACGGAAAAGACAAAAAATCAGCACAAGCATGCAAAAACATTTGTGAAGGTTGTTTGGTTGGTTTGCTCGATTTTGTTCTGAATATTTTAATGTGAAAGATACACCTCTTTCTGACCGAAAAGTAGTTTAGAGCTGTACTGGCGTTTAGATTGTCAAGATATAGCGGATACGCTAATTATTAACTATATGAAAGTTTGAAATAATTTTAAAAAGTTTAGATATACCGTAAGAAACTCTATGTTTGGGTACCACAAGGATTATCATCAGTGAAATCCTGCTTAAATCTAATAAAATCGAGCTATTTCTGGAGCAAACTGGTGATGAAAAAAAGGTTAAACACGAGCCATGTTTTTCATATCAGGATCAGTTTTTGTTGATTTGTGGGGCCTATTCAAGGAAAAGAAAAAAACATAGCTGTAGATTACCAACATTTTATGGTAAAGCCACCAGAGCATAATTTTAGCATTAACATAGCGTTGATAAAAACGCATAGGATCTTAATGAAATTTTGGTGTATGAACTAGGCTCAAAATTAGACGAAATTTTTGGGGAGGGTCTCCCAAATACCTTTTTATTTGAATCTCCAATAAATTTTAAGCCTGCTTTGAATATTTATTAGTTTTTAATTAATTATGTTCAGGTGTTTCCTTTCAATAGCCTACAGTTACAAATCGATTTTCAGGCTAGTAAATGTTTTCAATCATTATGAGAAACATTTTATTAGCGTTTGGTACAATATCCCCAAAAAAGGGTTGGGCTCACCATACAACAATTGATTTTTTTCACTATGTTTTTATGTTTGTTGGGATTATAGAACAATAATACTAGAACAATAATACTACACCCTGATTGTAGAATACATTTAATAGTTCCCATTATAGTTCTGTCCATATCTATTTCTTTGTCACGTGACAAAGGGTGCTACATATTTTGTTTTCAAAAGTATTACAATTATATATTTATGAAGTTTATCTAAGTTTTATTTATTGGAGCCTTTTCGTGAGCTAAAAATGTTGATTTTTCACGATTCTGAGCGATATTTTGGATTTTATGGCTAAAAACGATTTGCATACGGCTTTTGACACAATTTCATACGGCTATTGAAAGTAGAACTCATGAACTTTCATTTAAGTCTTTGAAGACCCAAATCAGGCTCATGCAGCCAGGGGATTCACTAAATATGTCACTCGGGATTAAAAACTAAAAGTCCAGAGCTTTCTATTGACCCCCTATAATTATTTGATAAATAAAACTAATTTTGAATAAAATAAACACATATATTCGTTATTAACAGATCATATTCTAATTCTTCCGCTTCCACGAAAATTGGTTAAAAGAAAGTCATGAAAGCCAGGTTGTTGTGGGACTAGGTCTTTAAAGGTTTTTATGTGTTGTTATGAGTTATGACACATGGTGTGCCACAACACACTTTTAAAAAAAAAATTATTTTCTATATAAAAAGTTGCACTCACCCACTATACCGATCTACTGATTTTTGATTCTAGCTTATATCTCTGTGATGAACATTAACCCACATAAATAGGTTTCTGAGAACTACATCAGAAGTAAAGTTTCTTCCTTATGTGCTTAGCCTATATTGCATTTACGTTTTTACACACTTATTATTACTTCGGTCTGAAAGACTTAAGTTTTACATTCATGAGCTCAAAGTGAAATTCTTACCCCCACTTTTTTTGACATTTCTCGACGTTTTAGGACCTACTGATTCTAAAAAAGCAAAAAAAAAATGTCTGTCTGTCTGTCGGCCAGCCGGCCGGCTGACGAAGTCTAGAAAACTGCTGAACGGATTTGAAAAAATTTTTTTTTTCTTAAAATAGGTTTACTCAATGGGAAGAGCCGAAAAGACGATGTGTTCGATAACTGTACCGGAAATGTGTCAAAAAATCGTCAAGTGTGTCAAAACAAGGAAATTTGCATATTTTTGGCTTAAAAAACTTTCATTTTAAGTGATTACGAGTAGAAACATTAAATTTGGAGAAATCTTGATGGCCGAAATCTAGATTATTGCATTAAAAGTTTGTCAAAAAAATGTTGTCAAGTGTGTCAAAAGAAAGATTTTTATTTATTTTTTACCCAAATTTTTTGGAAAGAAATATAATTAATAATTTGTATGACATGAAAATATATTATTATTATAGAGAATTATGGCATTATAAGTTTGTCAAAAAAATAATGTCAAGCGTGCCAAAAAATATTTTATTGATTTTTTTAGTCAATTTTTTGGGAAAAAAATGTTGCTGTTTTTTATGACGTACATTTACGTTGAATGGTTGAAAATGAAATTGGACATGGAAATTTTTGAATTTGTTATAGTTTTTGAAATATTTTTGGAATTTTGAAAAAAGGTTGCATATTTGATTTTGTAATTATTTTTGAAATATTTTTAGAATTTTGTTTGAAAAAAGTTTGAATTTTTTATTTTACAATATTTTTGGAATTTTGAAAGAAATATGAATTTGTGATTTTGAAATATTTTCTCGAAACGCTAAATTGCGAGGTATTTGAGTATTTTGCTGATTGTATAATCTTTTCACTAAATTATGTTAATATATGATCTGTTATAATTTTCTAACAACGTATTGATGTTTCGTGTTAGTTTTTAATACATATCTAAACAGAGATAAAAAATACATGTACTTTAGCAAAAAGTTATGTTTGATATACATCGCTGCCCAAAACTAAAAACCATGTCCCCATAAAAGTTTTTTGTCGAAAACTATATCAAATCCTAAGCCCAGACCGAAGTCTTGATATCTCAGAGCTTGAGATTTCAGCCCCTCCATATTTTTTAGAATATTTTATCGTTAAAACAAAAACATATTTAATAAAAGTTTGTGAATTTATTTATGAATTCAATATATTTTTTTTAATAATTTAATAAAAGCTTATACCAAAATAAAAAACATTTAACACATTTTTTTTGGGTTAACATCCAAAATAACAAACATAGTAACAAAAGTAACCTCTAATATGCACCCCAGTTTGTTAAATTACACTACACTAGTTCTTATAATATTAAAACCTCTTAACACTGTAACCCTTAATCATATTAATTTTGAAACAAAAGAAATTGCTTTCGTCTGGAACATGCCTTTTAAAGATGGTATTTTTTCTGTCTGTGTCTCCCCACAAGGGATGCCAAATATAAGGTTGAATTTGGGAAACCGATATTTATTTTTGTTTTGGTGGAGGGATGAAGCCTTGCAATGCATGTTGTTACGAAGCAGTTGTCCAATCTCCTTAATTTAGAGTCGCCCTACTTTCTCACGCGCACTAATTTATAATCCGTCGATAGAGGTCTTCTGCTCTGATGTCTTGTCAATCTCATTCGTGAATATCGAAATTGTTGAATTTTGAATTCGCGTCTTTTTGTAAGATAATTTTTAATTAGATCCAATTTCATTAATTTAATTAGTTCAATTAGTTAAATTGTTTTATAAGTGCAATTTAATAGTCACAATTTAGAAAAAAAATTTGTGAATTTTAAAAACAAAACTACAAACAAAAAAATCTTTTGCCTCTTAGTCGCCATTATTCTGACAATCGTATTGGACTTTTTTTGTTTTGTTTTGACGTCTACTGTCGGTCAAGCCGTCCATCTTAGGATTATTGAATAGTGATTAAAAATCAGAAAAAAATCGAGTACAAAAGAAAACCAAAGGAAAATTTTTGATGTTAAAGTGAAAAGGGACATTTTTGGAATGTAGGATTATGGTTCGTATTCAAATTTATTCACTAAGCATGAAGATGGAAAATTCTATTCCTTGTTCCAAACAAAAAGATGGCTGTTTGTTCTAGTCAACGTGTGGTGAGTTGGCATATAGCAAATAAAACGCGTTACATACTGAAATGTTTTGGTGAACGGTGGTAAATATAGATATTTTAATAAGTTTGGATATAGCTTAATCGATCTGTGATAATTATTGGAGTGTGTCAGATAAACTTTTAAATTGTATCGTGTGATCCGTGATTGTAGTTCTGAGGAAATTGTCAACATTCTATTGTTGTATCATCGCATGCCACGTCATGATTTTTTCTTACATACGATCTGTGATATTTATCGCGTATGGATATGGTATCTTCCGGGATCACCATTCTGATGAGTTATCTTCGAATGCTCGTATAAAATAAAAATTACTGTAATTAATTAATAAATCAAATTAGTATAATTAATGTAAATAGTGATTGATTCTCGTGCATTTAATAACAATTAATAAAATTATTAATAAATCAAATTAGCATAATTATTGTAAATAGTGATTAATTTTCGTGTAGTTAATGAATTCAAATAATATGTACTGATAGTCGTCATTTTGACTACTCATGTGAACACAAACAAAAAAAAAATATATAAATATTAATGTAACTAATAATAACTCTAATTAATGTAATTAATTTAATTTAATAATATTTTTGGCTAATACAAAAAAAAAAGGAACTAAAACTATGTTGTGTTTGTAATTGTATAATACCAAAAGAAAACAAAAATAAGAGGGAACGCAAAACGCTATTAGTGGAAAATATAAATCAAAGAAAGGGGGTTGAATGATGCAAGTCTCGACCTCAACCATAGGCGTGTTTGTTCTGATTTTATTGTTTCATATATGCTGGAGTGACTGAATGTAAGAAAAAGAACAAAATTTGGTCACTTATGAGTATCACCAAGTTTTTCAACCTATCAAGTAAAATATGAGGAGAGGCTAAGCTGAGAGGAACGGGAGGGAATCGGACATGAACATGGGGTGAGTCATATTTTAGTTTTGTTTTATTTGTATGTATGAATGATTATGGATATGTATGTAGGTGTATGAGTGTGTGTATATGGATGTGTAGGTGTGGGTACATATGAGCGAGTATATATGTTGCATGCGCGTATGTCGTCAGAATCCAATTGGAAGCATGTAAACAAGAATTTTGCATAAATATTGTACAAATTATTGATAAAAACTTAAAAATAATTAAAATTAAAAATGGATGGCTTATTAATATTTAATCAATCAAATGATTTAGTTTATCGTAAATTTGATGATGGAATGAAAAACCAAAATTCGTGAATTAGCAGTAACGATTAGATTAGTAGAAGAAGATGTTGCGGTTGAAAAAGAATGTCTTCATTCTATTGTTATCTTACAAATAGTTAATCCAATTATTGCATCACAACCAATATTGCTCTGTCAACTCGATAATTCTTATACTACATTACAATGTGGAAATGATTTCAATATTATTTTTGAAGAATTTTTAGGGTAGAAAAACCGTAGAAATGTTACAATGACATTTAGGAATATGCCTCTCGTTTTTTTAAACCTATGAGTGGTCCTGATGTGATTTTATTAAAAACAATTCCAAAACATGGAGGTATACTGACATCGTTTTGATTCATTGAATGAGTTGTACAAGTATGATCAGTCTATACTAGTAGAAGCAGTTGAACAGCTTTTGCTAAATCCTGATGTACGAAATGTGGCATTGAAAGCATTTCAATCGGTTACCGAAAAGTTAAATCAAGATCCACTCTCACAACGAAGTCATGCACTAATTTTTGTTAAACTTAAAGTTTTGTCATTATATTCAAGCCGTCAAGCACAAGATCTTTCGTCATCTGAAATTCTTTTCCTAAACGTTTTTTTTTGACATGCAATTGAGCCTGAAAAGACTTCTGAAGGTTCAAATAAAACATTCGAGAATAAAAATACAATCTTGCCTACTATTTTACAACGGAAACCAAAATAGTTGAAATTCTGGTTGGACATATCATACATATCATCAATCATCAATCATACATATCATCAATCATGAAAATGATATCAAGCTAATCTGTTTGATTGAATATGGTAGCTTGGCTGTATCGCGTCGTGTGAATGCGCGTATGGGCATGGATGTGTGCATATGTGTGTGAGTATGTGTGTATGTGTGTGTGTGAGAGTGAGTGGATGAAGTGCGAGAGCATGTAAATGTGTTAGGATTATGGGATGGGTCGTGGTGATCGCGGTTCTTCTCATATACGGGGCTCGCCAAAGTCTACTTAGTTCACTTGCCTTTTTTTCCTTTTGATACGCGTACAATTCTGATATTTGTGCTGGAGTAGTAGGTATTCTATGTTCAATCCCACTTACTGAAGCTAGTTTGGGGCTTTATAAATCTCACCAGGTGCGCGGCCTGCTATGCCACTTCGTTGATGTTCAACGAAGCAGCGCTTCATTACATTGTTCCTGGTGCTGTTTTGATGAATAGCAGATAGTGGACCACATTTTAGTTCCACAGACGACTAGCGGAATCGCAATTTGTCCATCCCGAAAGTAGCATGGGCGATAAGAACTGTTTAACATGATGCTACGGGGTTTACACATTATTTTATCAATTTTGGGAGAGAAATGAGACTTAAAGGAGTCTTTTGTCTCATGAGGAAGATCAAGTTGAACAACTTAGAAAAGGGAAGTTCGAAAGGATACAAACTGGCTTATACAAAGTACTCAATCCAAAACAACCTTATGTAAAAGAACATTGAGTACCTACCAGATGAATCGGTTTTGAGAAAAGAATCAATAAGATTTGATTTTGATTTTTTACAGGTGCGATTTCAGCGAATGTTTTAGCTAAATACAACCCCAGAAACTTTTGATGTAATAACTTCGACCATAACGTCGTTCCGCGTTTGTCAAAGATACAGAGATGTGGATTACTGGACGAACGTTTTGTGGGAGACGTCAAAGTCGATTAATCTTTGTTAATAGTTTGTTTATTTTATTTCATATTTTGCTTTTTTTTTTTGGCATTTTGGACTACAAGGCAAACCCTAGGATTGTAAGGCAATGTTGGTAAAACCCTAATGTACTTTTTTGTGCTGCAAGAGATCTTGGTTGGTCATTTAGTTGCTTGGTTGGCTTATAGGTGCATGTGAATATTTTGAAGGTAGAGATGTAGAATTGAAACATGTAGTTGAACAAATTACTAACAATGGCGAGGGAAGTCGAAAGTGCAGGCATTGCGCCTGGAGCTTTCGAGAGCATTTCGTTCACATCTGTTTGGTGTGGTCTGTTAATCTATTAAAACAAAATGCTGTTGAAAGTTCTCGAAAGGTGTGATATACCGGGCATTAAAGGGTATTTACCAGTAAATTCAGATTTTCTAGATATGGGTTTCAAATTTCCAATAAATTCAGATTTCCTATGTATGTAGGAAAGTTTGCCTCGTCTCATTTATATCGAATTGCATAAAAATTATTTTGCCATCATCTAATTTATTTTTTAAAAAAAGGAAAAAAAATGTTTAATTTAATTGAATCATGATTAGGTAATAAAACTTAAACAGTTATCAATTATTAAATTAATAGATAAATTCAAGTTAGTTTATGTAAATTCATTACTAAACATTATGTTTGTTCTAAAGTTCGAAACTGTCAGTGGAAGAAACGAAGTCGTGTGGAAAATGGACGAAATTTGTTATAAATAATTAGTGGGAGCTATGAAAAAGTGTATTTCTTTTGGGCCCTTGAACGTGATAACAACGGTGACGCAGTACAAATTTGACTATTCTGGCTGCCGACTTAAGTAAAATATATCAGGGTCCTATCCTGTCCTAATTTTAGGTGGGTATTGTAATTTTGTATAAGCTTCTGCATACTTTTCGGGGGATGGGAACGAGATATCAGCAGAAGTGGTAGGGAAACTAATCAAGTATTCAATAATAAACACTACAACCTCATAAAAGCTTGTGATTCTAACGCTCATCACACCGTGTGGGGTAAGTAGTAACATACCACAAAATGTGAGCGTCTGCTTCAATTTTTGCATATAAACAATATGTGTTTTACAAAAAAGGTAGTGGGCCTTCCATTAGAAATACAATCTGAACTGAGATCCATGTTTCAAAAGAAGCTTCTATGCCTGATCATGCTTATATATGTTTCAATATAGAACACTACCCGAAGAGCATCCAGTACTTTAGAAACCCCAAAAAAAAACAGCTTAAAACTTAACACAAAATATCTTCATAATATTGTAAATAGTTGCTGCAGTATTAACTCCACATTTGAGCTTGACTTTGCAGCAACGAATTTACAAGAAATTATCAGTGAAGCATACAACTTTTATACACCAATAGCTCAATCCAAAAGATGCAGAAATTCACCTCGGTGGAGTGGTAACTTAGAGAGGAAAAAGAAAAAAATTCATAAGCTTTTTAACAGGGTAAAAATAACAAATAATTGAATAGACCACCGAAGAGCTCAAACCAATTATAATAAAGAACTCCAACAATAAAAAAAGAAAAAGCTGGAAAGAGCTCTGCCATACGATAGATAGTCTGCCTGCTGAAGCTCGTCTTCAAAAAACTGGACACTATAGAATAGATGACAATACCAACGAAGACGAGTAATACGAAGTATTATATGTTAAATTTTTTTATTACTCTTCTAGATCCTGCAAATAAAAATAATGTAGATCATTTATCCAATACAATTTTCACTCCCAACAACAAAGCGAGATACGCAAAAGAATCCTTCGGATTAGAGGGCCAGAGGTCGATTGGCCAGAGATCATATTGCAAATTACAAACGGTCATTGCCACAAAACGTTAGCATCTAGTACACAGATGGTTCTCGAACGGCCTTGGGTACCACAACAACAACATTTCAAGCCAAATTTTTGCCATTAGAATTTGCGCTCTTTTATGTGTTCTTATGTGTTATTATCTCTGACAGCCAAGCATCACACTTGGCTCTAAAATCCTCCCGCTTTGATTCAACTGGCATGGGAATACTACAAAATCTACAAAAACACTTCTGCAATAATAGAGTTACATTTGTGTGGGCAACCAACCACACAGGGATACAAGGAAATAATATTGCCAATGCTTTAGCAAAGCAAGGGGCCAATAAAAAATTTGTTGGGACGGATGCATGCTTCGGAATGGCCAAGATTTCACCAAACATGAGAAAAACAACAAATTCAAATTGAAAAAGAAAAAGGAAAAAGAACAAAATGCTAAATTATGGAGAAGCAAAGAGGGTTCAAGTAAACACCAAAAAGCATACAATTTTGTATGTGTGAGATCGCTATCACACTTTAAGTATACAGATTACATTTACTTTTGACCATTTGATAGAATTGTGACATAGTATAATGCGGCTCCTGAGAATAATCGTCAGGTCAATTATTTTTTTTAACGTTCGAAGGGACGATATCATTCGGCCATACAGACTTAAAGGGCCTAAAGTTTTAAGCAGTCAGCAATTGACTATTGATTTGATTTTTCAATTCTGAGAAGTGCGTTTTTACTATGAGTTCAAGAAACTTCTCACAGGGAGTGGTTCACAGGTGTTCCATGGAAACAATTTTCCTTATAAGTTGAATTCTTCAATTCAGGCACAGAAAGTTTTGTAAGTTCTATTAAATCAAAAAATTAATTTTTGTCCAAAAACATTTATTTAGCGATACAGAACTTATATTTGTATTGAGTTGCATAAGGATTCCATTTTTATCGTTTGTCATAATCCATAACTATAGTGAAATTAATTACCTTGCCTTTAAATGTAGCAAACTTAATCGTGCGGATAAAAAAGTATTTTATTTGTTATAAAACAATAGAGATCTATTGTCAATAGAATTAAGATAATCCAAAATACGACAATCGTTAAATATTTATGCAGGCTATATCTCCATACATTTTTTCTACTTACCAAAATTGTGTTAAGTAATCGCTAACTGAATTTATTATCATATGTTTAATTGAATGTGGGAAGAGTGTACTTACACATATTGTTTTAATTTAAAAACGTTAATGAAAATGACATTGAAGCCCTTATACAAAATCTCATACTGAATTGTTGTTGTTTGTCTAAGTTATTGTATTTCTTTTCGCTTAATTAAAATTCTAATATTGTTTGACTAACCATTATACCGACAATCTAAAAACTAAAATTTAATTTATAATAAATAATAAATAAAAAAAAATTTAACTAATAACAATTAGGAAACAGCTTCGAAAAAATAGAGATATGAAGTTGAAGGTTGGCCCTCAAATTGTGTGAAACAATAAATTTTATTTTGTTTGGTTTTGGTTTGTATTGATTTAAGGTGGAAGGTTTTCATTTATTATCTTTGTACTATTGGTTTTTCGTTTTTGATTCAAGGTAGTTAGTTATATTTGGGTTTCTATGTGTGAGCAATAAATAAAAAGATAATATCACCTATCCTCTATAGGTAGGTCATCATGTACAGAAACGAGATTTATATTTGAGATTTGATGTAATTTGATTTAAACCTTGTATAGGGATATTTAAAAATCGTGATTTTTATGCGATAATGGTTTCAGTTCGTCCATATCTTAAGTAAACCTGTTACCGATTAAATGATCGATTAAATAAAATAATATTCGTTTCAAATAGTAGAAAACTGCAGCTTTGTTTCATCCAACCATTTTCAATCCAAAGTTAAAAGTCACAGTCAAGATTTTGATGTGATTATAACAGATTTCAGCGTTTTATTTGAAATTCCATCAATTACTGATGCCCTGCTTGTTTTTATTATTAAGTTGTGTTGAATAATAATGCCGCAAACTCTACAATGAAAAAAAAATTCTAGAGCGACTAATTCCAAGCAACCTAACGCACGCATATAAATATGCTGGCTAGCTATGCATTTTTATCTTCTCTTCTAAGTATCTGAGAGGATTGGATCCTATTCGGTATTAGATCAGTTTGCAATTACTTTCGCTTGATTTTTATTTGTCTCAGAGATCAAGTGATTTCTATACTTATTTTTTCGGAGCTTCAGAGATTCTAATCTAATTATATTCTATCGCAAATTAATATTAGTCGATCGAGTCGAGTTACCACTTCAGAATTTTTAATTTATGCCTAGTTCTTGACGGAAGACAGCTTAGTAGCAGCTGTACAAGGCCACTTCTAAAAATCTGGAATGGACTCGGAACTTATTATTAGTTTTCTTCATTAGGGAAAACATATGTGGGAGATATTACTATTCATTGTATCCCAATCACCAGTTTATTATTAGAAATAGCTAAGATATGATACGACACCTCTTAATGTCTTTAGAAAATATTATATTATAGTAGTATCTAACTCAAACTTTCAACTTAAAATCATGGCATAATTAACGTACTTCGACCAATCTACACATCCTGAATATGGTGAATGGAGGCTGTAAATTAGTGTCTATAAGTTATTTATAGCAAATTTACTTTTTGTTGGACGCCTTTGAAGAGATCTGTCTTTATCCAAAATGTATTTTTTTAAAACATTCGTCCTCGATAACCTATAATTGTTGTGCTCTGTAGTTCAAGCTACATGAACATTTAGGATAGTTACAGATGACATATCGCAATTCGAACTCTTTTAAATTATAAAGTCTGTACGAGGCAGGAATCAGTCACGCATATCCAGTAAAGAACCAGAGAAACTCATATTATTTTTATGCGTGCAACAGGAAAGTCATCTAAAAACTTTTTAGAGTGTTCAAAATTCTTTCAGCTTTCCCTAATTGAATGTTTTGTTTTTGTTCCTGATTTTGGATTGCGTTTTTGATCGATCAAATTTCTTACATACAATTTCTTAGATAAGAATGGAGGGATTAGTTTTTGTTGATTTGTAATTTTTTTAAAATTTTTTTTCTACGGATGTGACAACAATATCAATGCTATTACTAGCCAAAGTGATATCTAAGGGATGCCGGTGGATGAACTCTATTCAGTTAACAATGGCAAGTTATTTATTGCTCAGAGAAATTAGTCTTCACGTGTTTTTGCCGATATTTATGTTGTAAATCAAACAATAAATTTATTTTAATAAAAGAACTTATATTTGATATAATGAATTTCAATTAATTGCAGCACGAAATAATTTTATATTTTTTGAAGACTTGAATTAAAGAGAACGATCTACATTTTCTATATTATTCCATTTATTTATTTTTTGAAGTGCTGTTAAATATTCGTCATGCCATCGTTTCCAGAAATGTTGTGCGATTTGCTGTACCAACTGCCATCGCGAAAGCTGATTTTGTTTTAAATGTTGAAGATCCTGTTCTGGAACATAAGTTTTTTGATTGCCGATAAGGAAGTGCGCTGGTGTGAGTACATCTATATCATCAGATGCCATGGGACCAATCGGACGAACATTCAAAATGACCTTAATGCGTGCCAATAACGTGGACATTTCCTCATAGGTTAGTATGTTTGAACCAATGACTCGTTTTAGGTGATTCTTTGTCGATTTCACTGCAGCCTCCCAGAGGCCATCCATATGTTGAGCAGCAGATGGATGAAAGTACCAATTGATTTTATCATCTAAAAGAAAATAAGAAATTAATGTATAGTTTTTCTTTAGGAAATCGAAAAGTTCCATCGATTGTCTATGAGCTCCAATAAAATTGGAGCCATTGTCACTGAAAATATCAGTGCACAGCCCGCGTCTTGCAGTAAATCGGTGTACAGCTACAAAAACTGACTCGGTTGTTAACTCATTAACCAATTCAATATGCACGGCCTTTGCTCTACAGCTTACAAATAGTGCAATATATGCCTTATGAACCTGTCGTCCTCGGCCCTTCTTCATGCAGATAGAAATCGGCCCAGCATAATCAATACCAATTTTCAAGAACGTTCGTATGTGTCTCTCGCACTGTGTAATTCACCCATCATTTTGATTCAGCCTTTTGTTGATGTCGAACGCAAATCACACATTAACGTGTAGTTTTACGAACAATATCCTTGGCACGGATGATCCAATATTTTTGTCTTATAATGTTCATTAGAAGCATTTGCCCAGCATGTAAATTTTTTGTGTGTTGTTCATAAGCTAATCTTGTTGTAAAAATGTGTGATGAAGGCATAATGATTGGATGCTTTACTTCATAAGGAGCCAGTGAATATCAATTCGACGACCGACTCAAATGATGCCATGTTCATCTAGGAAGGGATTTAATGTTTTTATTCGGCTGGATGAAGATATAACACCTTGTTTTTGCAAGCTTTGAAGTTCATCTTTAAATTCTTCTGGTTGAACCCAGAGCACTATAGAATTAAGTACTTGTTCTTGCTCAATTGTGGTTAACCAGCCTGATGTTCTTTTTTCTTTTTTTGTTCGGCAGTTATGAATAAATCTATTAAGCCATGAAATTACTGAAATCATTTTTTGAAATGAAGAAACTTTATTAAAAGTATTTTCTGAAGTAATAAGTTTAAATACAAATGTTGAATCTGTTTTTCTTTCTTCCAACACCGCTTCATTTTCATGACAATTCAGATTTGTTAAATCAATTAACTTGATAGGCCATGGTGCAATATCTTCCGACAACCAAGACGAACCACTCCACCAAAGTAAATTATAAATCAGCTCCGACGGTCTGATGCCTCGCGAGGGACAATCAGCGGGATTGTCCTTTGTTAGCGCGTGGAACCATTTTACATTTGGCCTAGCACTTTGAATTTGCGAAACACGGTTAGCAACAAACGTTTTCCATTGACGTGGAGGCTGAGCTGCCAGTTTAACACGATTGTAGAATCTAACCACACATACATTTGAACCACCTCTAATTTCATTTTTGCAACTATTGAATCTATAAGTTTTGATAATAATACTGCAGCGCATAACTCAAGCCGTGGTATGGAAACTTGTTTTATACCCAACCATCTTGGAATAAATACATCTTGCAGCAGCGGAATTTCATCTCTAATGCTTGTCCATTTGCTGATGATGCTAATGGGTAACTTTCCAGTCAAGCTTCACTAATCCCAGTCAAGTTTCAGGAGCCATAATTGCTGAAAGAATTTTTTTATTAAAACAATACATAGGGATACCCCAAAAGATCAAATATTCTCGATGACTCGAATAGATTACCGCTTTTGGTAAGTGTTGGTATTTCATCTAAATGAATCTGAAATGAGAAGTTATCGGTGCTTGGATTCCATTCCAGTCCCAAAACCTTCATTGTGGAATCCTCTGAAAATAGACAATTCTCTTCCTTTCTCTCCTTTTGACAATTCTCTTCCTCTTCAACCTTTAATAGAGAAGAATTATTCGATGACGATTTCCTTACACGGTTGAAAATATTGGTATGAAATTGGTAAAAAATGGTATTTATATAAATCCATAAAGAAATGGTATTAGCTAAATAAAGTTCGATGGTATAAAAGTTCATTAATAGCTCCATGTAAATTGCATATATTTATGTATAAAGATCATTTATATGCATTGGTATAAATTATATATCATAAGTTTATGAGTTTCGTAAAATAAAAATTGGTATAAATTATATACCATGAGTTTATTGGTTTGGTATAATAAAAATTGGTATAAATTACATATTATCAGTTTATTAGTTCGGTATATAATCTATATATATTAAATTTATACCTACACTTTATACGTGTCTTTTAATAAATATAAACTATAAATTTTATACCTACCATTATAAAAGTTCTAAACCAAACGGTATAAAATATATACAAATTTTTTTTTATGTTAATTAAAATACATTGTTTTTGTTTTACATTTTATTTTCAAAAAATTCATTATATGTAACAATGCGAAAACGATAAGAAAAACTCTTAATATTTTACTTAACATTCTTTTTGTTAAAATGTATTTTTTTTGGTTTCTCGCGATGTCGCGTTACAATATGTTTCATGATTTACTATGTAGGCTACCTGAAAAACGTAAGAAAAAACAACCAGTCTAAGCATGGATCAGTACATGTTTACTTTAAAATTAAACCGAATCACACATTGTTTGACATATACCTGCCGTATACCTGCATATAGAAAATCGAAGTAATCCAAATCCGCAGTGCTGGTTGAATCCCCGAAGTTATTTACTTGCACTACGCGTGCATTTATGCCATGCAAAAATGTAATAAAGATTCCGCTTTTATTTACAATATGACTGCACACAACTTTGTTCAGAAATGAAATTTTATTCAATTTCTACACCAAACGCGTTTAACGCAATAAAAATAACGGTACTTTTTGTCATCGTATACTAATTTAGTATAAAAATGGTTATTTTCAATTTATAAATCTTCATACTTTATAAGATTAGAAAATAAATTCAATACCAAGCATATATCGTTTATCTTATTTGGTATAGAATTGGAAACTTGAACATATTACACTAGCTGGATATAGAAATGATATAGTTTCAATTTATAAATCTCCATACTTTATAAGATTAGAAAATAAATCGTATACCAAACATTGATAAACGCGGCTCGGCACAGTGATATAACAGTGCTTTTACCTGAGTTTATATTACTTGGTGTAAAATTGGGAAGTTCAACTTATAAATTATCTGAATACTTTGCACTTTATAAAATTCAATACCATTTTTCGCATACATATACTTTATAAAGAGAACGTTATTAAAAAAGTATCAATTTTAGACCAAAATTTTCAACAGTGTAGATTAAAGCATTGGCTTCTGTTTCAGCGCCAGACATTAAATCATTGATGTAAAAGTCTTCACTTACTATTCGCCTAAATCGTTGTTAATTTCCAACGCAATTTGGTTAATTACCCTCGTTGCCAAAAAAGGACCACACGACGTACCATATGTAACTGTCAGTAAACGGTAGCGCTTTATTTCTATGATCGGATCTTCTCGCCACACAATTCGTTGATAATCCACATTTCTCTTGTCGACCAGAACCTGACGGTACATCTTTTCAATATCAGCTGCAAATGCAAATCGATGAGCTCTAAATCTCAATAAAATAGACAGAAGACTGGACTGAATTGTCGGCCCGCCCATCAGCTTATCGTTTAATGATACACCAGATTGAGAAGATGCTGAGGCATCGAAAACGACTCTTAATTTGGTTGTCGAATTGGATGGTTTGATAATACCATGATGAGGTAAATAAAAAGGCTTATTTACACTTACTTCTATCTCGTTATTAGGAATAGGCTCCCTTGATTTTGAAGAAAAATTTCTTTTTTTGTTATGTGTAATGTATAATGTATATCCGTAGCTAAAGAGAAATTGAGTGTTATATTTTCGAAACTAAAAGTGAAAACCATTTTTATAGTAGTGACAACATCATTGTTATGGCCGTCATCAAGAGATACATGCTAATCATAACCCCAAAATTGTTAGAGGGAGGTTATGTTATACGAGATAAAATGATTAATTCAACATAAGTTTTTTTTATTACTACTATTACGAAATTATTGATGATCGTTGCCATTACCCATCATTGTTGTTATTATTAATGCTGTTACCTGAGATCAATTAATCGATTCAACATAAATTTACATATTATCACGATTGTGTAAGTAAATGTTGGTGATCATTACTGTTATTCATCATTTTCATTATTAATAATGTGGACACCTGAGATGAAATAATTGCTTCAACATAACCTCACTAACCTCAAATCGTGGGAGTAGTTTTTGTTGATCATCACTATTGTTCAACATTGATCTCTCAACATTTGTGCTATTATAAGAAGGATATGATCTGTTCTTCACTGTTTCTGCTATTATTTCTATTGTGGAGAAGATTCCAACAGTAGCCACCTCAGTATTATTATAGCGGCCTTTGGAAGGTGTATCTACAGTGTCAATGTTGTGGGTGTCCTGCTTACAAAAATCCGAATAATTTCACGGATAAAAATAAAACTATGATTGGAGGTCATAAGTTTTGTGTAAAATAATTAAAAATGTTTATTCGTGACAAGCACTTTTTATAATATTGCTGCAATATCCATAACATAAAGGCATATATTTATGAATATTTATTCGTGGAATATAAAACCCTTTCATAAAATATTGAAAAAAACGAGACTCTGATACCTAATCACAAAGAAATGAGTAACAAAATGATAATTTTTATGCCTAATAATCATTTTATATTTCAAAATGTGCATGGAACAGATCTATAAAGGCTAAAATTTTATGAATAGTAAGTTACACAATATTCCATCCTACATCATCACTAAATAATAATTTTTATTTTCTAGTTATTTTATATGATTTGTAGGCATGAAGTATTCTTTATTAGTACGGAATTTCACGTTTGGTTTTTTCGAAAACAAAAATAATTAAAAAATAATAGAGAAAAAAAAACATTTGTATAATTCACTAGACCTTTTTGTGGAAGGTGAGTCGTATACATACAAACTTTGTATAAATTATTCGGATAATAGATAAATATGAACACAATATTTAGTATATGATTATGACCATAAGGATTGTATTGCACGCGTCACAGGCTTCTCACACTTGGCTATCACGGGATAGCTTCAGCATTCCAAGGTTTCAACTGATTAAGCCGGTGGTAGCAAACAAATTGTGTGAAATTAAAAATTTATTTATTATTTATGGATTATTTATAGATGAGGACACATTACAAAATTATCAGAACATCAGAAGCAGAGCATTTTCATATAGTGGAATCCCCACAGAGGTAGAACCATCAGCATGAATAGAGGCAGAAAAAACCGGGGTTATAGAGTGACACAACATTTTATCCCTCTGGAAAAGATTAGCGAACATTGTGTACTATTAAGGTACAATCAAGGTTGCATTAGCGTAACAACCACATTACATTTAGTCGAGGCAATGAAGCAAAAAAGTTCGGAATTCTTTAGACTAAGACGGATCGGAATGCGGTTTTTTGCATTCGCTTCCTAAAATTATTTTTAAAAACCGTCCCTGTTTTTTTTGTAGAAACCGGAAATTGCATTGCTGCAGCCAGGTATGCATTCAAAAAATGCACTTTTTGAGACGGCTTTTGGAAGATTAAAGAACTTTGTAAATAAGAGCCAGAACTAGCCCAAATCGGATTCCCGGAGGTTTTCGAGGTCGTTGATTACGATTATGATGTTCAAATTGACCCACAGCCGACCTGGAGCTCAGGAACGCCGATGAACCTCGTCTCCGTGGGATTCTCCCGAAAATCTCGCGGGGAAGGAGCGAAACTCGGTGCCCGGTTTTTGTTGGGTCACTGAATCCAAATATAGCATCGGCGAACACCCTCGGCACACCTGGTGAACCTGAACCTGGACGCGGACGTCATCCCCGAGAATTTTCCTGACAATATCGACAAAAACAACCCGAAAATCATTATAGGAGTGTTTTTCGTTGCGCTGAATCAAAATTTCACGTCGAAAACGATCCCTGAACAGCTGGTGCACCTGAAACTGGACGCGGACCTCATCTCCATGGGTTTTCCTCACACAATCGAGAAAAGTGAACCGAAGCTCGTTGTGGGTTTTTTTTTTGGGTGCTGAATTCCCCGTCGAAAATGACCTCTCGAGCACCTGGGGCACTGGAACCTGGGCCTGAACGTCGTGTCCGAGGGTTTTCCTCACTCAATCAAAGAAGACGAACCCAAAATCGTATGGGTTTGTTTTTGGGGCCCTAAATCAGAATTTCACGTCGAAAACGACCCTGCCACCACCTGGTGCATTGGAACCTTTATCTTGACATCGATGTAATTCCCATGAATGTCAACCAAACATGATGTTTTAGAGACGGATATCAATACTGCAATATCTGAGTGGAATTGTTGATTCTATTTAAATTATGTGAGGAGGGAAGAAATCGAATTAATAAAAAGTCAATATATATGTAATTGGCGTTTAAAAATTTTTATTGAACTCAAATCAAATACTTTCTAACTGTAACTTTGCCTCACCTCATTAATTAATAACTTAAATGTTTAGATACGTAACTCTATATCGAATTCTTAATAAAGTGACATATCGCTAGTCTAGACATACGGCTAGTCAAGGCCTCTCTCTCTGCCGCAATAACGTTTTCAACTAAATGTCTTTCAGTATTGTTGCAAGTTAAACCTTCATAAATTTTACAGACAAGATTGCAAGAGCGGCCGTGCTTCCTGCAACTACAGGTCATCAGATTACAATCTATTGCGCATCTACAGAATATTAATTCCATAATATTCTTGGGCGCAGGTTTTTGTACCATTCCTACAGGGACCAGTGTGCGCCTTCCTTTCTCAACCCCCATGACAAAAATGTGTAATATGTCCTCTATTTTAATGATATACTCATTATGAGCAAAATTCCAGCGCGGGAAATGGGTCATACAGATCTTATTGATTTTCATATAAATTCTAATGCTCTTGAGATGGAGAAAAAATTATCTAAAATTGAATTTTTTTTTTCAGTTTTATTAAGTTTTTTAGTCTAAAACTTTTAAAAACTGGTTCAACAAACTTGCTTTTTAATGGGAAATAGCTGAAAAATTGATGACAAAATTCTCATTGACCCAAAAACCCCCGGGCGCCGAGTTTTTCTCCTTCCCCGCGTGATTTTTGGGAGAGTCGGGCACACTAGTTGTCCGAGGTGTGTTTATTGATGCTATATTTGAATTCAGCGACCCAAAAAACCCCGGGCGTCAAGTTTCTCTCCTTCAGTGCGTGATTTTCGGGAGAGTCCCACGGGGATGATGTTCATCGTTCCTGAGCTCCAGGTCAGCTGTGGGTCAATTTGAACATCATAATCGTAATCATCGACCTTGAAAACCTCCGGTAACCCGATTTGGGCCAGTTCTGACTCATATTTACAAAGTTCTTTTATCATTCAAAAGCCGTCTCAAAAAATGTATTTTTGGGATCCATTTTTGGCTGCAGCAATGCAATTCCCGGTTTCTACAAAAAAAATAAACAGGGACGGCATTTACAAATAATTTTTGGAAGCGAATGCAAAAAACCGCATTCCGATCCGTCTTAGTCTAAAGAATTCCGAACTTTTGGCCGTTTTAGTGCTTCATTGCCTCGACTAATTATATTTCTTACATGTTTATTTATTTAATATAGATATAATTTAAAAAAAACTATTTTGCTTGCAATTTCATGGTTGGGTTATAAGTTACAACTTACAATAGTGATTTCCCTAGGACGGGGATAATTCGAAATAATTTTTTGCGAAGATTTTGAAAACAATTTGATTGACTACTATCAATGGTATATCCAACCATGTCTGGTATATCCGTCATGCTGAGACGTAAAATATATCCTAAACAAGAGTTAGTAAAAGAGATGTTACAAGTAGGTTTAACAACTACAACAAGGGTTTAACAAACAGGTCCATATCAAACATATATAGACTTAATTACGGCTCCAATTTAATGTCGAATCAATAAATGCAATACGATGACAAATCTTATTCTTGATAGTCTGTAAAATATTCCTTTGATTGACAAGTAGAGATTTTTGTAAGGGTTGATCTGTAGCATGAAGAAAATCAATCCTATTGCAGGGATGTTGAGTAAAACGGTGATCAAAATAGCCATAACACAATTACTGTATAGTTTGCTTGTAGTTCTGAACTTAGCATATGCACAATATATTCAATCCTCTTCAACAACCTAAATAAGTAATTTTTACTTTCCTATTATAATTTAATCAATCAAAAATTCTATTTATAGTGAATATTATTTAAATCAAAATAAAATTAAATTATTGATAAAACTGTTATTTATATAAACACAATTTATTTATCTCCAAGTTGACATTTAACTGTTTATGCACTTCTACAAATTAAAACTGGATTAATGAGGTT
This sequence comes from Diogma glabrata, assembly GCA_963693315.1. Taxonomy (NCBI): domain Eukaryota; kingdom Metazoa; phylum Arthropoda; class Insecta; order Diptera; family Cylindrotomidae; genus Diogma; species Diogma glabrata. The sequence goes on from OY856187.1 coordinate 155,683,094, forward strand.
TTCTGTTCAATTTAGTTTTATTGAACTGAGATAGATAATTAAAATGTTTATTTTAATCAACATGAAGTTCAAGAAGTTATTGAGGAAACAATGTTGATTAATTGGACGCATGAAGAGATAATTTTTTTTGGAAAAAAAGAAATAATTGAGTAATTGGGACAATTTGAAAAGAACTAATAGCGATTTCAATTGATTTAGCTTCTTAGATTGCTTAAAATGTGATATTACTTACAATGAAAAATTTTATAAAAAACACTTAAATCACACATCAAGATTATCAATTCTAAAAATGAAAAGAAAGTAAATGAACAAAACTAAAACTCACTTAAATCGAAAATCTAAAGTACAAAAGATTTGGACGAAGAAAAAACACGAATCAACTGCTTTAATCCCTTATCCATCTCTTCATCTTAATCAAAAAAAAACACCACCATCATCATCATCGACATCAATATACTTTTCATCCATTGAATAATTCCAATCAAACGAATTGTCATTTTCCTTCTTCAACATTTTCGTGTTTTTTTCCTCATTCATAAATCCGATTAAACTTTATTTTTCTGTTTTTGTATAAAAGGAAATTAAATTGTGATGACGCATCAAGAAAAATAAAAGTCAACCTCATCTCAGTCCAATGAAAATGTAAAAATAATACAAAAGTAAGTATAAAAAAAAGTAGCATACAGATGAATGAAGGAACAACCTTAACACAATCGAATTCATTATCAATGAACCAACCGACCAACCACCAACCAGCAACAAGAATAAGATCTTTACTGAATAACAACAAAAAAAATCAAATTTTCTTCTTAAAGTTAGAATGTAAAAAGTCTAAAAATGGAAAAACCAAAGAAAATTTTAGTTTCTTTTTTTTTGATGAAGGATAAATGAATCCTGGGAAATCGAAAATAAAATATAAAATAAGAAATGAAAAAGTTTAAAATAAGAAGCCGAAAAGAAATTGGATTGACTTTCTTTGATGTTATGTTTTTTTTCTTTGTGTTCAGTGTTGAAGTTGATTTTTAATCTTCTCATTTCCTGGATTAAATTTTTTTAGATTGAACAGCAAAATTTAATTTGATTGTTTGTCTTCTGGCAAACGTTTCTTTATTTTTTTTTTGTGTTTTAAGTTGGAAATATTGTTGAGTTTTATTTTTTGATTTAATTATCACAGGTTCTATGAACGAACGTGTTTTTGATGTGTCTTTAGACTAAGAGTTTTGTGGTAATAATATTTACAGTTCAAATTTTATTCGATTTATAGAGACAGGAAGGTCTATTTGGGTTAATTGAGAGTCATGAATTTTTTCGTGTAGACACAGATGTATGTGAAATCTACACAAAAAAATTCTGTATGAGTAAATGATATTTAAAATAGGGGTAATGGTATTGAATTTCATTAACAGGATGACAAGGAATTCTATATTTTCTTTTTTCTCCTCACTATGATCTCTGGAAAGAAACACAATTTAGTTTTTTCTATTTTTCTAGCTTTCCCGCATGGAGGGATCAGTTTTTATTGTTTTGAAAATTTTTTATTTTTGATCTACGGGTGTGACAACCCAGTTAGAGTTTCTGCTCGAGAAATCGGGTCTCGAGATTCTCGAGAAAGAATTGTAATTTTGAACTTTCGAATTCTCGAGAAATGATCTTTCCATATTTTCGAGATTCCCATTTCTCGAGAAAAATTGTCGAGAATCTCGAGATTTAACAAACCATTATAATCATTCAATATTATTATAATTATTTTGAGAATATTTTTACTAAACAAAAATTGTTAATGTCAATCTCCATCACTTTCTGATTGTTAAATCTAGATGTCGATGCAAACAGTAATACCTAATACGAATTTAGGATAATATTGTTATTTGTTATAAATGTATTGGGAAAACCCTATTTTTAATTCTATGGCAAAATAGCCTAGGATCGTCAAAATGAAGGCTTTTAATCTAATATGATAGCAATTGATGAATGGACAATCTTCCGCAAGCGTAGATATATGAACGTACATTTGTATTATATTAATGGGAAATCGGAAAACCTAAATTGATGCGAATTGAAGGTTCATATCCAGCTGAAAAAACCTACGAACATTACGTGCCAGATATTTTTTTCACTACAAGCGATGAGCCAGTATAATGTTAAAATACAGCAAAATATCTCCAGCTTACCAACAGTTATGTTACAGTCATGGGAAACGCCTAACGATAATGTCAATATTTTATAAAAAAAATGAAACCAGTTAAAATATCAGTGAAAGTGAAGCTTCCAATAATGATTTCGATTCAGTTCTACAACAAAATGAAGTTTTAGCTGACAATTTAGTATTGAATCAAAATACGAGAAACGATTTCAAAAATTAGGGTAGTTGTAAAATTATTTAAAACTCGCCAGTAATGCTATTTTGCAAAATTATATAAAAAAATTAAATGGAGAGAAAAACGCCATTACTCCTGGATTACAAAACTAAACAAAATTCTATTGAAACCATGATTTAACGGTTTTTGCCAGTCAAGCCAGCAGTTTAAAAAACTGTAAATCTTCTAAATTTAAATCATTTTTGGAATACTAAATAAGATAATGTAGTTGCTTTAAATATTTTGAGTGCCATTGGTTCCACAAAATCACTAAAAGCTTTCAACCATCAGGCTGTCTCATTATTATCTGCAGAGGGAATCCTAAAATTTCTATTCAAATCTCTTCGGAAAAACAGTTCAGAAATAAGCTTTAAATTTTTATTTGAAATACAATCTCAAATTTTTAAAGGAAGAGATAACTCAATAAATTCGTTATTGAAATTTCTTCACAATCCAAAGTCAGTTTGTCAACACGAGGAAAAAGATTTTTTTTCTATTTGCTCTAAAAGCGAAATGATAATAACTGCAAAAAATTTTTCTCGAAGATTATTTAAAGATCTAGAAATTGATTCTTCTAATTACAATGAAAGCATTACATATATCGACGAATGACATCAACGAATGTGAAGAGCTTTGTAACGCGACAAGAATTATTTTGTTATTGGTAAATTTACCAGGTCCAGTTACTAAGTGTAAATTGTATTTGTTGTAAAACTATTCCTTAATTTAATATCATTTGTCAGTAAATTTGTTTAAACTTTTTCTAATTGTTCAATTGATTCCTTTTTTGAAAATCAAATGTAGTTTTTTTATTAATAAATTTACGTTTTTTTTTCTGTTTGCAGTAATAAAATTTATTTTGTTCTTGTAATTTTCAACTAAATCAAATTCATTTTTGTTTATTATATTAAATTAAAAAAAAATAAAGAAGAAAACAATTTTTATATAAAGAAAAAAAATCTAATCAAAAACCGTTTGTATTTCTTTTAAAACTTTGAAAATTTTGAATGTTAAACTATAGTCTTTAAGAAAATGAAATGTTGTTATGTTAAGTAAAATTATGCTAAGATAAACTACAGAATTAAGGAAAATTATAACAAAATAAAGAGAATGAACTGAACTCAAACCAAACATTGAAGTTGTAATGAAAGTCACAGGACAAGATAATAATAATATGAAGAATTTTAAGGAATTTTAGGCTGTTGTATTTGGGGGCTAATCGTTTTATTTCAAGGAGCATAGATTGAACCATCTTGACATTCATCAAATATTCAAAGACAATTATAAGTATAAAACCCATGATGAACAAACATATGCCTTAATTAAAAATATATAAAGCAGAGCAAAGAACCTATCCAGAAAGATATGTATTTTGGAGACATTTTGTGAATTGGAGAAAACTCAATTAATATATAAAGCTGATAAAATTACCAATCGGTCTCTCTTCTTTTTTGGTAGATTTCATATAAAAATCTACCTATTGCAATGGGCTTCATCTCGGAATTTCGGAAAAATTTTTGTGCCAAACGACTATATATGATAAGCGGAGACAAAAAAACAAAAACAAAAAAAATTTATATATATATATATATATATATATATATATATATATATATATATATATATATATATATATATATATATATATATATATATATATATATATATATATATATATATATATATATATATATATATATATATATATATATATATATATATATATATATATATATATATATATATATATAAACGATATGAGATATAACGAAAACGACCGGCACTCTCACGGTCGCATTTGTTGAGGTAGATCAAAAAAATTTTCTGTACTTGTGTGTTTTAATAATATCTTGGATAATTCGTGAATCAGCAAAATCCGACACGTGGTTAAGAAACTAGAGGCTTTTTTCTGAAAAAAATTGATTTTTTTAAACCATTATAACGGCCGTTTGGATACTAATATTTCAAAAAATTTAACAAATTTAGAATATTTGGAATCTTTTTTATCAATTTGTTTTAAAACTAGACCTCTGCAGTTAGAGGTTCCTGAGTGAGCGGCTCCAACAAAAAACTTTGCAAAAAAAAATTTTTTTTTTAAACAACCGGCACTCTCACGGTCGCATTTATAAAGCCAGATCAAAACACCTTTTCGAAAAATGTGCGTTTTGTTAATATCTTGGACGAGTTCGTAAATCAGCCCAATCCAACTCATGGTTAAGAAACTAGAGGCTTTATACTAGAAAAAAACTCTGTTTTTTAGATCCGTTATAACGGCCGTTTGGATTCTAATATTTTTAAAAACTTCATAAATTTAGAATCTTTGAAACCTTTCTAATCAGTTTCTTTCAAAAACAAGACCTCTGCAGTTGGAGGTTTCTGAGTGAGCGGCTCCAACAAAAAAGCTTGTAAAACACAAAATGCGTTTGAATCAACCGGCGCTCTCACGGTTGCATTTGTGGAGTCAGATAAAAAAACCTTTCTTAAAAATGTGTGTTTTATTAATATCTTGGACAAGTTCGTAAATCAAAAAAATCTGACACATGGTTAAGGAACTATAGGCTTTATACTAGAAAAAAAAGTGTTTTTTTAATCCGTTATAACGGCCGTTTGGATACTAATATTTTTAAAAGCTTCATAAATTTAGAATCTGTGGAAACATTTTAATCCGATTCTTTTAAATATAAACCTCTGCAGTTAGAGGTTTTTGACTTGTTGGCTTCAACAAAAAAGTTTGCAACAATCCCCAACTACAATTTCCAAAAACCTTATAACAGTCAATGTCAACCTTATAACAGTCAAAAAATAAAAGATTTGAATAGAAGAAATTAATTTTTTAAGAAATAAACTAATTTTTCTTAGAAATAAACTATTTTGATATTTTGCAGTAATTGCTCGACATATGATATAGAGTAGGTTTGTGTCATAAATTGTCACACACATGTTCTGTGGTAGATTTGATATTTGTTTGTTGCAAAATTGGATAGATATAATTTTGCTTGTAGGTAGCTAATTTTCTTTTTAAAATTTGTTCGATATCTGTTTGAAATTAGTTTGTTTTGTTTAAACTAATCTGATACATCAGATTCTACTGGCACACAAAACTGTCTGATCTCGAAATCTACCTATTTCTAGCGGATATACGTGCCGCTTGGACTTTTTCTATTTTAATTCGGTTGGAACTGAATTTTGGCAGCAATAAAGAAAAATAAAGTAAAATTAAATAAAAACAACAACATTGATCAATTAAGAAAGGAATACCGGGATTTGGAAATTTTGGGAAGGACAAAACAAACAAAAGAATACTCGATCACGTATTTATTTTATATTATTTATTATCAAATTATTAGTTCTGTTAAATTAAATTATTGTTTCTATCTTTTAATTTTCCGTTAAATTAAATTTTCTGTTAAAAGTTAAATTTTCTGTAAATAAAAAAAAAAGTTGATGATTATTAATTAAATATAAAGTTGAAAAAAATATAGCATATCATTTAAATGTCTTGTCTTGTTTACGTTGTTTTGTCTAGTGAAGATTTTGTGTTTCATGTTTGAAAATTAAAATAAAAAAGTTTAAAGTGTTAAAAGAGAACTGTGATAGTAAGAACTTATCTGCAGCAAAATGTTGGGTATCGCTACCTCATCACATCACCTTCACCATCGAATCGAAAAAATAATTCCTTTGAAATTTTACTTTTTTTAACTGTCCAACATACCAAATCATCGATTTTTATGATAAATTATCGAAGATCGAAAATTCGATGATTTCAAACATTTTGCTGCTGGTAAAGGCCCGTCCCACACCCTTTAAAAAAAAATAATATAGCGTGGCATCAAAGGTGGCAGTTATAGCTTATACAGCCATCAGACTCAGAATTAGAGGAAAAGGGTTGCGTTGAATTAAATTTAGAAGTATTAGTGAGAGTTTGAGAATGCAGTCAATAATAAATGACAACTACCGCTCGCTATCCAACGAAATGAATATATTTGAAGCTACTGGTAAGATCACTTTCAATTCAAAACTTCTTAGAAACACTCTAATTTTAATAAAACCTAAATACACAGAAAACGAGAGAAATTTGTCTGTATCTGGAAATTTTGACAGTAAACGGAGAGTTACATTTTTTGTTAAAATTAAAGTTTAATAATTTTCGAGAAATTCAAATAATTATTCCCATTTCTCGAGAAACTCAATCGCTGATAAACTCGAGAATCTCGAATCTCGAGATTCATAAAAGGTCGAGAAATCAGAAACTCCAACTCCAGTCCCTGCTATTGACATACGAGTTAACGTGAGATATCACATACCACTGGCAATAGCAGTGAGATATCACTAGCCAAGGTAATATCTTAGGGGTGGTGGCGGATGAACTGCATTCAGTCAACGGTGGCACCCTCAATCTTAGCTGTGAAATAATCCTTGATTATGAGACGCTATTGCTTCCTTGAAGAAACGAGCCTTCATATAACTATGTGTGGGCTTTAATCTTCAAGAAAGACGGAGCGTCACAGGATCAAGGAATATGCAACCGGCTGGATTATTGGCAACTATAGTTATGTTTTATTTCAGCAAATTTTTGTAAAAATTTGCTATTTACTTTTGAATTTACTTTTATTTTCTCTATTCTATCATAAAATATTGGTCTATGTCATATTTTGTCAGTGATAGGATTTTTTGTTTAGTTATCCATTCTTTAACCAAAAATATAAAGAAACAAAAAAGAAAGATTTCCGGACATCAACATCTTTCAACGTATGTTGTTGTGGGACCTTGGTCTTAAAAGGTTTTTATGTGTTATTGTAACACATATTGTAATTCCTACTACACAACGCATTTTAATAAAAAAAAAACTTTGGAAATTTAAATTTTACACTGTCAATCATATAGATATGGGAATAATTAACCATCGTGCCACAATGCTCTCTCCTATAAATAAAAAATTATCTACATTTAAAAAAATCCGTTTTTGGATTGGAATAACTGTATTTTATTACAAAAACTCAAATTTAGCTCTTGATTGTGTTAGAATAACAAATACTTTTATCAAGCAATTTAGTAGTCCTCTAAAACAATACGTTTATACATTTAACTATGTTGGAAAGAATGTTTATCCACGACTACTAAAGAATATATACTTTCCATGCGTATATCTTTCATTGTAATTGTATTCATTCCTTTTTATATATAAAATTCTTCTTTATTTATTTAATTACACTTTATATATTAAAAATTCCCCTAACAAATTAAAAACTTGATTTGTTGGTATAGTAATATAAACAGGTTAAAACAAAAACAATACATATATAAAATCTAAAATAAACAAACATGTTTTGTTTTGTTTTTCATTTCATTCAATATGGCGATACAAACTTTTACAGGAAAACTTGAATGAAATTATTTGAAATATTTGTAGTCGTGGATAAAATAGTATCTTGTATTCGCTTAGGATGAAGGCAATTCTTCACTCGGATGGTTGGTGATATTTTCTCACCAAGTTGGTGATATTTTCTGGTTGTACTACAAGTAATTTTAATATGTTTTTATTTATTTAACCTTTTAATAATTTTGACTAATGATATATATAATCTGTATTAGTTTTAAAGTAATTATTTATTTAAAGTATGTTATAATTTTGTTGTTCTGATGATGACGTTTTTTTAAAAAATGACGTCGAAACGCGTAATGCATTAAACAAATATATTTATATATATAACAGGCTATATACCCAATAAAACAAAAAATAAAAATAATAACGAAAGCCTAAGAAAAAATTTTTGCGTTTTTTTGTTGTAATTTCAAATAAACCAAAACAATATTATAAACTAAAACCATTTTTGCGGTTAATGGTGGAACAAAAAAACAAACTGTTCTGCAATGTAGGCAGTGGCGTTTTCTCTGGGTGTTCTAGTCGTTGGCCAAACGACTTGACAAATTTCCATAAAATATTCTCAATGGCTTAAATAAAATAAATTCAGCTTTTAATATTAGAAAAGAAAGAATTGTATATTTTCCTACAAGAGATGAAAACGCTGCTTTTTCGTGAATAAAAATTTGTTCACGAGACGCGTTAGCGTCGAGTGTGGCAATTTCACGAATGTAAAATGTTTTTATCTCGCGTAGGAAATACAATTTTTCCTATGATAGTTAATATACAGGGTGTTTCATAATATATGCGCAGGACCTCAGGATGTGATAGCTCGTCCAAAAATATGAAAAAAAGTTTCACTTAACTTACCCTCTAAAATGCACCATTTTCGAGATACATTATGTTGAAATTCAAAATTAGTTTTTTGCGAATATCTCCGGAACCGTTTATTGTACAGAATACAGCTTTCGTAAGCATTTTCCACACATAATAAGCTATGTTTTGTGCAGAAGTTTCTTTTTAAAGTCTTAATTGGTGAAGATTTTGGAGTGGTTTGGCGGCTCAAATGAGCATCTCAAAACCGTACTTTTTCCAGTAGCGTAGAAGTTATGGAGAAAAACCTCCACTACCCCTTCAAAACCTTCACCAATTAAAACTTAAAAATATTGCGACGCTGATGCATAGGCTGACTTCACCACAGCTCTGGAAACATCAGTGTTCTGGATTTATAATGAGCAAATATCCATCAAATACTTTAATTAAAAGCTAACCAATGTTATAGACTTCGTAGTTCTAATTATAAAAATATTAAAGAAAGCAGTAGTATCCCAACAAACATAAACTATGTTGTACGAGAAAAAGTAAAACAAATTTAACCGGAAGTGACAAACCGGAAGTTAGAATGCAGAACTGATGTGAACCGTACTAAGTGTTTATGTACCAAGATGCATCCAATTCGATTATCAGGTACAGATGTTATTGAGCTTCCAAACTAACAGGTGCTCGGAGGACAACCTACCACTTTGTTCACTTTCGCTAAAAAAACTTATCAGTTCCTTGCCATACATATTTGCATCTTTTTGGGAAGTTTCATCAAAATTACTTAACGAACGAATGGTGTATGCTTTTAACAAACAATGAAACAATAAACAGGTGTTTGGGAGGATCCTCACCACTTATCCCAATATTGCCCAAAAACTAATCAGTTCGTTCTTTGTCATTTCAGTCTCCATCTTTTTCCAAAGTGTCATTAGAATTGATTAATAAATGAAGTCTGTATGTCCTTAACCAACTTTAAAAACAAAGTGTAAAAAGTCAGCAGTTGTATAGTAGGCCTCCCGCCACTTTCATCAATGTGTCCCAAAAGATGATAATTATCTTCTCACGCTAATTGGAATCCTTTCATTCCTTTTACTCTTTCACCCTTTCATAAGATTCATCATAATCACTTCATTATTGTAGGCTGTAGTGTGCATAAAGACACTGAAAAAACTGCAAAAATGTACAAAAAAAATTTTTACCGGAAGTGAAAAACCGGAAGTTGGGATGCAGAAATATTGTGAGCCGTACTAAATACTCATGTACCAAGTTTCGTCCAATTTGATTATCAGGTACAGATGTTATAGAGCTTTCAAAAAACAGGTGCTCCAGGGACCCCCCACCATTTTGTTCACTATCGCTCAAAAACTAATCAGTTCCTTGTCATACATGTTTACATCTTTTTCTAAAGTGACATCAAAATTCATTCACGAACCAATGTGTTTTGCTCCCAACAAACATAAAAACATTGTGAAAAAAACCACCTGTTGTATGGTGAACCCAACCCTTTATCCAGTGTACTCCAAAAGCTGATAAAATCTTTTTCATGTTACATGAAAGCTTTTACCAACGTTTCATAAAAATCGATCGGTAATTGTAGGCTACAGTAGGGATAAACACCTGGAAAAAAACTTTTTAGCCGGAAGTGACAAACCGGAAGCTGGTATGCAGGAATATTGGAAACTGTACTAAAACCTTATATCAATAAAAACATAGTCCGGGATTAGAAGTTATTCAAGATTTAAGCTTAGTGGTGTTCGGGAGACTCCTCCGCCATTTTGTCCAAATTTGAAATGAATCCAGATCTTCCATTTTCAAGTGAACCTGAATCATTTGTCAAAGTAGACAGACGTACACCAAAATTTTTATTGGCTATTTAGATCGGGGCTGGAAACCGGTTTTTGAAAACCAAAACCGCAAAACCAGAAAACCACACCAAATCAGAAAAACCAAAACCAAAACCATAGCCACATTCTAAAATAGATCAAAACCAGAACCAAAACCACGTTTTAAAAATTATCAAAACCAATACCATAACCGAAACCAAATTTTAAAAATCTTCAAACCAAAACCGAACCAAAAACCAAATTTTAAAATAAACGAAATCAAAATCAAATCTAAAAATTTAGTCAAGTTCAATAATATTGTTAAAAAATTAAGACAACAATAAAATGCAACAACAAATACTGCCGTTCTAAACACAGAGGTGGTAACTTACTTTTTTGTCAAAAATCATTTACGAATCTAATATGATATACAAATAGTCCATGGATATTTTTTTCATATAATTAAAACTTTGTTTTTCTTTTTTCATTAAAAAATTACTCTATAAAGATGTCGTATCTTAATATTTGTCAATTACTATAACAATTAGCTGTATCTATCAATTCCTAGGGTATTTCGGTCGTAACTTTACTGTCTTACAGTTATTATACTGTCTTTGGGTAACTTTCCAACCCAAAATATAACTTCTCGATCAGTTGGACATAAAAAATGATTTAGTGATTATGTTTTTTAGTGTGATTTTTGTTAAAATTTCATTAATTTGGCTTTGGAAATTATTGTTGTTAGATATAACATTTCAAATATAAATTTAAAGTTCATGTTTTAAATTTATTTTAAATTCTTTTATTTGAATAGCAATGCATAAAATAGTAAACAAACCACGGTAGCAAGTTCGCCTTGTCATATCTTGAAATGCTCTAGGCGCTACGCAGAAATGAAACACTTTCCCCTGGGCATGTAATGTATGTTAAATTAGCTCAACATTTTTTACTGAGAATTGGCATTGGCATTGTTGACAAATGTTGTAATTTTTAATCAATTCTCTGACGAATACTCAAACAAATTTTTTTTAGCTATATACCAAAACCGAAACCAAATTTTGACGTTTAGAAAAACCAAAACCGAAACCAAAACCAAAACATGTTGCATAGTAAAACCAAAACCGAAACCAAAACCAAGATTTGTTATCTAGAAAAACCAATACCGAAACCAAAACCATAATTGGCCATTGAGAAAAACCAAACCATTACAAATAATTTATGGTTTCCAGCCCTGAAGAAAACAGCCATATATTCTTCTGCAACCGCAGAAGAGACTGCAATTTGATTCAGCCTAGCCCAAAAATGCAAAGCCCAAGTTTGCATCGACTGCAGGATTGATGATTTGTGAAGTGTATTCGAACGTAGTGCAGAGATGAGTGACCCTTGCGCTTCAACCATTACGCAGAGCGCTACTTCCTTTTAAGGATTTTTGCTTGTTTGCTTTGTAATTATTGATACTAATACTCCCTAAATAGAAGAAAAATTCAACATTATCCAACGCTCCACCAAAAGCTAACAAATCTAATAAGTTTTCAAAGAAAAGCGTAGCAATAAAAATAGTAGGAAAAGAAACGAATAGCAAAATATAAATTTATAGAAAACAAAAAGTTTTTATTGAAAAATCCCATCTATGGGATGTACAATTGCTCCGATAGAAAACTGTATTTTTTCAAAACAATTTCTTCAAGTTTATAAAGAGTTAACACTATAACTCTATAGAGATAGCACTATAGAGTTGTCAATCCACAAAAAACGCATTAATTAGCAGATTTGAATATTCTACACATACAGACGATAAAATTCCAAAACAGTTGGAAGAAAATTTCATAATATTTATTGCTTAATTGAATTCATGACATGTAGTGTGCATATTTCAGAAATTTAAGTCCCGAAATTTTTATGGAATTTATTTTTAAAGAAATTAAATCTGATGTTCATATTTTATGCCACTAATCCCTTAAACAACCACACATTTGTGATTTTTAGTAGTTTCTTGAACTCTTCTACATACTAATATTTTTTGTTTTTCAATTTATTTTATTTTGTGAATTTTAAAAATATCACAATTTTTTAAAACTAAGGTACCGTTTTGGTACGCGGTAACGGTTGTATGTTACTTAATAATACTGTTAAGTATTTTAAGGTAAAATATTTATAAAAAGTCAATATTTCTTCTTTATATTCATTACCCCCAGCAAAAATTATAACTTTATGAAAATAAATTAATTATTTCTACTTCATTTGTTATGTTCAATTCATTTCACTGGAGATACCATCATCTACCTAAAAATCATCAAACATGCCAGCAAAAATAACAAACCCGGAAACCCTTATCAAACACATTCAATCTCATTCGTTTATGTTGAAATCGTACACAAAACTTTCCTAAATGTTTTACACATAAAATGAAATATATGTATGTACACTAAAAATATCAAACCAATAAAAACTAACAGAAATAAACACACGCACCAAATATCACAATAATCTAACTTAAGTAAAATAGTTAAAATGTCACAAAAAATAACGAAATAGAATTTATACCCTTTTTTTCTTATTTGTATCTTAAATATTAAATCATTTCCAATACATAAATAAAAAACATAATAATTCTTCTCCTTACTCGAATATCCTCAATGTACATATTTCCAAAAATTTTCATCTGAAGCAAAATAAATGAGGGAAATATAAATGAAAGAAAAATACCTTTTCCCAATTTCCATTTCAGTTAACAGCAAATTGGATATGAAAGAAATAAAGATTTTAATTTCCATGTTTTTTCATGAAACCACATCACTATGCATAGTACAAAATATTTGAAACTGAAAGGTCATTGAACTATTTCAAATGTGATAAGCTTATCATTTTAGTTAATTAAAAATGGAACGGAAAAGTTGAATGTATGATAAAAAAAATTAGCAAAATAGATTTGTTTGGCAAAATTAACGAAGATAAATTATTATTGAGATCAGACCACATTATGCTTTGGTATACATATGAATGTACAGTTTCGACATTATAAAGGTTTGAAAACAAAAATCTTTATCGGTTAAAAATGTTTCAATTATTTGATACATTTGAAACACTTGAATCATTTGAATCATTTGAAACATTTGAAGTATTTGAAACATAAAGGTTTGAAACATTTGAAACATTGGAAACAATTGAAACATTCGAAACATTTGTAACGTTTGAAACATTTGAAACATTTGATACATTCGAAACATTTGAAACATTTGAAACATTTGAAACATTTGAAACATTTGAAACATTTGAAACATTTGAAACATGAGAAACAATTGAAATAATTGAAACATTTGAAACCTTTGAAACATTTGAAACATTTGAAACATTAGAAAAATTCGAAACATTTGAAACATTTGAAATATTTGAAACATTTGAAAAATTAAAAACATTTGAATCATTTAAAACAATTGAAAAATTTGAAACATTTGAAACATTTGAAACATTTGAAAGATTTGAAACATTTGAAACATTTGAAACATTTGAAACATTAGAAAAATTCGAAACATTTGAAACATTTGAAATATTTGAAACATTTGAAAAATTAAAAACATTTGATTTATTTGAAACAATTGAAAAATTTGAAACATTTGAAACATTTGAAACATTTGAAAAATTTGAAACATTTGAAACATTTGAAACATTTGAAACATTTGAAACATTTGAAACATTTGAAACATTTGAAACATTTGAAACATTTAAAACATTTGAAACATTTGAATCATTTGAAACATTTGAAACAATGGAAACATTTGAATCGTTTGAAATATTTGAAGTATTTGAAACATAAAAGTTTGAAACATTTGAAACATTTGAAACATTTGAAACATTTGAAACATTTGAAACATTTGAAACATTTGGAACATTTGAAACAATCGAAACATTTGAAACATTTAAAACATTTGCAACATTTGAAACATTTGAAATATTTGAAACATTTGAAAAATTAGAAACATTCGAATCATTTGAAACAATTAAAACATTTGAAACATTTGAAATATCTGAAATATTAGAAACATTTGAAACATTTGAAACAACTGAAACATTTGATACATTCGAAAAATGGGAAGCAATTGAAACATTGGAAACATTCGAAACAATTGAAACATTTGAAACATTTGAAACATTTGAAACATTTGAAACATTCGAAACATTTGAAACATTTGTAACATTTGCAACATTTGAAACATTTGAAACATTTGAAACATTTGAAAGATTTAAAACATTTGAAACATTTGAAACATTTGACTCATTTGAAACATTTGAAACAATGGAAACATTTGCATCATTTGAAACATTTGAAACATTTGAAACATTTGAAGCATTTGAAACATTTGAAACATTTGAAACATTTGAAACATTTGCAACATTTGAAACATTTGAAACATTTGAAATATTTGAAACATCTGAAATATTTAAAACATTTGAAAAATTAGAAACATTTGAATCATTTGAAACAATTAAACCATTTGAAACATTTGAAACATCTGAAATATTTGAAACATTTGAAACATTTGAAACAACTGAAACATTTGAAACATTTGAAACATTAGAAACAATTGAAACATTGGAATCATTCGAAACATTTGTAATATTTGAAACATTCGAAACATTTGAAACATTTGAAACATTTGCAACATTTGAAACATTTGAAACATTTGAAACATTTGAAACATTTGAAACATTTGAAACATTTAAAACATTTGAAACATTTGAAACATTTGAAACATTTGAATCGTTTGAAACATCTGAAACATTTGAAACATTTGAAACATTTGAAACATTTGAAACATTTGAAACATTTGAAGCATTTGAAACATTTGAAACATTTGAAACATTTGAAACATTTGAAACATTTGCAACATTTGAAACATTTGAAACATTTGAAATATTTGAAACATTTGAAAAATTTGAAACATTTGAATCATTTGAAACAATTGAAATATTTGAAATATTTGAAACATTTGAAAAATTTGAAACATTTGAATCATTTGAACCAATTGAAACATTTGAAACATTTGAAATATTTGAAACATTTGAAAAATTTGAAACATTTGAAACATTTGGAACATTTCAAACATTTGAATCATTTGAAACATTTGAAACATTTAAAAGGCATTATAAAAGGCGAAACCTCACCGCGTCGACGAGGAAAGCGGGTTGAATGGCTGGCTCTTTGTTATGTAACAGCGGCAAATAATAGCGCCAAATGTAACAGCGGCCACGTTTTGGCAGAAAATAGTAATGTGCCAAATAAAAGAAATAGGAATATTAGAAAAAGTGATCAACCTCTACCACCTTTAGGGCACCACCCCTACTTTAGGGTCCCCGACATACTGCGGGAGCTCAGTGTAGCTGATATGAAGTGGTATCTTATGTTACTTGCGGAGATCTCCTGGTTATCTCCGGGCTGTCTCCAGAGGACTTACTAAGAAAGGCAATGGAACGGAAAGGGCAGACTCCAATCGTCGGCGCAGAAAACGTGAATCCAGAATCCTGAATTCTGAAGCCAGAACCGTTGGTGCCAGAAACCAGAAGAGAAGAAACTTAGGGAAACCACGCGTCAGGACGAAGAGCAACACCATCTCAAACCCGGAACCAGCTTTGATGGTGCAATTAAGGTGGTTATTCTGTATGAGGATTGTCTGCAGACAATCGGGGCGCGGAGCAGCTTGTTTAATCAGGACTGGTGAATCAACTATCTATAGCAGGTGCTGATCACAGGGTCGGGTTTGGGGTATTCACTTCAAACCTGTTCATGTGGTGGTAGAGTGCGACAACGAGCAGACGGCAAAATGGTTCGTGTCTTTTTTACCTGAAGTGGAAGTCGGTACACATTCACTTGTGACGAAAATATGAGATGATATTCCGATTCCTCACAAAATTACTGTCTTTCTCTTAAGCAGTCTTTTTTGCAAGACATCCTCATCAAAAGAAGGGAACATCCTTAGCTACCACTTTGGCAAACTTTTTGTTCATGGGATGGTGACTCCAGAAGAGACTAAGAAAAGATCACCAAGACTGAAAGATCGCTCTTGCAATATATTTAACACGCGTACAGAACCATCAAATCAACGTTTAGGTTGACGAAAAAATTAAGGAAGGTGGTGAACAAAAAAGTAGTTGCTGTTTGTGCCTTTCTAGATATTGAAGGCGCATTTGATAACACCTCACATGGAACGGTCAAGATGGATCTAAGTGACAAAAAGTTTGACAGCACCACAACTGACAAGACGTTGGATGCTGGCAACTAGAGTAGTAGAAGCCAAAGCTAATAATTTTAAAATCAATCTTAGCCCTACTACGGGTTTTCTATTACGAGAGGTCTTATTACCCCACTTGTGGAGTCTGGTGGTGGAATAATTATGGCTTTATTAAGTAACAAGGGCAAATGTCTTGGGTAAGTGGATGACATAGTCACTTTCGCCAAGGGTAAGTTCAAAGGAACACTCTGTAATATTGTACAGAGGGAACTGAATCTCGTAGATAATTGGTGCACATCTGTAGAACTTTAATTTAATTTGAGTAAAACTACGCCGATCTAGTTCATCAAGAAAAGAAAACGTATCATAAAAACCCATAATCAAGAAATGCTCAATAATTGAATCTGCACAGGAGACAAAGTATCTGGGAGTAAATCTCGATAGCAAACTTCTGTGGAGGAACCACATGAATGCAATGGTAAGCAAAGCCGCAAGAGCTCTGATGGTGTCTTAAACTTAGCGGGTAAAACATGGGGCAGTAATGATACCAGCCATCACTTACAGAGCTGTCGCACGGAACAAAATAACCCAAAGTAACGATGGTACGACATGAGTTGGAAAAGGTAGAGCCGGTCGAGTATCTGCCTATCGTGTAACTATATTACGAAAGTAATGAGAACTTGCATTTCACTTGCAAAATAAGAGCGTAGCCAGGAAAACCATACTGAGGCAAAACATGCAGGGTATGGAAAAGGGAAGAAATATAGTTTCTAAACATGGAGTAAATGTTTCAAGGAAGAATCCATTGTTTGAGTTTCTTGCAGACGGAATGATTAAGTAGTTCAACTTCGATAGGAAAGATACATAGGGAATGAACAACAAGGGGGAGCGGGCCATCTGTGGACTGCGTACCATCTGAGCAACCATGTAATCAAATAGTATGCGTATGATTCAAAAATCGAGGCAGGGTGAGCGACGGAGTGTTTAAACCAAAAACCAAATACTTCTAACCCATGATGCAGGATCTTCTAGGCTGAGATATGTGGATCGAAAAATGCGAAAACTTCACCTTCACAACAAAA
Source organism: Diogma glabrata (assembly GCA_963693315.1). Classification (NCBI taxonomy): domain Eukaryota; kingdom Metazoa; phylum Arthropoda; class Insecta; order Diptera; family Cylindrotomidae; genus Diogma; species Diogma glabrata. The sequence continues at coordinate 155,700,767 of OY856187.1, forward strand.
GAACTGCCATCTTGTTGAACAGCTAAGCAGCAGTTAATGCGTTAATCTTATATACCATCACATCCAAACTATTGGATACTCTGTCAGCAAACTAAACAAGCTTGGGAATAGTAACAAAGTAACAGTTTACTGGATACCAGGCTACAGGTAATGAAGAAGTCGACAAATTCGTAAGGCGAAGTTAAATGGAGTCCAAAACCATCCAAGGATGAGGGAAGCAGCTATGGTGGAATGGTTTAACCAAGTTTAACCCTCCAGTCCAAGGAGTTGATTGGATCTTGCAATCAAAAGTTTGCAGTAATGTGCTCTAGGCTGAATAGGAACAACCTGAAAATATGTACTGACAGGAGTTTTTACAGGATACTGTAAATTCAAAGAATCCCTTAAGAACATTGGAGTGGAGCAGAGATACGAGTGTCGATTTTGTAAAGGAGAACTAGCTCCATTGGAAAACCAATGGAGTTGTTATAGCAGGCCGCGTACCTAGTTTGATATTGAACCCTGAACTAGCTCTAGTCTGCGGGAACGAGAAAGTATACCTGCTGCCTAGTACAAATTGCGGAATTGTACGCGTGTTTGGTTTAGGAATCGGATCGGAAATCAAAATAAAAGTGAGGAAAGAATACTCTGGCGGACCTACAGGTCGAAGAAGCCACGACCGTCGCGTTCGACCCCATAATTTATCTCACATTCACATTCACATTCGTCATCTCTCCTTCAATCATTTATAATTATATAAATCCAGAATTATTGTCTCTTACAATGTTGACAGAATATGTATAGTTGATGTTTAAAATTGTTACTGTTGTTGAATATTAGCAAACGACCGCAACGGCAATGATGAATGAATATGTGTAGTTGAAGTTTAAAATGGTTACTATGGTTAAATATCAGCAGACGAGCGCAATGGCAGTGATGAAATATAGGATAAATAGTACGTATAATTTAGATTATGGCTGAATATGGAGAACATAAAAGAACGGTAAACGACTGCAGCGACACAAAAACTGCTGTTTCTCGCGATGGTGAAAGCAAATAGAACGGCTGGAAATCAATGAAAATCAAAATTATTGTTGAATACGGTGAATATATATAAATGTTGAACGACTGTCACCACACAACCATTAATTCATGTCATGTTGGCTGGATGCTGACCAATTTACACGGAACCATATACAACGGTTCAACAATTTCATCGGTTCGGTTGCGAAACGAAATAATCTTGCGACTTATAAAGGGCATATTTTTCCAACCTTCCTACACTTTTAGAGACAAAACCCTCCACTAATCAATCAACTTTAACCACCATAAAATTTACATAAGAACCTTGACTAATTAAAATTTCACTAAATTGTCAAACCTGTTTCTGATTAGCCTCATCCAAGTACGTCCACATGATTGAACGGTTGAACGGCTTGCACTTGTGTTTCCTCTTTTTTGTTCGTTTTGTTCACGTTTCTTTGCCTAATTCTTTTAATGACACTCAGAATTTTAAATTAAAAATGGTGCTATTACAGAAACAAACACATAAATAATTCTTTTCAATTTTTCGTTTTAGTTTTCTTGTTCAATTTAACAAAGAATTTCAGTTGAATTAAGCTAAATATTACCGATCACATAATTTTTTTTTGCTACTTTTTTTGGTATTAACACTATACTTTAAACACACTAAATGTACTAACTATTATTAATTACAATTAATCTAAATACTCACTAAATTTAATAAGTTGGATAACAAATTGGATTCTTCGAAGAAAGTTTTTAATATTTTTACATCATAAATAATTAATTGCATTTGATCACAAACACTGAATTGACAGCACCAATATCATAAATTCAACAAGAAGATATAAAGATAAGAGACCCTCTATATTTGAGTTCGGGTATTTATAGCAAAATAAAGGTGGGTTAAGACGTCAACGGAAACGATAAGCTTTTTTCATTTACATTTTCATCGATTACATTTACCCAGTAGGAAAGTGTTTTGTTTAATTATTTATTTTTTTCTTGGGACCATTTCACCATAATAATTCTGTCTATGGAAAGAAAACCCATCTTTTTAAATATTGTGGAGCCTTGATCTACACTAGAAGGTTTTATCTGGCAAGTATTATATTGACGGGCACGACCTGTATAAACTGAAACCTATCCATGTAGTAAAGATCCTAAAGGAGCCTGAATTGGAAAAAGTGCTGGGTATGAACCAGGGAATTGAAGTGTGGGGTATAATAGAATTTAAATTCGTCTAATCAAATATAATTTACGAAATCTTTTGTTTCTTTGCTGGGGCTTTGGCTTGTAGTCTAAAAAAATATTACTCCATTAAAATAATTCCTTAGCTTAAGATCTATTTCCGTTAAAAAATGATGAAAAAATTCTTCATTAAAGCTAAATTCCTTGTTATTGTTTCAATGAATTCACAAAATTTTTCGAAAGACTTGTTTTACTTTTTCTAACAAATAATTTTTTAAAATCCTACCTAGTTTTACAATAGCCACCCTATTCCAATCGAATCAGACAATTTACAATTTATTATACATTTATCTATATTTATCTAACAGATAGCTTCTCACTCATTGGCCCGTTTCGGGAGAAGAGCCCCAAATAGCTCGAAGTAACAAGTGATTTAAGTGATTGCGGTAGTCTATACAGCAGAGGTGGCCAAGCTTCACTACACGTTGAGCCGCAGTACAATAATCTCTCGTTTCGAGAGCCACAAAAAAAACTTTTTTTTCAAAAGTATCAGTTGTTTGGAAATATTTATTTTATTGAAAAAACAATTATGTACTTATGGTTATAAATACATACAAATACATCTTTAAAGTTTGTGACATGCCTGCTGGTAGATGGGTTGTTTGTTTGTAACTTAGCCGTGAATTTTCTGAAATCCGGTTCATAGTTTGTTAGCGCAGTACGAATTAATTCCGTTAAATGCTCATTTGTAAGTTGTGAACGGTGGTTTGATTTTATAAACTTCATTGTTGGAAAAAGTGATTCACAACAATATGTTGTACCGAATATAGACAGTAATCTGGCAGCAGCTTTTTTCAAATTGGGGTACTTTGATTGAGACACTAGTTTCCAAAACTCATTTGGAGATTGTATGGCTTTGTGATGCATTTTAAGAATGTGATCTTCCTGTAGCTCTAGTAATTCCATTTCTCCTGAGGCACTGTCATGTAAAATATAACAAGGAATCGATAAGCCCTTGTTAATAATGTTAATTTCGAATGGATTTACAAGTAAATTAAGAGAAATATTTAAATTATTCAGATCATTAAATCGCAAGTGAAAGTCTTTTAATAATTCTGCTAATTTAATGTCGTATTCACTCAGTTTGTTATCATTAATTTTAGAGAGTCTGTTCTTCAGACGAGGAAAGTGGTTGAACACCTTTGTTGTTAAATCTCGTTGAAAAGGTTGAATTTTTTTAATAAAACTCAGAATCGTTTGAATAAGATCAGTAATAACTTTATCTTTTTCTTGTAAAGCTAGGTTGAGGGATTGCAGATGCTCCATTATATCAGTCAGATGCTCCATTATATCAGTCATCATTCTTTAATTCCAGATAGTGTTTTTCTTTTTCTTTGAGGAAATTTCTGATAGGTTCCATTACATCAACAAATCGGCTTAGAACATTATAGGTGGATAACCATCGCAGTAAAATGTTATATCTTGAGGATGATCTTCAAAGTCCAGTGCTTCGATAAAGTTCTTGAATTGGCGATGGGTTTTTGAATTCGTCCGAATATAGTTCACAATTTGTAGCACAGTTTTCATTACGTTTTCGTATTTAAAATATTTTGCAACTAAATGTTCACGATGAACAATACAATGAAGTGCCGAAATTCGGGTATTCTTGGATCATTTTTTAATAGACCAATAAGGCCTACATTTTTTCCTAACATTGCAGGTGCTCCGTCAGTTGCTACACTTACCAAATTATTCAGTGGAATATCTGTATCTGACAATATATTATCAAGGGCACTCTTAGTTTTAATACCACGAGTAGTATTTTTATGTGCTACCAAATCCAATAGTTCTTCCCTTACGATTAAAGATTCGGAAACGTATCGGATAAATACAGCTAACTGGGGGGTGTCTTGTGTATCGATTGATTCGTCAAGGGCTAAGCTGAAAGCTACACTATTTTTACATCTACTTGTAGTCGCTGTTTAATATCTTTACTTATTTCCGTAATACGTCGCTCAGTGGTATGACGTGATACTGGAACATTGCTAATTAATCTGTGGAATTTGATATTTAAAGGATCCAGCATTTTAACCACCTGTTCCATATTCTTTTTGATAAGTTTTCCCTCAGTGTAAGGTCGTTTAGCACGGGCGATGTTCCAAGCGATCATAAAACTAGCCACGGTAGTATTATCCGCTTCTGAACTAAAATATGATAATAATGTTTGCTGAGTACTTAATGCAGATTTTAAAGAGTTTATTTTATTTGTTCGGATGTTGGTATTCAACGGATAATTATCCAAAAATTTAATGTGGTTTTTTTCTTGATGCCGTTTTAAATTACTGGTTTTATAATGAGCAAGTGATTCATTGCATATAAGACACAAAGATTTTCCCCCTTTATCGATGAATGCGTATGCTTCAACCCATTCTTGCCTGAAGCTACGATTTTATCCGTCATATCTCCTTTTTTTGTGGTCTGACATATTTAGCAGTTAAATTAAAAAACGGAGTATTCATAAAAAACACGCAAAATATTATATTTCGCTACAAGAGATGAAATCACCGTTTTTTCCTTGCAATTTCCTTAAGTTTTTAATTTCGTTTTTGGTTTAGGGTAATATCTTACTGTCGTAGATGTAGAAGCGGTTGAGGTAGCATATGTCGGATTTGCATGTGTTTTTAATTCTATTTAATTATGAACTTATTCATTTTTTAATTGGAATATTAAAGGATACATTAAATTTAACGTCGGCAAAGTGCTTAAAGATAAAATATCAAAAATATTGTTTATAAAAAAAATTGCAGAAAAAGATATTCATAGAAAAACAAACGAATCCAAAAGGAAAGACTTTTGATTTTGAGAAAGATTTTTGTGCATTAATTTGAGACAAATTATTATTTATTTTTAGCCCACTAGAATATGTTAAACGTATAACCTTAAATAATAAAATTAGTTAAATTTATTTATAACAGCGGATTATAAACTTTATTCGCGAAGTAAAGTAGTATCAAACTAAAACAAAGTCGCAAAAAACTCCAATAGTAGTAAATTCGACAGGACGGACCTAAATATAATAAAATGATTGCATTAAATCATATTACATATATTATTATTTTAAATATTTTATTTTACTTGTATATTTTCATATTATATTAAACAGCATTATAAATTATATGTATTATTTCTAATTTTGTTACAATTTTTATGAATTATTAAATATTATTTAATTTTTTCATTTCTTTTCGAGAGCCGCATTTATTCTTTTAAAGAGCCGCATGCGGCTCGCGAGCCGCGGTTTGGCCATGTGTGCTATACAGGCTGAATGATAGTGCGATATTTAATACTTATGCTCTTAATTTCTACATCATACCGTTATTATGAATCTATTGCATCTCCCGTGAATTCGGGAAAAGAGAGCTTCCTTGCAATTATTTTAACTAAAAACACCTAGATATATAAATTAAACTTTAATTAGAGACATATATCACAAGGACGGGAGTCTATGGTTTCTTACTGTTGAAGCCTGTCCTCTTCTTAATATTGCAACTACCCGAACTTACGATACTTTTCACGTCCCAGGAATAAATTTTTTCTGATGAACTTTTTGATTGCTCTTGATTTTATTAAAAATTCAAAAAGCAATATGTGACACAAATACCTCTTAAAACTGTATTATCCATTCATTTCTTCTAATAATATAGATTGTAAAGCATAATGCAAAACAAATTCCATTTGTTACCTCTCAATCGAAAAAAGATATAAAATCTTAATAAAACTTTCTCTCCCTTATACACATAAATTTAATATCATTACAATAAATCCTTCATCCCAGTAATTTCAATAAAATTTTACAGCGACGATACCTTCATTTAATGTATTTTAATATCAGTTACATTAAATAAACGAGCAAATCCATAAAAATGATTTACGAGGAAAATCCTAGCAAATTTCAAACATAAAATTGACTCCTAAAAATTTCAAAATCTATAAAAAAAACATTTTGATGGATCTGTGGAAGGGAAATTTAATGATCAAAAACATACAAAGTAAATAAAATTGAAGATAAATATTAGTGTTCGATTGCAATTGTTGAGATTTCTTGAGCAGAAATATTAAGTTTTAAGATTAGAAGATTAAGTTGTATTTTTTGAACATCCTTAAAAGTTCTAAGGATTAATATTAGGCTTCTTCAACAAAATCTAACCTTTTAACCGTAATCAAGCTTCTTAATTTTCACGTCAGAGTTTCTATTTAATTTCAATGTGGTGGTGTGGAAGATTTTTTTGTTTTTGTTTTTAAATTTTTTGTAATGGGCATTACTGTTGGTAATATAATATGTTACAAAGTGAACACCATATACTCTAATGTATCTAACTTCATACTTGTTATGTGTCAATAATAAAAAGCATTGAATTGAACTGCGCGTTTTTTATTTACTTCCTTACAAATCTGAAATGTAAGCATGTTTGGAGCTTCAGGAACTTTGGGCTAACGTAGATGGCACCGAAAAAGACGAAACCAAAGAGGCTAAAGCAAAAGTCATGATAATTTTGATGATTGACCCTATTAGTTATGTGCATATTCAAGACAGCAAAGACAGCAAAAGAAGTGTGGGCTAAATTCAAGCAAACTTTTGAAGATTCAGGTTTGATTTGAAAAGTCTGTCTTCTACGACAATTAATTACAACAAAATTGGAGAGTTGTTATTCCGTGGAACAATATGTAAATACAATAATATCAACAGCTCACAAACTATGCAGTATTGGTTTTCTTTTATCAGATGAATGGAGTGGTACGTTTTTTGTTGGCAGGTTTGTCAGATGAGCACAGGCCGATGATTATGGGACTAGAAAGTTCCGGCATACCCATCACTGGCGATTCCATCAAAACAAAAATTCTTCAGGATGTCCAAACAACAAATATTTTTTTTTTATACTAAGTTAGACATGTTTAGTGTTAATTTAAATAAATTATAAATGAACGTCTCGGAATATCCGAAGATACCAGGCCAACTGTGGATTGTGGAAATGGATTATGTTTCTTTAAGAAATTGGTGGACATGGACTTTAAAAGGTTGGGGATTAAAATAATCAGGGAAAACCCATAAGGGAACCCATTAACACTATACTTTAAACACACTAAATGTACTAACTATTATTAATTACAATTAATCTAAATACTCACTAAATTTAATAAGTTGGATAACAAATTGGATTCTTCGAAGAAAATTTTTAATATTTTTACATCATAAATAATTAATTGCATTTGATCACAAACACTGAATTGACAGCACCAATATCATAAATTCAACAAGAAGATATAAAGATAAGAGACCCTCTATATTTGAGTTCGGGTATTTATAGCAAAATAAAGGTGGGTCGTCGTAAAATAAAGACGTCAACGGAAACGATAAGCTTTTTTCATTTACATTTTCATCGATTACATTTACCCAGTAGGAAAGTGTTTTGTTTATCAATGATATCCACCTGTCTCTTTTAAACTGTTATTTCCATCTATTTGCGGATGACCTTCAAATATATGACTCGGACACTTTTAGTAACTTAAACGGATGTACAAATCGAATAAAAAGTGCTTTGAAAGCCATATCGGATTGGGCAGATATCAATCATATAAAGATAAACCCTGATAAGTCGAAAGCAATGATTGTCACAAGTTCCAACTCCTCACTTTCTAATATCGATGTCAGTACAATTAATCTCTCAATAAATAATCAACCAATACAATTTGTGAATAAAGTGAGAAATCTTGGAGTCATAGTGAATAACTTCTTAAGTTGGGATGACCACGTTGATCATATCTGTAGTAATATTTATGCAACTCTAAGTCGGTTGTGGACAACGGCTGCTTTTACTCCTCGTGAAGCTAAATTAAAATTAATAAGATCGCTCATTGTTCCACATATTATTTACTGTACTCCGTTATTCTCAGGATGTTCTGAAGCAGCTTGGAAAAAACTCAACACTGCTCTAAACTCATGTGCACGCTATATTTTTAACAAGCGTAAATTCGATTCGATATCAATATATACTAAACAAATTCTTAACTGTAATCTTCGTGATTACATTGAGTATATGTCCGTACTTTTCCTATTTAAATTAATTAAATTCAAAAAACCGAATTATTTATTCGAAAAAATAAATTTTAGTCGATCAGTGCGAACATTAAACATAAACTTGCCCATGAATTGTGGGACGAAATCAAGACAGTCGTCGTTTTTTATAAATGTAGTTAAAAGTTGGAACTCGTTGGAATTCAGTTTGAAAAGTATTTCATCTTTGCCTATGTTTAGAAAATTGGCGTTTGAATATTTCTCCTCAAAATAAATACTAGCTAAATTAAATCTGTTATATTGGTATGGAAATTTTTCCTTCCCTCATAAAGAAAAATAATAAAAAAAAAAAAAATAAAATAAAATAAAAATATATGAAAAGAAAAAAAAAAAAAAAAAAAAAAAAGTAAATAAATTAAAAAAAAAAAAAAAAAAAAAATAATAATAATTATATTTTGAATTAATCTCACACTTAAATTATCTATTGTTGAACTATTTATCTGTATACTCACTTGTATACTTAAACTCTAAGAAAGAAACTACCTATTTGTATAATCATTTTGAAACGCTGTATTTCTTATTAATTGTAAATCTAAAAAAAAATGTACATAAGAAGATTTTCTTGACAGTCAAGAAAATTGAAAAAAGGTTATACCTTAATTGTATATGAATTATTAAATTAAATAAATAAATAAATAAATAAGGGGATAAGTTGTGGCAAACAATGCTCGAATACCGATAGCTAGTGTGGGTGATGTACATTTGGATGTATGTGTAAATAGTAACATCTCCGAAATAGTAGTGAAAGACGTTTTACATGTTCCGAATTTATCCACTAATTTACTATCAGTGACTCAAATGACATATAAGGGAAATACAGTGATTTTCAATAAAAATAATTGTGAAATTTATAACAGTCAAAATTCTCTAATAGCCACTGCTAATTTAGTGGAAAATATCTATAAAATTAATTGTGATTTTAATCAACAGTGTGTGACAGTGAAAGTACAAGACATTTCTACATTATGGCATCGACGTTTAGGTCATATGAATTTTAGTTATATGAACCAGTTACAAACCAACCAAGGTCCAATGGAACAAGTTTCGTTAGGTGGATCAAAATATTTTTTTACGTTGATTGACGATTATACAAGAAAAGTGTTTGTATATTTTGTGAAGTCAAAAATGAAATTGTTAAAATATTCAAAGATTTTAAAAATCTAGAAGAGAATCAAACAGGCAATAAAATACAAATTTTGCGCACCGATAATGGAACTGAATATTGCAATAGATCATTCGAGGAGTTTTTGCGCAAATCAGGTATACAACATCAAACTACCGTTCCGTACTCACTTGAACAAAATGGAACAGCAGAGCGAATGAATCGCACAATTGTGGAAAAAGCGCGTTGCATGTTATTTGATGCAAATTTAACGAAAGATTTTTGGGCTGAATCTGTTTCTACAGCCGTATATATAATCAATAGCGTTAACAACAAAATAATCAAAAATTTATTTATTTATTTAATAGTTCCTCACAAACACTCCTCCCCTAGTATCATCGAAGATGAGACGATATAGAAATTATTGTGCTATAGCACGAAAGAAGCGAGTAGGGGGACGAGTGGTTCTGCCTGCTCGCGTTATTGTGAATGCAGGATGGAATATATGTTGTAGAGGGATGGGGTCAAATCTAACCCTTTTAGTTGATACAACTGTCTTAGCGTCGCGTTGTCTCGTTTCTGCGGAGGTAGAAAGAGAAGACTGAAATGTGTCTTAAGAATTAGGATTGACAATATCTGTAGAAGACGAAGTTTCGTTTGAGCGACTGAGATCAGACCTCAAAGTAGGTGAGTTGTGAGTTAAGTCATCTTCAGATTGTTTCCTAAAACAAGGTTTAATTTGTCGATGGAAACTCGAAAATGTTACCCTTTACGATCAATAACGTAATTTTTATCATCGCTGCTGATGACTCGGAAAGCACCTTCGTTGGGCGGTTGTAGTGATTTACGTACTAAGTAAGAAAACATGCGAACAAGAATGGAGATTTTTGGAGAAAATATTAGTAGAAGTGTGTCTTGATGCACTGGCCGGACGAATGTGATCAAAATGTTGTTTCAATTGTGAAATGAAATCAGTTGAGGAGTGGAGTTAGAATTTTGGCTAAAAAATTCTCCAGGAAGACGTATGTTATGTACCGTTAACGAGCTCTGCCGATGAAGATTGGAAATCTTCACGCAAAGTGGTTCGTAAACTAAGTAATATTGACGGTAATATTCGTGTCCAGTCCGTTCTGTCATAGGCTATTATTGCGTAACGTATCGCGTTATGTATATTGTAGTGCGTTTACGCTCAAAACCGATAAGTTTTGACAACTTGATGAAGAGATTGGATTCAAATTGGGAGCCCTGATTAGTGATGATTACTGAAGGTACTCCGAAGCGAGAAATTCAACTGGAGAAGACAGCTGAAGCTACCGTTTTAGCTGTAATATCCGAGACAGGAATGGCTTCAGGTCAGCGAGTATAGCGGTAAATAATTGTGACACAATAGCCTTTGTCTTCAGAGGTAGGAGGGATAATTACCTAATGGAGATTGAGCGTGGCAAAAAACTTTTGCCTTTCGGCAAGCCAGGCAGTTCTGAACCATTTGTCGTACATCCATTTTAATGGATGACCAAAATGACTTTTTCAGTAAGGAGTTTTACAGAACTGTGGACTCCTGGGTGAGATAGATTATGGAGACTATTGAAAACAGATTGACGAAATTCCTTTGGAATAAAAGATTCCAACGAAATTCCTTTGGAATCGTGGATTACCAGAAGAGGTATCACATAAAATAGTTTTGGCATTAAAATAGCCAAACGATACTAGAAAGGCTCGGAATTGAAGTGTGGGACTAGTGTCCACTAATTCCTTTAGTTCGTTATCGTTGAACTGAGCGTCAGCAATTTCGTCGTAGTTAATGTTTTCTGTTAAAGTGTGTCGGCGACTACATTATCGATACCAGGAATGTGGCGAATATTAGTCGTGAATTGACTGATAAAATCTAAATGGCGGAATTGGCGATAACTAGCTTTGGCAGGGTTCTGCGACAAAGTGTAGACAAGCAGCTTATGATCGGTGAAGAGTGAAGATTCTACCTTCAAAGAGATACCAAAAATGCTTAATTGCAGAGTAAACGGCAAGGAGTTCACGATCATAAGCGCATTAAGTCCCACATTTTATTAAGTCGCACTGAAAAGAAACTAAGAGATGTCCAACAATCGTTAATTTTTTGTTGAACTACGGCGCCAAGTGCTTTGTCGGAAGCGCCGACCATTACGGCAAGTTAAGCAGAGTGTGAGGGGAGAGAAAGAGTTGTTGGCTCACTGAGTTGCTGCTTGCATAAGTCGAAGGCATGAATGGCGTCTTCGGACTATTGAATGACAAGTTTGTCATTCTTTTTAGAACCTTTAAGGAAATCGTTTAGAATGGCTTAATTGCCACCAGCGTGAGGAATAAATCGGCGGTAGAAATTTATCATTCCAAGGAAACGGCGGTGTTGCATAACCGTTTTGGGCCGTTCATAACGCGTAATAACATCGACACATTCAGCAGTAGGTTTGATTCCGGTTGAATCAGTGGAATGTCCGAGAGAGTCAACGTTAGTTTAAGAAAAATTGCATGTATCAACGTTGATAATGAGACCAGCATAGGAAAGACGCTTGAAAACAGTTCTTAGATGTTTGAGGTGTTCCTCAAAGGTTTCAGAAGCAATAAGGAGATAATTTATGTAGATGAAAACAAATTTAAGGTCTCGGTGAAGGGAATGCATAAACCGTTGGAAAGATTGCGCAGCGTTTCGCAGACCGGAAGTCATTCGAACGAATTCGAAGAGTCCGAACGAGGTATAAATTGCAGTTTTTGCAATTCTGTAAATTCTGTCTTTGCGATGGCCAGTTTGCCAGTCGACGATACCTTCATGAAATGGGAGGACCATCTGTCTCAATAACACGATTTACGTTATGTTTCACAAGTTTGACAAGACCGTTTTTGGATGTTAAGTCCTTGAAATTTTTGAGAATATTGAGAATTTCGATATTAACAGAATCGTTAATTAGCGTAAGAAAAGGTGCAGGAGAAGTGGAGAGTTTAGCCAAAGTAAATAAAGAGGTTAGTGGATCGACCAGACGTTGGTCTTGATTTCCACTTAAAGGCCATATTTGTTTAGAATATCAGCTCCTAGGATTGGAATGGTAACATCGGCTTTAACAAAGGTCTGGCAGAAGGCTCGTCTGAGACCCATGTTTAAGTTAAGATTCCATGTACCGTAGGTGCTCACTTTAGTCTCGTTAGCGACGTAGAGGTAGAAGTCTGATTTTCTTTGAAGTTTTTCCTCCACAGTTGCGGGAATAACCGAAACTTTGGCACCTGTATCAACAAGGAAGTTCTTGCGCGAAGAAATGTCGAGGACCAGAAGACGGAGTTGAGAGTGACTGTCTTCACATTCTGTCACATGTGAAGAGTGAATACGTTTTTCTGTAGAAGTAGAGGCAGAGGAATCGGAGTGCTTGGAGAAATGTTTTCACTCTGGATCGCATTTGTTTGCATCTCCCTGGAAAGGATGATGGTAGTAGCAGATACCACCATACATTTGAATTCGTGACCTGGACCTTGGTGGCGATGGAGAATGATTCAAATTTCGGTTGGGATTGTCGTTTCGATCCTTAGATCTACTCCAACAATTATGGGAAGATTGGGAAAATTTTTGCCGTTGAATGGCATTGAGGAGTTCCTCGCTTTGTGCTTCCATTATATTGCATCTTTACTTAAGTGATATGACTTCACTTGAGGAAGAAGAAGAAGAAGTGGCAGGGTTAGATACCGCATGGAGTTGAGATCCCTTAGGGAAGCGAGGACATTGTCGGCTATCTCGGCTGTTTCCTGTGAACCGGTTTTGAGTCTCGAGTGGCCGAGTAGTAGCACGAACAGTGTGTGGAAATTTTTCCATCCAAACATGTTTACGATTTTCCTCTTGAAAGGTATTTCGGGATACAGCAGTCATATCCCGTAATCCTAATTACAAAATTAGGTACATATTATATATTAGGGTACCACTACCTGTTGGTTAGAAATGTGTAGCGTAATAATAAAAGATAATAACATATAAAATCTATGACCTAGATACACGTTTCGGCACTTCTTCTCACATCCTAGTTTATTTATAGTCAAAAAACAAAATTCCATTTCCAAATGAATATATTTTCAATCCACTCTAATTGATTTTAAATAAACTAAGAACATAAAATAAATAATTCTTCTAACTGGTACATACAAAATGTTCAATTTGATGCATAAACAAATTCATCAATCAACCCATTGTACTTGGAATTGGATGTTCACTTAAAATCAATTAGATTCAATTAAATTCAATAAAATTTTGCAAACAAAAATATAATAAATAAAAAATTGGAAAGAAGTAAATAAAAAAAAATTGTTGCCTATTGTTGTAGAATTGATTCTATTTTGGAACTGGAAAATTGTATTATTTTTTTTTTAATTCAATTAATAAATCTGAACCAGATAAATTGGTAACGATAAATTTATATAGATACTTCAACTGTAAATTGTATGATCGTTTCTGGATTTTTGAACTTCTAAAAATAAAAATTGATTCGCTCAAAGAAAATATTTAATGACCTTGCTCTCGTGATTTAATTTAATCATCAAAACAATATTTTTTTTGTTATTTATTTATATAGATTTAATATAAAATTTAAATTGATTGATTTGTTGTTGGTTAATTAAGGAAAATTTATGATTGTTAGTTGGAAATATGAAATTTATTTTAAGTTATTGTAATTGAAATTGGAGATGTTTTTAATTGGTTTGAATAACTTGATTATTTTAATTTTAGAACGAAGTCTAAGGGACAGAATGTGGGTGATGCACTGATAGTTCAAACTGAAAAAAAATTAACGAAATGACAACCTCATCTCATCACATCGCCTCATCAGCTAACAGTTTATTATTCAAACAAAGAAAAAGTATTGATAAACAATTTAACGGTGAGGAGAATCGCCAATATACCATTTCGGAGCTCCTTTCTTCACTTTTTTTGACATTTACTCCTGTTGGAGGTTTTTTCACACTACAGCCTATATGTGTATAGCGATTTTGACAAAACTTTGGTCTACAATCTAAGCTAGCATGGCAAAATTCTGTTTTGATTTTGGTCGAGATTATTTTTCATTATTTATTTGAAGTGCAGATTTATTCTTCGTAATTTGAACTGCACCAATAATTATTCATCGTTAGTTGAGATGCACAAATAATTTGTCATATGAAATACATATTTTGCGGTCATAGAAATAATGAAAACTTCCGCCGCCCACTATAATTTAACGCCTAGTACCACAGCATAAACGTGGTTGATTTTTGTTGCATATCTCTTATCTTCATACAATGCTTGGGGGGTTGTAGCTTGTTGGTATATACCTTTGACAACAAATAACCAAAAAAAAATCCAGTCGGGTTAAATCACATGATATTGGAGGTCGATTCCGATCACCGGAAGGAGACAGTATACGATCCATAAATGTCAGTGTTAGTATTTGAAATGTTTCATGGGATCTATGGCATGTGGCACCGTATCGTTAAAGTGTACGTCGTATTCATCCATATCATCCAATTTTGGTAGATAAGACTCAATTTTCATGTCATGATATCGAGCTCCAGTAACTGTCACTGCTAAATCAGTCTCATTTACGAAGGATTCTGGTCCAATGATGTGTCCACCGTAAAATCGAAAGAAACTACTTACAAACTCATTTTGGTTACAAACGCGTTACCACACAAACAGTATAAACTATAAAGCCTGCGTAGATTTAATCATACTTTTTATTAACAGAATTTGACTAGCATATCCGTAACTATGCCATATTGTGATGTTTTGAGCTGAACTCAAAGGCTATGATTTGCACATATAAAGAATGTTGTTAAGTGGGTATATATGAAGAAACGCCATGCTTATCACCAACTTATAATTTGGACATTGGTGCTTAGAGTTATGTATCCAATTTTTCCACTTTTCCACTATTAATTGTTTTTATGAAGAACAGAATTTCAGAACGGTCGCTCTCCTGATCCTGATACAAACAATCTATGTTAGTTCTTATTCCTTTAATATTTGTAAAGTTGATTTATAGCTTTGCCATTGCTTTAGAACTTAAACTGTATAAAGTAGATCGAAACTAGCATGATAAGGAAATTATGATGTTGTGAAATTTCAGTTAGCCGTAATGATTTCTTATTCGACAATAGCAGAAGGAGAAGATGAAAAGCTCTTTAATGGCTAGAAATTATACCAATAAAACGAATCGGGGTTTAGCAACCTTGTAACGACCGCCCTTGTTTCAACTTATACCCTACCCGACAATCAAAATCAAACACGATAACAACAAGTCAATCTTCCAATGGACAATCAATATTTTCTCATACAATCTTCAAACATGTTTGTGTGTGCTAATACATTTTGTTAAAATAATTTTTGTTTGCTCATCCGACAATTGCAAGTTGATTATTTCGTTGCGTCGCTCAAGTTTTAATACATGTTTCTAACTCTGAATGAACCTAAAGAATTTCATTTTCATTTTTTCACTTGTATCAATAAGCATTATGAAAGAATGTATTAGATACAGATACAACTGTTACGGGCCTGGAGTTGAATACCCATAATCGCTAATAATCGCTATTTGCAAATCGAACGCCCAAAAATGCCAACTTTAAAAACACGCAATGGACAAACTGAGAAACATTTACCGTCCCAAACATTAACCGTCCCGTCGTGACTTGTATAAGTTGTTTGACTCGCTAGCTGATTATATTATTGTAACCGTCTTGGTTCCTTGGGTATCCTGTTCTTAGCAGACCAAAAGGCAAATCAAATTCGCCATGGTGGGCGGAAAATAAAGGGTTTCATGTTTCAAGACTTCACGTAAATTTTATCCACTAGTCTCTTGTTATCTTCAAATACCAGATGGTCAATTGACTACTTACTGCATGGAACTCTTAATGTTAATGCAAAAATTGCATTTCCGAACAGTTCTGAGATACATGCGGTCGTGACAAGTGGTAACACGGCTAGTTAAGACTTTGCAGAAAAAATCATTAACAAAGGTGTAATCTTGCGGACTGTTGAAAACTTAAAGCCATTTAAGTCTACCGAACCGGATGGAATCATCCCTGTAGACATTTAAAAACCATTTACATTATTATGTTTTGGTTGTTAGTCATTTTCAAGAGCAGCCTTGTACTATGTTACATTCCTACGAAACAGAGAGAGAGACAAGTAATCTTTATACCTAAGGTGGCCAAGCGATTTTATTGCAATCCCAAATACCTTAGACCCATTCGTCTCTCATTTATTCTCTTAAAAACACTGGAAATATTGATAGAGGACTTTTTGAAAAAATCAATTACACCTAAAAGGCTGTCAGCATATACTGCAAAGGCAATTCTGTTGAAACAGCTTTGCGTTCTCTCATACCTCGTATTGAGAAATTTCTGGACTGTAATGAATATTTTTTGTTTTTTTTTTTGCAATTTTGAGGTAGCCTGCAATACTTGTGAATTTGGAAGTGGAGAAATTACTTTCAGCTGGATTGTCCTGCTTCCTAGAGGTATGGTGGTCAGAGGTGAGTACTCTATTTGCAAGTTCATACGAAGAGGCACACCGCAAGGTGAAGTTTTGCCGGCCCTTATTCGGAACTTGGTTATTATTAAGCTGTGGCTTGGTCACCGCTGACTGGAGCTCACCCGTAGACTGGGGGTAAAGCCACAGAAGTCGGAATACGTACTCTAGGAGGCGTATACCACCTACAATTGATCTTTTTCTCAGCGGAGTCTTCCCAAATGTCACTAATAAGGTTCATTCTGGATAGTAAACTAGGCTGGAAATTTAAGATTGTAGAAAGAGTAAGAAAACCAATTATAGCCCTTTACTGATGCAAAAGTGCTATTAAGCGAAGATGCGGTCTCAGCCTTACGTTGTATACAGAATACACAGTTCAATAGTTTGACCAAGTTTGCTGTAGGAAATCGCGGTTAGGTGGCGGATTTTTAATAAACTGTTCAATCCGAAACTTTTGAAGAAGGTTCAGATATCCACATCATTGTGCATTCATTAGTGTAGCTCTAAGGAGTACACTCACACCACCACTTACAATTTTTTTAATCATACTCCTAACAACATCTCAGCCAGACAGATAGTTAGCAAGGCAGATAGGCTGAAGACTAACGGGATCTAGAGCTGTAAAGATTAATATACCTTCAACCACAGACTTTTCAATTCCGACCGCCCTTTGCTCCAAAATACGTGCAAACGAAAAAATGTAGTAGCTTTTCCTTTTCTTCCATTTCCAAATACATATATCCTTTAGTTCATTTGACATAAGTCATAAACAGAGTTGGGTAAAACCGAACTTTCTTAAAGAAAACTTTCATCGAATGACATCGATGGAAGAGTGAATGTAGAACTCTAAAACCAACAGCTAGAAATGTGGGATCGTGCATTTTGATATAAATATATATACAAATATAAACTGGTGCCACAAAAATTGTTTGCAGCACAATTAACGACATAGTTGTCCCATTTTATGTCACAAATAAATTTTATTCTTAATAAAGCAAAAACAAAAACCATAAAAAGCCAGAAAACGAAATTAAAACAATAAAAGGAAACAACGTTTCGATTAAAAAACGGTTTCCAATAAATCCATAACAAATTTTATTCGAAATTACCTAATAAAATTGTCATCAATAAAAAAGCAAATCACTTAGGATACAAAGACAGAAAAAAGGAAGAAGAAGGAGTTCGTTTTATGATTCAAGATATAGCTAGGAATACGATAAAATTTAAAATTAAAACAGGAATAAAATATTTTAGTTTCTAAAATTAAATCTAGCTTCCATCCCCTTACCCTTTTTCTAGATCTCATTAAATTTTTCATATAAAAAAATATAAAAAGGGAAATAACTCGACCATTACGTTCGTTACACGTCATATACATTTTAACTATCAAAATTCTGTAATTCTAACGTTTCTAATCTTTAATATTACAATAGAACCGATAAAAACCGATAAAAATTATGATCAGAAAGGAAAAGTTTTTATATTTTATATTCTGTGTAACAAAGAGGAAAAATGAAAGAACCATCAAAATCTTGTTCTTATCAGGAAATATAATAAAACGGAAAGAAAAAAAAAATTAATGAGGTGGAGGAAAACTAAGGTCTTTTTTTTCTATTATCGTTTTCCCCTTTCCACGTTATAGCTAATTTATTATTTTTAATATTATTTAAATTGGGTTTTCATAGTTGGTTTACGGGAAATAGAATGCGATTAATGGGTGGAGATGTGTAGATGAAATACTTTTATTATGGATATTAACATTTATGGAAATCGTATTTTGATGTTTGTGTTCAGTGATGATATTTAAAGAGATTTGGTTTTTATTATCGAATTGACCTCCTTGGTATAAAAACTATAAATTTATTTGCCTAAGAATTTTATGTATCATAGAAGGGTGATATTAGGAATGTTCCAAATCGAGGGTTATCAAAGAAAATGTTAAGATTTGTTATTTCAGAATTGGAATTTTCAATTAGGAATTAGTAATCTTATAATAAAAATGACAATGGAATATTTATATTGTTTAATTCTACAACTTTAATATAAGATATACATTACCATGTTTGCTGTAGGATTAACATTAGAAATATTACAGAAAACTTACATTAGCATCCACATGAAAATGATATCCGAAAATGATAAACGATGTCCACTCTAATTCTCCGTATTTAGTTTTTAATGTAACTACTCTAGTAAGTCCTTTAAACCCAGGATACCCCCTAGTAGCACACGGGGAAGTTATGAAGACAAAAATCGAGCTTATAAAGTTGAAATCGGGGAAATGGACTTTATTATTGCTTGGTATTGCTAATAAATAGACACTAGGCTTTGTAGCAAAATTATACCTCTATTGTTTCCTGCAAACGTAGTTTATAAAGAAATAGAAAAGCGATATGTTAAAAATGGCTTTGTTAAGTCTTTTATAGTAGATTTAAAATTATTTATAAAGTGACGTGGTGGTATGTCTCGTTTATAGTTTTTTACCGTATGTTAAAAAGACACTAGCCTTTGTACCAAAATTAAGCCTCTATAGTTTCGTGCAAATGCAGATTATAAAAATATTTCAAAGAAATATTTCAAATATTTTTAACAACACTGTTATAAAGCTATTAAAACAAGAGATGTGGAAAAGTCTTTATATAATCCTGTTTAAAGATACTTAAAAGCTTTAAAAAAAAATACGAACGGCACGATAGAAAAAAAACGAAACATTTTTCGATTAAAAACAAATAACAAACAGATTACATTAAACCGAGGCATTGACTAAAACAATTTGTGATTTCTAATTGTTCGTGCGTGTTTACTTGTGTTTGCGTAGGTTTGTTATTGTTAATTTCTGGGTTTTTATATTTGTACAAATATTCCTAGAAAGTAGTACAGAAATTTTTTTAGCAAAAACCACTAATTATATTATTTGTGCACAACGTTTGAGGTATCAGAAATTGATTTTTGTAAAATTGGTTTAGTTAAAAAATTTCATTACAAAATTGAGTTAAAGCGGTATGTTAGTGTAATGTTTTTGAGGTTATATATTTAGATTTGTGTTTTACAAAGATTTTTACATTTGTGTTTTACAAAAACGCTACCAACAAATTTTTAAAAATTAATTGCCGATACCTCAAAATGAAGTGTAATTATAAATCAATTGATGTTTTTCAATCAATTGATCGACATCAATTGATTGAAAAACATCAATTGATTTATAATAAAACAGTTAACAATTACTCATAAAAATTTTTGTGAAAATAAACTTTGAGTAAGAAAATGAAATGAATTCTCAGCGCCGTCGCTCAAAAAGAGTGACCTGCAGTAAGAAAAACTACTCTGCCATGTTGAATGTAAGTATAAAAAAGGCAAAACATTTGATGAACTATATATTGATACAAATTACGTTTCTTCACAGCAAAAAAAATCAAAACTTGATGAAAAGTATGACCTTGAGATATTAAAGCAAGTTTCACCATCTTTACTGACTATTGATTTGAAATCGGTAGCTTCTATTGCTTCATCGCCACCTTTAATCTTACAAACAACTTCTGAAGATGCTAGTGCTTCTGTTCCGTTATCAGAAACCATCGCAGTCGTAAGTCCTTCAAATATAAATTCAAGCGATCAGAATGAAGAGCCATACAATCAGACAAGACAGGAGATCTCCGATACTGCTAAACAGTCATATATAATCATGCCGGACGGACGAATTATTGAAACATTACAAGGAAGCCATTGAAAACGAAACATCCACGGTGTCCTTGCTTGCCAACATCAATGTCTTAACTGATGAGGTACGGAGAATGCGTGTAGAATTGCAAGACACAATGAAAAAAATTGACGAATTGTACGATGTACTAATTAAGGGAAGAAGTGTCCAAGCACTGGTAAAGAACAAGCACATTCACTTTAAATTTGCAATAATCGACACGGCTGAAGACGCAATTTTGTTCGAAGAAAATTTGAAAAGTGAAGAATATGAGGAAGCAATGGTATGTATATTATATATACGGATTCTATCTTGCAAGATTTTTGTCTATAATTATCCTGTATTTTTTGTAAAAAGTTAGCACATTTAGCAGATGATCGGGCACGGAGTTCTCATTTGAGAGGAAATAATGTGTCACTTGATCTGGTCGACAAAGTGTTCACAAGGGCATTTTTCGACCATGTTTCTTGGACTGGCATTGCAAAGAAGGATTGCAGAACAAAAGAATGCTTCAGTCAGTTTATCCGTATTAGAAAATTTTTCTTTAACTTGTGTAATTCGGTGGACAAAAACTTTACAATGTCCATGTGTGATTGTTGGTTGAAGAATGTGGCTATTGGGACTAGCGGCGCAAGATCAAAGGTCAAAGGACTTCGGGTTTCTCGCATTAAAAACCGAAAAACTACTGCTAAAATCTTGTGTGCCGATAAACAAAAAGAAAATTTAATCGAGTTAGCAGAGAATAGATCCGTTGTCGCAGATAAGACGCCTGCGAATCTTTTGCCTAAATCAGCCACAACGGAAATTAATCTTCTTAGGACACCATGCAATATCAAAAATATTGTTGAGAAAATGGCACTTGCCACATTTCCAGACCCGACCATTATTCGTAAAGGCAGTGACATCAACGAAAATGAAGATTCCACTAGCGGTACAGATGATCAAGATGGTTTTGGTAGACATTTTGGCCACGAAATAAATGATGTGAACATCATTAATGAGTTATCTGCGGTATGTAAGACATTTTATATTTGTATGGTAGGAACCAAGCTGTCATTTTAATGTTTGTTTTATTTCTATAGGCTTCTGAGATTAGTAAATTTATACGACGGCAGACTCATGCAACAAATCGGTTGACTAGAGAGGCGAAATAATAGGAGAAATAATAGAAGAGGCGAAATAAAATGTTTAATGAATGAAATAATAGGAGAGGAGAAATAATATGTTTGATGAATGAAGTTAACAAATGTTTATATTTATTTTGTAATCTTTATTTTATTGTTTATGTTTATTTTGTAAATGTAAATTTTTATGTTTTATTCTTTTTCTACTGCGAGGTTTATTGAGTTATATACAGTTTTGTGTGTGCAATAATGGCAAAAATCATACATGTCGTCTTTTTCATATTTGAGGCACACTACTTTACATTGAACACAGTTGATATCTGCTATTTTCAAAAGTGAATTGCAATTACGACGAACAGAATGAATACCTAATAATTTGGATTCACATGGAGTATTAAAGAAACTTTCACTTGTTGAATATTCAGAATAGCACAATTTCACATTGCTTTTGCCTACTGAAATCACTTTTGTCAATCGGGCAATTTTGTCTAAATTTGTCAGAAACCAGCTTTCTTTCTCTCTAGCTGCTGAGAGAGTAAATTCTCCATTAATTTCTACTGCATAATAGTAACCTATTGTTTCGTTGTTATATTCATCAGGGTTTCGGATCTGTGTTATTAGGTATGCTGGAATGTTGGTGCTCCCACACGGTTCTTTGAGAACAACGGATGGTTGTTGTGTGCAACTTCTGTTGTCTAACATATCCATTATATTGTAGATCTTCTTTGAAGGACTATTGTTGTCGTAATCTTCCAGTATTCGTTTTGCCACCCGTGCTAGTGGACGATTTCCACTACGCACAAAGCGCTTTATTCTACCGAGCATATTTTCAAAAGGATATGTGGTGAATGTGTGCAACTCACCGAATTTTTCCACTTCATCCACAAGATGACATAAACTATGCACGTTGCTTGTAATATAATCGATCCCGTACAAATCTGTATAACCTTCAATAAAATCATCTATCATGCAACGAGCGACATGCAGATGTTCAACATATCGTTTTGATGAGCATATAGTAACAGCGCAGAACAATAAAAGAAAATTTTCATATGCATCAACTGTTAAATGATCTTTTAAAGCAACAATTCCAACATAATGCAAAAACGACCTATATTCCGTTCCTTTCCAATGACTGAGGCAGTCCAATCCCCTTGTAGCGCGTTGAAATTCTCTTGGCAAACTGCAATCTTTTAGGTATGATGAAATTTTGTTTGTAGTTTGTAAAGAGAATCTTGACTCTGATATACGACAGCGGCGATCGTCGTTGATTGTGTTATATTTACTTCGATTTTTTGAGGGCTTGTTAAACGTACCATCACGCCACCCATAAAGAAGCCGCTTCATAACTCCCAAATGTAGTAGATGCAGGGAATCACCAATTGGAAATGCGTTAATCATGTCTATGGGTAATCGAAGAAATGGTGTCGGCAATTTATGATGGGGTCCATACGCTTTATTTCTAAACCCCGCATCCGTGCGTTTTTCGCAATCAATTTCAGGAAAAACATTAGTTCGAGAAAAATTTTAATATATGCCAGTTGTAGTGCATTTTAAGCAACCGTGTTGTGAGTTAAAATTTGCAGTGCCGATAAAAAGTAAAATGAAACGTCGTTAAGCGTTAAAATATGCAGTTTGTATCATAAAACATACCAACCTTTGACAAAAGCACGCGCTGGCGAGTCACAAACGAAACATCTCAATGACACACTGACTTTGTGTGAGTTTATATACAATCCGCTAGTCATTATTTCTTCCAATTCATCAACAAGTGGCGAAAAATATGTGTCAATATCAGTTATCTTTGATGCACCACAATATATCCCAACCACCATTGGGGTTAGCTTGGGTAACTCAAAAATATTAAACAAAATAGGCCAAAATACTACTTTTGAACTATTAAACACTGGGATTCCGTCAATATTGATATTCAAAGAGATTGAAATGGACTTGCTTAAATCTAGAAAAACATTATGCAAACATTTTCTTAATCCATTGTGCCAGTATTCGCCGTTACCATTGATTGTTTGCACCGGAATAACACTCCGGTGAGTTTGTAGCAGAGTTCTTGCATCTTGTGGCATAGAATTTTTTCCCAAATGTGTATTAATTATTTTCAATAAACTATTCAACGAAATATGACTGATACGGTATTGCAAAGCCCAATCTCTCAAATTGGTTTGAAAATTAGCATTGCGTGATAAATCATGATCTTCATCGTCACCATCTGATTCATTGTAATCTACTGAATCAATTTCATTATCTTCGATGTTCGTTAAATAATAGTTGTTGCAGTTATTGTCCTTATTACTTACTGCTTCCATTTCGGATTGCTTTGTTCCTTTATTGCTCTCAGAATCGTTGATTGGTGCTCCAGACAAGAAGGGTGATAAAGACGATGTAGTTGGCTGTTGTTCTGCAGTTGCTTCAGTGGTATTAGAATCAGTAATGCTATTGATTGTATTACTCCGCATTGACAACAAAAACTTTTTCACCTTTTGCACTTTATGTTCGAAAGTTTCACGTTCTAATTTTAATTTTCGGTAATACGTACCACTTCTTTTAATTGTTTTCCACGCACGGCTCATATTTTTAATGCTCAACGACAAGTTTTATATTAATTTTAGATGGTTCGACTTTGAACGAGTTTCATGTGAAAACTATAGAAATTTGACATACGGAATAAACACATTTTTATAAAGCTATATACCTTTATGATAACAAATATAAAGACAGAGATTAATCAGAGGTCATCTCACAAATTTTTCATACCGTTTATAACATTTACATTACATTAAATTTTTGTTTTTGAATAAATTTATTAAACTCAGTTATGGATTCGATAAATGAATCTTTTGCTAGCTTTTTTATATTTGAGGTAAAATCGTAATGATTTTAAATAAATCTTTTGGTCTATAAAACAGAACATTTATTTGAATTAATTTTATACATATTATCGACCATTTTTGTCTTTATATAACACATTTATAAAGCCAATTTATGAAGGTTTTGTTTCGCATACATCGTTTTACTAAAGTATATAACAGGTAGTCTAGTGGATAGCGTTCATGACTGGTAAATGATGGGTCGCGGGTTCAAATCCAACAGGTAACAAAATTTAGTATACAAAATTATATAACATTTAAATCCCGTTTCTAGTATGATTTCAGATAGTAGTTAGGGTTAGTAAAGCTTGTCAGACAGAAATTCATAAAGTAATTAAACAAGAAAATGTTTTTTTTAGTTTTTTTTATAAAATGTATTTTAACGACCTTTAAAAGACTTCTCTTAAAGATGTTACATAATCTTTTTTTAAAGAATTTATTGTTTCACTTTAAAAGCTATTTTAAAAGGGTCCAAACAAGAAGTTTGTCTTTTAAAACATGCTTTAGTAAATCCTTGATATGTACCTTTAAAAAGTCTTGAAGAGATACTTTACCGAGCATCTTCAAAGAAAACTTAAAGGAGAAATTGTCTTTATACTTCATACGCCAAATGGGCTTTATAGGCCCCTATAAATGCTTCTTAAAGACAAATATGTTGTCTTTCTACTTTTCTTTAAAAGACCTTGGAAAAATACTATAAAACCTTTTTGTGCTACTAGGGCCGTTTGGTAATTTTTCCACAGCGGCCGTTTACGCAAGGGAATGTTATCTTCTTTAATCACTATTATGTCGTTATTATTTATAAAAGAATTTTATGTTAAACATTTTCCTTTTTGTTGTAGGCATTTGATTTATTTCTATTTCCATCGCTTCTAGAAGTGAATTGTTGCAAATATTGTAGCATCTGCCAACGGGATAGATATGATGGTTTAAGATGACAGACGTCGCATTCAGGTAACTTTGTAGTTGCTTTGTCTATTAGAAAATGTGACTGTCTATGAGCATCAATTTCTTCAGATAACACCACACGTAATTGTTGGAGTTTAGTATACTCTCAATTTCTGTAAAAAAGTGATAATTTTTTTCATGGTTAAAATTTAAAATAGTATCACCAATGATACGTAACAGTAAAGACCAACTTCCGGCGCTAAACACTTTTCCATCTACTGTGCTGCAACATTACATTTTTTGCATTAACATGAGCTGGTAATACTTTTTGACTCACCCTCGAACAGTTTCTATCAAATATATATCTTAATAAGTTTAGCTTTGTTATGTATTCATATTTTTTACATAAACATTTCGAGTCTTATATTATCTCTTTTGTTTTATTTTATTTCATTTTGACGAAACAAAAGAATTCACAATGCATAAACATTTCAAGTTTTATATTGTTTCATTGTGTTGAAACATAAAAATTCCGAAATATATGATCCTTTCAAATTTTATATCGTTATTCTTGAAATGTTTCGATGTGTGGAGGTGTATAGCCAGTTAATACTTGCAGCAGATGAGATGATAATGTGATTGTTTTTATTAAAGGATGACCCATATTTCTTTTTCCTTGTAATATCTTAGAACAACCAAAACAATATGCTTTTGTGTGAAACATCCTATATGTGATTTTTACATTTCTGTTTTTATTCCGATGAACTGGTATTTATAATTTGAAGAGAGTCGGAAAGCACACAACTAAAGAATGCTTATGTGATCAATGTTTTTTGCTCTCGTTTAGGTAAAAATAAGAATATTAATATCTGCATTTTAATGCATAATTTTGGAGTCGGGATTTAAAATTTGAACAAAATTATTAAACTCAAACTTTTCCACAGTCGTGATTTATAATTTGAAAAAAAAAAAAGATTTTTTTAAATTTTGTATCGAGTCGTGATTTTATAAATTGTTTAAAGTCGATAAAAATCATAATCAATTTTTTTTTGGAAAAATTTTTGAATTAAAATTGTTCTTGTAACTGCTTGTGAAAAAAATGCATTTGGCATTTGATAAAATCATAATCAAATTTTTTTTGATGATTTAAAATTTGTGATTGTTTTAAGACAAATAAAAAACTGAATTTTAGTTTTTTATCAATTGTCGAAAATATAAAAACAAAGGAAATTTCTAAAAAAAAAGGAGAAAATTTGTGAGTTTTGTGTATTTTTTGGAATATGGGTTTCTCCTGAAACATTCATAATCAATTCTTATATCGATTACTTGTTTAAAAAGAAAAAAAAATCTTTTTCAAGATAAATGGTGATTCGTGCTGTGAAGTCAATTATTGTCAAGAGCTATATATAGTGTATTAAAAAAGGGATGTAATTTTTATATTGAAAAAAAGTGAACGAAGAAGACTGAACCGAATTGGATATTGGATACTGTTATTTGTTTTATTTTGTGACATACCAGGACGAAAGTCGCTTACGTATTTTCATGAAGCACCAGCAAAGAATCATCAATCAACACGGAATTAAGTTAAGTTTTTTTTTTATTATTTTGTTTTAATACTATGGTTTTTCTTTTTGAAGAAGCTAGTTGCTACTAGACACTCACGCTCTGCTAAATAAATTTTTTTAGTGATATTTCTTGGGCCGGAGACCATATTGGTTTGTGCCATTCTGTTTTTCTTTTTTTGTTACATCTCCTGGCATAACAGTAGCGATAGTTACTGTTATATCAATTTTTGAAAAGCTCATATAATGAGCTGATATAATGAGGAAATATAATTTATAGCAGAGGTCTGTTTGTAATCTGTTGGCAAACATTTTTTGAATAACAAATCATTCGAAAATGTCGCAAATAGACCTATACTCTTGATAAATAGAAAAGGATCAATATATGAGGAATATATATTGAGGTTCATTACTTAAAAAACAAAATGTAATAATTGTTGTAATTGAAAAAGAATTTTTTAATCTATTGAATTGTTGCATATCTATATAAATTATACAGTAATCCCGCATGGAGGGATCAGTTTTTATAGTTTTGAATATTTTTTTATTTTTGATCTACGGGTGTGACAACCCCGCGTACTCCAGTCCCTGCTATTGACATACGAGTTAACGTGAGATATCACATACCACTGGCAATAGCAGTGAGATATTACTAGCCAAGGTGACATCTTAGGGGTGGTGGCGGATGAACTGTATTCAGTCAACGGTAGCACCCTCAGTCTTAGCTGTGAAATAATACTTGATGATGAGACGCTATTGCTTCCTTGAGGAAACGAGCTTTCATATAACTATGTGTGGGTTTTAATCTTCAAGAAAGATAGAGCGTCACAGGATCAAGGAATATGCAACCGGCTGGATTATTGGCAACTACAGTTTTGTTTTGTTTCAGCAAATTTTTGTAAAAATTTGCTATTTACTTTTTAATTTACTTTATATTTTCTCTATTCTATCATAAAATATTGGCCTATGTCATATTTTGTCAGTGATAGAATTTTTTGTTTAGTTATCCATTCTTTAAACAAAAATATAAAAAAACAAAAAAAGAAGATTTACGTCCATCAACATCTTTGAACGTATGTTGTTGTGGGACCTTGGTCTTAAAAGGTTTTTATGTGTTATTGTGACACATATTGTAATTCCTACTACACAACACATTTTATTAAAAAAAAAAAAATTGTGAAAATAAATATTAATTCAATTAAATAGAAATCAGTGATAAATGAAGTGTTTAATTTTGACTTTGCACAAGATGAGCAATACTCAGGAATACGATTTTTGCATAAATTATATTTTTAATGTATTCGCATTGTTACAACTTGATTCGCATCATTCATACCAATATATCATTTGCACCGGTTATGTTAATATCAATATATTAAATGATTGTGTTCATTAAATTATGAAGAACGTCAGAAACACAACAGGAGCTTTACTTGTTTTTGTAGTGAAAGCTCAAGTAATAAATCATTAATATCAAAGGAAGGATAGAGAAAATTCGTTTAGTAAATCTTTTTTTAAACAGTTCTTTTTTTTGTTCTTAAAATTTAATTTGTGTTAGTCATGATATTGTGTAAATTAACACATGAAAGCGGTATTGAACTAGCTCCTTATGGATGCCCAATTTTTTCTTTTTGATTTCTTGTGTCTTAATCGATCTCACACAAATTCTTTGTTATGGACCAAATTATAGAGCTACTACTAGCATGTGAGAAGCGCGAAGCCTGCTCAACAAGATCCGATTCCTCCTTAGTGCAACACAAAAATATTAAGGTTGACGATAGTGAAGCTATCTCACCAATCTCGAAGGTCATGTCAAAAATGGTATACGGTGAACCAACAAAAATAAAAGAAGAACATCAGTTGGCAAACGATTCTGATTCAGAATAAAATTGAAATTAAAATTGAAAATTCAGAACTCAGAATTCAACAGCATTTCTTAAATGTCGGTAGCAACCATTACGTCGGATATACACCGAAAGGTAATTAATATCCGCTTGTTACACATAGCCGAGTTGAGTGAACCGAAACCACAGACGTCTCTTGATCCGAGAATCAACACTTGTTTATTCTGGACACAAACACAAAGCGCAAGAAGGCATCCAATACATAGAGAAACGGCGTCTCATTCTGAGAGATTATAATCATCCTCTGTGGGTGGAGTATCAGTAAGAGTAGATCAAAAGACCACTGCCTACGATCAGAAATGACCTCTGTTAGTTCATCCGCTTATCTAATTAATTTCTCACCTTATGGGAAAGCCCCCAGTCAGTTTACTATTACACTATTACGAACCTCTTTCCAGGGATCAACATGTTTCAGCGCGGAGGAGCAAAACATATAAAAATTTGGTCCGTTGGATCCTAATCGGATCTTGAAAAAATCTTGTTACGCCCACCAATTGTGTGATCTCCAACATGTAGCGTTTGGAAAATTCTACAATCTAATACAGAACAATTTGAGTTCTGAGTAAAGGTGTTAGCAAAGGAGTTAGATTTTTGTAGTTACGTCTAACAGTAAAAACTAACCCAGACGTAAAACACCTTTCCATTTTCCATCCTTGATTCAACAACGTTGCATGTTTTGCATTAACATAATATTTGCTCGAAAACATTTTTATCAACATGATCATGCAGTACAAATAACTTTTTGCTTCACCCTCGGTTATGTCGTCATATTTTATATACATTTTCATTTTTTCTTGTACATAAATGTTTTGGTATTGTTTGTTTTACAAAAAAATGAAACAAAAGAGTTAAATGTATATGAACTCTTTTTTCGTTTTATTGTATTGAAGCAGAGGGGAAAAGCTTTAGATGTGTATGATCATTTCCAGTTCTTCTGTTTTTTTTTATTTAGATATTTCGTTGTATGTGAACAAAATGATATTTTCAACAGGTTGACTCTTATTTTTGTTTATATCTTTCAATTAGCAGGAAATAATAGGCATTTGATAGAACCAAACTGTCAACCGGTTTAAGTGTAATTGTATTAATAATATCGATAGCTGCAAAACAAGAGGATGCTATGCAGTTAACTTTTTTCTCTCTCGTTTAGCGTAAGTAGAATGCTATTTATAGTTGCTTTTTTTAAAAATATTATTCAGTTCGTGTTTTATTTTGAAACAATTTATTACTGGCATTCGAATTCGTGATTTGATAATTTGTACAAAAAAATAATTAAATAATTTTCTGAGTCGCGTTTTGTATTTGAAATCTAAAATTAATTTTGTGTTGCAATTAATATTAAAAAAAAACATAAAAATAAAATCAAACCTTAATAATCGTAAAATCATGGTGTATATTTGAAAGAAGCAAAGTAACGCAACATTAAAACAAACAATTTCATAGTTTTCTGTTGAACGTTACTTCAGTTGTACATTTGAGATTACAAAAACTCAAATTTTATAGAGTTATTTATTGAATGCACACATAAATAATAAAATTTGATTTGCAATTTTTTTTTTTTGATAAAATCATAATTGATGAATAAACACATAAATGATAATTATTCTGATAATTATTTCAACTTTTTTGTTTTCTAATACATTTTACTATTTTCTTTTGTTAGAATAATTTATACTTTTTTCACATATTTCTTGTGTATGAAATGAGTGGCTAAAAAGCTACATTAGAAATTTTGCCTTAGCGAAGGCTATATATGAAGTTTGTTCGTTGACGACTTAGAATCGTATTTATCTTTATCACGGAAAATAAAAAACGTGGAACGTTTTTTATTAACAAAATTGGCGTCGAAACAGGGACCTATACTATGACTAATACAAAATAAGGTAACAAATATTTAAAACTAAAGGGGAACTAAGTAAATACCATAATTTGAGGTCTTTAGAATGGTAAGTCCAGTGCCTTACCATCTAAATTCGTACATTTGAATATGTTTAATATTGAATTCCGACAACAGTTTTTGGAAAGAACTACTGAGGAATTGTTTACCATTGTCACTGTGAAGGTACTCTGGAACACCGTATATTAGAAAAATTTCATTCCTCAAGAATGCATTTACTGAAAGTTGAAAGTTGCATTTCTGAGGGGTTTGATTAATATCAATTTAGACAGGTGATCAAGGACAATCAGGAGAACAGTATTCCCGGATTTTGTCTGGGGTACATACCCGAAAATCAATAAAAATATGAACACTGCCATGGTCGATCAGAGACAAACCGAGATTGCGTGGTGGACAAAATATCTGGTGAGTTACCTTTATAGGTGACGAAGACCCATTTAAGTCTTCTTCACCCCTACATGAGCCGCCATACAGCTATCGTCATGTTCCTTGATTAATTCTATTGTTAATGATTTTGGTATTCAGATTTTCCACACCGGCAAATTGTTAGGCAATGCATCATCTTTAGGATCTCTGGTAGGAAATGAAAGTCTGGTATGTTACCCCTATTTGTGATTTTTGTACAAGTAGAGATTAAAAAACGACAGCCTGTAATATTTGAAAAAAAAAGCCGACCAAAAACTGATACGAAAAAGCTACAAAACGAGAGGATGCTATGCAATCAACTTTTTTCTCTTTCGTTTAGTTTTAGAAAATGCTACTTATAGCTGCATTTTTGAAAAATATTGTTGAGGCCGGATTTATAAATTGAATAAAAATAAAAGATCCGGGATCTGATAGTTAATTAGAAATTAGACTCTTAATGTTAAAGTCGGTTTTTTTATAATAAAGGAATTAAAACTCAAATTTTTATTTATTAATTTTGTGATTTTTTTCATATTTGAAATAAAATTAGTATTGATTATTTTTGTGTTTTGACTTATACTTATTTTTAACACTGTACACTGTACACATCGTGTTGTAAAAGTGTCTTATTTGAGTGAGTTTGTCCTGGCATTAGTGAATAAAAAATGTCGGAAATAAAAATAAAAGAGAATAAATATTGATAAATGTTGTGTCAAATTTATTAAGATTAAAATACCTTCTATATGATTTTTATAAAACAGTGAAAATAAGTTTACAGTTTCAAAGTTTTTGAGAACAAACGGAGCGAAACTAAGATCGTTGGATTGTTGCAAAGCAGAGAACAAAATGTTCAAAAGTCGCGGATTGGGTGACTTTATTCCATAATATTTTAAATTGCACTTTTATGTTGATACGTGAAATATGGAACTGTTACGGGCGTCAGCACGTTGGCGAAAAAGAAAATGGTTTGTAATGGAAATAATTATTATACGTTATTCACCTTTGGGGTGATTAACATTGTATGTTGCATTCTACGAGCGTCTATATGGATGACGCTCTAATTTGTTTGGAGAAGTGATTTTTGAAATGCAATTGGTGACCGACTCCTATCAACATTATTTTTAATCTATTGTCTCTCATATTGTTAGTTTTATGTTGCATGTTAGATATAGTAAATTTGTGTTTGTTCTAGAAGTCAAAATAAGATGACAAAATATTTTTCAATAGAGATCTTTCTAGTGTTAGAGTCCGCGCATCATTCATTCATATATCGTTTAAAATTAATAACCCTTGGATAAATAGATACAGTATGTTTCTATTTATAATAATATAAGTCCAATGGTAACAACTTGGAAACAACTTCCAAGGATCTTCTTCCAACGACCAACATGCTTGAGTACAGAGGAGCAAAACGTAGAAAACTTTGGTCCACTGGAGTTGCAACCAACTAAAAAACATAGCATTCTCTCCCAACAAAACGATGTCGGTAATCAAATAAGTTTGGACCTTATCATGTAAGCTTGGATTCACTTCCATGCCAGTAATGAAACTGAGAGAATGCAAACCGTACAGACCAATAAGTTTCCCCCATTTCTTCTAAAAGTGATGAAAAACAAGCTTGACTTCCACATTTGACATGTATGCTGGTAAAATCAGGAAACCTTTGATAATCGTCAAGGCATCTAAAAACTGGCCACAAGAGAGGGAGGATTCAATCCGTTGCTTTGATTGATAGTTGCTGATAATCTTCTAAATCAGTTAAATTTTGACTTCATCACTGTAAGCTACGTCAACGTTGTACCATTCAAGTACTGAAGTCTTAACTAACAAAACGAGCTTCAATTGCAATTATCCTGTTTTTGACAGCGAACGGGTACAACGAGCCAAAGAAATTAAGTACTTAGGTGTGATTTAGGAAAGCAAGCTCACTCTAAACTCACACCTAAAATATATCTCGCACAAAACAAACAAAACTTTATTTGTCTGTAAAAATTTGTTTGGGAAGATCTGGAGGTTAAGCTCTAAATGCTACTTTAAAAATATAATAAGACCCATATTGCCATACCTAGCTTTGAACTGGGGGCTGAAAACAAACTAAATATCTTCTAAGATAGAACTTACAAAAACACAAAGGCTTTTGTGCCTCTCACAACCACATCAACATCAGCAATGAAGATTTTTCTCCCTTTTTTTTAAACCTGACAAGCCTACTAGTCATTTAAAGATAGTCTTGGACGTTTCGAATTAGAGACCTTTCAAATACAGCAACACATATAAAACTATTATTTCTGAGAGTCAGGCAACGCTATTGACTCTAAATTTGATGCGCTACAATTTCAAGTGGGTATAGGAATGCATTCAAAATCCACAAAAGATTGCAGGAACCAGCAGTATCACTTTTTTGTGTTAACCTGATCACACAGCGCTACAAGATATTGCATTAGCAAACTTTTAGCAAAGAAAGGTGTGAGAACAAAATTTATTGGTTCAGAACCTTGCTTTGAATTGACCAAGAGCTCGGTCAAATGTGTTATTCAAAGTTTGGAACAAGGAGAAAGTAGACACCTCCATTTAATTTTCTCGGCAGCTTCCGTTTCCTCTCTTAAAAAGAAGATCTTAATATAGTGTTTAGTATGATACGGTCTGATAAAAACTCAGAAAATTATTGACCTTACACCTCAAGACCTATTGACCTCAAGAAATTATTGATTTTACAATATTTTTAACAGTGTAAACAAAAATTTTACAGTAAATTTTGTAAAAGCAAATACGCTTTGCTCCTTCTGACTAATGCACATTCTGCAACTTGGAAATAAAAATAATGAGCCATATTATCTGATACTTCTCTGAACTTGTAGAACGCTAATACTGACCTCATTAATTATGCGTTAAGTTACGAAGATAAAGCCAGACAGCACGTCTTACAGTGAAAACAACGTCTTCTTTCATATAAACACATCAAGATTAAGCACAATAGATCTTTAGATCGCAGTGCTACACAAATTAGCTATTCTAACAGCTTAGTTTTGACTTTTGAGACCTCATAAAAAAAATTAAAACATTTAATATAAATAAAATAAAAATCTTTGACCAGAGAAGCTCTATGAACATGATAAAAATTAATATCTGATGAAAAAAGTGATCTACGCAGGTGAATAAGTCGAGATTTGAACTTGACCATCTTTGATTTTCCTGAAACATGGCATATAAGTAGTATGGACAAAATAAAAAATACGACTTATTTTTAAATTTTTTTGAAGTGCATAGTTTGAGCACAGGGGGCACCCCAACATACATGAAAAATGAAAATTCTGCCAATCCGATGTCACTTTGAAATTAAATTGCTTAAGAAAGTAAAAGAAATTTTTGTCATCAAAAAATTTTAACCACTGAAGTTCGAGAAAATAATGAACAATTAGAATTTTAATCGGACTAAAAATCTTTAAAATTAAATATCTCAAGAACACGAATTTACGACTCTTTGTAAATTTGATATATTTTAAAGTAAGGTTAGAGCTATATTTAAAAATAAAAAGTTAAAATTTAAATGATTTTAAAATTTTTTTTTAATGGAAGATGTTTGAAAAAATGAAGAAAAATTCGAATTTCAGTCGTACTAAAAACCTTTAAAATTAAATATCTCAAGAACAAGAATTTTAGCCTCCTTGTAAATTTGATTTTAGAGTAAAAATAAAACTATTTTCAGAAAAAAAATTAATTAAATTCCAATTGATCTTTGACCATCTTTGCGCCATCTTTAAAAAAGTTTTTTTAATATTTTTATTTAAAAATTAATTATAAAAACAATTAATTAATTTTTTTTTAAACGATAGATGTTTGATAGATGATTAGTTAATCTATCAAACAAAAAAAGTTTGCTGAAATCAGTATAGCGGTTCTTGAGCAATTTAATTTCAAAGTGACATCGGATTGGCAGAATTTTCATTTTTCATGTATGTTGGGGTGCCCCCTGTGCTCAAACTATGCACTTCAAAAAAATTTAAAAATAAGTCGTATTTTTTATTTTGTCCATACTACTTATATGCCAAGTTTGAGGAAAATCAAAAATGGTCCAGTTTTCACAACTCTGTCTAGAACACGTTTTTCATCATCTAAACATTATGGTTTATCCTTTATCTTGTGCATAACTTCAAGCTGTAAGCAATAAATATGGATACATTGCTATATCCAATGACGATATCGGAATGATAAAATATCGATATATCGAGACATATTGATATTACGATACTTATCGATATATCGATACCTATCGATACTTATCGATATTTTCTATAACTTTTTTAATATCGCCCAGTCCAGTAGTGGTAAAAAAATAAATTATAAATTATTGATTAATGTTGAATCATAATTTTTAAATTTTCAGGGTTTGTGACCTTTGTCATGCATTTTGTAAAAGCCCATGAATATAAATTTTTATTTTTTGTTGTTTTTCATGTTTCGATCGAGGATTACCCAAAACGTTCCATCAAATTGGTTTAAAAAGAGCTTTTTATTTAGCATGACAGCGGGGGTTATTTAGAAACGAAAAAATGATAACATAAATTAAATTGATGATTAAAATAACAATGATGCATAACACGAAAGCACATCACGCAATGTTAATGTTGAATTTGGCTGTGTAATGATGACAATTTAATCGATTCATACAATTATTTTAATGTAAGTTCTGTTGATAGAAATAATGTTGCTGTAGTCTTCTTGCGGTATACGTTATATATATCGACATTTATTGGTTTAATGAAAAACTAACTACTCAGCTACATTGATAGATCTACTAAATAATCCCGGAATTAGTTTGCGTACACATGCATTGTATTTTTGAATTTCTAGAGTCGATGAAGTTGAACTATACGCTTTCTATTGGTTTAAGTGTAAAAGGTGATGATGTCGACTGTTCTGGCTTTTCCTGGTTCCACACAACAAACTTGTTCTCATTTTTATTCTTTTTAGTCAATACCAATTATCAATTAAGTAAGCAGGAATTCTTTTTGAACTGTTTTTATTTATGTTTCCATGCCTAGCAAGTTTGTATAGTCTTCCTGATGAATATATAGTCGGTAGGTGATATTAGATTTTCATTGAATAACGAAACGCACACTGTTTTGGAACTACATACTATTCACCAAAACTTTGACTTAGGTACAGCTGCAATAGGTACCTTTAGCTGCAAAATCTAAGTTTGACAATTATCAAGCGTTAGAGATGGAGTTCTGAAACTACAGAAGTGAATAGTCTTTTTTGCAATAGAACAAATATATTTTGGCTACTTTTGCAATTTAATATGTCTCTTAGGTAATGGCATTCTGGGTATACTCTTAAGAACCGTGATGCCAGGTTCTCAAGTGACGGTAAGAAAAAAACTTTTCATTCAATTTCTGCCATTGTTCGTCATTGTATGTCTATTCCAGATCCATGGAGTCAAATATCATATATTTGGTTCACTCGAACACTACCTTAACTTGCCTTAGTGGACAGTCAACAATGCAGTTAATAACGCAATAATGGAATTATGAATTTTGTAACGGTTATGGTGCACTAAATGTATTTATTAATGTCCGACTGTACTATGTGCAATAACAGGCAATGGAAACAGAATGTGGGGTGCTCTTTCAAGACATTGAAAAAGAAATGCTTCAAACCACACAATTTTGAATTTCCATCCCTGCATAGAAAAATGAATCAACTCGTATTTGGTTCTGTATTTTCATTTCCCGCCCTTGGTTCAGTACATACTTGAATTGCCAGAATGTTGAAAATAAATAAAAGATATTTCTTATGAAAAAATGTTAGCAATTAAAATATACTACCATACTATGTACATTACAGACAGTCCCAGGAAATCCAACTACTACTCTACGACTCTGGCAGCTATGTAGATGTCATGGATATTTATCTATTTGTTGGTAGAAAAAGTTTGCTGTGTCTCAAGCCAAAAGCATAAAATATTGACCGGTATGATGGTCAATATTTTTTGTTTTTGACTTGGAACATAGCAATAATTTTTGTACCATCAAATTAATATGTACCGTCCTTAAGACTTCATTAGGACTGAAATGCTCCCACAATGTAACGAAAAGATATTTCATTAGATTAGTAATTTATTTTGTTTCAATTTCGTAAATTTTAAGTTAAGTTAAAATTTATGTAGTAGATTTAATAATAGTAGTTGAGGCATATCTAATATTAATATATTGATTTGCTGAATAATGATTTCAACTTAAATCATGAATCATTATAATACAGTTGTTACTTTGGTATGAAAGACCTAAGCATTACATCCATGAGATAAAAGTGAAATTCTTACCTCCACTTTTTTTGAGGCTGAAAACGGCTGAAAAAAGTTTCAATTTTTGATTTTGTTATAATTTTTACAATATTTATAGAATTTTTGAAAAAAATTTTAATCTTTGATTTTGTAATAATTTAGTGAATATTTTTAGTATTTTGAAAAAAGTATGATTTTATTTAATTTTTACAATATTTTTGGAATTTTGAAAGAAATATGAATTTGTGATTTCGTAATGTTTTCTCGAAACGCTAAATGGAGAGTTTTAAATAGTTGGCTGAGTGTATCATCTTTTCACTAAATTATGTTAATTTATAATCTGTTATAATCTTCCGGCAACATATTGATGTTTCGCGTTAGTTTTGTAATAATTTTCTAAACAGAGATAAAAAAATGCTTGAACTTTAACAAAGAGTTGTTTGATATACATCGCTGCCCAAAACTAAAAACCATGTCCTCATAAAAGTTTTTTGCCGAAAACTATATAAAAATCCTTAACCCAGACCGAAGTCTTGATATCTCAGAGACTTGAGATTTCAGCTCTTTCATATTTTAAGTTTATATTGTTGATAAGTTTATATTGTTGAAGTTGATAAGTATATTTAGATTTTTGCTTGGCTTTCTTTTTA
This sequence comes from Diogma glabrata, assembly GCA_963693315.1. Classification (NCBI taxonomy): domain Eukaryota; kingdom Metazoa; phylum Arthropoda; class Insecta; order Diptera; family Cylindrotomidae; genus Diogma; species Diogma glabrata. The sequence continues at coordinate 155,739,003 of OY856187.1, forward strand.
AGCGGATTAAAATTATATCTTTAGTTGTAAATATTCTGCTACCCACCGTTAACTTTATGATGTCGACTGTTCTGGCTTTTCCTGGTTCCACACAACAAACTTGTTCTCATTTTTATTCTTTTTAGTCAATACCAATTATCAATTAAGTAAGCAGGAATTCTTTTTGAACTGTTTTTATTTATGTTTCCATGCCTAGCAAGTTTGTATAGTCTTCCTGATGAATATATAGTCGGTAGGTGATATTAGATTTTCATTGAATAACAAAACGCACACTGTTTTTGGAACTACATACTATTCACCAAAACTTTGAGTTAGGTACAGCTGCAATAGGTACCTTTAGCTGCAAAATCTAAGTTTGACATTTATCAAGCGTTAGAGATGGAGTTCTGAAACTACAGAAGTAAATAGTCTTTTTTGCAATAGAACAAATATATTTTGGCTACTTTTGCAATTTAATATGTCTCTTAGGTAATGGCATTCTGGGTATACTCTTAAGAACCGTGATGCCAGGTTCTCAAGTGACGGTAAGAAAAAAACTTTTCATTCAATCTCTGCCATTGTTCGTCATTGTATGTCTATTCCAGATCCATGGAGTCAAATATCATATACTTGGTTCACTCGAACACTACCTTAACTTGCCTTAGTGGACAGTCAACAATGCAGTTAATAACGCAATAATGGAATTATGAATTTTGTAACGGTTATGGTGCACTAAATGTATTTATTAATGTCCGACTGTACTATGTGCAATAACAGGCAATGGAAACAGAATGTGGGGTGCTCTTTCAAGACATTGAAAAAGAAATGCTTCAAACCACACAATTTTGAATTTCCATCCCTGCATAGAAAAATGAATCAACTCGTATTTGGTTCTGTATTTTCATTTCCCGCCCTTGGTTCAGTACATACTTGAATTGCCAGAATGTTGAAAATAAATAAAAGATATTTCTTATGAAAAAATGTTAGCAATTAAAATATACTACCATACTATGTACATTACAGACAGTCCCAGGAAATCCAACTACTACTCTACGACCCTGGCAGCTATGTAGATGTCATGGATATTTATCTATTTGTTGGTAGAAAAAGTTTGCTGTGTCTCAAGCCAAAAGCATAAAATATTGACCGGTATGATGGTCAATATTTTTTGTTTTTGACTTGGAACATAGCAATAATTTTTGTACCATCAAATTAATATGTACCGTCCTTAAGACTTCATTAGGACTGAAATGCTCCCACAATGTAACGAAAAGATATTTCATTAGATAAGTAATTTATTTTGTTTTATTCAATTTCGTAAATTTTAAGTTAAGTTAAAATTTATGTAGTAGATTTAATAATAGTAGTTGAGGCATATCTAATATTAATATATTGATTTGCTGAATAATGATTTCAACTTAAATCATGAATCATTATAATACAGTTGTTACTTTGGTATGAAAGACCTAAGCATTACATCCATGAGCTAAAAGTGAAATTCTTACCCCCACTTTTTTTGAGGCTGAAAACGGCTGAAAAAAGTTTCAATTTTTGATTTTGTTATAATTTTTACAATATTTATAGAATTTTTGTAAAAAATTTTAATCTTTGATTTTGTAATAGTTTAGTGAATATTTTTAGTATTTTGAAAAAAGTATGATTTTATTTAATTTTTACAATATTTTTGGAATTTTGAAAGAAACATGAATTTGTGATTTCGTAATGTTTTCTCGAAACGCTAAATGGAGAGTTTTAAATAGTTGGCTGAGTGTATCATCTTTTCACTAAATTATGTTAATTTATAATCTGTTATAATCTTCCGGCAACATATTGATGTTTCGCGTTAGTTTTGTAATAATTTTCTAAACAGAGATAAAAAAATGCTTGAACTTTAACAAAGAGTTGTTTGATATACATCGCTGCCCAAAACTAAAAACCATGTCCTCATAAAAGTTTTTTGCCAAAAACTATATAAAAATCCTTAACCCAGACCGAAGTCTTGATATCTCAGAGACTTGAGATTTCAGCTCTTTCATATTTTAAGTTTATATTGTTGATAAGTTTATATTGTTGAAGTTGATAAGTATATTTAGATTTTTGCTTGGCTTTCTTTTTAAGCGGATTAAAATTATATCTTTATTTGTAAATATTCTGCTACCCACCGTTAACTTTACCCGGCATGTATCACAAACACTAAAAAATAAGCCTTGAATACAAATATATTGATATAACCTTGCTCCAAGAACTAACACAAGCCCACCAGTTTTTATAAGACTTTTCTATCTGCAGCAATATCTGCCACCTGAACAATTGGAAAACTTAAATTTTAATAATTATTTAATACATAAACAACTTACTCTGAGTCTAAAAAAAAATCATAAGGATAAGTTCCTGTTTCGTAATAGTATATTATGCTACGATCATCTAATGCGGGTTATTAATACACGAGCATTAACCGGGATACGAAACGAGCCGTAGACGAGTTTTTTTTGGTATATGCGAGTGTATTAATAACCATTACATGAAAGTGGCATGCGCTATTTTTTCTACACCCGGTAAATAACGAAGAACGAAAGGTACAACGAAAATTTCAATTTTCAAATTTCAAATTTCAATTTTTTTTCCCATACGAAAATTTCAACAAATGTCAAATGCATAGCATATTTGATTGAATGACTATGGGTTTCTTTCTATTGATTAAAAATCTGTATCGTAATGAAATTTGTATCGAAATGAATATCATTATAAAACGGATTTTGGTCATATAAGAGTTTTTTATGGTACGGGTGTAGAAAAAAGTATTTTTATTCCAGCAATAAACTTAATAACAAATTTTCCAATCCCAAAATGTTAGATAATTTTTATTAACTCAGATTATCTTCGTTCACCAACGATATAAACATTCCAACATCCTTCAATCATAAACATTCTTCCATATCAGTTTTCGTTAATATTCCAAAACAAATTTTTTTGGTTTGTTTCGATGCAAAAACAAAAAGATTGAAATCAAGTATAAATTGAAAATTTTAAAATATTTTAATTTGAAATTAAACATTTCAATCAAAATTTTCCATTTTCATGTTATGGAAAATTATTTCAAAAATTTCAATTTTGTTTTAATTTTTTTTTTTGGTTTGTTTTGACGGTTTGAAGTTTTGATTTGGATTTATGAAATATTTTAATTAACTAAAATATTTGTGGAATAAATATTTAAAAAGTAAAGAAAATTTTTTACTACAATAGGAATTTTTCATCGTGGGAGTTTATTATAATATGATGAGTTTTTTTTTCTCTGTGGTGGTAAAAGTAAAAAAGGTTTTTATCTTTGAACTCGTTAATTAAATTATTATTAAATCAAATTCATTAGAAAAAAAAATTTTCCAGAAAATGTTTGGATTAAGATTACCCTTTTGTTAGTCAGCTTTCAATTTTCATAAAAAATAAATGTATAATTACAAATCAATCATTTTTTTTCTTATCTTCATATACTTTTTCAATTAATCAATCAATCAAAACGGATAATTAAATTGATGTTAAAATGAAATAAATAATAAATAATCTTATATTGTGCGTATGCATCAAATTAGCCTTTACCTACCAAGTTTTTCAGTATTTATAATTATGCCGTTTTTCCTTTTTAACAAAGAAAGCTTTAGCTTGTCAGAAAATGACAGGTTGCTGGTTGTGATGTATTTATATTAGGGGTTGAATTGACATGTTGAATATAATTTTACTTATTTTATGAAACGTAAAGATCGAAAACTGATACAGAACACGAACTTGTTTAATTGAATGTAAGTAAACAAACTGTAATTATAAGCATATATCGTAATGTATAGGGTGGATGGAAGGATGACTTTCCAATAAATGTATAACATTTACATTTATTAGCACTAAACGATTTCTGAATTCCGTTTTCCAAAATCATGTACAACTAGAAATCTGTGATGATAACTTCCAGTTGCAACAAATAATAAATTGCATAAAGTTTACATACGCAATAGATTGCCATATACGTATATTATCTTCCTACCGGTGTAAGTTCACCGTAACAAAAAATTGTTCGTCTCTCGGTAGAAAAACAAGAAAAGTTGCTTGTAAAAAAATTAGAATGGATTTTAGTTATAAATATGATAAGTTTTTGCAAAATTAAATCGAAGAAACAAGAAATCTCTTGAACTTTTGTATTGTATTTGTTCCTCTCACGATGTATGAAATTATGTTAATAATATTTAGAAATCACAACTCAATCAAGTATCATCGCTTGGGCAACTCCATCAAGTATCTTCACTAAGACTACTCTTCAGCAACCAAATACATTGTTTAAAATCTAATAGAAATACATACGTTTAAAATTTTTATGTTTGAAATCATAGATGGCAGAATCAAACTAGAAATCAATCCCGAAAAATCACATAGCTAAAGTAGCCATTTTAAACGGTAAAATGGGCTACCATAATCAAATAATGGAAGCATGGAATTAGCATATAACTGGAAGAGTTTTGTGGCGTGACGTATGGTTGTTTTGAATAGCACTTAAATCTTAGGTTGGCAATGGTACAGAAGGATAGTGTGATTTAATGTCCATTAGAATAAGTGCAACGGGCGATGAGAAAATTGACTACCACGATGCGTTTGAAAGAGGATTCCAGAGTATGCTATGATTATTAGCAACGATTTTTGTAATGACAAGTTTCAACATAAAAGTAATAAGGTTTCTTGTAAAGCTTACAACTTGAAAAACTGGTTTCATGACGAAAATATACTAGTAAACCTAGAAACCTTGTAAGTTTTACAAATTTTTTATAAATACTCTCGTACAACACACAAAATTTTTTGTAAGTTTACCAAAAATATTGTAGATTATAAAAAACAATTATTTGAAAAAACAAAAAATTATTTGAAAAAACAAATTATTTTTGGATTTGAAGGAAAAAAATTTAGTTTTATCAAAAAATCTTGTGAGTTGTATATTTAGAAAAGTTTCCTTTATTTTTTTGAGTGGACGCATAACACTTCTTAATAAAATCCTCAACCCCTTTCCATCTTTGATGAAATAGATCTGCGAAAAACAAAAAATGTTTGTGTTCTACTATTTGTTTCATTTGTGTCTGATCTATAAAAATTATAGATAGTGTAGTGACATTATAATTGAAAGTGGCAAATTTTTCAGCCAGGCTCTCCAAATATTCCGGGTACGTAAAGCAAAATTACAACCCTTTAGTACAACTATCGTTGTTGTGATTACTCTAATGAGGCATCAGTGAAGAGTAGCAAATCAGCTGAACGGTTCAGCCGTAAAAGTAAGGAATCTCAAGCAAAATTGGTGTTCACTGACATGGTGACTGTAACCATGCCTATAAAGCAATTTTTCTCCAACGGCAACCACAAAGAACGGTCTATCTCTATGCTGCGTGAGAAATAAAAACAATGAGAGTTTGGAGACAGGCATGTTCTTGAGAATGATAATGCCCTAATTGGGGCCTATCATATTACGGTGAAAGTCATTAGCACCCTGTCAAAGCACCCAATTTCTCAAACATTTACGTGATTAAATCTGGAAGGGATCCGCTCAGAACACGTTCTGCTCTTTCATGTACTTTTATTGCTCTTTTGCTGTCAAACAGAAGCTTTTGTTCCTACATAACACAAGTTACAACCTCTGTATTCCATCGCCAAGGGAAATTGAAGTTTGTCAGGACACGTGAAAAGAAGACGACTTTACAGAAGACTTTCAAGTTTTTTTTTCAACGTGCAGATGCTGATCATGAGGACCTTAATTCCGCAGGTCAGCTGTTCCTGGTAGGGCTCTACTCACCTAAGGCCAATGATACCTCCACCGTTGGGGCTGTAGAAGGACGGATACTCGCTTGCTCCACACTACGAGTACAAAGCATCCAGCTCCAGTTGAGATTCTCAACAGTGTGCTCGGCGGATGTACGAAGGGTTGTACAGGAAAGTGCAGCTGCCCTAAGGAAGATAAGAAATGCTCAATAACTAGCCTTAATTTCCACGGCCAGCCATGGTCAAGTTCATCACCGTTCGATGATGAGGATGAGTCCCACATGCCGATTGCCATATAGGTGAAGTTAGTTTCTTTGAAAATCCGAATCAACTAAGATTCGAGATGCCATCGCAGTTTTACAGCTTTGTAGGTGATGAAACAACCAAATCTAAGAAAAGATGAACATGAATTCTGTTTTACTTTGTAACAATAAATCTGTATTAGACTAAGAGCCTCGACGGCCAGACCTTTATTATTTTATATAAGCTGAAAGTTTCTCTGCGCATACCCCCTACTCAGCTAGGAACGATTAGCGACATATGAAGTTTGGATCATGGTGGCTTTGGCAGGGAGCAGATAACGAAGGGGTCTCCAAAGTTTCGTGAAAGTAAAAAAGGTAATTTGTTTATATATTCTTCGGGATAGTTTTAGAAGTCACGTCAACCATTGCTAGACGCTTACTATCGTGGTAACCCCCTGCCAGATGCCCTTTAACGTTATCAGTTTGATAAAAATTTAGGGTGTCTGGCAAGGGGTTACCATGGTAGTAAGTGTCTGGCAATGGGTGACGTGACTTCTAATACTATCCCGAAGAATATATAAAAAATTTAGCCTTTATTCTTTCACGAAACTTTGGAGGCCCTCTTGTTACCTGCTCCCTGCCAAAGCCACCATGATCCAAACTTCATATGTCGCTAATCGTCCCTACCTGAGTAGCGGGTATGCGCAGAAAAACTTTCAGCTTTTATAAAATAACGAAGGTCTGGCCGTCGCGGGCTCTTCCTCTATATCAAGTATAATGCTATTTTGTTCCTGGAAACCCAAACAAGGTTGAAAAACTCGTCCAGTAATTATCCATTTATGAAGACCAGTAATGCAGCAATATTCGAGTAATAGCACTCATTACTGGACCACTAACATAATTTTACTGGATGATAACTTCTGACAATAAATGGCTTCCATTCATGGACCAGAGGAAAACGACCGCAATGGCTCATACATGATTGTATAGTTGGCCTAGTAACGGACCAATACTGATGACCAGTATCACATTAATGGCCGAGTGCTGGCCGCCATCACTGGGCCATTAAAAATATAAAATATTACCATAGGCAAATTTAATTATACATATTAAATACCAAATTTTTGAATAAAATAAAATAAAAAATTTTTTGTGAAAAAATTTATCATATAGGCCAATACAATTACGGATTGTACGTGTTGTTGTCGGTAACAGGTCAGAAATTTTTTTAATCTCTAGGGTAGGGTACTCACATAATGGACATGCCGAGTCCACTCGCCCGGCACCTGGGGACTGGAGTTATGCAACAAAGTGTGCTGAAAAATTTTTTTTGCTTCCTTGTAAGCGATATAACTCGTAAATGGTGCACTTTAGGATACTGGTGTCATGGAACTTTTTTGTTCCTTAAATGTTTTTCTATAACCTAAATAAAATAAAACACAAAAATATTTTGTTTTGTTGCAAATTTTTACGAAAAATTGCGAAAAAATGTCTAAAAATCGATATTTTTCAATTGAATTTAGTTATTTGCAAATAATTGTTTATAACATAGTTGACCCTTTATCTTGTAGCTGAAACCTCAAAAACAAAAGTAAGCTTCAGAACGTTTCATTCGGCCTGATAGTTTTTGCACAATTCCATTTTGCACTTAATGCCCCTAAAAAAGTTGTTAGCTTTGGGCAGACCGCAAGGTCTGAGTTTTCATCCGATCGCAATCTGCTTGACGGGAATTTAAAGGGTGTAGTGTCAGCTTTAAATAGCATTTGTGTTGCCTAAACTCATATTCAACATTAACCACAATTACAGTGGTTCAAAAAAAACGCGAAATTTACTTAGTTGCAAAATTAAATTTCTCAACGAACTTTCAACTTAACGAGTTCGTTTGCAAAGTGCTTAGAAAACCTCAGATTTTAGATAATAGACCTCTCTAACATGATTTGGGATATGATTACACGTAAGTATTTCATTACTTTTTCATTAAATTTATTTGTCAATACAATAATACTCAATTATACATCGTGTCGCTACGTACGTTTTGCGTATACTATGCAGTACGTTTTATTTTTCATAGAGTACGTTACAAGCAGGAGTCAGAGTAACCAATCGCGTGTTGGGTAGGGACAGACCTAGCATCTTGTGAGCACAACAGTATCATTTTGGAGGGAAAATCTCGGTTCCTGTCGATATATGGCATACAAGATCAATGTCACAATCGTGGTTTCAAAAACAAACAGGGCCATAACTCGGTCCAAATCATGTTAGAGAGGTTTCTTTTTAAATCTTCGGTTTTCTAAGGAATTTGCAAATTTTAAAGCCGCATCTCCTTAAGTGGAAAATTCGTTGAGAAATTTAATTTTGCAACTAAGGAATTTTCGCGGGATTTTCAAACCACTATAATTGTTGCTAATATTGAATATGGGTATGGGCAACACAAATGCTAATTAAATCTGATACTACATCCTTTCAATTCCTGTCAAGCAGATTGCGATTGGATGAAAACTCAGACCTCAGACCATAGTTAACAACTTTTTTAAGGGCATTAAGTGCAAAATGGAATTTTGCAAAAACTATCAGGCCGAATGAAACGTTCTGAAGCTTACTTTTTTCTTTGAGGTTTCAGCTACAAGATAAAGGGTCAACTATGTTATAAACAATTATTTGCAAATAACTAAATTCAATTGAAAAATATCGTTTTTTAGACATTTTTTCGCATTTTTTCGCAAAAATTTGCAACAAAACAAATTATTTTTGTTTTTTTGTTTAATTTAGGTTATAGAAAAACATTTAAGGAACAAAAAAGTTCCACAGCACTGGTATCCTAAAGTGCACCATTTACGAGTTATATCGCTTACAAGGAAGCAGAAAAAAATTTCCAGCACACTTTGTTGCATAACTCCAGTCCCCAGGTGCCGGGCGAGTGGACTCGGCATGTCCATTATGTGAGTACCCTACTCCAGAGATTAAAAAAATTTCTGACCTGTTACCGACAACAACACGAAAGCCATATCTTTTTCCGTTATTCTATTGGCCTAACAGTATTTCAGCCGAGAAGCGATAACTACACGTGTTGCACGTGACAGGCTTTTCACACCTTGCTATGACGGGATAGCTTCAGATGCCAGGATTTTTACATGTTATTAATTATCATAGCCTAGTCGGAACAAAAGAACATTTGTGTGAGATTGATAAACTATTACAATTTATTTTATTACAAAAAAAATTGTTTTGGACTAGAAAAAGTTCATTCACTTTTTATATGGAAATTCACTTTTCAAAATTTCCACACCCAACCCCCTCCAAATAACATTTCCAATGTTGAGCCGACGACTATAGCTTTAAGTCAATCTCTACAACATCACCTATAAACGTGAATTTGTTTACTTTTTCGCTAACTATATTTTAACTTCGGTCTGGAAGACCTAAGTATTATATTCCCGAGCCAAAAATGAAATTCTTACCCCCACTTTTTTGGCATTTCTCGACGTTTTTGGACCTACTGATTCTAAAAAAGCAAAAAAAAATGTATGTCTGTCTACCGGCCGTCACAACCGACGAAATCTAGAAAACCGCTAGAGGGGTTTCAAAAATTTGTGTTTCTAAAAATAGTATACTTAATGATAAGAGCCGCAAAAACGATTTGTTCAATAGTTGCCCCGGAAGTGTGTCAAAAACTCGTCAAGTGTGTCAAAACAAGGAAATTTGCATATTTTTGGCTTAAAAACATCCATTTTAAGTGATTACGAGAAGGAACATTGGATTTGGAGAAATTTTGATGTTCGAGATTGGTATGTGAGACCAACATCATCTAGATTACTGCATTATAAGTTTGACAAAAAAATGTTATCAAGTGTGTCAAAAGAATGTTTTTCATTTTTTTACTCAATTTTTTGGAAAAAATGAAATTAATTATTTGTACGACATGAAATTTAATTGAACAGGAAATGAACATGGAAACTTTTGATATTGTTATAATTTTTGAAATATTTTTGGAATTTTGAAAATTTGCATTTTTGATTTTGTAAGAATTTTCGGAATATTTTTAGAGTTTTGAAAAAGATTTTTGTTTTTATTACAATTGGAATATTTTTGGAATTTTGAAGAAAGTTTGTATTTTTGATTTTGTTATAATTTTTGGGATATTTTCAGAATTTTGGAAAAAGTTTTTTGAATTTTTTTTTGATTTGGAAAAAGTTTCAATTTTTGATTTTGTAATATTTTTTGAGTTATGAAAAAAATTTGTATTTTTGATTTTGTTATAATTTTTGAAATATTTTATGAATTATGGAAAAGTTTCAATTTTTGATTTTGTTATAGTTTTTGCAATATTTTCAGAATTTTGGAAAAAGTTTGAATATTTGAATTTGTGAATTAATAATTAATAATTTTAGAATTCTGAAAAAAGTTTCAATTTTTCGTTTTGTAAGATTTTTCGGAATATTTTTAGAATTTTGAAAAAGTTTAAAAGTTTGATTGCATTATAATTTTTGAAATTTTAAAAAAAGTTTGTAGATTTGATTTTGTTTTGATTTTTAGAATATTTTAAGAATTTTGAAAAAAGCATGAATTTTTGAATTATGAATTTTTGCAATATTTTTAAAATTTTGAAAAAATTTAAATTTTTGATTTTATTATTTTTTTCGGAATTTTTAAAAAAATACAAGCTTTTTGATTTAGTTATAATTTTTGTAATATTTTTAGAATTTTGAAAAAGCTTTCAATCTTTGATTTTGTAATAACTTTTGGAATATTTCTAGAATTTTGAAAAAAGTTTCAATTTTTGATTATATTATAACTTCTAGAATATTTTTAGAATTTTGAAAGAAATATGAATTTTTAATTTTGTAATGTTTTCTCGAAACGTTAAATGGTGAGTTTTTGAGTAGTTTCCTGATTGTATCATATTTACACTACAGTATATTAATTTGTGATCTGTTATATTTTTCCGGCAACGTATTAATGTTTCGTGTTAGTTTTGTAATAAATTTCTAAACAGAAATAAAAAAATACATGTACTTTAACAAAGAGTTTTGTGTTTGATATACATCGCTGCCCAAAACTAAAACAATGTAGTCATAAAAGTTTTGTGTCAAAAAATTTTGCAAATTTTGACTGAACTTTCAAAAATATAGGTGCTCAGGAGACAACCCACCAATTTGTTTCATATCGCATCGAGAACTAATCAGCTCCATGCCATACATATTTTTTTTATTTTTTTAAAGTGCGATCAAAATTTATTCGCAGACGAATGTTGTATGCTCCCAACAAACATAAAAAACATAACAAACATAAACTCCAACCGTTTGTCCAATGTACCTCAAAAGTTAATACTTGTTTTGTTGCAATCTCCAATATTGGCAGTGGACTGTATGTAAATTTCGATGAACGATGAAAGATTAATATTGTGACTGCAGCATGTTTTGTAATATTAATGACCTCAGCTTCGCATGGCATTAGACAATATCCATAAAATAGCAAAAAATCTGACATTGATTAGCAATAACATCAGCCTTGCACGGCATTTGAACATATCCACTTAATATTTTGACTATACATAATGTCATCAATTAAGCTGCAGAATCTGATATAGAAAGTCAGATTAAAATAGTTGAATTCAAAATAATGCGATGTCAGGGTGAATAGCAAACACTGACATATAATATTATTGACATCAGGCTAGCAAGGCATTAACCACTATCCAAAAAGTAATTTGACCATATGTGATTTCATCAATTAAACAGCAAAATACATATATAACGAAATTGGCCTAGCACGGCGTTAAACACCATCCATGAAAGTAATTTTGATTATATGTGATGTCATCAATTAGACAGCACACTGTATAATATAAATAACAACAGCCTAGCACAGTTGTAGCCAGTATCCAATAAAGTAATTTTGATTATATGTGATGTCATCAATTAAACCGCAAAATATATACATATAATGACATCATCCTAGCACAGTTGTAGACAATATTCAATAAAGCAATTTTGATTAAATGTAATGTCATCAATTAGACAGCAAAATATAATATAAATAACAACAGCCTAGCACAGTTAAATAATATCCACAAAAAATACTTAGACCATATATACTGCTATCAGTTAAAACAGCAAAACCATTCCATCCACCAATATTGATTCACAGTGACTTGTGACGTCACGTCCGCCCAGCATGGAATTATAGTAACACACGACGAGAACCATCAGATCAATTGTATTGAGTAAAACCAATTCCATCAGCAATAATACACCATCCTTTATTTTCGAAGTTGTTATTAAATTTTAATTAAATACAATCAATTTCACTTTATTTCATTAATTTTAGTATAAATAATAAAAAAACACTGAACAACAATCACCCGATGGTAGACGACCATCATACAAAAACAAAATGACAAAGAAGAGTGAAATTCACAATATTACGAATTATATATAATCGGTCACAACTCTTTTCCCCGTCAGCAGAGACACTGATCTTAAAAACCATGAACCAACACATTGTTCTGCTCAATATTAACAAAATGAGAAATACTGTTTTGCTTTATGTTAACCCTCTTGCCGATAATGCAGTTAATATGTCAAACCTGACATTTAAAAATATATGTCAACAAACAACACAACAGGTAAAATAAAATGGTATAAATATACGTTTATATAATTAATTCAACAATGTGTTTCTTTTCAAAGTGTTGTGACCGCTCATATAATCATATGTACATAACTACATATGTTGTACATGGAATCTGGACATCAAATACAGCCCGCTAATATACGTAAGTTAAGTTATTCAAATTCCATATACATTGTTTTTATCTAATTAATATTATTTCTTTTCTTTTCATATTCTGGAGTATGTAATTCTCATTGACGCGGTTACACACTCCCGGGACGAAGAAAAATAACATTTAAATCTAAAGATATCATGTACTTTAACATTAAATTGATGAATAAATTTACTAATAATGTCAATGAATTATTTATAATGTACGAGAACCTAAACTAGAATGCTTAGACTAAGTATAATAACATTTAATGCACAATAAAATTAACTAAGATAATTAAGTTGATTGAAATTACTGCAATTTCTTAATTTACTTTCATCCTTGTAGTTGTTCGAAGATTACCGCGTAAAGTACCGGTAACTAAAATAGAGTTTCATGGTAGGTACTATAACATAAAAGTTAATGCTACACCTACTCAGATTATCTCTATGTGAATACGCGATTTTTACCAAGAGTTTGACAAGTTTAGACTTTGAAAATAGTATAACTAGATGACTGGTTGAAGATCTATTTGGTCAAGATCCAAATAGATGCACCAACATAATTGATGGAGAAAACAAACTATGATCGTATGTGATATTATTATGATCGTATGTGAATATCTGAGCACTGCTCTATGATATTTTCGTAATAGTGGAAATGGTCAAGAGGACATTCTGTTGACCTTGGTAAACAAATACCGACGAATTTGTTAATGACATGACAGATGACAAAAAAAATCCTCGTTAACAAGATTTGAGCATCAAATGACAATGAAGAACCTGTTCCAATGAACGAAGGAATCTTTGAATAGGACGAAGACCTTGATACTAAAGTAACGAAGAGTGGATCATGATAAAGCAATGAAGAGCTGATCAACTGTTCCGAAGAAAAAAAATGATCTTATATCAACGAAGAATGGATCATGAATAAAGCGATGACGAGCTGACCAACTGTACCGAAGAACAATGATCCTATATAACCGAAGAGTGGATCATGAATAATGACGAGCTGACCAACTGTACCGAAGAACAATGATCCTATGTAACCGAAGAGTGGATCATGAATAATGACGAGCTGACCAACTGATGTACCGAAGAAAAAAAATGATCTTATAAATACTCAAGTTGACATATAATAACACGATGATGATGAATCTAGCCGAATGAGATTGATCAAATGAATTAACAGTGTCACTTGCCAGACATGTTTATGACATCAATTATTTGAAGACTGTTATATGTTAAATAATGTCACAAGTTTAGTAAGTCTTATGTTACTGTTTTTTAAAATGTAGCGCATTGATAACGGATTAACTGATTAATATTTAATCTCAACTACAAAAAATAATTATTGAACATACTAATGAACGTAATGTCATTGCATAGTAATACTTCACAAGTATGATACCACAGACTGTGAGGATTATATAACTGTTTTTAAGACGTACAATGTTGAGTGGAAAGCAGATGATATTAACACCACCAGGAAACGCTCATTAAACATCTGACGGTGCGTAACATCGAGGAAATTCTATTTCGTAATTATAATATCACAATCTGTGATTATTATATAACTTTTGAGATGAATCATGTTGAATAGAAGACTAGATGATTGACACCACCAGTAACCGCTCATTGAATATCCTACCATGCGTAACGTCGAAAAATTGTGTATACATATTTCGCAAATTATAATATCACAGATTTTGTGATGATTATAAGACTGTTTAAGATGTACCCTGTTGAGTAGAGACTAGGTGGACTCAATGGACATCCGAATGTGTGTAACGTCGAAAAATTAATTACTTCGCACTGCTTATTCGTGCGAAGACAAAGACATAAGGTTTCTTTTAATTCGAAATTAGTTATTATTTGATATCGTGTATTGGTAATACACTTATACGGTTAACGGCACGTTTAAGAATGGTACTGGCCGTTTTAAGTGTGACAACGCGCACTATACCGTCCTTTCCAGGATGCAATTCTACAATGCGACCCAAATGCCATTTGATTGGGGGAAGGTTATCATCATGTATTATAACTAGTGAACCTATTTGAACCTCAAACGGTGAATGATTCCACTTCTTCCGCTTTTGCAACTCTGATAAATATTCGATGCTCCATCTCTCCCAAAATCGTTGGGTCATTTGCTGAATTCTTTGAAAACGGGATAACCTTGACGCATTAAGATGTAATATAGATGGTTCAGGTATCGCGGTGAGAGGTGCACCTATGAGAAAATGTCCTGGAGTTAATGCTTCGATATCATTAGGGTCACTTGATAATGGAATCAGCGGTCGTGAATTCAAACATGCCTCTATTTGACATAATAACGTTAAAAATTCTTCAGTTGTCAACGCTTCAGAACCCGCGACTCGTTTAAGATGATGTTTTGCACTTTTCACTGCAGCCTCCCACAAACCACCGAAGTGAGGAGAACGAGGTGGTATGGTATTCCATTCAATATTTTGGTTGGAGCAATACCGCGAAGTTGCATCTTGAAATTGTAGCGAGACAAATAAACGGTTGAGTTCTTCGAGTTCCGATCGACTTCCAATGAAATTCGTGGCATTGTCTGAGTATATCTTGCTGCATAATCCACGGCGACCTATAAACCGACGGAGACATGCAATAAAGGAGTCAGTAGTTGCATTTAATACCAATTCCAGGTGAATGGCCTTAGTGGCGAAACACACAAAGACGCAAATGTAACATTTGAATTTAGTCCTGCTTCTGCTGGACTGAAAAAAGAAAAAAGGACCACAAAAATCCACGCCAACAATAGAAAAGGTCGATCGGGTTTATTGACTCTGTCGGCGGGCAAGTCACCCATGACCTGGAGTCGCGACTTTGGTTTTGATCGAAAACATCTGACACACTGATGTACAATTGAGCGACATAAGTTACGTCCACCACCAATCCAGTAGGATCGTCGAAGGTTGTATAAAAGGGCCTGAGGACCTGCATGTAGTAATCTTTCATGTTCGTGACGAACAATAAGAGTGCTCAAGACATGACATCCTGGTAATAGAATTGGGTGCTTTTGACCTTCATTTATATTCGCGTTGACTAACCGACCGCCGACTCTCAAAATATTATGAGTGTCAAGAAATGGTGATAGTGCTATAATAGAACTTTTAGCCGGCAGATGTTTGAACCTTTTAAGTGACCTACTGTCTTCAGCATAGTATAGTTCCTGCACCAGTTTTATGAGCCGTAATGTGGCAGACTCAATTTCAGTTGGGGTGAGAAACATTGAGACCTGTTTGGCTCTAAAGATTTTACTCCCAACACAACTGTAAAAACGAAGAATGTAGGCAGTAACTCGCACTAGCTTAATGAATGACTGAAATTTGTTCAATAAACTATGATCGATTAACGACTGTTGCAGAAGGCCTAGATTTGATGGTTTCCTTGACTCGAGAGCTCCAAGGTCTTCAGTGGGATTATCTGAGACGATTATATTCCAGGTGGATGACGGGTTCTTTAAGAATACCGGACCATTCCACCAAATCTCGTGTGATAGAAACATTGCTGGGCTAAGACCTCGTGAGATGGGATCAGCTGGATTTTCGGTTGTATGAACATAATGCCAGTCCTTTGATGATGTCAATTCTTGTATTTTAGTGATCCTATTAGCAACAAATGTTTGATATTTATAAGCCTCTGATTGAATTCTAAAGAGAGTGACCGTCGAATCAGTCCACAAGTATACTTGATGAACCGTTAGGTCCATGATTATCAAGACTCTGCTAATTAATTCTGCCAGTAACACTGCCGCACAAAGCTCAAGCCGCGGAATAGTTTCCTTTTTCAATGGTGATACTTTAGATTTTGCGCACAATAAATTTATCCGATATTTATTTTCGATGGATTCCGAACGAGTATAAATCACGCAACCGTATGCCTTCTCGGAGGCGTCACAAAAGCCATGAAGTTCAAGTCGTTTGTCACCAGGGGCACAAATTGGTCTTGATATAGCAATTTGAGCTAACTTGTGCAGTTCTTCCTTGAAAGTGGTCCATCGGTTTATAAGTTGAGGTGGTAATGAGTCATCCCATCCAATTTCTTGCAGGACCCAGATTGACTGCATGATCAGTTTTGCTGTCACTATAATGGGTGCACAGATTCCAAACGGATCGAAAAGTTGACAAATTTGCGAAAGTACTGTCCTTTTTGTACAAAGCGAAGATATCGGTAGTTTGTTAAGATGAATCTCAAAATGATCGGAAGTTGTATTCCAGTTCAATCCCAGTACTAGAGCGACTGGAGTAGGTTCATCTTGTTCTGACGCTAGTTGGACTTCATTGGAACTGAATTTGCGTAATTCAAAACCGCCCATGAGCAATAGTTCCCTTAACTCACGTTTCAGTTTTATGGCATCATCCACTGTTGTCGCGCCCGTTAACACATCATCAACGTAAAAATCGTTAGTCAAAACCTTTGCTGCTGCGGGAAACTTGCCTTGCTCATCACTAGCTAATTGTAGCAGTGTTCTAGTTGCTAAAAAAGGTGCGCAGGCAGTGCCGTAAGTTACTGTCCGCAGATTAAACATCTGAACCCGATCCGTTTCCCTATCACGCCACAAAATTCGTTGGAGGTTGATGTGATCATCATTGACCAGAATTTGGCGATACATCTTTGCAATGTCGCCGCTGAATGCCACAACATGCTTCCTGAATCGTAACAGAATTGAAAACAAGTCCTGCTGAACAGTTGGATCTACCATTAAACAATCATTCAACGAGATGTTAGATGATGTACGTGATGACGCATTAAATACGACCCGTAATTTTGTGGTGATACTTGCTTCCTTGATTACATAATGATGGGGTAGGTAGTACAATATCTCCTCTATTCGGTGATCTACGGGAGTCATGTGACCTAAAGTACGGTATTCAGTGATAAATTCGTGGTACAGTTGCCGGACTTCAGGATTGTTATTCAGACGTGATTCCAATGCAAGAAATTGCCGATAAGCTGATGTGTGCGATTTTCCCAAATGTGATAACAACGGTTTGGTAGGAAGAGATACACAATATCGACCGGTAGCCGTTCTCGTAACGTTATCATGATAATGACTCTCAGCTGCGACTTCTTCCTTAGACCATATTGGTTTTACCGGTAAACTTTCCAGTTCCCAAAATTTTTTCATTTGCGTGTCAAGAGTTTGGAGTGAACAAAGAGCAATGTGTGATTGCGCATCATTGACTTTGAGGTTTATCTTTGATGACCCACATACGATATAACCTAATTGTGAGGCTAAAAAAGGTGGTAATTCATCATATAATTTAACCGACGAACCAAGAAACAAGTCATGATAAATTTCCGCACCCAAAAGTACAGCAATGCGATCCGGAATATTGAAACTTGGATCAGCCAAATGAATATCACCTTTCATCGGACACGGAGGTAGACTTACTGTCATACATGGCACCATGTTGGTAATCTTGGGTAATACATAAAATTTAAGATCAACAGTGTAGTTAGATACACGCGATGACAATGTGAGGTTCACTGTATGTCCGATAAGTGTTTCATTCGCTCCGATACCTGAAATGGTTTTAGCAGTGGGCAACTTGGAGACCTTTAACAAGGAGCACAAATTCGAAGTGATGAAGTTCATAGTTGACACGCTATCAAGCAGTGCTCTGCACAAAACTGGAGTCCTACCATGGGCTGAGATATTGATAAGAGCTGTACCAAGCAGCACGAGACGATTTGGTGCGTCAGACGACTTCAAACATAACTGGTTAAAAACAACAGGTGCAGGACATGCAGCTGTCGATTCGGTTTCACATGGTGCTATGTAGTTGTCATCATTGTTCGACGGTGATGAACAGCTGACGGTAGGTGTGATCGAATGATTGAATGATTCCGTAGCTGAGAAGTGAAGTAGCACATGATGCTTCAGTGAACATTTCTTACACGAAGGCGCATTGCAATCTCGAAGTCGATGACGGTCAATAAGACAATTCCCACAAATTCTCCGATCCTTTACAAAGTAGAATCTCGTCTTGGGTGTTACACCTTCACCGCCGAAGACTGGGCACTGAGGTAAGATATGGGACCCTGAGCAATACTCGCAATTGCGAGATGATGAAGTTGAAGTGCCATATGCGTTCAAGGAAACTTTATTATATTGTTTTGTTGAGCGTGTCGATTGTTGGGATGTACCACTACTCAAGGCATCAAGAACTCGAACGCGAGTTTGCAACAGTTCAACCAACATCGGAAATGACATGATCACATTTGGTTTTGAAGTTTTTATAATGTGAATTCGCGACGAGTTGTCCAATCTATTTAGTAAATGGCAAATCAACAATAAATCCCAATTTTCCACATTCACCTTTAATGACTTCAGCGCGTTATAGTGTTTTGATACCTTATCAACAAAACATTGAAGTGACTTAGCAGAATGTTCTTGAGGAGTTTGTACATTATACAATTCTGAGGTATGAAATCTTTGAATTTTAATTTCATTGTTGTATTTTTCACACAACGAATTCCACGCAATCTCATAGTTCGCACCAGTGACGGGAAGACTTTCAATAATTGAATATGCGGTTCCCACGCGGATACAGGAAATGAGATACAAAAATTTAGTATTGGGTTCTAGATTCTTGGAATGAATCAGATCCAAGAATATATCTCTGAACGCCAACCAATCCGATTCGAGGCCACTGAACGATGGCAAAATAAGTTCTGGCAGCCTAATTCCTGGTACCGATTGAGCGCTTGAATTCAAGTCGTGGAATGACGTATTATGAAACGAGGCGGCCACTGCAGCCTCATCAGTCTTTTTTAACTGATGAATTTTATTTCGTAAAGTCGATTCCAGATGGCCATATTCTTCTTCAAAAAGAGTTCGATCATTTGTCGCATTCTCATCAACCAATTCAATTTTCGATTGTACCCCGTCATACTTTTCATATATTGATTGTACGCGTGAGAGAAGATACTCACAATCACCAATTAGTACCGCAGAGGAGATTTGTGTTTTGAGGTTAGTCAAGCGACCCTTGAATGCAGCTCGTTGCTTTTTTAGCTGCTCAATTTTTACTGGTTCTGACATCACGACTTAAAAGATGCTATTTACAGGAGACTAAATAATATGGTTTCTGGTCAAAATGTGATATGGACCACAAATTTGAGTATAAGTGTGAGGATCAGCATATATCTTTGTTATTAGTCCAGATGTATAGTCTGACAAGATGAATTGAATGGAGAACAAATAGCATACAATTTGATTAATTTACCATTTACTTATGATATTGTCTCAATGACATCTCGACAATTATTTATGCCAATTATTATATGGTAAAGCACGACCTGACTTGACTCCAGATTTACCGATCAAAATTGAAGTTATATCATTTTCAAAGCTCATAAACCGTACAATAGGGAAACATCTAATAGCGTGGAGTTCGATTGATTTGGTTCAACGAAACTTAAAAATACGTTATTTTTCAAACAACCACAAAGATGTAATTTTTCGAATTTATGACTAATCTAATTATTTAAAAAACTTTCTTAATATAACTGTATTACAATATTATGTACCTGTTGCCTTTCTTGATTGTAGAATCCGGCTCGAAGGACCAAAATGTTGCAATCTCCAATATTGGCAGTGGACTGTATGTAAATTTCGATGAACGATGAAAGATTAATATTGTGACTGCAGCATGTTTTGTAATATTAATGACCTCAGCTTCGCATGGCATTAGACAATATCCATAAAATAGCAAAAAATCTGACATTGATTAGCAATAACATCAGCCTAGCACGGCATTTGAACATATCCACTTAATATTTTGACTATACATAATGTCATCAATTAAACTGCAGAATCTGATATAGAAAGTCAGATTAAAATAGTTGAATTCAAAATACTGCGATGTCAGGGTGAATAGCAAACACTGACATATAATATTATTGACATCAGCCTAGCAAGGCATTAACCACTATCCAAAAAGTAATTTGACCATATGTGATGTCATCAATTAAACAGCAAAATACATATATAACGACATTGGCCTAGCACGGCGTTAAACACCATCCATGAAAGTAATTTTGATTATATGTGATGTCATCAATTAGACAGCACACTGTATAATATAAATAACAACAGCCTAGCACAGTTGTAGCCAGTATCCAATAAAGTAATTTTGATTATATGTGATGTCATCAATTAAACCGCAAAATATATACATATAATGACATCATCCTAGCACAGTTGTAGACAATATTCAATAAAGCAATTTTGATTAAATGTAATGTCATCAATTAGACAGCAAAATATAATATAAATAACAACAGCCTAGCACAGTTAAATAATATCCACAAAAAATACTTAGACCATATATACTGCTATGAGTTAAAACAGCAAAACCATTCCATCCACCAATATTGATTCACAGTGACTTGTGACGTCCCGTCCGCCCAGCATGGAATTATAGTAACACACGACGAGAACCATCAGATCAATTGTATTGAGTAAAACCAATTCCATCAGCAATAATACACCATCCTTTATTTTCGAAGTTGTTATTAAATTTTAATTAAATACAATCAATTTCACTTTATTTCATTAATTTTAGTATAAATAATAAAAAAACACTGAACAACAATCACCCGATGGTAGACGACCATCATACAAAAACAAAATGACAAAGAAGAGTGAAATTCACAATATTACGAATTATATATAATCGGTCACAACTCTTTTCCCCGTCAGCAGAGACACTGATCTTAAAAACCATGAACCAACACATTGTTCTGCTCAATATTAACAAAATGAGAAATACTGTTTTGCTTTATGTTAACCCTCTTGCCGATAATGCAGTTAATATGTCAAACCTGACATTTAAAAATATATGTCAACAAACAACACAACAGGTAAAATAAAATGGTATAAATATACGTTTATATAATTAATTCAACAATGTTTTTCTTTTCAAAGTGTTGTGCCCGCTCATATAATCATATGTACATAACTACATATGTTGTACATGGAATCTGGACATCAAATACAGCCCGCTAATATACGTAAGTTAAGTTATTCAAATTCCATATACATTGTTTTTATCTAATTAATATTATTTCTTTTCTTTTCATATTCTGGAGTATGTAATTCTCATTGACGCGGTTACAAGTTTCATGAAAATCGATTTGTAGCTGTAGGCTTCAGCCGGGATAAACATTTTAAAAAAACTCTTTAACTGGAAGTGACAAACCGGAAGTTGGTATGCAGAAGTATTGGAAACAGAACTTAAACCTCATATACCAACTGTCAATACGATACGAAATCCAATATTACAAGTTATTGAAGATTCAAGATTAAAGGTGCTCGGAAGACCCCCCGCTATTTTTTCCAATATTGAAATGAATCCAGATCTACCATTTTCAAGTAAACCCGGATCATAATTTAAAGTTTCATCAAGATCCCATGTTTATTTGTCACCAACCCCAAAAATGGTAAATAAATTAAAAGGTATAATCAAAGATACAAATACAATTTATCAAAGACACACACAAATTATCAAAGACACATTAAATGGTATACAGGAATTGGAGAAATAGAGAAAATAAATAACTTTAAAGCTGTTATATGTATTTGTCAGTTTTCTCCACTCCTTTCCTTCATAATGTTAGATAATTTATTTACAAAAAACAAAAGAAAAAATTAAAACGATTATTAAGTAACCGTCACTTTGTTTTTTTTTCTTCTTAACGTCGTCTTTATTGGACAAAAAAAAGAGAAATAAATAACCGCCAAATTACTTTGTTATCTATTCTTTTCAATTCCATTTATATAGGAGAAAAAGAGATAAAAAGTATTCATATTTATGTATAAGATGAATTATTTACAAAATCGGTTTATATTACCGTCAAAATACTTGGTTTTTCTTTCTTCTTAATTTAATCTATATTGGAGAAAATGAGAGCAAAATAATACAACAGTTTTCTGATGTATGGGTGCATCAGATAATTACTTCGGTCTGAAAGAGTATTACACTCTCGAGCCAAAAATGAAATTCTTACCCCCACTTTTTTTGGCATTTCTCCACGTTTTAGGACCTACTGATTCTAAAAAATCAAAAAAAAATGTATGTCTGTCTGCCGACCGGCCGTCACAACTGACGAAATCTAGAAAACCCGCTGGAGGGATTTCAAAAATTTTTGTTTCTTAAAGTAGGTATACTTAATGGTAAGATCTAAAGGACGATGTTTTCGATAGTTGCCCCGGAAGTGTGTCAAAATAATCGTCAAGTGTATCAAAACAAGGAAATTAGCATGTTTTTGGCTTAAAAAACATTCATTTTAAGTGATTACGAGCAGGAACATTGAATTTAGAGAAATCTTGCAGTTTGGTATGTGAGACCAATATCTAGATTACTGCATTATAAGTTTGACAAAAAAATGTTATCAAGTGTGTCAAAAGAAAGATTTTTATTTATTTTTTTACCCAATTTTTTGGAAAAATAAAATTAATTATTGTACGACATGAAATTTTATTATTATTATTGAAAATTTTAAGTTAGTCAAAAAAATAATTTCAAGTGTGTCAAAACAATGATTTTCATTTATTTTTTTAGAAAAAAATAAAATTAATTATTTGTATGAAATGAAATGTATAATGAACATGAAATTATTATTCTTGAGAATTTTATTGCATTATTGCAAAAATATTGTCAAGTGTGTCCAAAAAATGATTTCATTTTTTTAGATAATTTATTGGAAGCAAAAATTTAGCTGTTTGTTTACGTAAATATAATTGAACATCGAAATTTTTGAATTTGTTATAGTTTTTGAAATACTTTTGGAATTTTGAAAAAGTTTCAATTTTTGGTTTTGTTAGAATTTTTGAAATATTTTTAGAATTTTTGAAAAAAGTTTTAATCTTTGATTTTGTAATAATTTTTTAAATATTTTTAGTATTTTGTTTGAAAAAAGTTTGAATTTTTGATTTTATTTAATTTATACAATATTTTTGGAATTTTGAAAGAAATATGAATTTTTGATTTTGAAATATTTTCTCGAAACGCTAAATGGATAGGTTTTTGAGTAGTTTGCTGATTGTATCATCTTTTCCCTAAATTATGTTAATTTATGATCTGCTATAATATTCCGGCAACGTATTGATGTTTCGTGTTAGTTTTGTAATACATATCTAAACAGAGATAAAAAACATCATGTACTTCAACAAAGAGTTATGTTTGATATACATCGCTGCTCAAAACTAAAAACCATATCCTCATAAAAGTGTTTTGCCGAAAACTATATATCAAAATCCTTAACCCTGACCGAAGTCTTGATATCTCAGAGGTTGAGATTTCAGCCTCTCCATATTTTTTAACTATGTTTTCGAAAATTATAAAAAAATTGTATTGAACTAAAACAATTAATGTCAAAAATCAACTTTCTTTTTGATGAAAATCGTGATCTACACCGGTGAAAAAGTCGAAACTTGAACTTGACCATTTTTGATTTTTTTGAAACTTGGCATATAAGTAGTATGGATTTTTTTAAAAAAAATTTTAAAGTGTATAGTTTGAGCATAGGGGGCCCACCCCAACATGCATGAAAAATGAAAATTCTGCCAATCCGATGTAACTTTGAAATTAAATTGCTCAAGAACGGCTGTACCGATATCATCAAACTTTATTTTGTTTGATAGATGATTTGTTAATCGTTTGAAAAAAAATTAAATAATTGTTTTTGTAATTAATTTTAAAATATTAAAAAACTTTTTTAAAGATGGTGCTAGGGTCGTAGATCAAATGGAATTTAATTAATTTCTTTTTATAAAACAGTTCTATTGTTTTTCTAAGTTATTCCAAATTTACAAAGAGGCGTTAATTCGTGTTCTTGAGATACTTAACCTTAAAGATTTTTAATCAACAATTACAAACAATTACAATTTTAGTAGGACAAAAAATCTTTAAAATTAAATATAATTTAGGAGAGGGGGTAGTTCGGGAATTAGGGGGGGAAATAATAACATTGTACTGCACCATTGTATTGTCTACTAATGGGACACACAGTTGCAATGTGGTATAAGGTATAATCTGGAGTTACCCAGGCATATTGAGGGGACTCTGAAATGTTCCACTTGTAGAAAGAGTCAACACAACGACCATAATTTGTTCTAATTCGTTTTAGTGAAGTGGATCGAAACCCGGAGCAGAAGTCCCGTTAATCGTAAGGCCAGATATGGAGTAATGATTCCAGAAATATCCCAGGCATCCAAGATATTAAAATCAGATGCCAGCAGATTTCTGTAAGGCAGTAAAATATTTCACTGTTCAGCGTTCCGTACTTTGAAAAAGTAAAAAAAATACCCTCTTGGTAAGATTTCGGTTTCCATCCAAATTTTTATATAATCGATTTTCTCACAAACTATGAGTGCTATAAACTTGAAATTTTTTACAGCCATATAATGCAAGCAACCAATATATCGCTCTCTCTACTCTAGCTAGGAATAGGTTCTTCATGGAAGCCTCTTGGGATGCTTTTCTTAGCAGTTGAAATTATGGCTCCAACGAACCTATCGTAATTTTTAAGGAATAGGTTGAATCAAGCGAATTACTGCATCAAACTCCGACCTGCATATAGCCCAGTCACCTTTATAAAAATTCTATCTGGGTTCAGGGGTAGAGCTAACAAGTGAAATTTCGATACCTACCTTCAGAAATACTGAACGATGTTGAGAGTGTGGCAAACCTTGTAAGAGAGCCCCAGATAACGGGATAGACTGATGTTGTTTGTTTCCTGTGGAAAAACAGGTTGGGATTGTAATCGCCTGAGTATTTTACTGGGTGGTAGCTTGGGAGCTTGTATACGTCAACAATCTTCATTTCAGATATATCAGCTACAATGATGTACATCATTGTCCGTCAGTCTAAGTATATGGTTGCAACCTATGATTTCTAATGTAATGTAATGTGATTTATGGTAAATAACACTGATAAGTTTATAGTCAGCATTTTTCCTCTAGAGGTAAGCTGCGCTTCATCATCTGCATGAGTTTCCTGAAGAACCAAAATGTCGATGTTGTAATCTTTTTACATTTATTCTAAGCGTTCAGTTTTTAGTTTACTAATGTCTCTCATTTTCTATTTAAAATATGGACAGAAGGTCCAATATTCTTATGGCACTGGCAACGTTAGTAAATACAGACTAAGACTAAACAGACAGACTAAAAAATCTTCTATGGATCATGAATTAAGCTCAAGAATGCGGGGTGAAACTTACACGCAATAATTACGAGGAAGCCGAAAGTAAAACGGTTGGATTAAGATTAATCATGGCAGTTGTCCCATTAGTTGTGTTAAAGTTTCTTTTTTCAGGCGCCATTATTATTGAAATTTTTAAGTGCTGTAAACTTTTGATGTATATTCTCCATTTTTTGAACGAAATAATTTAAATGACAAAAAAGTCCGAGCGGCAAGATGTCCGCTAGAAATAGGTAGATTTCGAGATCAGACAGTTTTGTGTACAAGTAGAATCTGATATATCAGATTAGTTTAGACAAAACAAACTAATAACAAACAGATTTCGAACAAATTTTAAAAAGAAAGTTAGCTACATATAAGCAAAACTATATCTATCCAATTTTGCAACAAACAAATATTAAATCTACCACTGAACATATGAGTGACAATATATGACTTTGTATGAAAAACACACACCAAACCTACTCTTTATCATATGTCGTGCAATTACTGCAAAATATCAAAATAGTTTATTTCTAAGAAAAACAAATTTATTTCTTCTATTCAAATAAATATTTTTATTTTTTTTTTCATTGACTGTTATAAGGTTTTTGTAAATTGTTTTTGTTGGGGATTGTTGCAAACTTTTTTGTTGAAGCCGACAAGTCAAAAACCTCTAACTGCAGTGGTTTATATTTATAAGAAACGAATTAAAATGTTTCTACAGATTCTAAATTTATGAAGTTTTTAAAAATATTAGTATCCAAACGGCCATTATAAAGGATTCAAAAAATGAATTTTTTTCTAATATAAAGCCTTTAGTATCTTAACCATGAGTTGGATTTCGCTGATATACGAACTTATAACACACATTTATAACACAACTTATAACACACGATATAACACACATTTTTAAAAAAGTTTTTTGATCTGGTTCTACAAATGCGACCGTGAGAGTGCCGGTTGATCCAAATGCATTTTGTGTTTTACAAGCTTTTTTGTTAGGAGCCGCTCACTCAGAAACCTTCAACTGCAGAGGTCTGTTTTTTGTAAGAAATTGATAAAAAAGGTTTTAGAGATTCTAAATTTATCAAGTTTTTAAAAATATTAATATCCAAACGGCCGTTATAACGGAGCAAAAAAACAGATTTTTTTCTAGTATAAGGCCTCTAGTTTCTTAGCCATGTGTTGGATTTGGCTGATTTACGAATTCATCCAAGATATTAATAAAACACACATTTTTAGAAAAGATTTTTGATCTGGCTCTACCAATGCGACCGTGAGAGTACCGGTTGTTTCAAAAAACATTTTTCTTGCAAACTTTTTTGTTGGAGCCGTTCACTCAGAAACCTCTAACCGTAGAGATCTGTTTTTAGAATAAATTGATAAAAAAGATTCCAAGAATTGTAAATTTGTTATTTTTTTAAAAATATTTTAATCCAAACGTTATAACGGTTTTAACAAACCAATATTTTTTATAAAACAGCCTGGATTTCAAATTATAAGAGGCATCTAATCACTCTTGTAACGTCTGGCGGTGTTGCATGCATAAGTTTAATTTGTAAAATACAAGATACTACTAAAGTAAACGAAGAAATAAGAGAACGTTTAATAGTGTATTGTATAGCAAGCACTAAGTCATACCAATACCTGATCCAGTGCAGACGTCCACTCCAAGCCACCGTTAATATTAAGAACAGATTCTTAACTGGCGTTAATTACCACATGTCTAGATTGTAGTGTGCTGTTTTTGTTGCTTATGTTAAGAAGTAGGGACAAGAAGTGAAGTATCAACAAATTTATGGTTGGATTATGTGGTCGAACTCTAATTTGAACGAAAGGAATTTAATTTCGTTTAAGCGTCTGAAATTAGCTTTTCTGAAAAGTCTCTTTGATTCGATATTAATAACGGCCGTGGGATTTTCTAATAGCTCATATCTAGGACTGCCGACTAGAAAAGAATATTTTTCTAGTATGAATTTCACTCTTAGGCATATTGCATTGACCTAAAGGATCGTTTTTCTATCAAAAAAGCATCTTGCTTGTAAGTCCATACAAACAATCAAAACTTTGTTAACAAAAGTTTTACTAGTAGCTGTTACTGTTTTAGTTGCAGCTGTAATTTTGGTATGCTTTAAAAATTAAATGAGTTCAACAGAGAAATTCATAAAAGTTTAATTATAAAACAGTGACTGAAAGGTAGGCATAAAACGAAGCGTCGTAGGGTATTCTACCATCAGAGAAATTTTGATGGCAACCGGTAGATTGTCAACCTTTGAACTCGGTTACAGTTAGGATTACTATTTTTTGTTTGGTCTAATAAAACATTTTGCTTTCAGTTATTATCTTGAGATCAAAGAAATAGATTGAAATGATTAATTTACCGAGTTGCAAAGCCAGGTCAATTTTGAGAATAAAATCGTGACAATGTTATCCGCAAATATATTAAACTGAATTTGATGTAATTGGGGTGATCTTTAAGAAAACAAAATCCATTCCAATTCTTTATAATATAAGCTATTGTAATATCTAATATGAATTTTCATGCTTGTTCATAAAGTTTTTGAAGAATATTCGGTTCTGATAACTTAATAACTTAAAATGTTGATACAAATACCAAATATTATGTTGCTGAATTTAAGATAAACTAAGAACCAAATAACAGAACTAAATCATATTATGTTTGAAGGCAACGGAGAATAAACTTAACACTGATGGTTTCGGTTACTAAAAATTTAATATAACACCGAAACTATTGATTATTTTTATTATTAATAAAGGATTTTGTTAAAAGTAAAGGCTTTTCACTTGCTACGTTTTAAAATGATTCTGTTGGGTCTTAAAAGCATCATTCGTGATACAAAACTGCAAACTTTAATACTCATTTTTGTTTCTACAAAAACTTTTCGCAACTTTTGATTTTTTTTATAAAATGTGTTGTGTAGTGGGTAATATGTGTCATAACAACAAATAAAAACCGTTTAAGACTAAGGTCCCACAACAACATGCGTTCTAAGGATGTTTTTATTGGACGCAAATCTTTTTGTTTTGTTTTTTTTTTTTTTTTAAATAATAGGTAACCAAACGATAAATCCTTTAACATATAAAATATGACATAGGCCAATATTTCATGATAGGAAAGAGAAAATAAAAATAAAATAAGAGATTAAAAGCAAATTTGTTTGAAAAATTTGCAGAAACAAAACTGAAATGGAATGGCCAATAATCTAGCTAGTGGCATAATCATTGATTATGTGCCGCACTATCTTGCCCAATGATTAAAGTCGAGATATGTAGTTATATGAAGGTTCGTTTCTTCAAGCAAGCAACAGCATGATCATCAAGGATTATTCCATAGCTTAGATTGAAGGTGCTACCGTTGACTGTATACAGGTCAACCGGCAGCACCCCTAAGATATCACCTTGGCTAGTAATATCAAACTACTATTGCCAGTAGTATGTGATATCCCACGTTAACTCATATGCCAATAACAGGGACTGGAGTACGTGGGCTACACACACCCGTGGATCAAAATTAAAAAAATGAACACATCAATAAAAACTTATCCCTCCATGCGGCAGTGAAATTATGCAAGGCAGTTAATTAATTTGAATGTTTACAGGTTAATTTATATTTACTTTCAACACAATTAAAAATTTTAATATGGTTTTCCTTATAAAACAACTGCTTTCAAAAAGTAATAAACCTCTTATATCGATAGATATATTCTTGACAAACACAAAGTGTCATTAAAGTTGTTTGAAGTTATTTTAATTTGAATGTTAAAATTTGACTCTTCTTCGTTAAAGCAATAATAATACGAAACCAACAATACAAGTAATTAAAAATAAATAAACTAAAAACCTTGGTAAAACGAAATACAATAAATCTTTCCTCATCCTCATAAAATTTAGAATTTATTTTAAAAACCATAACTTACAACTAGTAACTAACAGTATACATAGATTCCTTTCTTTAATTTCCCATCACATATAGAAAAACTCTATATATCAAGAAAATCTAATAAATTCAATTTTCATCATTAATTAAACATTTCTATCATTTGCATTTTAAAAATAGAACAAAATTACAACCGAAACAACAACAACCGCAGTTTTCATTTTCATTAGTTTTTTTTTTTTTGGTATTTTCAAATAAAATTCACAGCATGAGAGGAAAACCAATTTTCTTAATTTTCTCGTGTATTTTGTTTTTTTTATTTTATTACTTTTATTCAACAAAAACACAAGAAATAAACCTAAATAAAATGAAAAACAATAAAACCAAAAGCAAGAAAAATGAAATTAAACTTAAACATATATCTATATAAAAAAAAATTCGTGATAATAAAAATGGAAATAGAAAATTTTTTTTCCGCGTTTCTTTTTAATTTTATTTTTTTTATATTCTTATGTCAATTAAAATGCGAAGCCATCGAGGATTTTTTTTTGTGTTGCGGATGACGGAAAAATTATCTAAAAGTCCAAAGGAATTGAAAAGCAAATTTTATATTTATAATAATATTATTGTTGGTTGGGGGATTTAAGGAATTTTAAGATGGGATAATGATATAATTCTAGAAAAAAGAATTGGATTATGATATTTAAATGGTTTTGAAATACGACTTTGATTGGATGAAATGACTTTATTTGATGTTGATAATTATGTAAATTTAAACTGTATGAGTTTATTTCAAACACAAAATAAGTGAATGCCCGCGAGCAACGCTTTATGTGTATGTGTGTCTTGCACGGAGGACTATTTAATATACACAGGACTTTGTCCAGCACGGAGGACTATTTAATAAACACGAGAATTTGTCCAGCACGGCGGACTATTTAATCACAAACAAGTAAGCAAATAATTCACAATATATTATATGACAATATTTATAAATGTCCCGCTTGTATGAATTTATTGTTCTTATATTTTTTCACTATCACGAAATGTTCCAAATTAACAAAATCATCAATTACTATAAACATACATAAATCTATACATATATATGGGGCATTTCACGCCAACTAAGTGTGAAAAAAATTTTTTTGTGTCTCAAACTTTGGGAATAGGTAGTACTTTATGAGCAAACAAGTATCAAATTTTTTCAGATTTTTTGACTCACGCCATGGCTGTCAGTGGTGCTTACAAAATTCGATTTTTTGCCTCAATCACAAACTTGTGACTTTTCTAGGAAAATGGGTGCGACTGAAAAAAACCGAACAATATGATTTTGTTAGAATTTCGACCATAGACTACGATCAAAATATTTTCAAATTTTTTGGGGGTGGTTTTCACCCTTATTGTAAGGGTTAAAATTTTAAAACCGAGAATTCGAGAAATATGTCGCGATTTAAATAAAATTTTTTTTTAATTATTTCCTTATGATTAATATTTGTTTTGCGATGGTCATCGACCAGGAGCTGCCCGAAAAAATAACCCAAAGGTGAAAAAACCAACTTGTGAATTTTGTAGGCAAATGGGTGCGACTGGAAACAAAACGTAAAAAGATGATTTTGTTAGGATTTTGACCAAAGATTACGATAAAAATATTTTCAAAATTTTTTGGGGTAGTTTTCATCCTTACTTTAAGGGTTAAAATTTTAAAACCGAGATATCGAGAAATTTGTCACGATTTTTTTTCAACTTATTTTTAAAAGTTTTTCTTTGTTTTATTTCTTTACGATTAATTTTTGTTTTGTGATGGGCATCGACCAGGGACTGCCCTCACAAAAGACCCAAAAGTGAAAAAATGTAATTTTAGCGTAGTTTCTCATCCTGTGATATAATAAACGATGAAAAACTAGGCTATTTTTAGATTTTTCGGGTTGCTGAATACGAATATAAAATTAAATTTTTAAAAAACAAAATTGCGGATCAAATATGGCGGCCAACTTTTCTAAAATCGTCAATTTTGAAATTTCAAAAACATCATCGTGTTTTACATAAAATTCTGAGATTATCTCACAGAATGAGAAAATATGTACGCTAAAACCACGTTTTTCAACTTTGGGTCTTTTTTGGGGGCAGTTCCTGGTCGATACCCATCGCAAAGTAATAATTATTCGATAGGAAACAATTGATTAAGAAAAAATTAAAAAAAAAAAATTGAAAAAAAAATCGTGACATATTTCTCGAAATCTCGGTTTTAAAATTTTAACCCTTAAAATAAGATTGAAAACTACCCCAAAAAATTTTGAAAATATTTTGATCGTAATCTATGGTCCAAATTCCAACAAAATCATGTTCTGCCGTTTTTTTCAGTCGCACCCATTTGCCTTCAAAATTCACAAGTTTGTGATCAAGGCAAAAATCGAATTTTGTTAAGGTCACTGAAATTTGATACTTGTTTTCTCATAAAGTACTACCTATTCCCAAAGTTTGAGATACAAAAATTTTTTTTCACACTTAGCTGGCGTGAAATGCCCCATATGTATATATATACCTAATATTTACCAGACGTAGAAAATATTCAAAAGAAATTTCAATTATTTAAAGCTTTATTGTATCCAGTTGCTTTTGAAAGATTTGAAATTTGTTGTTTTCAGCTTGGAAGCTCAGCAAAGGAGGAAGTTAATTTATTTATTACAATTTACAAATTTACAAATTGTTTGACATATTTCATTTTTTTAAGAATAACATTTTATATTAACAGAGAACTGCGCCATCTATTATTTACTAGCTTAAAAACATTATCATTCCGATAGAATATGTTGCATTAACACTGTATGCTTCTAAAAACAATCAAAACAAAATGCAAAAACCACCTGTTCTATGGGGGACTCCCGAACAATTTGTCCAATGTACCCCAAAAGCAAATGAAATCTTTCTAATATTGATTGCAACTTTTACCAACGTTTCATGAAAATCGATTTATAACTGCAGGTTACAGTAGGGATAAACACTAAAACACAATCTTTTTAACCGGAGGTGAGAAAAGTGAGAGTTGGTTTGCAGAAATATTGGAAACAGTACTAAACCTTATTCACCAAATCTCAATAAGATTAAAATCCAGGATTAGAAGTTATTGAAGATTTAAATTTACATGTGTTTGGGAGACCCTCGCCATTTTGTCCAATTTTGAAATGAATCCAGAACCCATTTTCGAGTTAACCTGGATCATATACCACAGTTTTATCAAGATATTAAACAAAAAGGATATTGTTGAAATCGGTTGAACTGTTCTTGAGCATTTTAATTTAAATCTACCTTGGCTTGGCAAAATTGGCCTATGCTCAAACTATGCACTTTAAAAAATTTCTTAATTAAGTTGTATATTTTATTTTGTCCTTATTTGTCAATTTTCAGGAAAATCAAAAACGGTCAAATTTTCACAACTCACAAACAAACAAAAAAATTAAAATCAGGAACAAGTAGCAACAAACAAAACGAATTCAACGTTTGTTTTTTTTTTTTGTTTTCTTTCGTCCAAAAGAGCCAGGATGGCAACAGATGCAGCTCCCCAAACTTGACAACAAAACTCCATGCAGGGACGAATATAGAACTTGTTAATGTGGAGTAATTGATACGGAGTATAATATTTTTTACATCTATTGAGGAGGCTGAGTTTTCTTGACGATTTTTCTTGATTTAAGAATCTTTGAAGTTTAGAATTGTCCATGAATACTTGAGACCTCGTAGCTAGGTAGTCTTGTAAATATCACGCTACTAGAATCTCTATGGAGCTAGCACGTAACTAGAATCTCGTTTAAGAATTGTTATTTTTGAAGGGGATGTATTTGAGTTAGCCGAAACGTTAGAATGTTTCTTAAAGTTAGAACAAATTGTGTGGTGTGAGTTTCCTCAGAGGAGGAATTTCAGGAGTTATGTTAGGGTGCGACAGTAAAAGTATGTAGTAGGAAGTCTGGCTGACCATGAAGGTCCACCAGTTGGTCTCGCACGCTATTAAACGCTGCCGCTAGCTCGATTAAGCGAAGGTCCTATTGACCATCCTCTTTAACAA
Organism: Diogma glabrata; assembly: GCA_963693315.1. Taxonomy (NCBI): domain Eukaryota; kingdom Metazoa; phylum Arthropoda; class Insecta; order Diptera; family Cylindrotomidae; genus Diogma; species Diogma glabrata. Next base: position 155,772,951 of record OY856187.1, read on the forward strand.
GAAAATTTTGAATAAAAAAAAAACAAACGAAAGCGTGCCTCAGAAAACACCAACCAGGATCTCCAGAAAGGAGATTCGGCAAACTTTTTCAAAATTCCAAAAATATTCCAAAAACTAGAATGAAATCAAATATTTAAACTTTTTCTAAATTCCGATAATATTCCAAAAATTCTTAAAAACTCAAACTTTTTCCAAAATTCTAAAAATATTGCACAAATTATTACAAAATCAAAAATTAAAACTTTTTTCAAAATTATAATAAAATCAAATAAAAATCAAAATTCTAAAAATATTCCAAAAATTCTTACAAAATCAAAATATGAAACTTTTTTCAAAATTCTTAATATATATCTATATAAAATTCAAAAATTCTATTTTTTTTTCCAAATTCTAAAAATATTGCAAAAATTATAACAAAATCAAAAATTGAAACCTTTTTCATAATTCCAAAAATATTCTAAAAATTAGAATGAAATCAAATATTGAAACTTTTTCTAAATTCCAATAATTATCCAAAAATTCTTAAAAATTCAAACTTTTTCCAAAATTCTAAAAATATTGCAAAAATTATTACAAAATCAAAAGTTGAAAATTTTTTCAAAATTCCAAAAATTATAGTAAAATCAAAAATTGAAAATTTTTCAAAATTCTTAAAATATTCCAAAAATTCTTACGAAATCAAAAATTAAAACTTTTTCAGAAATTCTAAAAATAATGCAAAAATTATTACAAAATCAAAAATTCAAAAATACAAACTTTTTCAAAATTCCAAAAATATTTCAAAAACTATAACAAATTCAAAAATTTCCATGTTCAATTTCATTTTCAATTACATTTACGTCATAAAAACAGCTACATTTTTTTTCCAAAAAATTGGCTAAAAAATAAATGAAATTATTTTTTAACACACTTGACATTATTTTTTGACAAACTTATAATGCCATAATCCTCAATAATAATAATAAAATTTCATTTCAAACAATTTTATTTTTTCCAAAAAATTGTGTAAAAATAAAAAAAATCTCTCTTTTGACACACTTGACAACATTTTTTTGACAAACTTATAATGCAATAATCTAGATTTTGGTCTCACATACCAATCCCGACCATCAAGATTTCTCCGAATTCAATGTTTCTACTCGTAATCACTTAAAATGAACGTTTTTTAAGACAAAAATATGCAAATTTCCTTGTTTTGACACACTTGACGATTTTTTTGACACACTTCCGGTACAGTTATCAAACACATCGTCCTTTCGGCTCTTTCCATTGAGTAAACCTATTTTTAGAAAAAAAAATTTTGAAATCCGTCCAGCGGTTTTCTAGATTTCGTCGGTTGTGACGGCCGGACGGCCGACAGACAGACACACATTTTTTTTTTTTGCTTTTTTAGAATCAGTAGGTCCTAAAACGTCGAGAAATGCCAAAAAAGTGGGGGTAAGAATTTCACTTTGAGCTCATAAATGTAATACTTAAGTCTTTCAGACCGAAGTAATTTTAAAGTTTAAAAAAGTTTAGCATTCTCATCAGGGCTAGCCGACTAGATAAACTACCAAAAAATGTCAACGCTAATATAAACCAAAAATTAGGTTACATTTCTAGCGAAGTATGAGAAAACAAAAAATTTACATAAACATATATTTAATAATTTTTAATTCACTAGATTTGAATATTAAAAATTTAGAATTATATATTAGAGATTTTTGAGCACTTAAACTCAAGAAATTAAGTTATTTTGAATTTTTTCAATTCGAAAGGATATTTTTTGGACTTTTCTTAGAGAAAAACTCCATTTTTCAATATTCAAATCTAGTGAGATAAAAATTATTAACCAGTTTAATGTACAGAAACATTGCCTTTCGTATAAAGAAAAAATACATTCAAATACCATGTAGAATTTAATTATTGTTAGTCACAATATAGTTGTTGGAAATTGTCTTCCAAACTCGTAGATCACAAGTTATTCATTCAATACTAACTTACTTAGAGTATGACAAAAACATATGATCGAAGAGTTAATTAGACTAAATACACTAGAATTGGCTAATTGGAATTACAAAATAAAAAAACAGAAATATCTAATGAGAAAAATTCAACTTAGAGTAGTTAAAATAATGATGAAATTTCAACTTTGAAATACCATCGCCTCGGTAGGTTAGTTGGACAGCGTGCCTGCCAAAACGGATTCGAACCATTGGATTTGATGAGGATAGTTCGAATCCCAATCCGAAATACGTATAAGAGAAAAATGGACTAAATTTTCAATATTCAAATCTAGTGAATTAAAAATTGTTAACCAGTTTAATCTACAGAAACATTGTCTTTCGTATAAAGTAAAAAGACATTCAAATAACATCTAGAATATGTTTAATAGATTCAGGTTTGGTCAATTAGTTTCTCTAGTGATCACTGTTTTGTTATACTCTAGACATACTAGTATTGAATAACAAGCTCGTATCAGGAGAAGAAGATGACTAGTCTTCACTTGTGTCTATTGACACATAATCAACATAATCAACTTAATACGGCTTCCGGAAGTTTCATATTTAAGAAATATTTTAAAGAAATGTGTTCTTACGAGCAAGTAAGTTAAGAAGTTGATTGAATATGAAGATATTTATAGTTTATTACTATTGGTAAGAAGGATGAAAAATGAAAGCACAACTGACATCTTATATCTTGCCCATCACAGAAGAGGATGAAAGGAGGAAGTCTGGCTGACTACATTCGTCCTGAGAATCAAAACAAACATTATAAAAGAAATGGGAGCTGGGCTCGAACTCAAACCCCGAGATAGATTCTCATGCTCTACCGACTGAATCAGCCGGGCCAGACAAAACGGAATCAAACTAAAAACAAAGAGCAAAACTAAAACCAAAACAAGATTATAAACAAAAAGGAGCCATAGGAATATATGCCCAAAAACAAATAAAAGAAAACTAGAGAACGAAAAAAAAACAATGGAGTAGGTGGCAGCAGAATAATCAAGTTGATTCCAAAAAAACAGCAAACGCAAAAAAAATTTTACCTAAACAACTAATCAACAAACAAAAGAAGTTTTGGAAGAGTGTTTCGATACTATCGATGGATGACCGGAGAATAGAGGTTGTCTAACTGTGGCTCAGAAAGCCAAGAGTTAGCATTTTCTTTCTCCCTGTTCCCTGACAAGAATTTGACATCACCGGAACACGCTGTGTTGAGAATAAAGAGGCTGCTTTTGAGATAGAGAACGTCAGTCATAGCGGCCCGATCAACAGGCGATTCCTTCTCCTGTTATCGTCCACTGGTCTGCGCTTCAACAGATTACGCTCTTTGGAATATAATTTTTTGAAGACCATCCGAGCATCCGTGAATGTGGTAACATAATTATGGTGGGATAACCTAGATGGTAAACCTTCAGGGGTAAACAAGATCCATATCAAATCACCACTCACGACCCTCTCTAAGCAGCTAATTACCACCCAATTGAAGTACGTGGGATCGTAAGCTCCATTAGGAATACGTCTGTAGGACCTTTCCTACCTTTGCCGTTTTGAACTAAAGATACGCGTCAGGACTTACAAAAATCAACCCTTTTGCTCACAGAACAAACTTAATAAAACAAATAAATCTAAATAAAACTAACAGAAATGTCTGCGCTTCAGGGCTTACGAGGATCTTGCCTTTCGCTTACAGAACAAAACTGAACAAAAAGAAATAAACCTAACAGGATTGTCTACGCGTCAGGACTTACAAAGATCTTGCCTTTCGCCCACAGTACAAAACTGAACAATAAAGAAACTCAAACACAAATGTATATCTTGCCCTCCGCCCACAGAACAACCTCAGACAAAAAAATAAACTCACACTTCAAAACATAATTGTTGTCTGCGCGTCAGGAATTATAAGACTTAGTACTACCTTCCGCCCACAAAACAACGAATAATAACCAAAATTCATACTAAAAGAAAATCAAAAAATATGTATTAAACAAAATTATTTAAAAAAAATTGAAAACAAATACAAAAAAATTTCATAAGCAAAAATTCCAACCATATATCAAAATTTCAAATAAACAAAACCGAATTTAAAACCAATTTTAAGATATGACCACAGGACACAAGCTGGGTCATGTTCAGACCCTGCCTTTTCTGAGTGGCCTGTTTGAAAGGATGGAAGGATCCACACCCCACCCTAGTCTAAGCAAAAGCTGTGGAATGACTGCCTGTGGCTACACTAAAACGCATCCAGATATTGGTTATATTTACGGCGGGTTATTTGCAGATGTTCTGTTGGGTGTAAAACGTAGCTGTAGATGTTTTTAATGTCCCAGTTAACTCTGAATTTCATGGACAATCTCTTGTCTACCGATGTTCGTAGGTAACTTCAATCACCCTGTTGTGGATTGCACAATGTTTTTCAATAATCATTTTTTTAATTCTAGATTCAATTTCGATACTATTGGCTAAAATATTATTATACTTTGCATTATAAATTCATTATTTTTATGTAGCCGAATTATTCTACTTATGTCTTTTGTGAATTTTAATTTTACTTGCCTTTTGTCTTTTGTTAGATATTGTTACAATAAACATCTAAAATAATACAAAACTAGTTTAAAATGAATTATTTAATAGTATTACACACAAAAAAATTTTATGGTTAAATTGATCATATTTTAGAGAACCATAAAATGTGGTCAATTATAATCATATTTTGGTTGTGTATACATAATAACAACCATAAAATTTGGTTATCTACACCATAGTATGGTTCGTAGCAACCATAAAATATAGTTAACATATCACCATAGTATGGTTCTCTAAAAGTTTGATTAATCTTTTTGATCAATTTAACCATAAAATTTTTTTCTGTGTAACTTAAGACCAGTTTAGCTCATATTAGGGAACTTCAAGCCGGATACAATATTAATAAATTAAAAATTAAAGATATATAATTAACATATGGTCCTTCGAGTACTTTGGAACCGTCTTACGGATACAGTAAATCAAAAAATATACGAAAATGAGTATGTTCATTAACAATCATGACAATACCCGAATTGTCCGTAGAAGTTAGCACTAAAGCATAGGTAAGCACTAAACAAAGTCATATGAATCAAATTAATACAACTTCCAGATCAGGAACGAATGAAATATGTACTGGAACTGCGTCATCTGACATTTGCCAACATCAACATTCCGATAGTCCTGGCATTCGACGAACTTCCATTGCAATTTTACATCATTCTGCCGATCATACTGTTCAAATTGAAAACATCGTAATCCCATACTTTTTTCAGAAATTTTAAACAAATTGCCATTGACTCAACGTATCGACTTTAATCAGGATTATGATAGTTTGAACAATAATGAACCAAACATTTTAGAACTCTATAAATTGATGGAAAGGCGAGTAAATACTGCTTGTAAAATAGATCGCCCTTCAGTTGCGTTTGAATCTATTTGTGATGACAAAAATAATTCAAAAAATTGTAGACCAACAGCAATTACCTTTGCAATTAATGATAGTTCGAATTCTGATTCAACAAAATTCTCCTGTTTTTATTCTGGAACATGGGATCATGGTATTTATAAGTGTGAATCTTTTAAAAAACTTGACATAAATAAAAGATGGGTTTTTATTACATCTAACAAATTTTGCATATCGTGTTTTAGACCAAAACACGCAATTAAACAACGTAAGAGACGTAAAAAACGTATCGTAAATGATTGTAAGTTTTTTCATAAATATCTTCTTCATAAATCTAATACCTCAAAATCGCCTACTGTTTCCAGTTCTGGAAATAACACAATTACAGAAACGAATTGCCATGTTCACAATGATGAACAATATTCGTTACTTATAATTATTCCTGTGACTTTAAGAGGTCCAAAATCTACTCTAGATACATTTGCATTGTTAGATTATGGTTCAACAGTAACTTTGATAGATTCACAATTTGCTTCAAAATTGGGTTTAAAGGGGCCAAAGAAACATTTAAGACTCCAATGGACAAACGATCAAAAGGATTCACAAACCGTAAGTGTGAATATTAAAGTCAAAGACTGTAAAACGTTTTATACACTTCGAAAAACTAAGACTATATCAGATTTAAATTTACCGACACAATCAATTGATATGTATAGTATTTGTGAAAAGTATCCATATTGCAATTCATTCAAACATTTATCTTACAAACATGCTAAACCTAGGGCTTGTAAATCGGATAAAACCGAAACCGGTTACCCGGGTTTTTGATTTTTACAAAACCGTCTACAAACCGGGTTTTGCTTTGAAAACCGGGTTTTTCTGTAACATTGAAAGTTCAATTTATTGTTTATCTAGAAAGGAAATTTAGTTTTTCGTATTCTGGTTGCATTAGAATATAGATTCAATAATTAAAAGTCGTATAGAAATGGATCGCATTTCTGTTAAAAATATTCATAACCTACAGTATAGTTGTTAACATCGTAAACCTTGCCCAAATACAATGTGGAAAACTTTAATATCTTCGCTTGCGGATTTACCGTTTGTAACTTTATTTTAGTCGTTTATACATTGAATAAATATCTAAGGAAGAGTAACTAGACATTTTGAGTGAAGCATCTAATTTTTAGTATTGGTGAAGTTTGATAGTGTTTGTATTCTAGCTGGGTGGTACTGTTTACAATTTGCATATTTATATTTTCAAATAAATAAAAGAAATAATAAATGTTACATATAAATTTAAAAGCCTAATATGTTTGAATAAAATATTTCCTTATATTTCCAAATACCAATATTTTTAATTGTCCATACAACACAAATTTTAATCATATTGAATTACTTTAAGAACACCTTATATTCGGCTGTGATAGCGTTTGAAATATGGTTTGACAACGATGGATTAAGAAAAATTACATTTATGTAGGGTAATAAAATATAAAATTAAACTAGAAAATAACAGTTTTTGTAAAGCAAATACTTTATGTTTTTGTTAAAACATCATTCTAAACCCTTTTTATGCGTAGTATTAGTCAAAATATTTTAATCATTGATATGAAATTCGATTATCAATATTCAGTGTATTTAAGATTATTTGTACATATGTTAATGCAACACTTCATTTTTATGAATAAACTACTGCACAAATACTTATAATTGTTTTGTAAAATATTAATTTAAAGTTTAATTTTAATAAATTTTGTTTAATTTGAATATCTTAAAGTAGAATTTCGGATAAAAGCTATCATTTTATTTTAAAATACAAAACGAAATATGTCAAATGTCATGGATGAAGAACGCACAGATATACAAATTACATACTCCAAAAAATATTCGTGTAGCCACACGTAATTATTCTTCCTTATACATATATTTATTCAATGCGTTTATATTAAATTCTTAGGTTTACACTTTGAAGAAAGTATTCCAACATAATATTTTGATCAACGATCTGAACTTTTCTCTGCAGTCTTTTATTGGAAGAAATTTTCAAAACATTTTATAATTTATGTTTTGATTTTTGGAGTAGTACATTTTTTTTAGTTTCCGTTGCTGTTTTCATTATACTTTAAATATTTATTTCGTTTTCCATGACTTAATTAACTTATTTCAATAAAATGTTAGGCTGATTTAAGCGTTTGTTTTTTTAATTTTCAACGAAGGAATAAATACTTGATTTTAAACTTTTAGTAACATTCAAGGTTAATCAAATTTCACTTTAAAAAACTGTTTTAATTAATTCCAATGAAGTATGCAAACAAATATTATGCACAACTCGTTAGAAAACAGATATTTCCGTACTCGGTGTACATCAAATCATCACACCTCATCCGGAAAAATCTTTCTTTTCTAAACGCAATAATAACTTTCTTTTGTTTTTCGTGCAGAATTAAATATTATCAATATTGTCTTAGTATCAAGTATCAACTTTTATTAGAAAAATAGTTCTTACTCATAAATCGAAATAAATATTTTAGAGAGCGTTCACGAAGGTGAAGTCGAACCAATGACATCCGCATCTGTAGTTCTTTATTATAACAACTACAACATTCAATTTCTGCGGTATTGCATGGTTCTAACGAATGTGCAAACCATAGCAATTTTAATTGGCCCTTCCAAAAAGAAATGAAAATGTTTTGCGTTACTAAGGAAAAATCCATAAAAATCAATAGCTTATTCAATGCTCTGACATCAATTCAACCCACTTCAACAGACAGTGAGAGTCTTTTTGATCGCAGGTAATTTCTGTACTAGATTACGTTCATCTGTGAAATTTGACCTGTTGGACGCATTAATTTTTCTTAAATATTATTTTATCAAAAAAAATAAATTATAAGTTAAGTTTCGTTTCTATTTTTGGTTTACATACTGTATAACCGACCGTGAGTAAAACTCTTCTAGGATGGGTTTTACACGGAAATATTGACAGTAATAATCAATGTCAAAATTCGGTATTTCACTTTCATGAATTGAAATCAGACATTAATGAAAAAGATGATCTAAATATAATACAAGACATGATAAAACCGCAGTGGAATTTTGACATTGAAGGAACATCGGTTGATTCTGAAATGAGTCCATCTTTAGACGACAAACGTTGTCTAAATATTTTGAATAATACTGTAAAGCGTGATGGAGAACGAATTTAATGTAAAATCTTTTCGAAAGATGATAATATTCAACTTCCTGAAAGTAAAACTACTGCTTTAAAGCGTTTATCTAGTCTTGAAAGGAAAATGGATAAAGATCCAGTTTATGCACAAGCATATAATGCAAAAATTCAAGAATCTCTTATAAAAGGATATATAAAAATATTGTCAAAATCTGAAACTGAAATGGAGACATTGAAAACGTGGTATCTTCCACATCTCCGAGTCGTGAATCCCAATAAACCTGGTAGACTTCGAATTGTATTTGATGCGACTGCAAAGTCAGGTGGAAAGTGTCTTAATGATTTTTTGCTAACTGGCCACGATTTGTATAATTCATTGTACAACGTTTTAATTAATTTCAGAATATCAAACTTTGCATTCATCGGTGATATTGGAGAAATGTTCTTAAAAATTCATGTAATCGATCATGATAAACAGGCACAAAGAGATTCGTTTGGCGTGGCCAAGATAGAGTTTCAGATCCTTATGTTTACGAGACTCAAGTCATATTTTTCGGCGCTAAATGCAGTCCTAGTATTGCACAGGAAATTAAATGACGTAATGCATATGATTTTATTTCTGATTTTCCAGAAACCTACAAAGAAATGAAATATAATCATTATATGGATGACTACCTTGGATGTTCGGACTCTGAAGAACAAGCCATAAAATTCATTCAACATGTCATATTTGTTCACAAAAAGGGTGGATTTGATATGGTAAATTGGATTAGTAATTGTCCAACAATTCTCGAAAGTATTGATGAAAATAGGAGGGCCAATAAAATCTCAAAATCAATACTTGAATGTTTTTAATTCAAATGAACGAATTTTGGGATTATGGTGGGACTACTGTGAGGATACATTTAAGTTTCAATTGAAATTTGAAAAAATAGACCCAAAGATTCTCAATTATGAGCAACGACCCACTAAACGTGGTGTATTAAAAATCGTGATGTCTATATTTGATCGATTGGGATTTCTTTCTAATCTTGTAATTGTAGGTAAAATATTAATGCAAAATATTTGGGAGACTAGAATAGCATAGGATGATCCAATAACTGATAGTCAGTATGAAGTGTGGCGAGACTGGAGTGCTAACTTTAAAAAGCAATGACATTCAGAATTTTTAAGCACTTTGAATAAAAACGAATCCAAAATAGACATGTATATTTTCTGTGATGCTTCTAAATATGCATATGCGGCTGTTGTGTATCTTAGGTTTCAATGCGAAACTAATATTCCATGCATTCAAGAGCAAGAGTCGCTCCGCTTAAGTCAACTTCTATTCCTAGATTGGAATTGTCTGCTGCCCTTCTAGGATCTCGTTTATCATACAATATTAAAAAAAATTTGAATTTAAAAATTGATTAAATTACTATGTGGTCTGATAGTACTATAGTATTATCCTGGATCAAATCTCCAAGTAAAAAATTTAAAATGTATGTAGGTAATAGAATCGGAGAAGTTCATGAATTAACTGACCCCACTTGGTGGAAATATGTTCCCAGTAATTAAAATATTGCAGATGATGCCACAAAGATTAAATCAATTGATTTTTGTCCCAATAGTATCTTATATATTAATACGCTAACTTTGTACTTTGTACAGCCTAAGGCTTTTTTATTCAAATTTTCACTCATTCAAAATTTTCACTGCTAACTGATATTAGTGTTACTTAGATCAGAGAGATTTTTGGGATTTTTCGGATCATAAATAAAAAGTTATAAACAAATTAAAATGTATTTTTGAATTCAACTGCCTCCTCTCAAATCAAATCAAATGGATCAAATGGAATCGTCCAAGTCTATTCTTTGTTTATAGTATTTTATATTTTTTTTTCAGTTTATGCATTGATTTAGGAGAGTATAGACGTTATTTTTCTTTGTTTTCTTATCTTAAATATTAATACGTTGAATGTTGTGAATGAATGATAATGGTATGAGTGAGTTTATGCATTGATTTAGTTAGTATTTTATATTTTCTTTTAAAATTTCAATTTGTGAATGAATGAGTAACACTTATAGTCAAACTTGATGATGTGTTGTCTAAATATAAAATTGATTGTAATGTGTGTGCTTGGTATGATAGTTTGAGATCGTAAATAATTTGGAATTTTAAATATGTGAACGGCAGTTGCTTGTTAGAATTTTTAATACTAGGAGGGCCCGGCGTGCTTCGCTACGCTTATAAATAAAGTTTTTGCATAGACATTTTGTTGACGTAGAAGCAATGATTTCAAAAAGTGGTAATGAGAAATGCTAGCATATAATTTTTAGTTTTTCATTTTAAATATATGAATGAAAAATAATCAGAACTCTAGCTGATCAGTTCGGATATATGAAAAATTAGCGATCAAATAAGTTTTCAAGTAAGCTTATTTGATCTCTAACTTATTTGATCGCTAATTTTTCATTTTCAAGTTGGCCACATGAGGATTTAGTAAAATTTTGTACTACTTGTAGATGTAAATGGACGTTTATCCCGTTCCTCACATGGGAGGCACATGGGAAAGGTTAATTCAATCAATAAAAAAACACCTTTAAATTATTTTACGTGAGAAATATCCACGTGAATATGTTTTGAAAACTCTTTTGTGTGAAATAAAAAATATAATTAGCAACAGACCGATAACGCACAATTCAATTGATCCAAGTGATGATAATGCTCTCCTAATAATTTTTTAATTGGTTCACAATCACAGAATTATGCTTTCAAACCTACTAACGATAATGACTTGACAATTTTATCAATGTGGACTGCTTCACAACGATTGGCAGATATATTCTGGAAGAGGAGGGTTAATGAATACTTACCAACTATTTTACTTTCTTAAAAACGGAGAAAAAAATCGAAAAATCTCGCGATAAATGACATTGTTTTAATTGTGAACCCAGAAAATCTACGTAACGTATGGCCTAAAGGGATTATTGAAAAAATTTATCCAGCAGCGGATGGACGTGTACGAGTTGTTGATGTCAAGACTATTTCTGGCTTATATCGACGACCAGTTTCCAAGATTGTTAAACTGGATGTAATAAATGAGTGTATAGCTTGTATAAAGATTATTCTCGCTATATAAGTCAAGATTTATTTTTAAATATTTTCTTTATTTGTATCCAGTTTGTCCGATTCACGAAATACACTTCCAATTATAGCTAGTATTTCTCGCTATCTGTCCTATTTAACTTGAGTAAATTTACAGCATTCTCAAAGCTAGTCATTCTCGCTTATAAATTCATATAGTATATCTTTCGATTTAATTTGATAGTGTGTTTAATAATTATTCTCAGTTTGTGTTATAATCTCACTTTCATAAAACAAACTGAATATCATCCATTACGTCAATTCCAAAACATCAATAATTTCAATAATCCAAAGCTTTTTTCTAAATATTTATATTCAAATTCGCAACAGTAATAATTGTTGAAGATAAAATACAATACCATAAATTAATTATTTATTTTCACAAATCACAACTAAGTTTAATTAGTAAATAAACTTATTAAGACAAATTAAACTATATTGAACTTTTGTTTAAATCAAATTGAAAATTAAACAATTTAGATATATTAAATTATATTTAGCAATTTCTTAATTATATGGATAATATAATAGGAACTTCTAAGATGGAAGTAAAATCCAAAAAGCTCTTTTTTAAAAAACGGAAAAATTAGAACTGAGAATTATTTGTTTTTTCAAATCTAAAATCAAGAAACATCGCATACTAAATTAAAATTTTTAAAGTTTTAATTTAGATGTTCGCCACAAGTGTAATTCACCGTGATGAATTACAGTGGGAGAATGTTGTGGATTGCACAATGTTTTCAATAATCATTTTTTTAATTCTAGATGTAATATTTGTTTCAATTTCGATACTATTGGCTAAAATATTATTATACTTTACATTATAAATTCATTATTTTTATGAAACTTAGTAGCCGAATTATTCTACTTATGTTTTTTGTGAATTTTAATTTTACTTGCCTTTTGTCTTTTGTTAGATATTGTTACAATAAACATTTAAAATAATACAAAACTAGTTTAAAATTAATTATTTAATAGTATTAACTTAAGACCAGTTTAGCTAATGTTCGGTACTACAAGCCGGATACAATATTAATAAATTAAATATTAAAGGTATATAATCAACACACCCAGCCTCTTTAACCCCAGCCTGCCCGTTTTAAATTGAGCAAAAAAACTTGCAAAAAATAGTAAAGAATTTATTACGGCTTCCGGAAGTTTCATATTTAAGAAATATTTTAATAAATGTGTTCTTATGAATAAGTAGGTTAAGAAGTTGATTGAATATGAAGATATGTATAGTAAATTACTAGGTAAGGAGAACGGAAAATGAAAGCACAAGTGACATGTTATATCTTGCCCATTACAAGTATTGCGCCATCTTTTAGTGCCATTCTTGTAGAAATGGCCTTATTTTTTGCAGTTCCCGATTTACTGTGGTTTTTAAGCGGCTTCGCAAGGTTATGGGTGTAAATGTGCATACTAAAAATTCATCTAGAGAAACATTATTTTCGAGAGATAATTCAGAGATCTGCCGGGCTAAATTTAAAAGCTCAGCTCTAAGAGTTGAAGTCTGCTAGGAGTTTTTTTCTGTTGCGAAAAAGTTCTTGGTGGTGATTAACTCTGTACACGTGTAAAAACATCCAATTTTTTTTATATTTACGATGATTATTTCTCAACAAAGTCAGCTGGACTTAATCTTTAATAAATTCCTACTTAAGGGATTGGCTGATGAGTTTTAGGTTCGTTAGAGGTTCTACAAACAGGACATACGTGAGCCTTTGTAACTGGTAACGTTGAAGCTGGCATTGATTTGGGTAGGTGTTTATTTGAAGTTTACTCGAGGTGGGAGTAATGTTGATCTTGATGCTTGGTTTGTTACTAATAGATTTTTAGGTTATTCTAGAGGCTCAGGTTGGCATGGCTTAGAAACGAGAGAGCGTTTCAGCTTATTTAGAGAATCAAATCAATTACCTGACCTAACAGTCAGATTACATCAAGGACGTCTAGTTGTCTTGTGTATTCTCCACGTTAACTATTTTAGTTTGACGTCAAGCCGAGAAAAACAAATCGCCTTCAGGTACAGCTTCAGAAGTGGGAGCTGAAGACATTCTGTTATTTTGAAAAAATCTGGACTAGTAACGTTAATACCATCCTCTAGTTTGCATTTGAGATGTTTTTGTCATCCTGCGCTTTATTTATCGCTGGTACAACTATAGATTTTCGTTCACAACATTACTAAACAATCTCTGTTTTTTGGAAACAGATCTCAAGGTAGAGTTTCTAATGTTTTGTGACTTTTGTAATTCAATCGAACTTGACTTCATCTCTATCCATTGTATTGTCTCTTTAGAGTTTTCCACTGCAATCATGAGCTTTAATTTTATAGAAAAACAAAACAGTTTTATTTAGATAAAAACATAAAAATTCAAGTGTTGCCATCTAATACGGTTCATTTCTATCACGACATTGAATCAATTTGTCTTATATCGTGTCATATTTTGACTTCGTTCAGTAGAACGCTACAAAGAATTAACGATATTGTTTGTAATTTCACCTTAATACCACTAATCAATCATATATGTGTAGCTCCTGTCATTTAGTTGGGATATGTGCCTGATGACAAATATAACAAAATATTGAATAATTAGCTCCTAATTACATTTTAGTGAGCTATGTTACGCGTGTATTATATTAATGACTTTATGTAAGTTTTTGGTGAATAATTAGCAAACATTAATTTCAAATAAACAAAACATAAGCTTTATAATTAAAAATGCATTTGCCTAATTAACCGTAATTAATCATATCAACATTTCATAATCATATTTCAACAACATTACAATATTTTAGTTAAATTAATATAATATTCATTTTTTTTATAAATTTCCGTAAAAATAATATAACAAAAATTTATTTACTTAAGCCAACAAAAAAACTATATTAATTATATCGTTTTATTAACCCTCTTGAAACTAATTCAATTCAATTAATTAAAAAATCCCACAAACAACAACCAACGAACGAAAAAAAAAAATAACATAACTGTATATTCGTTAGATTGAACAAGAAAATCCTATAAAACATAATTATCTAAACTTAACAAAACTTTAAATGTCAAAAACTAACAAAAACAAACAAAAACTGTCAAAATTTTATATAAGAAATTATATGAAAAAAATGAAACTATTTTTATGTGAAATGTGACATAGAGACACGAATTTTTTAATTAAGTTGAAAATGAAATTTCCTTTTTTATAACGGTGAAAAAGTAGTTTTTTGTTTCACACCGAATTCGTAATTTTATTCTTAATTACAAAATGACTATATAATTTATTATTATTCTGTTAATTTTTTTTTCTACATCCCTTAGGAATAGTAATAACTTTTATGAAAAGAAGGGAAAAGATATACTCATTCTTGTTCATGTTTATACTCGTCGATAATATATACAAAAGAGAGTGTGTCTTGGTGATTAGAAATAGTTGATAAGTGGATGCTTCTATGATAGTTTTATATATTATATCACAATCGGTAGCCGAGTCGAACTTTAACTACGGTTTAAGTAGTACACATGCTGATATGAACCTATTTTAGTTTTCTCCATCCTAAGTTGCATTTAAATAATTAAATAAGAATTTTTTAGTCTCGATAAACTTATTAGCTTCTACAAAATCTATAAAAATACTATTTAACATCTGATTAGAATCGCAAAACACTATTTTTAGACTGTAGATTCTCAAACTACTACTTTACACCTAAATAAGCACCTAAATCAACACCTAAGTACTTAACATATTCTAAATACTTGATAAGTCCTTTCAATTCTGTCAAATACAAAATTAACATTTCATTTGAATCTTCAAAAGCTATCTACGATCAATTTCGATTGCGATCTTAGCTAAAATTAAAAATATAATAATTTCAGTTTTCCATCAGACATCATTGAGAGCAGATATGACAACATTTTATGACTAATAGGTATCAAAATACGTATTAGAACCTAGATATTCAAATATTCTATCTTAAAAGTAGTTAGAATATATAAATTAGAATTACTAGAACCTAATGAGTTTTTACACACTTTTATTTTAGCTTATTTAGGACCAACCAGTAGTAACCACTCAAACGGGATTTTTTCCGGTAACTCGCTTTTAGAGGTGTTATGTAGAGGTTATTTTTCTATTGCAAATAAATGATTTTTAAATACTTTAAATTCTAAATAGTAGAATATGTTGGATTTAATGCATAGTTAAATTTCCATTTGGATAGAGCTAGATTTTTGCTTTTTTTATTCGTTTCTATCCGAAGAAAAATTATTCGAATAATAATCTAATCAAACTTGTAAATTGATTATTATAAATGCTTCATACTTCAATTTACAGCGCTATCGAGCAAAAGTCCGGACGAGTAGACAACATGCGTATTTTGAGGTTTTTTGTTTTAATAAGTTTTGTTCTGTGGGAGGAAGACAAGATTCTCGTAAGCCTGACATGCAGACCATTCTATGATTTGTTTGGTAGCATTGTTCTGATGGCGAAAGGCAAAAGTCGTGTAAGCGCTGACCATTTTTGTGTTTATGTATTTTAGTGTGTGTGGTTGTCATAGAGGCAGTTGGCAGAATGTGTAAGTCCATGACATACAGACAACATTTATGTTTAAGTTGGTTTTGAGTTTTTTTGTTTTTAAGCGATAACCGCAAAGGTAGGAAAGATTCTTTAGATGTTACACTCAGAGAATTCTGTTGTTAAAAACTATCAAAATAGCCATTAGATTAATAATTTGGTGATTATTATACAGCTAATCACAACTTGTGATTATTTTCACAAATTTCGTAATAACAGGCATTATTAAACTAAAATTATTTGTTCGTAATATTTACTAACAAAAAAAATTCAAATTTTAAATCTAAAAACGATAGCTTTATATTTATAAAAATTTTTATTGAATTAATAACACAATGAATTAGATTCATATTAGGTATCCATTGGATAAATGACATATATTATTAGAATAATAAAGTTGTTTTTAAAATAATATTATGTGATCAGATTAATAATACAATCTAATTAGATTAATAATAGGTTCTTATCAAATTAATAATAAGATGTTATTAAATTAATAATAGAACTTATTAAATTAATAATAAGATGTTATTAAATTAATAATGGAACTTATTAAATTAATAATGGAACTTATATTTTACACTTTTTAAATAAAAAAGAATATAAATTTTTTATTTACAATTTTATTTATTTTAATTATTTTCATTTAATTATAAAGTATTTTCACAGTTTTAATTTTAAAATAATACATGATTTTGTTTTAAAGTATTTTTGAATTTACATGTGACAAAAATTAAAAGAACAAAAGGAGTTCGTATATAAAATACAAAATATAGTAAAATATATTATATTTTACTATATTATTTAATAATTAAAAAATAAATTTACATAGTTAAACTAATAATATATATTATTGATTTGAATTTAGCAAATCAATAATATATGTATTTATATATTTCTTTTTCGCCTTTCAATGTATAAAATACTTTTGGATAAAATTCCAAAATTGGTTGCTGATTGCGGATTTTTTAAGTTGAATAAATAAAATATTTTGAAGCACACATCAATTGCTTTTCATGTTGTATAAACTTCATACCGTACACTATCAAAACATACTAGTATTGGCTTTGTTATAGATCCAGTAATTAACAAAAGTGGCTGAATTGGTAATTTTTGATCCAAATACTTTTGTAACGTCTCTTCAACATTTTGAACAGTTTCACCTATAATGGCAAAACTGTTTTGAGAATCTCGAACAGTTTATTTCTTATAAATTTTATGCTCCAAAGTTTTGTTGATTGGACATAGTTAATAGTTGAATACCATCTAAATAATATAAAACAGAAAAATATTATATTATTACAGAATCAAAAATTGAATAGGTTTAATTGTTTTCACTCAAAAATATTACAAATGACATGTCCAAAACAACTTTTTAACTTACAGCCGGGAGGGTATTCAAATACATCAGAAACAGAAACAGAATTTCATACAAATTTGTCAGCAAAAAATTCTGTTGCTGTAAAATTTGAATGGAATTCTGTTTCTGTTGTATGTGATTTTCAAGTTTTTGGAGTAAAAAAAAAACAAATTTAAAAAACTTACTTTCTGTATTGCGAAGCTTTTCAACAATCTCTCTTAACTTTTCATCTTTAATTTGTTCTTCAAAAATGGGCTGAGTTTTCTGAATGAATGTTGGTACTTTACAACCAAAATCGGTGGTTTTCGTTAACAATGCTTTAAAATTAATGTCTATCTGAAAATTTTAAAAGGAATATTAATATAATTAAAATTTTATTGAAATATAATAATATTGAATTATTAATTACCAGTTTATAACCAAGCGGTAATTTAAATTGCTTCCATTAGGTTAAAATTTCCGTAGTTGATTTTAATTTTGAAAATTTCCGAAGTTGATTTTAATTTTGAAATGTCCCAGAGTCTCAGTTGTTTAGTCCTGTCCCATGCAGACTCAATTTCAGCCCAACTACTCTGTTCATCGAACAAAATTTCTACATGTTCTGATGAATCTGCTTCAGGAACTGAAAAACCAATTTTTTTTTAACACGGCATAGACAGTACAAAAATTTACAAAGTTTCACATACCATGAATTCGTTTACTTGCCAACTATTTGTTTTTGTTTTAAATCATTAAATTTTAAATAAAAGAATTTTAATTTTTCAACTTTCTTAAAAACACTTCTAGCTTTTCACGAAACTTTTAAATATTTTTTAAAGTTGTTGTTTATTCAGCGTCTGGATATAAACTGTGATTCTTACAAAGATTTTTTTAATCGTTTTTAAAAATATAACCTATGGTTAGATTAGATAAATGTATACTATTATTAATCTAATAACCTACGTTTTTAAAGTAAAAACGTCGATGATTAATCTAATAAAATGGTTATTAAAATTAACTACAAAAATAATAATTTATGTTTTTATTTTAATAGCTTTACGTTAATCACATGATTTTTTATTTGATTGCCTGAATTCATTATTTTAATAAGAATTGGTTATTAGTTTAATCAACCGTTGTGATTTTTTTAATAATATTGACCGTATTTTTATTTTAATAAACATTTTTATGAAAATAATAACAAAAAGTATTAATCGAACGAATATGGCAATTACTTTAATAAAAATCGTTATTAAATTGATAAAATAACTTATTACACATTTTTAAAACGGGCGGTTATTAAATTTACTAACAAAATTCTCTGAGTGTAGTTGGGTTAGTTGGGTGAAAACTGTTGACTGTTCGGAGAGGGTCGGGAGTGGTGAAGCGTTTTGCACCAGATCTTATTGATCCCTGATGGTTTACAATCTAGATCATCCGTACATGGTTATTTGACTATGTTTGCGGGTTCTAAATTAGCTCAGGGCTACACCGTGTTACGCTCAAGTACTAAGACTGCCATAATTTTCAAAAAAATTCTTTGTTAGAGCGTAACCTGTTAGAGGGTTCGTGGACGCAGACCATGAGCGCAGATCAGTGGACGATAATTGGGAAATACATTGCCTGTCGTTCAGACCACTGTGACTAATGTTTTCTCTACACCTACACGAACCTCTTATTCTCAATACAGGGTATTCCGGTGATGTTTTAAGCTTTTCACGAAATGATGAGCAGGAAAATTCTGCCTTTGGCTTTCTAAGCCATAGCTAAACCGCCTCAGCTCTCTGCTCATCCGTCGACTTCACCGAGGATGGTTTTCTGGTTTTCCTCCTTAAGTTCTTTTCTAAAATTTGATTTTTAGTATTTTTTTGTTTTGCTCTTTAAATAATTTTTGGGGTTAGCAATTTTTATTGCCTGGTCCGGTAGCTAGTCCTCTATAGCTTCGTCGGTAGAGCCTGAGAGTCTATCTCGAAGTTTCGGTTCGAGCCGCCCGATTCTCCTATCGGTGGTTTTTAATGATTCTCAGAACAAATGTAGTCCATCAGACCAAACTCTTTCGTCCTATTCTGTAATGTCCAAGATATTCCGTGTCAACCATACTTCAATTCACCTTTTTATCTATACATATAGCAATATACTATGTTGTGTACTTGCCAACCCCATCACAAATAAACACTGTGCACGTGTTTCGAAAATCAGATCAGAAACAAAGATAAAAGTGCTAAAAGGAGACTATGGCGACCCTCAACGACGAAGAAGCCGCGACCGTCACGAACACCCCATTATTAAATGATATTTTTGTAAAACATTTTATGATCAAAGGCCAAACAAATACCAGAACATATATATAATAATATAATATAAGAAAATGACTCACCCCATTATTTTTTTGGCAGATCCAACTTCTCTCCACCTTCCTCATTTCTAGCCCATCCTCAAATGCATCTCAACAACCGAAAATAATTTGTGTTGGTTGCGCCAAGCTTGTACTGTAATTGATGTAATTGTTGCGTCAACTGGAATGGCTATTGTTGCGCCAAAATCATAAAATAAAAATGATCAATAATCATGAATTGTTGTTAAATCGACGGAATTCTTGCGCTTGTTGAACCAAAATCATGGTGACCTCTGGCGATTGTTGAACCAAAATTATGAAATATATAGTCAATAACAATCAGTCACTAGAATTATTGCGCTAGAAATAACCAATAATAATCAGCAACAATCACGAATTGATGCTAAATAGATGGGATTGTTGCGCCAAAAATGTCAAGGCGATTGTTTAATATTTACAGGATTTAGGTTAAATCAAATTCGTTCACAATTGTCACATCAAAAGCGGAATTTTTCGCTCTGTAATACACCAGTTTACACTCAACCACGCAAACCACACAAACAAAAAGAAACACGCAAAAAAAACAGAGAGTGTGCTTAAGACCACACGGCAGAAGTGAAAACTTCATAGGCAATCGCAATCAATTGATATCGTATTAGTAGTATTTGGATCGTATTAGTAGAATAAATGAGAAACAAGTCAGAACGATAAACCGCTAACTACACACACTAACCTCACAATGTAAACCAAATTATTGTCAAAATAGCACTCATATGCCAATAGAAGGGACTAAAGTACGCGTGGTTGTCACACCCATAGATCAACAAGTTTAAATTTTACAAATGTTTCTGCGGAAAGCTAAGCAAATTCATTGGTATTAATGCGCATTGTTGCCGTTTGAAAATCACTATCGCCACTATCGCCACCATTTTAATTATTTTATTTATCATGATTGCCATCCATGTTTAATCGTACATAAGCTATGCTTCTTTGTATAGAATTTTTGCGATTTCCGTCTCGTAATTTTGTGAGCTTTAAATCAATATAATCGATTTTATCAAGTATCAAGTTACAAGTATAAAGTCTTCACTTAATTTTAGAAACATGTATTACATACAATTTTAAACCGACAACATATTTAGTGAAGATGATAAAATTCCAATACATATATACTAAGAGCCCGCGACGGACAGACCTTCGTTATTTTCTAAAAGCTGAAAGTTTTTCTGCGCATACCCTCTACTCAGGTAGGAACGATTAGCGACATATGAAGTTTGGATCATAGTGGCTTTGGCAGGGAGCAGGTAACAAAGGGGCCTCCAAAGTTTCGTGAAAGTATAAAAGGTAATTTGTTTAAATATTATTACTATTGAACTTTTATATTGAAATAATTTACGCCGGATAGTATGAGTGAAAATAATAACATTACAAAATTCAATGACTTACGTCTAACCAGATTAAATTTGTTTTCAGGAATCTCTTATCTTCTATGGTTCCATTAGCCTAACATTTTAACTAAAAATAAGAAAATTGTGTGATTAATAAAAGAAATTAAATAATATGGTTATGCTAACATGAAAGAAAACTTATCTTAGGTTAATCCTGATTGTTGCTGATCTGGGTACGAAGTTCTCCCAAATTTTTGCACCACTTTATCTTTAAATCTTTTCAGTGATCGATTGTAATTGCAGCTCCTTTCACCATATCACCGTGTTTCAATTTGATTTGTCAACAAGGTTCACCAACCCAATTTAATACGCCTTATCGTTTTCCATATATTTGTACCATAAGCATCCAGTATTTGATAATATGCAGTTCAAACTTTTAGTATTAATAGTTTTTATTAACATGAACACCCAATTGCCATTGATCTTAGCTGTTCCAAAGAAAAACCTTTTTGACATGTATATGTGATTTAAACACGTTAAATGAGTTCTTATATTCTTGTTTTTATTAATTTAATAAAATTGTTCAAAGAAACGAATAAACAAGAATTATAACTTGGTTTCTTTATTATCACTAATTTTTAATATCTAATTTTTTTATTAGAATTTTAGGCATCGCCTGACACTTTTTCTTTTGAAATCAAAAGGAAAAATAATGCTTCGATAATCATGTCGCTATCTGACATTTTTTATATTTTTATCTTGTTATCTTTTCACGTTTTAGAAATGAAAATTATTAAACTGAACTAGTTTTTTTTTTTATTTTACTTTTTATTTTCAAAAAGAGAACGTAAATAAAAATCGAATGCTTTAATTTCAAAAATTAAATTTGGCATTCAAAATGGTTTTAATTGAAAGCTAATTGACTTTTATTGTTTAAAGTTAAACATGGAATGAACAATTGAATTCTTTTTGAAAAAAAATGTGATTTTCCTTTTGACATCTTTTAAATGAAATCGTAAAAACGAAGATTGAGCAAAAATTGAGTAACGACATCTGTTCGTTAAAAATGAAAATAAAATTGGTGCGTTCGTTTATTTTTATAATTGTAATTCGAAATTGAACTAGCCGTTAATTATTAGAAAATTTAAAAATTATTATTAATGTAAAAATGAACTGAAATTATTGTAATAATTTTCTATTAAAATTAGAAAAAGAATATGAATTGGTTTTGTAATTGTTTAGGTGAATATAGTGGACGTTACAATATTCTTCGGGATAGTATTAGAAGTCACGTCACCCATTGTCAGACACTTACTATCGTGGCAACCCCACGCCAGACACTCTTAAACTTTATCAATTTGTTAAAGTTTAAGGGTGTCTGGCAGGTTGTTACCACGATAGTAAGTGTCTGGCAATGGGCGACGTGACTTCTAATACTATCCCGAAGAATATTTAAACAAATTACCTTTTATACTTTTATGAAACTTTGGAGGCCCCTCTGTTACCTGCTCCCTGCCAAAGCCACCATGATCCAAACTTCATATGTCGCTAATTGTTTCTACCGGAGTAGAGGATATGCGCAGAGAAACATTTAGCTTTTATAAAATAACGAAGGTCTGGCCGTCACTGGCTCTTAGTCTAATATAATTTTGATCTACAAATATAATTGTTTCAGCCTTTAGGTTATACTATATTTCTTACGTTATTTTATTTTTTTTTATGTTCAACAAAAAACATTGATCAAAGCAAACTACCGTAAAAAACGATAGTTAAATAAAAAGCAAAAATTAAGCGTACAAAATTGTCATGATGATTAATGTATTAATGCATAAAGGATAAACAGCTATACATACTTTCAATTTTATATACATATATTCAATATTTATTTAGCATGATGACTCAAATGCAAATTGCAAGAGACAGTAGCAATATAACTTTAAAAAACTGCGTTATAGATCAATTTTTTAAAATTCGTATAAAGAAATGTTTATTATTTTATGAATTCATAAATAAAAAAAATAATTTTAATGGTATTTAATAAAAATTAAAAAAAAAACAATAAAAAAATATGTGCCTGCACATCAGTCGAGCACGATATCCACAACGCAATTTGAAACGTTAAAAATTGATAGATTGATAAATTGATATATGATAAAAATGCTGACGAATCCGTTTAATTTACTACCTACGGAAAAATCTGTGTGTGGTGCGCCAAAAAAAGTTTTCACTTCAAAAATTATGCATCCTTTCACCTGATTGCTGAATTAATTTTGTATATAATCTGCTAACTAGCGAACACGATAGTTATAAAGTGGACAACAATCTATCCAGGAGTATTCTTTGTTTCAAGAAGTCACTAGACAATATGTCTTTAAGTACTAATGCGACTACTTTTCAACTAAATTTTTTATATATAAGTAACTTGACTTCGAATTTTTGCTCTTTCCAAGCAATTTCTTCAGCAAACGATGATTACTCTTTCTTTGTTATCATCAACATGGAGATTTCCACTAAAACTTACATCAATGCTACGAATATATTGAACTGTCCTGGTATATTCAACATAAACATTTTGACATGAAAAACCATCGTGAATTTTACTATTTTTCCCACCTAGCTTAAGCTTTCTCTTTAGTCATCAACCCTTATATTCTTTGAACGTTGAAAAAGAAAATGAGAAAAAAAAATTACATTTTCAAAGGAAATATGTTGGGATTTCATGTTTCTTGATATGTGACATGAACACATTATGTTATTATTATTATGATTATGATGTGACGCAACATAAAATAAAAACGGAACAATAATAATATTAACAAATCAAAAGAAGTTTCATGAAAATACGGAAAATATGAAAAATGGATATGACGCGTTAAAATTTTCACTATTATTATTTTTTTTTGTTCATTTGCTTCTATGTGAGAATTGGTGATGGGTGATTGCAAGCAGAAAAATCATTGTCATACTTGAAACCTTTACTTATTTTGTTTTAAACTATGATGGAATTTGTTATAAGTGGTTTTTTGCTGTGTTGTTGCATGTCATCATTTTTATGGGGAATTTTTACTTAATTGAGTTTATGGCTGAAAAATTAAGGTGATGTTTCGAGAATAAATTTGAAAAAACAACTACTAAAACATTGGGAAAAAAGTTTTCTTTGTTTGTAAAGTTTTTTTATATCTAAACAATTTCCGTAGATTAAGATATGACTGTTTGATGTTTTATTAGAACCACAGTTATCATTTTTCCCAGCTCGGGATGCCTGCTCTACGTTGTGAGTATTTAACGAAAACCTTAAAATATTTCCATATTATATTCAATATTTTTTTTGTGTGCTTTAATTTAAAGATATTCGGTGAAACTTCAAACTACCAGGGCAGTAATCCTATTAAATTGGCATATATTATTAAACATGGAGGCTGACTAAGATTTACCATTTATTCAATACAAAATGTTAAAATATCAAGGACCAAAAATCATAACGTCAACGAACAACCTATAAATACACTCAAAAATGACACAACCTCCACTTTCATTTCATAATTTCCATTATCAAGAAGAAAATTCTATGGAAAATGCTATAGCCGAACCGTAATAGTAAATTGTGTCTAACTAGTAGCAGGGACGGGACAGTGATTTTAATTTTAAAAAACTTAATTTTCATACTAATTGAATTCAATTGAATAAATTATAGGCAATCTTCTAACGTATTCTAACTCAATCTTCTAACTTCTAATAAATGAACGCCGCATCTGAAAAGAAGTTTTTCAATTTCTTGCTTGCTAATGATTCTTCACAAAAGTTTTAAGTCACGAACTATTCGTACATCATTGTGTTTTTTCGTGTATGATCTACAATTCTTTAAAAAAAAAATGGTTCATCTAACTAGAACTTGTATGTATCGTACGTGTATGTGTCTCGCTTAAAAATTCTATTAAAATAATTTCGGTACAATATGAAAAAAAATTAAATTATTTCAATCTAACAAATGTCACCTATAAACAGAACCATTACACGTTTAGTTTTAATTTCCAAATCATATTTAATTAATAAACAAAGCACAAGCAACAATACAAAAAAACATATAATATATTAGAAAATCGTGATATGATTTGAATATATTTTAATTAATTTCATAATTTTAATTTTTTTGTTGAATTATTAATATGAACAGTAAAAATAAATGTCAACGTAGGTGCATTGACATAAGACATGCATACATGTTTTCACATCAACATATCGATACGACTGTTATTGAATTTAAATTGTTATTTGAAAAGTTTTTAGTGCATTATGTTAATGAATTGGTTTAATGTGAAAAAATTTTGGGTGGTAAAAGTAGTTTAATCCAGTAAAATTACAACAAATTCGAAGAGCTATTTAACTAGCTAGTTGGATTTGACAAGTTAATCTATGAGATGTTGAAGCAGCATGTAAGACAAAAATTGTTTGCTGCAACGGAAATACAAAATATAAATTTTAAAGATGTGATTTTTAAGTTTGCAGCTGTTAAAGCTAGCTGTTGTGCTCTTACAGAAGACACCCCACTTACTTGAATCAAAAAAGCCTTCTTCACCCTTCCTCACTCCCATTCTCTAAGAACACAGAAAATAATTATTTGAAACTTCGCTATAATTTTGGTTAAGAATTTATCAATTTTCCCGTCTCTGAATTTTTTCAAATTTTTCTGTCGGTCAACGTCGAAACGTTGTTCACTTTTTTAAAAGTAACTCAAAAACTCCACCGAAATGTTCTTGCTAATTGCAATGATTCTAAAATGTAGAATCAGCTATTAACTTGAATAATATCAAACTAAATATTCATGAAATTGAAAATTATGAAGATCGTTTAATTAAACACTTTTTAATTCAAAGTTAATGTCAAAATTTGAATCCTATAGAAAAAGTAGCCTTCTTATAGCCTTCTGAAAAATGATAAACTCACTGTAACTGGTGCCATTACTCATAAAATTAATACCTTACCTGATATTTCTCCAATTAAAATAAAACAGCACCGATCGACTGAATCATCCAATTCTCATATCAATAAATAAGTAAGAGATGCTGCACGATAATATATTATTAACTGTACCTGGGTACCGTTATGCCAGGATACAATTAATTATCAATACCATAAAAATAAAAAATATAATTTAGTAAGGGATTCCCAACTTGGTATCAATCCATTATCGTATATACAGCACAGCGCTAAAATGATTTCCTCCAATTTTCTTTACGACTCCAGATTATAAAACAAATCAATTTAGTTTATTCGGTAATTAGTTGGTTCCTAATCCGGCGTGTTCAGCAATCAACAAGTAAAATACATTAGGTACAACTAAGTTGCTTTTATTGATTGTATTCCTTTAATATGACCAAACACTACATTCGATTTACAGTTCAATATATCAGAATTGTGACCACAACACAAAATATATAAAATTTATTTTATTATTATTTTTTTTATTATGTTTTGATCGTTTACAAATTTGTTTTATTTTTCATTTAATATTAAACTCAAAAATTTAACAGAATTTTAATCCGTTGTTTTCTGAAATAATATCAATCACGAACTAAAAATTTTGTTTTTGCGTTATTCAACTAGTCGTTACGACTCGATATTAAGCAAAATTTTTATTATTTATTTGTCTTATTGAAAAACAATATCGCGAACTGACTCAAAAAAAATCCCAGCGGCAGGTATATCCGCTAGAAATAGGTAGATTTCGGGGTCAGACGGTTTTGTGTCCAAATAAAATTAGATAAGTCAGATTAGTTTAAATAAAAAATATAAGTAGAAACAGAATAATTCAAAAAATTATCGAACCAAATTAAATACATTATCCGAACTAACGCCATCAATACAATTTCGGAACAGTTTTATTTAAGTTGGTTTAAACTACTTTTAATAACATATTAAATCCACCAAAGATCAAATGAACTACGTCACAACTACAATTATACCATCACACATAATTTATAATCAAACATTATCAAACAATTTTATTTCAAAATCATCTTTTGTTGTTGTGTTTTTTTGTTCTTATTTAATCTTTTTTCAAACGGTTACTTAGTAAAAAAAATAAAAACAAAAGAGATTTTGATAATTTTTCTATGGTATTAAATGGGTTGATATTTTTCTTGTAAGGGTTGCATTATAATGCTTATAAAAATGGAACCTTTTGGGTTAGAAAGCTGAAATTTTTTGAGGTTATAGTTGAAAAGTATGTTTAAAAGCTAAGATGAATTTAAATAACATAAACTGAAACATGATGAAAGCATTGCCTTTTGCGTTTGTTTTTATTTCAACAGCCGTAGGGTCTCAACCGTTAGACTTAAACTATTATTTTTGAAAATTTTGGAAAGATTTATATTTTAAGTACGTGAAAAAAAGTTTTCAACTATGAGCTTGGCCATTTCAGCTAGATCAAGGGCAGCAAAGTTTAGTAAATTTTTAAAACAGCTGATTTTTGAGGAACCTGAAACGCCAAAGTAGTCATCTGGATAAAAATGATAAAAAAAGGTTCAAATATTTAATATTTTTAAATTTTATTAAAATATTATTATTCAAACGGAAGTTATAGCGCCCTAGATTATTCGAGTTTTTAGGCTCTAGCCGCTTAACCGGTACCCGGATATGGCCAGTTCACGAACTTGTCCAAGACATTATTTGCCGAAACATACACAGAAAATTATTTTGGTGTAGGTCGAAAAATGCGACCGTGAGAGTGCGGCTAAATTCCGTTATACCTCATATCGTTATATATATATATATATATATATATATATATATATATATATATATATATATATATATATATATATATATATATATATATATATATATATATATATATATATATATATATATATATATATATATATATATATATATATATATATATATATATATATATATATATATATATATATATATATATATATATATATATATATATATATATATATATATATATATATATATATATATATATATATATATATTGAAAGAGATAATTAATTTCCTTAACCTCACTATTTGTGATTTTCGAAAGTTAGTAGGTATATTCCATACTATCCTAAGTCACGTGTGCAGTTATTATTGAATGCTGCCAATCAATATGAAATCAATTTTACGACATAAATGTCAAGTAAATTAGTGAATCGTATGAATTTTTCAATTCGAAATCAGTTTTTGGGTTTATCTGAATAAACCTTATAGTTATTTGTTAATAAAAACAACTTTTATCTCTGAACGTGTTTCGGTTCGGATTCGAACTTAGAACCTCATCAGTACCAACTAAGTTTGAATCTTTTGGTAGACACGCTGTCAACTGCCCCTCGGCGTCGACATTTAGAAACATTTTTAATTACGATGTTGTAATTTCTTTTTTCTTAGTGAAAAACTTTTTTGTCATACTTCACTGGCTACAGAGTTAGTATTTTTATTATATAGATTTTATACGTCTTAAACCCGACAAGGTAGGAATTTTTATTGAAAGAGATAATTAATTTCCTTAACCTCACTATTTGTGATTTTCGAAAGTTAGTAGGTATATTCCATACTATCCTAAGTCACGTGTGTAGTTATTATTGAATGCTGCCAATCAATATGAAATCAATTTTACGACATAAATGTCAAGTAAATTAGTGAATCGTATGAATTTTTCAATTCGAAATCAGTTTTTGGGTTTATCTGAATAAACCTTATAGTTATTTGTTAATAAAAACAACTTTTATCTCTGAACGTGTTTCGGTTCGGATTCGAACTTAGAACCTCATCAGTACCAACTAAGTTTGAATCTTTTGGTAGACACGCTGTCAACTGCCCCTCGGCGTCGACATTTAGAAACATTTTTAATTACGATGTTGTAATTTCTTTTTTCTTAGTGAAAAACTTTTTTGTCATACTTCACTGGCTACAGAGTTAGTATTTTTATTATATAGATTTTATACGTCTTAAACCCGACAAGGTAGGAATTTTTATTGAAAGAGATAATTAATTTCCTTAACCTCACTATTTGTGATTTTCGAAAGTTAGTAGGTATATTCCATACTATCCTAAGTCACGTGTGCAGTTATTATTGAATGCTGCCAATCAATATGAAATCAATTTTACGACATAAATGTCAAGTAAATTAGTGAATCGTATGAATTTTTCAATTCGAAATCAGTTTTTGGGTTTATCTGAATAAACCTTATAGTTATTTGTTAATAAAAACAACTTTTATCTCTGAACGTGTTTCGGTTCGGATTCGAACTTAGAACCTCATCAGTACCAACTAAGTTTGAATCTTTTGGTAGACACGCAATTCCTACCTTGTCGGGTTTAAGACGTATAAAATCTATATAATAAAAATACTAACTCTGTAGCCAGTGAAGTATGACAAAAAAGTTTTTCACTAAGAAAAAAGAAATTACAACATCGTAATTAAAAATGTTTCTAAATGTCGACGCCGAGGGGCAGTTGACAGCGTGTCTACCAAAAGATTCAAACTTAGTTGGTACTGATGAGGTTCTAAGTTCGAATCCGAACCGAAACACGTTCAGAGATAAAAGTTGTTTTTATTAACAAATAACTATAAGGTTTATTCAGATAAACCCAAAAACTGATTTCGAATTGAAAAATTCATACGATTCACTAATTTACTTGACATTTATGTCGTAAAATTGATTTCATATTGATTGGCAGCATTCAATAATAACTGCACACGTGACTTAGGATAGTATGGAATATACCTACTAACTTTCGAAAATCACAAATAGTGAGGTTAAGGAAATTAATTATCTCTTTCAATAAAAATTCCTACCTTGTCGGGTTTAAGACGTATAAAATCTATATAATAAAAATATATATATATATATATATATATATATATATATATATATATATATATATATATATATATATATATATATATATATATATATATATATATATATATATATATATATATATATATATATATATATATATATATATATATATATATATATATATATAATTTTTTTTTTTTTTGTTTTTCCATCTCCGCTTATCACAAATAGTCGTTTGGCATCAAAATTTTTCCGAAATTCCGAGATGAAGCCCATTGCAATAGGTAGATTTTTATATGAAATCTACCTAAAAAAGTAATTATTATGTGGAAAATAACTCACTGGCTGGCCAACAAACTTTATTGTTTCAATATAAAACGCGGACTAATATTATTTTGCCAAAATTCAACTATAAATAACATTTTAATATTACCTAAAAGAAGGAGTAAAAGAGTTGATTGCATGGAACATACGCTCGTTATTCGTATTGTTATACACTATACATTTATAAAAAAAGCCCATTTACAAAGCCACAGGTGGTTTCATTTACCACAAAGACATTTTATTGTTAAGGAAACATTTTATTGTTAAGGAAAAATTCAAACGTAAAAAAATTCAAAGAAAAATTCAAACGTATCCTTTCTTTTGTTTCGTCGTATCTAAGCAAGGAGATAATGAAGGAAAACAAACAAAATTCGAAACGTTTGTAAATAGAATGCAAGTATATAACAAAAACTATTATAACCTTGATATTTTACAGTGTGTCCGAAGTTTAGGCATACTGATTCATTGTTAATAAAAATGTTAATGAAAAATGCAATGATGTCGTATCATAAATGAAAAATGGGAAAAGTGTGGGTTGATTAGGAAATTAATATTTACAAAGAACCAATTTCCCGTCAACCCACCTATACAGAACCTAAATTTGTTCTGGAGCTATATAATCGAAAATTCTGAGAGTCCTTGAAGCTCTCCAACATTTGCTGTTCCAAAAAAATCTGTAAAGAGCGAAACAAAATGGCGAATTGTTGTAGACCACATTAAGTTAAAGTAATAACTATAAACGACATATAACACTTATCTACAGATGTAAAAGTAATATTACCCATGGTAAAATTACCGGTAAAATTGGTAATATTACGTAATATTACTTCGGCTTCGTAAAATTGGTAAAATTGCAATAAAATTTGAATAATCTTTATATAATAAAAATTAAAGTTTGTGCTTTTTTGTTGACACCCTGTATAATTGAAATTGTGTGCACATTGTTGTGAAAATATCTCGGCTGATTGATCGATTTGCAGCTGAATACCCATAAATGTAGGTAATTTTAACGTCTCTACGTGTTGCCACAAAGTAGAATACTTTATAGGTAAACATTTATTTTGTCTACTGGTGTCGATCGGTGGGTTTGAATGGGAAGTTTTTTTACCTGGTAGCAATAACGCAGCAATTCTGGATGAGGCAAAAGCTAAATCTATGTTATTTCGGGATCAAATTGCTACTACGAAGATGGTTTCTTCTACCCTGCTACATAGTTTGCTTATTATCCGTGTTAATCACCCTCAAAGGTCGTGTAGTAATTTTGTTCACCTTCCAAACCATTACCAATGCTTCGTTCTAAATTTTTTCTGCGAAACGCACATTCATATTTAAATATTCTTTGCGTTTTTGAAGGCAAATATCTTCAGCAATTTGCGATTTATATTTTCCTATGAACAAGAAAGAAACAATTTGCATGAATATGATTTTGATGTGACGTGTTGCACACGTAATTAATACATTTATCCCAGTGTCGGCCGTGGCAAGTGTTGTACGTGAAAAGTGACATGTGTAACGCCGTTGACAATTCTCAATTGCAGAAAAAGCGTTGAAGCGGGTTCATTTTCTAACCACAGAAAGAAGCTTGATTGGGATCCATTGCGTACAGTCTAAATAAAGTAAGTTTCATTGAAAATGTTTGGTTATCTGTAAATTTGCTCTTTGCATTTGAGCCATTGAAATGTATTTCTACTTCTATTCGATGTGTAATACCTAAACATTTTCAAATACGGCAGTGTTTTCAAAACGCATAGCAGTTATCGTTGAAGCCAGTATGTTCAGGATTTGTTGCATTTTGCAGCTGTGAAAATAGCAGGCAGCCTGTTTTCTAGATGTCTTGCTAAAAGAATAACAGCTGAAGTTCGTTCATGTTTGGATGGGGCATAAAAGAATTCGCCATTGTTGCATATGTATCTTCCTGTCTATAATACTCTGCGAGTGAGGATATTTACACTCGACAATAATATATTTGATATGCATTTTATGCTTTTATAAACTAAAAATGATTATGACGGTCATAAGTTTTGAATTAAATGAAATTGCAACTATATTTAAATCTTTTGAAATAGTTTTATATTTTACCAATATTACCAATTTTACCAATCTTACTGGTAATTTTACGGTAAAATTACCACAAATATATTTTACCGGTAAATTTACATCTGTACACTTATCAGACATTTTTTTGAAATTTTAGAACAGATTTAAAATTCCAAAAATTTTAGCTTTATTGATCTTAAAAATGGATACCATCAAGTTGGGATGGACAAAAAGGACAGAGAAAAGGCAACATTTAGTACCAATTTTGGGCAGTTCTACTTTACAATTCATTCAATATTACAATACCCTGATTTTTTAAAAAATATTTACAAAGACTTCCGATGTATGTGATATGGCAATTGAATCCATTTTATCTCTGGATCACAATTCTGTCGATCTGCCAATTGCGTACTGAGTAAAGTGTGGGCTGTTAGTCAATTCCGTCCGTTTGCATTGGGTCGTTAGCTTAGGATTTTCACTGATAACATACCATTAATATGGTGGTGCAAAAACAATAATCCATCATTCCGTTTGCTCCAATGGATATTAAAACATGAAGAATACAACTATAAAATTCTATATTAACCAGGTAAGCTGAACCAAAACGCAGATGCTTTAAGCAGAGTGCAGTTATCAGAACCGTAATGCTCATCACGTCCGTGTTCTCACTCGTTATCGAAAATTAAAAATAATGTAAAATCCACTGGTTAAATTATCACAACCATTGTTTTCTGATACAAATTCTAATAGTAAACAAAATGATGTGTTGCAACAATCAAATTAAACTTAAAATTCAAGTATTTAAAACTATTTTCAAACTTTTAAAAATTAAAAAGTTTTATTCAACTGCATATTTTCTTAAAGCAAATTGTGCGTTAAAACGCTCCTATGAAACGTTATAAAAATATTTGAGGAGTTAAACCTATCAGAACCTTATGAACTGCAATATTGGCATTTAACATGACGACGTATACCTTAAAAAAGTAAATGCCATACGAGCTTGTATTTTGTCTGTCTGGACCATCTGTTGTAACGACGGCCTATTTTGAATTTTACTCTAAAACAAGAGAAAAGAGTTAACATTAAAACCAATCACACATGTTATACTTTTAAAAATATTAATTATAATTATTTCCGATATTATTAGTTAAGAATAACAGTATACAGAATTCTCTTAGAAAAATAAGATTTTTTGCAAATAGAGGCAAGGTGAAAATTTAAAATTGGTTATGTAACCCATAAAGGTTAAATCTGAATATTTTATTCTAGTTATTTAATTTTGGTTATTAATAGAAAGAGAAGGAGGGAGATCACGAGAATTAGATATAAAAACCAATATGATCTCAAAACAAGAAGACTACCCGTAAACAAATTTTGAAAAATTTTGTTTCAAATGGGCATGATTATGCTTGTTACAAAATTACGGTGCGCAAATTTATGCGTAATACATATCGTGCACATAATGTGAACCATACCGTGCATATGTATAACACACAAAGGATAAAAAAATGGAGAGCGAAAAGTAGTTTAACATTTTCTAAAATGACTTGTTTCGTTTAATTTTTATGAGATAATATTGTAGTAATTGGTTTCTCTGGTAGACCGTGAAGGCCTACCTGTTGGTCGTGCACGCTAATAACTCTGCCGCTAGCTCACTGAGCGGAGGTTCGTTCGACCAACCTCTGTTCATGAAAATTTTAAACATAAACATAAATCGCGTGCCTCAAAGCATCACCCAGCTTCTCCAGAAGGGAGAACTGTTCTGTCACAACTCCCCCTATCTCAACTACGTTAGCACTTTATGTTTTAGTTAACATTACAAAGTTTAAACTCTACAACCACAATATAAGCTTAATTATTAACAGATTCAACACTTAAAATTCTAAAAGAAATTACCGATCCGTAGTCTAAACTGTTGATTTTAACAAAAAAAATACTTATCTTCCTTGAAGTATTTAATTTTTGTTACCAGGTTTATCCTTCGATCCTCCAGAACCCGGTTTATCCTTCGATCCTCCAGAAACCAATAGCCAACCAATAAAACAACGTTCATTTGTTTATGCCTTAATTCTTAATTTATTTACTTGTTCTCAGCAAATGACGTGTACATTTTGGGGTTTATTTCAATATTTTGTACAAATTCACCTTAGTGAAATTCACCTTTACTTACTTTTTTTACCTTTACCTCAACTTTAATCAAACAAAATCAAAATCCACCATTCCAACTCAACATGCCTCCAACTCAAAAAAAATCTCACTCAACTCCTCAATAATAATAATTTAAGAAAAAACGAACATTTTAATCCGAAATTCCAACTTCAATTCCATAAATTGAAAAACTCAATGAATAATTTTATACATTTTTGACACGAGCTAAAATGAAAAATCCCCGATAAACATAAATTTTCTTTGACCGTTAAAAGGTCTACTCTGCAAATTTTTCTATTCTAATTTTCATAATTATGAAAAAAAATTAGGAATGAAAATTAGAAAAAAAATAAGTTGGTACGTTGCTTCCGGAAGGGTCATATTTTAGAAGTATTTCAAATGATTGTGTTCTTACTCACAATTGAATTGAGAACTATAGTGACTTCAAAGATCTGTATGAGCAATTTCACGAAGATTCAACATCGTTTTGACTTGACCCCTTTTAATTTTGATTATTTTTTTTTTATAGATAGTCTTTGATAAATAAAAAATACAAGTTCTCTTAGAATTTTTTTTTTCGACCAGGGGTCTTCACAGGGTGCCCCTCAATTTTTGTTATTTTGTGATGTGAGTGCATTTTGACGAGCGATTGTAGAAAAACTACTGAATCGATTTTCATAAATGATATGTCGTTGAATAGGTATTAGAACAAA
Source organism: Diogma glabrata (assembly GCA_963693315.1). Lineage (NCBI taxonomy): Eukaryota > Metazoa > Arthropoda > Insecta > Diptera > Cylindrotomidae > Diogma > Diogma glabrata. The sequence continues at coordinate 155,808,320 of OY856187.1, forward strand.
GTTTTTAAAAATGTACACTGTTAATTTTTTGAAATAGTTTTAACGGTGTAACATAAGAAAAAAATGGTGTAATTGAAAAAGGATGGCATTAACTTTTTTTTTTTTTTTTTTTAACTAAATTGAAGCTTATTTTATATCTAACAACTTGTGAAAGTTTAGGACTAGCATCATTTTTTGTTTTAGAGATAAAATTCGTTGTGCATATGACTGTCGCGAATCAGTTTTTTTTGTTCTTTTGTTCTTTTATTTTGTTTTCATCTAAAATGTGCACGGAAATTGTTTTGTGAAGGTAAATGAGAAAATTCCAAAGAACAAACGGGAACTTTAAATAATTAATTTTAGTGATACAAAAACATTATTATATTTATTTAATATTCTTTGTTTGTCGTTTTTTAATGTTAGTTTACTAATATTTAAATTTATTTTTTAACAATATTAAGAAAATTATGGAAAATTTATATAAAATTAATATTACAGCAGTAATATCACAGTTTTATAATTTAAGTTTTTAGAGTGTTTGGATCTTCAATAACTTATAATCCTGGATTTCAATCGTATTAAAACTTGGTTTCTAAGGTTTAAGTACTGTTTCCACTTTCCGTTAAAATATTTTTTTGCGGTGTTTATTTTTACTATAGCCTTCAGTTACAAATCGATTTCCATGCAACGTTGGTTAAAGGACCCGCATGGAGGGATCAGTTTTTAATGTTTTTTATTTATTTTTTATTTTTGATCTACGGGTGTGACAACCTCGCGGACTCCAGTCCCAGCTATTGACATACGAGTTAACGTGAGATATCACATACCACTGACAGTAGCAGTGAGATATCACTAGCCAAGGTGACATCTTAGGGGTGGTGGCGGAGGAACTATATTCAGGCAACGGTAGCACCCTCATGCTTAGTTGTGAAATAATCCTTGATGATGAGACGCTATTGCTTCCTTGAAGAAACGAGCCTTCATATAACTGTGTATGGGCTTTAATCATTAAGAAAGTCGGTGCGTCACAGGATCAAGGAATATGCAACCGGCTGGATTATTGACAACTACATTTTTGTTTTGTTTCAGCAAATTTTTGTAAAAATTTGCTATTTACTTTTTAATTTACTTTTTTTTTACCAACTTCCAAAAAGAAGAAGGGTTCCACTGTAGGGTTTTTTTTTATGTATGTACACCGATTTCTCAAAAACGGCTCGTTCGATTTGGATGATTTAAATTGTGTTCTATTTGGGTTTATTCCGAGAGGGTCCCATAATTTTTTTTATGATGTGAAAAATAGCGTTATTCAGAAAATTGGCAAAAACCATATTTTTTATGCATTTTCGTTGATTTCGTCAAAACATATTATTCTGTTTGTTTGTTGTGGGCAGTATCATATTGCTATACTTGTCGAGGTTATCGTAAATAATTTTCTATGACGGGTAATATGTATGCCGTTTGTGCAAAAAATCATAAAACCATAATTAATAGATTGACACTGATGAAAGTTTTTCCGGTAGTTGAAGTTATTGCTTTTAGAACGCTTTCTAAACGACATTTGCTTTATGACTTCACTAAAAATAAAAAAATTAAAAAACCGTTTTGAAAAGAAATAGAACCGACTTCAGAAAAAACAAAAGAGGCACAAACAAGTGAAAAATAACTCAATTATGGCTTTTATAGACAAAAATACGTTACATTTTGATTAATTTAATTTAATTATACCTTACTATAGACAAAAAACTTACGCTATTATACAAAGTTACTATATTAAAATAGTTACTTTTTATTATAATTATTATAGTTATTATAGTTGTTATAATAGTTATTAGATTTTAAAAGTTATTTGTAGTACAAAACTGTTCGAAGTCGGTGCCACATTGACGAAAAACCGACTAATATGTCTCGGGCTTGGCACCGATTTCCAACAGTTTTGTACTACAAATAACTTTTAAAATATAATAACTATTATAACAACTATAATAACTATAATAATTATAATAAAAAGTAACTATTTTAATATAGTAACTTTGTATAATAGCGTAATTTTTTTGTCTATAGTAAGGTATAATTAAATTAAATTAATCAAAATGTAACGTATTTTTGTTTCTAAAAGCAACAATTAAGTTATTTTTCACTTTTTTGTGCCTCTTTTGTTTTTTATCTCTATTCTATCATAAAATAATGGCCAATGTCAAATTTTGTCAGTGATAGGATTTTTTTAGTTATCCATTCTTTAACAAAAAATATAAAAGAAAGATTTACGTCCATCAACACCTTTGTTGTTGTGGGACCTTGGTCTTAAAAGGTTTTTATGTGTTATTGTGACACATATTGTGGTTCCCACTACACAGCACATTTTATTAAAAAAAAAAATATGAGAAAGATTTTATTGGAATTTGGAGTACATTAAACAAAGAGTTGGCGCGTCCACCATACAACAGGTGATGTTTTTCACTAAGTTTTTAATATTTGTTGGGAGAATACAGTATTAGCCATTTGGCACAATAAACATAAAACGCTTTTGCATTAACTGTTTCAACGAAGAAGTAATAAGTTTACATGAAGACGAAAGACATGATCAATATTTTTGTTAATAAATTTTAATATAATTTTTCGTTTTTTTAGCATTCCGACAACAACAGTTTTATTCTGTTGAGCGAAGATTTTTGAATCAGCGCAATACAATAGTAGTATTTTATTACTATTCGTAAAATGTTATAAATTTTCGCTCTCAAAATTATGTTTAAAAAAAACTAAAAGCATCATCCTCTCTCGAATAGTAAAAAGATAAAGACCTACTTTGACTTTATTTGAATCAAATTTACAATGTGATAAAAATTAGTTTTATATATTTATATGATTGTTTTTGGTTTCTCATTAGTGCGAACTGGATGTCTTTGATGTGGGTAATTTCTCTATCAGATTACTGATTAAAATAAAATTTAATTAGTTATACAAAAAACTAAAACTCATTTTTTTTATTCGTTTTGTTTATCTACGAATTCGAAAATAATCCAATCAAAATTAATCCGTCTTAGTCAGTTGGAAACATTATTCGATGTGGTGTCGATGGTTCGTAAATAAAATATATCATTAAACACTTACACAATAAAATATTAATCTGAGAAAAAAATTCCAAAAATATATATTTGGTCAAGGTGACCGCTAGACTATTGAAAAACGACCAAACAAAGAGTAAAGATTTAGAGTGCGACGTTTGTTTGCATTATAACCCTTTTGAACTCTATCCAAAACGTGTTTTACGACCATGAACTCAAAACTTGTTTCTCAACAACAAAATTGTATGTTACTAGTTACTCGTTATTTTTTATAATCATCGTCACAAACAGAGGTTAGATAAAATCAAATCTATTGTTACGTTTTTCCAAACTTCCTTCGAATTGGCCTTACTCACAATTCGATAAACGCAATTCCCAAATTACTTTCTGGATTCGATCACCGATAAGTAAGCAAACACACCAGGTTTTATTAGGTATTCAACGCCTAAATTGTTCCACAACAACTGGAAAACAATACAGCAAACAATATTCTTAACTAGAATATTCTTCCAACAGCTTCGAAACTCCAATGGTTTATTGTGGAAATTTCCAGTTCACAACGTTCAAAATAATACACAAAATATTTCTGCCCAATAAAACTTAAAACTTTATGCACAAAAACTAATTTAAAAAATCACTTTTATAATTTTAACTTTACAGTTGCAGGTTTAAATAAAACTAACTCATAACTACAACATGTAATTGCTTATATACTATTCTGCTTAATTTCTAGAAAATTCGAGGTCACTTTTTAGAAACCTTGAGAAACTAGTAGAATATTCGATTACTTTACGTTATGCTGATTTGATTGATAAAGTCATTCAGTTTTATTATTGTTGACCCAAATTTCACGAAAGACAACAACAACACTATTCATGTCATTAATTGGTTGTTGTGTTTTGTTGTGATTTGATTTTTCTGGAAGTCACTGTAATCGTCTGGATTTTTCTGTAATTGTAACACTATTATGTATCAAAAAATATTGTGCTCGCGTTTTAATTTAAGGTCGGTTCAAACAAATGAATACTTGAGATCGTTTGCTGTCATCTAGAAAAATGTGTTAGACTAATTTTTCGAACTTTCTATAAATGAAATAATTTGTCGAACTTGAAAGTTTTACCCTAATCATTTAGGGCTATGAATTGTAACTAATAACATTAAACAGGATCTATTGATTAAATCATTTCCCATATTTATTCCAGTTTTTTATGAATGCTTCCAAATTAAGAACTCTTGCTTTTGAAGGAAAATAGTTGTTGGTAACTTTTGGGAAGAAAACAAAATCTTCGTACCACAAATCCTAGCAATAAGATAAAACGTATAAAACACATTATAAATCTGCTTGTTAGACTAATAACTCCATCTGATAAATCCCACATTAAACCACTTTCCATATCTTTACCCATAATATATTCGAATTTTTTCGCACAAGCCAACTCAAACGAAAAAAGAAAATACGTTTCATTTATTTTGCCGATAAGCATATGAGAACAAACACGGAATAAAATTGAAATTATTTTATCAGAACACAAAGGAACAACCAGCAACAACAATTCGAACTTTCAAAAGAAATAGATTCTTGTAATCACATAAAAAATACAAGAAAAGAAAAACGATTTCTTAACTGAAAATCCTTTTGTGCATATTACTCGTATTTTATGCTTTCTTTTTGTTACTATGTCGAACTGAATTTATTGTTTTACTTCTTTGTTTGATTTTCATATGAGGACGATGATCTTGATTAAGGCATCGAACAAAACCATATACGTATTTCATTTTCTTTTTTGTCTTTTTTTACTGTTTTGTTTGTGCAAAATGTACATACATTGTTTAACTAAAAGGTTTCCTTTCTCCGTTGTACCTTTGCTATTCATTTTTTTTTCGCTGTGTTGTTTATTTGCTTGTTCGTTTGAATCAAAATGAAAACTAAACTTCAGTTAACTTTTACTATTGTATCCCTGACCCCCTTTTTGCTAGTTCTTGTTTGAGTTTCTTTTTCTTTTGCTTAATGTTTTAATGAATGAAAATAATTTGAACAAAGAAATTTTATTTTATGAAGGAAAAGAAATAAGTAATAATAATTGAAAATAGCAAAAAAGTTTTTTGAGTTACTTGTTGTTGTGTTTGTTCCTGATGAGTTTTGTTTGAACAATAACAAAAACAAATTTCACCAGTTGAGTCATCATGTTTAATTAATGAGTTCGAGAAATATTGATATTATGATTAGATCATGCCCTCGAGAACAGGATTTTATACAATAAACATTAAAAACTTATTCAGTTGTTTGCAAGGGGAAACTTAAGTATGCATGTATTTAACAAATCAGGATTTTACTGCAAATAGAACAATTTACATAAAAATTTCACAAAACACTGGTTAATTCAAACCAAATATCACGAAACAAAACAACCACGATTGGATGATTTTTATGCAGAAGAACATCTCTTTTCCACATCTCTCAAATTCTCAAGACTAATCAAAACAACTTTAGTCGTTACATTCCCAACGTTTTGGGTCATAAGGAATCAAAATATAGCGACTACATAGGCTTCTTCGTTAATATTGACTTCTTCTTTATTATCGCTCTGGCTATATGTTATGGGCCTATAGCTTATTAGTTTTGGAATAATCATCGAGAATTATCAACGAGTAACGACATGTCGTACATTATTATTCAATTATTCTGTTGAATAATGCTTGAGGCTGAAAACACTGTAAATCATAAAATTGTTGTCCACAATGGTGGATATTCAATGAAAAAATTGGTTGGTTCCGAGAGTTGGTGTATCGGGACTTTTGGTATGAAAGCCCGATTAGAAATGGTAGATCTTTGGGAATGTGTTTTGGGGAATAGTGCTGAGGCCAATAAGAAGAAACAAGCTCGTTACAAATTGATTCTTTCCGTCGATAAGCAGTTATACGTCCATATTGAGAATGCAGGAATCGCTGAGGAAATTTGGAACAAATTGAAGAGTATCTTCTAAGATTCAAGATTGTAGCGTTGAATGGGACTATTACAGAAGCTGTGTTCTGTCTAACTAGTTGAATGTAAATCCATAAAAGATTCCGTTTCCCAAATCAACTGCGAACAAGCTGACTAGTATTGGTATTACTGTTACAGACAAATGAATTGGAAACCTTCTTCCTAAGGGATTGCCAGACGATGACAAGCCAAAGGTGATGAGTATTGAGGCTTCAGAAATACCGATATATACCGATAACATGGAAATGAAACTCTTACAGGATGTCAAGATGGAATCATCAAATTGTACTAGTCAAACCAGTAGTGCCTTGTATACATCGAAACCGAAGAAGTTCCGTAATCGTTTCAAGCAGAAGAAAGAACAAAACGGAGACAACAATAAGTTAGGAGTTCAGTGTCACAATTTCAATGGTATTGGACATATTGCTACAAATTGTTCCTCGCCAAGAAGTATTCAAAATTCTTCTGTCAAGAAACAGGGGAAGTAAAGCTGTTCTTTCCACTTTGCAAGCAGACTTCAGGAAACCAGACACAGATTTTGTAAACAGCGAAGCTTCAGCTCACATATCATATAACATTTCGTATCTTTATTTGAATCGATTGCAAAGTATGAAGGTGAAGTTACAATTGCTTATAACACTTAATTGAAGGCTGTTGTTAAAGGTGACACAAAGCTGCGTTTGACTACTGAAAATCAAATAACTGTCAAGGATGTCATCTATGTTCCTGAACTTTCAACTAATCTGCTTTCTGTCAGTCAAGTAACAAAAAAAGGAAATAAGATTGTATTTCAAGGAGAAAGATGTAAAATCAATAATGATAATGAAGATATACTCGCTACGGCAAGAAAATCTGGAGGCATGTACATTCTTAATATGAAACAACATAAATTTGTGTGTTCTGCTGCTTCCAAAGTCAACGATTCTAGAATTTGGCATAGTCGCTTATGTCGCTTAAACCAGGATAGTATGAAGTTACTACGGGATGAATATGCAACCACCAAAAGCTTCTCTAGGACCATGGATCTTCAATGTATAGCGTATGCAGAAGGTAAGCAACATCGTCAAAGATTTCTTTCGAGTAGCACAATTTCTTCGAGAGTTTTGGAGCTCGTCCATTCAGATGTCAGTGGACCTATAGAAGTTCGTTCAATTGCAGGAACAATCTACTTCTTCGCATTCATCGATGACTTTTCCAGGAAGGTTTATATTTACTTTTTGAAATTTAAAGGCGAAGTTCCGATTTGTTTTAAAAGAGTCATTTTTTTTAAAGTTGGACACTTTTGATATTTGATGTCTTCGATTTTCGTCAATTTTTCAGAATATATTAGTAGTACTTTGATAAGAAAAAGTGCAGTTAATCACCTCTTAAATAGAGGTCAAAGATCACGAGTAAATCATATTAATTATATGATCATTTTTCTTCATAAAACCATGAGCTACCGATGAATTTTCTTTCAATATGAATTTTACTTGATACTAGATGTTAGCATAAATGATTTCGTGGAGAAGATCTCTATATTTCATATTTCTTCAGCTTATAATTTACTTATCTTTTCGAAGATTAAGTTGACTTCATTTTGATCTTTTTCCTGAGTAAAATTTAATAAGAAATTTAAAAACAGTGGAAATGTTTAACCATTCTAAAGTGTTATATTATCAACTACCAAGTTTCTCAAATGTCTATTAAATTAATCATAATCATAAAAACATATAGTTTGGAGTCAGCATGAAAAAAAGTCTTAAATTTTAAAATACTTAAATTTTAAAATAAATAAAATTTTAAAATACTTGATTAGGCTTACTCCTGCTGCAACAGTCTCCATCAAACATTATTTTGCTGCTAACTTTTGATCATGAGTCAGCAAAGCTGATGGAGAAGGTTCATAAGGTTGTATCATTTGATTCACCTGATGTAAATTTGGTCACCTTTCTGCGGTTAACTTCTTTTCTGAAACTTGTTTTGCAATCAGTTGTCTGTGGGTTGTACAAAGTACACCACCTATAGGAAAATTTCACCCAGACATATTAATTTCTATGTAAATTTCCCAGGATACAGAATCTTAGAGCTATCAGTTTCATTGTTCTATGAAATTTTTTTAATTTGTGTTCAGGGTGTTGGTATTGTTTCGGTGGGCGACAGCACTTTCCATATGTATAGCGGTGAAATGCACATATCTGATCAGATTTTTGCAATGTTCGACCAGACCTATGCTTTCGACAAGACCAGACCTACTTACCTACTCGTAAATAAATTAAACCTTTCTTCATTGCCCGTCCAATCTTATACTTGCTCCTTTTTCCACTAATACTTTTTTACTCAATCGATTATCGTCCTAATAAAAAATTAATTTATAATCATTATAAAATCATAAATAGCCAGAAAAATAAGTAAAATCTGCATAAGGATATATTTTGTAAAACTTATATTGCACGTTCGAAAAAAGCATGTATTAAAAAAACAAACACTTCCTCCACGAGGTTTAACCTTGGACCTTAAACTACACAGCATGAAGTATAATTACAGCTGCGTCTCAAAATTTTTGACTGATGGCTTCTAGAGTTATTGACCTTAAATATGACCATTTTGAAAAGTTATCAACTTTGAGACCGTTTAGCTTCTAAAGCCAACAGTATCCCAAGCTGTTTTAAATTTTTCTAAATACTTTAATATATTATGTAATTAATCCAATAGTTTTTGCTGTGGGTCACTCATAGGTTCAGTAGATATTTACTCCGATAACAAGGCAAAAAAAGCAACGACAGTATTATTTTCGAACGACCTTGACCCTCAAAGCCATGAGTGAGCTACCAAATTATTTATGGTAACATCTACCTAGTATCAAGTAGAATCCATATTAAAAAATGTTATCGATGACTCATATTTTTATGAAGTAAAATTATCATATAATTTATACGATTTACCCGCGATCTTAAACTTGTAATGAAGCGCTGCTTCGTTGACTAATAACGAAGTGGCATAGCAGGCCGCGTACCTAGCGAGATTATTTTTAGCCCCAGACTAGCTGCAGCCTATGGCTGGTCAAGTGATGAATACCTGCTGCTCCAGCACAAATAACTGAATTTGTACGCGTAACATGAGATAAGAACAGATGTAAAAAAAAAAAGGTAAGTGAACTAAACAGACTCTGGCGACCCCCGTGTACGAACGAACCACGATCACCACGTCCAACCCTCATACTTCCGCTCTCATGCACACACTCTCGCATCTCATCCATTCTTGCACACACATACACTCACACCCACACATACACATACATGCACACATCCAAGCCCATACGCCCAATTTATATGAGAAATATAATAGAAATGAAAATTGTGGTAAAGCAAAAAAAACATTATATAAATCTGTAATCAAAGAAAGATTGAAGCTTTAAAATTTAAAATACTACTATGCAAAGTTGGTCTACAACCGGTATATAGTCATTAAGAAAAGAAAACTTCATCATCATCCGCTTCTTCAGCGATTTTTTTGTTTTTTTATTGATTGAAATTTACCAAAACGGTTCCTTTTTAATTTCGGTTAAAATACTAAAATTAAAATTTATTGGTTGAACCAACTCTCTCTAGTATTTACAAATCCAATGGTTTGTCATTTTTCAAATACGAAGTAAAAACCTCGAAGCATTATTATATTTACTGATCTGCTTTAGACCAAGATACCATGGGTTACGATTAATTAAAGGCAAAACTTCCCGACATCCACCACTAAACAAAATGAAGAAATTTGGTGATGTATAACGACAGCTCGTATTACGAAAATTTTCATATTTATCTCAAAAAGTATTAATCGTAAAGTTAGTTTGTTCATTAGTCATACTATAGGATGAGATTTGTATGAGTAATTTCGATCCCGAGAAAGGGATTACTATTTTCTGGGGTAATAGTTTTTACCTTGAAAAATCGTGAATGATTTCTAAAGCCTTTTGTTTAGACAATATGGTTTCAAAATTCAGCACCCATTATAGCAATAATAAAAAAAATTACCATTAGTTGTAATTAAATGAGTTTGGGTTAAATTTTAGTGAATATTATCATTAATGGTGCTATTAGGAACCTTGTAACCATTCGCTAATATTGTTGTTTCCCTTCATATTTTCCAACAATAAATTACTGATAATAAATGGCTAAATGACATAAGATAATGCACTAATTAAAATTATAAAACAAAATATAATAAATCGAAATAATAATTACATATGCATTCACCCGCCCACATGCACCCCATACATTCACGCACACATCCACACACTCACGCCCACATTCATACATATGTTATTAAAATGACTCATCCCAGGTTTTTAACACATCCCCCTCCTCAATCTCTGGACTCTTTAGCCGGTCATCCCGTATACAAGGCTGAAAAATCAATCGGCAGCAGCTGATTGGTGGTTAACTGCACGTAAGATGAAGATGTCAGAACAGGTGCAAGATGGCTGAAGGTAAGTATCTATTTGTGATGACTGTCACAACACCAGCAATCAAAATAATGTATACCAAAATACACAGGTGCCAGTCGGTATAGACCAACACTATACAACACGTCATTCGAATCAAATTATGCACTATGCTCCTCCGATACCATCAACTATCAAATAAAAGCGTTCACTTTACAATAATTTATTCAATACAAGTAGCCAATACACTCCATCATAATTTTAGATCAAACAATTACAATGATTAACTTATTTGTGTTTTAATTTCTTTTGTTTAAGTTTGCTAACATAATTTTATTTATAGCTGATTTTTGTCTATAAATCCAATACACTAATAATTTTGTATTTGTTATTTTAGTTTATTGTTAACTAATGTCTAGTACATAAATACTCTTAGTTTTAATAATAAATAGCAATTGTCTAATATTACGCGCAGGCAATTGTACTATTCCTTTGTTCCGGCCGAATTTATTGTTTATTTTGTTTTGTTTTTTTCAAGGACGAACAATTAAACAAAGTAATTCTCCTAAATTGTTGAACGTTTAAAAATTTCAATACTAATTTGATTTAATTTTTCTGCAAGCTGAATTTCATCTTAATAGAACGCGGATTTAATGACTTCAATTTATGTTTTACAACAAAAAATGTACAAATATCAATAATTTATATTCGACAATTTGAACTAATGTTCCATATAAGAATAGTACTAATATCACAATTATACTCAATAATTTGAATTAATGTCTAACACAAACATTGTACTATTATCACAATTTAAACTCAATAATTGGAACTAATGACTAACACAAACATTGTACTATTATCACAAGTTTATATTCCATAATCTGAGGTTATGTTCAACAAAACAAAAATTGTACACATCTCACTATAATTTTCCGACGAAATTAGTAAATGATTTTGGCATTGCACTTTACGTTTTATTTTTTATTTATTGGGCTACATTAAGAAAATGGAATTTCTAATAACACAGCACGATTGAATTATTTTGTTTTATTCGTGAACCAAATAGAATAAACATTTACCTGAGCTCTCAGATATATTTCCATCCAACTCATTCCATGTGACCAAACGTTAAAAATATCCCAACATGAATCTCATAGGAAAATAGATAGACTAAGAGAGCCTCTAAAAGCGGCTAGGCGTAGTTATAGGCAAAAGTAGCGATCGATTTTACATCACAAATCAATAAACAAAATAGGTCTGTTTATTGGACAATCTCGTTCGATTTTTTATTTAGCGTATGGTTTTTTTTGTGACACATTAAAAAATTAAACTTAAAAAGACTCTTCTATGAAATCTACCTAAAACAATACATGGATACACATTAAATGAACTTACAATCGATTTGATTGCGTGTCTTTTAAGTAAATTAAAAAGTAAAATATTTGAACATTGGGCAGTACATTTGAACATTAGATGTTTACATCGAGCGAGTCTATCCATGCTACTACATCGGGAGTTGCCAAATGGACGTCTGAGATGTTGCCATTGTAACGTCAAATTGGACACACAGTTGCAATGTGTTTTATAGTTTGTTGTGGAGCGCCGCAGTCACACTCAGGGGACTCTGAAATACCCCACTTGTAGAAAGAATCAGCACAACGTCCATGATTCGTTCTTATTCGGTTTAATGTAGTCCAGGTATGACGTGGCAAATCGAAACCAGGTTGGGTAGAAGTCGGGTTAGTAATAGAAAGGCCAGTTGTGTTGTATCTCGTTCGATAAGTATGTGTACTAAAAGTGTCTTCACTATTGTACTATAACTGGAAGGGAACTATAAACAGAGACATCTATTATGAAATGATTATAGGAAATAACATTTATTACTGTATCCACTAAGGAATTCTTATAACCACTGGGTATTAAAATTGGACACTACAACAAAATTTATAGAAGAATAATGATTGTAAGATTCATCTATGAACATAGCGCGATTGAGTATTAATGATATAGCACAACCCCTTTAGGACAACTTTCCAGCGATCAATGAATACCAACTGAATACAAGAAGTTACAAGGGAAACAGCACCCAACTATTTTAGGACAATCTTTTCTCTTACGGAAACTGTTGTAGATGGCAATTATGGTTGGAGTTTAAGAAAATATGGTTAAAGGAAAAACGAAAATAATTATGAAAGTCTCCGCCAATGCAAATTCGATGCGTGTGAGAAAGTAGCGTATCTCCAAATCAGAGAACTACACAACTACTTCGTTGATCACCAGACTACTTCGTATCAAACTTTGACCTCTATTCAAGGTCAAACGTACCACATTTAAGAGGTGATAAACTGCCCTTTTTCTTATTACAGTACTACTAATACATCATGAAAATTTTAGGGAAATCGAAGGTATCAACTGTCACAGCCTCATACAAAGGGTCCAACTTTAAAAAAAATTACTCTTAAGGAGTTCAAGGCATTTGCTGAGAATCAAAGTGGACAGCGATTGAAAATTCTTCGCTCTCACTATTGGACATAATTTGTAAACAGTGAGATGTCAACTGAGCTCGATCGTTGTGGAATTCTATATCAGAAAATTGTTCCATTCACCCCAGAGCAAAATGGATTAGCAGAGTGCGTTATCCGAACATTAGTTGAGAAGGCCTAGTGACTCAGGACTTAAAAAACAATTTTGTACGGAAGCAGTAAACACGGCAACATATATTACCAACCGTTTTTCTCACAAAAGTTTGCTGAAAACTCCAGAAGAAATGTGGTCCGGTGTAAAACCAAGCTTGACTCATTTAAAGATTTTTGCTTGCGTAGCCATGTCGAATATTTAAAAAAAGAAACGAACAAAGTGGGACTACAAAGCAGAAGGTCGTTTCCTGGTGCGATATTCCAAAATTTCAAAGGGATACTGCCTTTACGGCGGCGAAGCTGTACCAGCGACATCAAGTTCTGTATTTGACGAACTGTGTAGTTCAGACATCATTTTTGAAGCTGGGGTGAATAGCATATCTGAAAATCATCCTTTTGCCGATGATTCAGAAAAAGAACCTGTGACTTATCAACAAAATACTAACAATGAAGTTCACATTGAAGACGAATCTGATAACGACTTATTGTTATTTTCCTCCTTCGATTAAAATACCAATAAAGTGGGGGGACCTATATTGGAACATTTTCATTCTGCGCTACCTGTTTTACGAAGAAGTGTTTGAATTGCAAATAGTGAAACTAAACACTAACTATGTAGCTGCAACGATTCCAGATGATGATTCTGTCACTGTTACAGAAGCCATGCAAGGACCTGAACTATCCAATTGGCTCGAAGCAATAAACAGTGAGATGAACTCTTTGGTTGAGAATGGAACATGGACTTCTGCACGTTTACCTGATGGGAAGTCAACTATCAAAACCAAATGAATTTAAAAAAAAAATGTGAAGCAAACAACCAGGTTCGTTATAAAGACCGCCTTGTTGCGAAAGGCTACAGTTAAGATAAGGGCATGGACTACGAGGAGACGTACTCATCAGTTGTAAAGTACACTTTTATTCGTTTTTTGATGGTGCTTGCTGCTAAATACAATCTCGACACACAACAAATGGATGCAGTCAGTTGTAGCCAGCTCAAGAAGAAAGTGATGAAGCAATTCAATATGAAGTTTCTTGGGAAGGCGAAGCAGTGTCTTGGCATGCGAATCACTCGTGCTTACGAAGAACTACATCTGGATCAGGAGAAGTACATTCAAGAGATCATAAACCGCTTTAACATGAAAGAATTCAACTCCGTTAGTATCCATTAGACGTTAACCGAAAAGTAACTAAGGACCTATCACCGAAGACAACAGAGGAACAGTCTGAGATGAAGAAGATTTCGTACCAACAGGTGATTGAAACTTGCTATTTGCGGCAAAGTGCACTCGACCAGACATATCACAAGCAGTAAATCACATTAGCAAGCTCAATAACAATCGTGGACTACAACTCTGGAATGCAGTTTAAATGGTGTTCAGATACTTACAAGGAACCAAGACTACAAAACTGACATTTAGCAACAAAGGAAATTCTGTTTTTTGGCACATTCAGACTCCGACTGGGCTGCTGATAGCATCAAAAGAAGATCTGTATCAGGTTACGTCGTTCTTCCAAAAGGAGGTGTTGTTACGTGGAAAAGTCGTTGCCAACAAACCATTGCTCTGTCAACAATTGAGGCATAGTATATGGTTTAATAATCGACAACTCAAGAGATACTATGGCTTTGCGAACTAAATATAGAGTTGAACTTGGATAACAATGAAGAGAAACCGTCTACCATATTTTGCGACAACGGGAAAAGCTGTCCATTTAGCAACAACATCAAGCTACAATCCCAAGACCAAGCACATCGACATACGTCACCAAGTCTTAAGGGAAAATTATAAAGTTGGACTCATTAAATTTTCAAGTGTTGGAACAAACGAGATGATCGCTGATAATCTAACAAAAGAAGTTGTTTAACCAAAACATCTTTTCTGCTGTGAAAACATGGGGCTTTCTTTCAACTGAACCAGATTCAAGTGTGGGTGTTAGAAACTGTGAACCTGTTTTATTTTAATCATAGTATTTATGTTTTTCCTATGTTCATTAGTTTTTGTTTAATTTATTTTTCATTCAAATATATCAACCAAATTGAAAAGACTTTTTCTTTAATATTACTCTGCCTACAGTGAATTCGTTTATCTGGGTCATAAAAACAAAACAACTATCAGTACAAAATAGTTATTGAATTTTATTGATTGAATACATTACTAATAAGAATTGGCAAAACAAAAAACAAACATAAAAATAGTAATTTTTTCACAATGAAAATTAAGAAATAATCATAGTAGCCTATGTCTTTTCCAATATTCGAGAAAGAGACATGTGCATTAGTTTGAATTTATTGTTTTTTATATAACCTGGTTGGAAATGTGGTTTTGATTGTTTTATAAAATACAATCAACAAAATTTAAAATTGTATTTTTAGATTGCGTTCCATTAAGCATACAGATGTAAAGGTAATATTACCCATGGTAAAATTACCGGTAAGATTGGTAATATTACGTAATATTTAGGCTTGGTAAAATTGGTAAAATTGCAATAAAATTTTATTAACCTTTATTTAATAAAAATCAAAGTTTGCGATTTTTTTGTGGAATAATAGAATATTTATAACAACAACAAGAATATTTATCACAACAAGATGCCTCCGAAAACCTTGATCTTAGTCCAAAATGCATCTGATGTATTGAACACATTTTTAAACAGCTGTAGATTGAGGCCATCCGAGGTTATTGATTCCAGCAAATCATTTCATTTCAGATGATATGCAGTTCGGTTCAGCAGTATGTCTTTGTGCAGTACCCACTGGCGAGCAATTGATACGAATAAAAGATTAAATCTTATGCATTTCATCGGTACACTGCGGTGAACTCTTTTTTAATTGCAGTACGTGGTGTGACAAATCAAGTGAATTAAAAACATTCTGTTGGAAGAACAAAATGCTTCATTGGCTCTATAGTAGTTGCAGTATAGACAGATTTCTATATTATTTCTTCGCTTTGAATGTTAGATTGAATAATTTTGTGAAGTTCGTAGATGTCTTTATTGTTGGCCGCAAGTATAGTTCATTTTCTCACAAATCGTGATTCTTATATAGTAAGTAAGAATATTTGGAAATATTTTAAAAGTAATTTGTTTCACGTTGCAATTTTACTTTAAACGAAGCAGCAACAGCAGCAGATCGATAGAGTTCTCAAACGGTTAAGGACACACAACGCAACGAAACATTATCAACCCTTCATTGTAAATTTTTGTTTCGAGTTTGAGAAAAAAATTTTTTTTGCCATTTGCCTTTTATATTTCTCCCATGAATGAAACAATGAAACAATGCACGAATTAGATTTTGATTGTTGCCCGCGTAATTAATGTATCTATCCCATCGTAGGTTGTGGCATATGTGGAGTGACACGTCACACGTTTACTGCCGTTGACAGTTATCAATGCTGAAAAAACGTTGAACCGTGCTCATTTTTCAAGCACATGCGATAAAAGTAGCATCTATCTAGATTGGGATGCATCGCATATAGTTTGACATATATTAAGTTTCAATGAATATGCTTGGTTTTCTGTAGACTCACTTTTTGAATTTGTGCCGTTCAAATGTTTTTATATTTTCATTCCATGTGTAGTACTAATACGTAAACATTTTCGAATATAATATTGTCCTTACAAACGCATAACTGCGACATAACAGCGAAGAAAGCAGTCATCGTTGTAGCCAGTTGGTCCAGAATTTGTTCCATTTTGGCAGATATGCAAACAACGTGTTGTCCGTTTTCCAGATGTACTGCTAAGTATAAACAACAGCAGATTTTCGTATATTTAACTCCATAAAAATATATTTGATTTGCATCTAATGTTTTTATAAACTATAGAAATGATTGTGATATGGTCGTACATTTTGAATTAATTAAAAATGCAACCATAATTTAATATTTTGATCCAGTTTTATATTTTACCTATTTTACCAATTTTACCAATCTTACCGGTAATTTTACGGTAAAATTACCATACAAATATTTTACCGGTAAATTTGCATCTGTAATTAAGCACCTAAGACAATCATGCTCACGACTGTTTTTTTCGTTCCACTTGCTTCTGAGCGTTACAATTGTTAATTCAATTGGAATGGATTATGTGATTGTTTTAGGCGTTGATGTAAAAATACAAATGGCGAGTTTGAACAAATGCAGTAGAGACCAGAATTTTGGTTTTAATTTGTAAATCTTAAAAAAAAAATTAAAAATGATGGTGAAATACTAATTGCATCATACAAAATTTGAAAAATTGCACTGAACTTAACGTCACTCATTTCAACCCACCTTTTGAGATGGGTCGTTGTAAACTTGGCTTGAGCATATATTATGAAGTCATTAGCGACGTTTTGGCCAAGACCACAACGACCGTCTTCGTCAAGTGGAACGGATGGAGGGTTATTTTGAGCGTTGTGAACGCTTAGTGGAACGCACCCTTAGATTTAATATCTGGTTTGCATGTTTAACTGTTTTCTGTACGCCTATTCCGGCATTTCCCTGGGAATTGGGAATTGATAAAAAAGTGCAATAAATGAAATAAAGAAATATTTTCTAGTACGAATTTGTTATCTCCCGTGACACGAAATACTAGTTATGAAAAAATTGCTATAATTTATTTCTCAGTTCCTATTTCACAATTTACCGGAATAGGGTTACTGATGAAAATTATTTACACTGCAGTATCAACCATTATTTAATGAAAAACGTCTTAGATAATCATTTTACATCCCATTTGAGTCATTATTCTTTTGAATTAAAAGGAATATTTTCGTTGAAAATTTAGAAATGTTTTAGATGAAATAAATCTATATTGATTGACATTTACAAAAGTTTTCCTAAATTGATAGATGTTTGTAGTTTTTGAAGTATAAGAGTTGTTTGTACACAAAACTGATCCAGACATATGCCAATTTCTAGCGGATATCCTGCCGCTTGAACTTTTTTATTTCCTGACTGCAAATAAATATCCGATATCATATTAGCTTTCGTTCCTAAAAACCCTCTAAAACAAAAGACACGATTTACAGTTATTATGAATTTGAGATAAAATTGGATCACAACCATTTTTCCCCTTTCCTTAAAATTTCCGAATTTACAGAAACAAAATTTTCTGAAGTTTCTTTTTTTTGTATTTTTTTTACTCAACTTCTGTTTCTTGGTTCAAAGATTTCTATGTAAGTAGTTTATGTGCTTCATAAATTTAACTACAAGTTTTTTCGGTTTTAAAAGTTATCGAAGAAATAACATTAAAGTACAAGAAAATTTTCTTAAATTTTTCTTATTTCATTTTCGGTTCTGTAGGATTATTATCTTCAGGAAAATGAGATGGTAGTTTTTGTTTGAATTGATTTTGTTACAATTGTTTTTGTTTTAATTTTGTATGACATTGAGTGTTTTCGAAGGATATACGTTTTGAAGGATATATATATAAAATTGCTGTGCTCTTGTTTATATAATAGGAGTGTTTGGATTTGAGTGATTTTAACGAGATGACATAATATAAGAATTCTTAATCTTTTTGTAAGATTTTAGTTCAATGGTTAGCTATTAATATTTTTGTAAGATTTTGGTTCAATGGTGAGACATTTTTAATACAAAAATTATACTTAATGCATTCTAAGCTTTGTGATTGGTTATTATATCTTTATATTAAGTAAATGGTAATCTGCAATTGGTGCTTGGTACTTGGTACTTGGTACTTTGTACTTGGTACTTGGTATTCGATACTTGGTACTTGGTACTTGGCACTTGGTACTTGGTACTTGGTACTTGGTACTTGGTACTTGGTACTTGGTACTTGGTACTTGGTACTTGGTACTTGGTACTTGGTACTTGGTACTTGGTACTTGGTACTTGGTACTTGGTACTTGGTACTTGGTACTTGGTACTTGGTACTTGGTACTTGGTACTTGGTACTTGGTACTTGGTACTTGGTACTTGGTACTTGGTACTTGGTACTTGGTACTTGGTACTTGGTACTTGGTACTTGGTACTTGGTACTTGGTACTTGGTACTTGGTACTTGGTACTTGGTACTTGGTAATTGATACTTGGTACTTGGTACTTGGTACTTGGTACTTGGTACTTGGTACTTGGTACTTGGTACTTAGTACTTGGTACTTGGTACTTGGCATTTGGTACTTGGTACTTGGTACTTGGTACTTGGTACTTGGTACTTGGTACTTGGTACTTGGTACTTGGTACTTGGTACTTGGTACTTGGTACTTGGTACTTGGTACTTGGTACTTGGTACTTGGTACTTGGGACTTGCTACTTGGTCCTTTGTACTTGGTACTTGGTATTTGTTGCTTGGTACTTGGTACTGGGTACTTGGTACTTGATTCTTTGTACTTCGCACTTGGTACTAGGTACTTGTTACTTGTTACTAGGTTCTTGGTACTTGGTACTTGGTACTTGGTATTTGGTACTTGGTACTTGATACATGGCCCTTGGTACTTGGTGCTGTGTACTTGGTGCTTGGTACTTGGTACTTGGTACTTGGCACTGGGTACTTCATACTTGGTACTTGGTACTTGATACTTGGCACTTGGTACTTGGTACTTGATACTTGGTACTTGGTACTTGGTACTTGGTACTTGGTACTTGGTACTTGGTACTTGGTACTTGGTACTTGGTACTTGGTACTTGGTACTTGGTACTTGGTACATGGTACTTGGTACTTGGTACTTGGTACTTGGTACTTGGTACTTGGTACTTGGTACTTGGTACTTGGTACTTGGTACTAGGTACTTGGAACTTGGTACTTGGTACTTGGTACTTGGTACTTGGTACTTGGTACTTGGTACTTGGTCCTTGGTACTTGGTACTCGGTACTTGGTACCTGGTACTTGGTACTTGGTACTTGGTACTTGGTACTTGGTACTTAGTACTTGGTACTTGGTACTTGGTACTTGGTACTTGGTACTTGGTACTTGGTACTTAGTACTTGGTACTTGGTACTTGGTACTTGGTACTTGGTACTTGGTATTTGGTACTTGATACTTGGTACTTTGTTCTTTGTACTTGGTACTTGGTAGTACTTGGTACCTGGTACTTTGTCCTTGGTACTTGCTTCTTCGTCATTGGTACTTGGTACATGGTACTTGGAACTTTGTCCTTGGTACTTGGTCCTTGATACCTGGTACTTGGTACTTGGTACTTGGTACATGGTACTTGGTACTTGGTACTTGGTACTTGGTACTTGGTACTTGGTACTTGGTACTTGGTACTTGGTACTTGGTACTTGGTACTTGGTACTTGGTACTTGGTACTTGGTACTTGGTACTTGGTACTTGGTACTTGGTACTTGGTACTTGGTACTTGGTACTTGGTACTTGGTACTTGGTACTTGGTACTTGGTACTTGGTACTTGGTACTTGGTACTTGGTACTTGGTACTTGGTACTTGGTACTTGGTACTTGGTACTTGGTACTTGGTACTTGGTACTTGGTACTTGGTAATTGGTATTTGGTATTTGGTGCTTGTTACTTGGTACTTTTTACTTGCTCCTTGGTACTTGGTACTTGGTATTTGGTATTTGGTACTTGGTACTTGGTACTTTTTACTTGATCCTTGTTACTTGGTTTTTGGTACTTGTTACGTGGAACTTGGTACTTGGTTTTAGGTTCTTGGTACTTGCTACTTGGTAATCAGTACTAGGAACTTCTGTCCTTGGTTTTTGAACTTCGTACTTGGTATATGGTACTTGGTACTTGGTCCTTTGTACTTGGTACTTGGTATTTGTTGCTTGGTACTTGGTACTGGGTACTTGCTACTTGATTCTTTGTACTTCGCACTTGGTACTTGGTACTTGGTACTTGTTACTAGGTACTTTGTACTTGGTACATGGTACTTGGTATTTGGTACTTGGTACTTGATACATGGCCCTTGGTACTTGGTGCTTTGTTCTTGGTGCTTGGTACTTGGTACTTGGCACTGGGTACTTCATACTTGGTACTTGGTACTTGATACTTGGCACTTGGTACTTGGTACTTGGTACTTCGTACTTGGTACTTGGTACTTGGTACTTGGTACTTGGTACTTGGTACTTGGTACTTGGTACTTGGTACTTGGTACTTGGTACTTGGTACTTGGTACTTCGTACTTGGTACTTGTTGGTACTTGGTACTTGGTACTTGGCCCTTGGTACTTGGTATTGGTACTCAGTACTTGGTACTTGGCACTTAGCACTTGGTACTTGGTGTTTGGTACTTGGTACTTGTAAACTACGACTAGACTCTTATCCACAAGTCTATCGTTTCTAATAAAATTATAAAAGAATATGGTCAAAAGTTGGGTGACCTCTGTAGGATCATACCTAGTTTACGACTAGTTGGGTGACCTCTGTAGGGTCATACCTAGTTTACGACGCTTGGTGGCCCTTAGACCTTTTGATCATACCTATGTATCCGTTGAGCTGATTAAAAAAGACCTTCTTCTCTTCTTGTAATATTTTTCCGTTTATTTTTATGTTTTTTACAATAGTTATCTCTTCTTCAACTTAAGAATAAAATTATACTTATCATTCTCTAGCCAAATTTCTCTTATATATATCCACATATTATACGTTTCCGTATACATGCATATTAAATATTGAAAACAAGAAATCTTGTTCTAGCATTAAATTATGAAATATTGTCATAATAAAATCTTGTCCAAGTTTTCAAATTTTCAAGAAATGTCGTTGTGACATAAAAACAAAATTATTTGTTTACTTCCTAAATTATATTTTTGTTGAAATTAACAAAAACAAAACAAAAATATAATTTTGTAAACACAACAAGAAATGATTACAATTAAAAACATAACTTTCGTTTTCACAACTTAAATTCCATAGTAAATAAACATAGTTTTGTTTATTTACTTTACTTGCAAATTTGTTCATTATTATTATTAATTTGATGTGATCAAAAATTATGAAAATATTCAACCTTCATTTTTACTAATTAGAACTATGTTAAAAATATGCAAATTGAACTAATTTATTATTTGGACTATTGATTATATGACTTTGACTAGGTTGAATAGGTTGAATTAGTACTTGGTACTTGGTACTTGGTACTTGGTACTTGGTATTTGGTACTTGGTACTTGGTACTTGGTACTTGGTACTTGGTACTTGGTACTTGGTACTTGGTACTTGGTACTTGGTACTTGGTACTTGGTACTTGGTTCTTGGTACTTGGTACTTGGTACTTGGTACTTGGTACTTGGTACTTGGTACTTGGTAGTTGGTACTTGGTACTTGGTAATTGGTAATTGGTACTCTGTACATGGTACTTGGTACTTGGTACTTGGTACTTGGTACTTGGTACTTGGTACTTGGTACTTGGTACTTGGTACTTGGTACTTGGTACTTGGTACTTGGTACTTGGTACTTGGTACTTGGTACTTGGTACTTGGTACTTGGTACTTGGTACTTGGTACTTGGTACTTGGTACTTGGTACTTGGTACTTGGTACTTGGTACTTGGTACTTGGTACTTGGTACTTGGTACTTGGTACTTGGTACTTGGTACTTGTAACGGTACTTGGTACTTGGTACTTGGTACTTGGTACTTGGTACTTGGTACTTGGTACTTGGTACTTGGTACTTGGTACTTGGTACTTGGTACTTGGTACTTGGTACTTGGTACTTGATACTTGGTACTTGGTACTTGGTACTTGGTACTTGGTACTTGGTACTTGGTACTTGGTACTTGGTACTTGGTACTTGGTACTTGGTACTTGGTACTTGGTACTTGGTACTTGGTACTTGGTACTTGGTACTTGGTACTTGGTACTTGGTACTTGGTACTTGGTACTTGGTACTTGGTACTTGGTACTTGGTACTTGGTTCTTGGTACTTGGTACTTGGTACTTGGTACTTGGTACTTGGTACTTGGTACTTGGTACTTGGTACTTGGTACTTGGTACTTGATACTTGGTACTTTCTACTTGGTACTTGGTACTTTCTACTTGGTACTTGGTACTTGGTATTTGGTACTTAGTACTTGGTAATATGATCCTTGGAATTGGTCCTTAGCACTTATACTATAATACCAAGAATACTTTGTACTTAATCTTGTTACTTTAACCATACATATTTTTCGTAATCCATACTGGGTTGTTGATTCATAGGTTGTTCATTCCCTATATTTGACTGAGATTTGAATTTTCTGAAGCAATTTTGTGGAAAATTGTAAACTGGAACCACATCTTTCTCATAATAATTGAAACCTTTTACCAACGTTTTACGAAAACTGCATCATAACTGTACACCGTAGTAGTAGCAAAAAAATAGTATTTAACCAGCATTGACAAATCTATATTTGGGATGCAATAATAAGGGAAGCTTCACCAAAACTTATATACTAATGTGGAAACTTTAAATGAAAGGGTGTTCAATGGATTTGGGATTAAATTGAATTTACAGTGAATTTCGTTCCTTTGAGGTAAGTTTTGCTAATCGAACAACAGTTTTATGTTTATGAGTTAGCTGAAATGCAATCATCTTCCTGTTCTTAAACTTCTTCAATGAATTACAATGAATTGAATTCTTGCACTTTATGCGTCATGGAAGATTAATATAGAAGGAGAATGGGCAGCAGAGACCGACCGTATTTCTGAAAATAACTTTTCCTGATATCATAAGTATACACGTTGTAGATCTGAATATAAATAAAAGAATATAAGACTTGGGTCAGAGAACTTAATAACAGTGGGTTGTATTATTGGAACCACATATACACAACACAATGGGTTAATGGTATTATTTGGCTTTTCTGTAAAAGTGACAGAAGCGGCCTCTATTACAGTTCATAAGAATTTTTAAGAGTAGTCTAGCACTGGAGCATATTCCAGAACCCTCAAGAATATTCAAGGTGATATATCGTCCTAGAATAAGAATACAGTTAACAACAAAGAAAAGAGTAATTGACAACAATATTCAAACTACGACTCTGGAAAGATCACCTAATAATAGTCAGCAAGCGTACAAAATGGAAACATCTACGGGATTCCAATTGCTTCGATTGGTGAATTTAAGATAGACATTTGACAGGAAGAAAGATGCATTGGACTCACATGAGGCGGTTGAGCAGACCGTTAATTGAAATATGTTGACCAAACCGAAACAAATTGAATGTGTGAGATGCTGAGAACTAGAGTATAGGAAGTAAATACCCCCAAGACTGTTAAAAAAGCAAGCATGGGTACTACTTTTGTATGTCCACAAGGTGAAGTTCAATTATCCTAAATGTGAAGTCTAGTGAAGTCGATAAAGTTCTAGCCATATAAAGGAACGGCACTGACATTGTCAATAAAATTAAAAGTAATCCCCTAGCAGAACAGCAAAACCACATGATGACGGGGGTAAGGCAAACCCATAACACCTCCGATATTATTTATATTAAATATAGCTTATATATATTATTACAGTCCGACTATCTAAAAGTCCATGTTTACCATGACAATAAAGCCCAATCATCAGGTATGAATCATTTACTTGATAGAAGAGAGCACATCTCAGCTCTAGGAACAAAAAGTTTACTAACGGTTCATAGACTCGAAAGTATCTGTATTTTTTTGGGAAAGAACACATGTTATAGCGCGTCTATAAGGCGATGCTACTGAGACAGTTCATTTTCGTTTGCAGTGTAAGAGCACAGTCAAATAAGCAATCTTTATACTCAACATGAAAAGGATGGTAAAGGAATAATATTTACAATTACAAACATGGCATTAAACTTCTCCAAGAAAACCATTGGAATAAATTACGAGAAACAAAATTATGAAGCAGTTCAACGAAATGTTCTAGGGTCTGGAATAATACTCCGGCTCTCAGATAGAGCAAGGGATTGATTGGCTTTTTACCAACAGGACACTTTATGAGCTTCAATCTGTTTATTGTAAGTCGAATAAAAACTACATAAGAATACAGATAGATGTTCTTACAGAATGCTAAAAAGATAGGGCGTTGAATCGCAAGGAAAGGTATCATTTAAAAAGTATTGTATTGATGGGATTGACCTCCATATATTGAACCCATGCAAGTGTTAAAATTTTTAAGAATTTTCCGAGCTTAAACAGGTGCTTTAAAAAGCCTATATCTCTCTTATAGTCGGAGTACAACATTTTACAAATTTTAGCACAAGCAACACAAACTAGCTGGCATTTATCAATAACACGACACGACAAGGCAATTAAACATATCTGTCACTAGCGATCCAGAAAAATGACAAAAACTTAGAAACTCCATGACAAAAACTCTAAGTCTATTACGTCAACTTCAAACAAATCGTTTAGAGAGGTGAACATGTATTTGCCTCGATCACTGAAATATAAGTTCGTCAAAATATTAATTTGCATATTTTTTGTTGGGACTGGTGACCATGTTGATTATTTCCAACTATATGCAAGACTATTAAGAGTAACTGCAATAAACACTGCGTGCATTCCTGATAGTGGAATCACTATTAGGAACATAAGAGGAATTGCGTGCCATGAGATTTTTAATTTCCGGCTAGCGCAGACTCTGAATTTGATTATGCTTTTCCTCAGTCCAGAATAAATGCTACAAAAATGCTACAATGCTAAATGCTACAACAAAGAACATGGAATCTGACGACCCCTAAATTCGGAAGCAAACAAAGATCTGTCGCATCGAGAATAACCACAAAATAATCATGATTATGCAATGTGAAGAAAACGTTATTTTTAATTTTATTCTTTTTAATCAATGAATATTTTAACATCAATTTATTATTATATCGTTATGTAATTTTTATATCCATTTTTTTATATAAAAATATCTATCAGGCATATTATGTTCTTCACTTGAGTTATATCTCAAGATACAAAATTGGTTTGATTCGCATTAGTTTTTGGTTTATGAAATATATATAAGATTGACACAGTACATACTAAATTTTTGCCTAGGAACAACTTAGCAAAAACAATAAACTTTTTTTTTAATTTACCCCTTCTATTAACTAGAAACAAACGTTCACAAATCTATTCAATCTAAAAACATGCCAACAACAAAAACACACGAAAAAGCCTCATAAAGCAAAACGTTACCAGAATTAGGATTAACTCAAAAGTAATTTTCAACATCCCTAAATTGATTTATGATTTTAATCTAATCCCTAAAACAACTAACAAGAATTACATAACAATACTCGTATATTAACAAAGAAAATGGAAAACCACTGAAATAAGCTAAAATTATTATTAAAAAGCAAAGTAATGAGAATAAAAGAAACAAGAAAAGTAAACGTAAATCATCGTAAGGAAAAGTAAAATTTGGTGTATGTATACGAAAAACGAATTTCTTCCTTTTTTGTTTGAGTTATTATTTGTTTTTCTTGTCATTGTTTCTTGTATGTTTCGTTAAAATTTGGGAGGATACGGAATTTAGAATTTATGTGAACAAAATCGTTTTGTTTTTGGAAGTTGGTTATGTTTGTTTGTTCTTCGATGGGGTTTTATTACTTTTTTTTTGTGACTGGGTGTGTTTTGTTTATTATTATTATTTTAAGTTGCGTAATATTACTGTTTGTGATTATAATGCAGGGATTTTTATTTTTATTCGGATGGAATGGGTAATTGTAATGACGCGGTTGGAAAAAAAAAATAAATTACTTTTTGGAATAATTAACATTTGCTATGTTTAACGGTTTTTGGGCGGAATTGGAATTGGTTTTTAATGTATATCAGCACAATGCAAGAATCTCAAAGAACACTATCCATATCAAATTCTATGTTATCAAAACTTTTTCCGGAAATTTATACTGTAATACCGAAATAATAATAAATTGAAAAATGTTATATTGTGCTATTAAAATTTTATTGCTATATTTTATATTTTTCGGCCGGGAAAATATCTATATAATTTTAAACCCAAATGATCGTTAAAATTTAAATTTTCGTCTATCATAATAATACCAAGTTATTGGTTTCGCTATTTTGCTTACACATTG
Organism: Diogma glabrata; assembly: GCA_963693315.1. NCBI lineage: Eukaryota > Metazoa > Arthropoda > Insecta > Diptera > Cylindrotomidae > Diogma > Diogma glabrata. The sequence goes on from OY856187.1 coordinate 155,835,339, forward strand.
GCAAAATGTTGCTACAACTTTATCGTCATCTGTTTCCAGTTAAAACTCATCATGTACTGATTTTGCGAAGACTAAAGGTGTACGATGATAAAAAACTCAAAATTTTGATTAAAATGCATTTTAAATTATAATTTAGATCCCAAAGCAAAGAATACATGGAAGTATGAATTCATTCTCCCTTGTTGTCTTGCATATTGTAAGATTTTGAAGTTGTGGCGTCCTCTATTAGTAAAACTTGTGTTCAACGTCTTTGATAATAAAGACCAAATTCTTGAATGACTATAAAAAGCCTTGCTTCTGGAACGTTAATAACCAAGGGCATTTCAACAGTTTCTGCCTACTCTAAGGCCAACAGGAATTTTTTTTCTTGCCGTGGTTCCATATAGGAGCATAGGCTTGTCAACAAGTGTCCCTCGTCTGTATTAATTTCAACAATTCACTTAACGGTTTTGCGTATCGGCTTTAAAATGTCTAAATGAAGAAGATCAACAATGCTAAAAGCAGGCATTCAAACTCATTTCGGTATACGGGAGAAATTTTTTGTTTTAATAAAAATTTTAAATTTGTTAAAGAAAACAAAACAAAAATGTTTATATAGAAATTTATTGGTTCTTAAATAGTACATTATATACCGAGGTGATAAAGTAAATTTTCTACATTGAGGTGGATATTAATTCGCGAGAAACGAAGTTTCGAGCGAATTAAGCACCGAAATGGAGAAAATTTTCTTCACCGAGGTTTATATACTATTTTTTTTACTACTTGATATAAAAAATGCACTAAAACTCTTAATTATTCACAAAATAAAATGTCAATTAATAAGCAAATGGTGAATAAATAAAAATTTTGATATGGTGAAACATTGTGTATCATATCATTGGATTGCGTATTGGATATTTATTATTCAGGGCTGCTTAGTTAGAAATTTATTTTCAATTAATTTTCTTAAAACTATATAAAAATCACATATGCTTTGCATTAAAAAATATAGCTTTTATTTATTTTTGACATGAATTGAATTGAATTGAAAATCTATTCAATATTGTTGAGTCAAATTTAGAATTTTTTTAGTCTACAACTCACAACTAAACTAAATTTCAACAGAATTCTGTTTAACATGAATTAAAATTTCAAATAAACTAAACTATAGTTGCAAAGAAGTTTTTGCATTCATTCATTATTTATTATTATTAAAATAAAATCAAAACGCTTATTATTTTTTAATATATTATTATTATTTTAGGAAGAAACTAAAAAAATTCAAAGATGAACTCAGTTAACAAACGAACAAAAATTATATTTTTATTATTTACTAAGGTGCTAAAATACTTATTATTAGGTGTGGGGAATAATTATTAGTAACCTTAGCTGAGAAAAATAACTTTTGTCTTGGGTTTTTGAGTAAATAATTGAAATTTCTCATGCAAGTAGTAAAAAAAATATATTTATAAATTCAGTTTTTTTTTGCTAAATCAAAATTTCGTTTTAGTTTTTGGCTTAATGTAATTTTTAATATCGATGCTAAATGTTCTGCAGTTAATCTGGCTCGCTTTGCAGTTTATTCATGTTCATTTGTGAAAAAATGTTTTCACATATGTAAGTGCTACCAAACATGGATAATATGCGTAAAATAAAATGTCAAGTTCTTGAACGGTCTGCAGATTAATAATCGTAAAACTTTGGAATACCAATTTCCTTATATTTTAAGTTTAATGGCGTGTCACACCGTAGTTCTATAAACACGCCAAACAGAAATTTGTTAGGGTTGAAATATAGCCCTGATAAGGTTTGCTCTAGTTTGATAGGGCCTTGATCAAGAATGTAAAGCTTTTTCCCAATCAGACTCTGATCGGATCGGTCGGATCTGGGCCTGATCAAGTTCGCCATAAAAAATTAAATAGTGCAAACCCTAGTGGTATTCTGTATCAGACCCAGATCAGATTGCCCAACCAGGAATGAAATACGAAAAACCACATCAGGGACGGATATATTCAAATAAGGTTAACCCTAAAAGAGTTTTCTAATTCGGACCCGGAGCAGGCTTACATCAGATTGCCCTAATAGGGATTATAATTTCTGGCTCTGATCATTGTATTCAGGCTTTCCCTGACTAATTTCTACTCGGGCCATTTTCAAATTTTCGTCAATATTTTCTATGACAACAGACATCGGAGAGCAAAAAATATTGAAATGAGACTCACTACTTTAGAAATCTGAAAACCTTAATTCAAAATCCAGGAGTATTTTTCAAATTTTAACTCTGGATCTTTAACCAAAAGAGTCTCACAACTAGAAAAATTGCATGAATTACTTCGGTCTGAAAGACATAAGTATTACATTCATGAACTCAAAGTGAAATTCTTACCCCCACTTTTTTGGCATTTCTCGTTTTAGGACCTACTGATTCTAAAAAAGCAAAAAAAAAATGTATGTCTGTCTGTAGGCCGGCCGTCCGTCCGCATTACCTACGCTGCAGGGAAAACCGCTGGAGGGATTTCAAAATTTTTTTTTTCTAAAAATAGGTATACATAAGGGACCGGTCCGAAAAAATCATTATGTGTGTCAAAAATAGCAAATTTTTTATATTTTTGGCTTAAAAAACGTTCAATTGAAGTGATTACGAGTAGGAACATTAAATTTGGAGATATCTTGATGGTCGCGATTGGTATGTGAGATCAAAAACTAGATTATTGCATTATAAGTTTGTCAAAAAAATGTTGTCAAGTGTGTCAAAAGAAAGATTTTTATTTATTTTTTACCCAATTTTTTGGAAAAAATAAAATTGTTTGTTTGAAATGAAATTTTATTATTATTATAGATAATTATGGCATTATAAGTTTGTCAAAAAATAATGTCAAGCGTGTCAAAAAATGATTTCATTTATTTTTTTAGCCAATTTTTGGAAAACAAAATGTTTCTGTTTTTATGACGTAAATATAATTTAAAATAAAATTGGGTATGGAAATTTCTGAATTTGTTATAGTTTTTGAAATATTTTTGGAATTTTGAAAAAGTTTGTATATATGATTTTGTAATAATTTTTGTAATATTTTTAGAATTGCGGAAAAAGTTTTAATTTTTGATTTTGTAAGAATTTTTTGAATATTTTTAGAATTTTGAAAAAATTTTCATTTTTTGATTTTGTAATAATTTTTGCAATATTTTTAGAATTTTGGAAAAAGTTTGAATTTTTAAGAATTTTTGAAATATTATTGGAGTTTAGAAATAGTTTAAATATTTGATTTTGTTCTAATTTTTGGAATATTTTTGGAATTTTGAAAAAGTTTGATTTTATTTAATTTAACAATATTTTTGGAATTTTGATTATAATTTTCCGGCAACGTATTGATGTTTCGTGTTAGTTTTGTAATAAATTTTTAAACAGAGATAAAAAATACTTGTACTTTAAAAAAGAGTTATGTTTGATATACATCGCTGCCCAAAACTAAAAACCATGTCTTCATAAAAGTTTTTTACCGAAAACTATATAAAAATCCTTAACCCAGACCGAAGTTTTGATATCTCAGAGCTGTGAGATTTCAGCCCCTCCATATTTTTCTCTTTTCAATAATATTTTCCATAGGGAATCTTTTGTATGAATGCATTTATTTGGTCATAGAACGACGTTGTAAGCATGTTTTGACACTAAACAATAATATTTTTGTGACTGAGATGGCAAATAATGTCAACTGAGAAAGCCAAATCTTGTATCCAAACCACTTTTTTAGTTCAGAGCAGTCATAATATTCACTGGTCCCTCACTTCGTGAGGCGCCTGTCCTTGAAGAGTACAAAACTTTTGTTCTACCATTTTCCTCGATTCGGCCGCATTTTCATCCGACAAGCTCCGAAAAATGCCAATTTCCCGGGCTCTTGTAAATTTGCTACCACAGTGTTTTTTAACTATAGGGGTGGAAATTTGTTTACTATTGTCGAGTAGGACAATTGATATTTTAGCATGTTTGGGTTGAGGAAAATGGCAGATACAAAAGTTTTCAGACTCGTCAAGAACAGGCGCCCCCCACGAACTATAAAATATATGGTAATCATTAAATGATATCGGCGAAGGCCCAGGGACTATAATCTTTAATTTAGAAAAAAAAATTACGATTTGAAGGGCTACGCACTTCATTTTTGTAATCGCACAGCAATGTCATTAATGCTAAAAGATGTGGAAATGCTAAAGGGGAAAGTTGCCGAAAACATCAGGTTATGCATTGCAAGATCATAGTTTTTAATAGCAATTATAGGTACATTTTGTATTATGAGATTATTTTTGATAAATTCATTTTTTATGCATTTTCTATTTTTTTCATTAAAACACTGTAGTTGTGCAAAATGTTGAATGCTACAACAATTAATGCAGCGGGCCACAAGTGGGCCGCGAGTTTGACATCCCTACTAAAAGTATTAATGCAAAACTTCAAAAGGAAACGATTTTGTGAGGCTCATTGTGAAATGCTGGTTCAAGTCGTCATCACCTGACTGAGCTAGGTTATTCGTTATTATTCGTGTAGATACGGATAGTATTGGAAATTCTGACCACTATCTAATCACTTCAGTTATCAATACTCATTTACTAAAATCTAGAGTTCCAAAATCACGTAAAACATTTAATTTCTCAAAATGGACACGACTGGTCTCCAAAGTTTTTTTTAAGGTTTCCTTTTTGATCGTCAATATTCTAATACTGACTATGTAAAATTTTCTACTCCCGAGGGCGGTTAATCTACAAAATCTTAAAAACAGTGCCCATCAACACCTCAGAACGCATGTTGTTGTGAGACCTAAGTCTTAGAGGAACCTGTGTGTTGTTGTGACACATATTGTAATTCCTATAACACAATACTTTTTAGAAAAAAAAATTGCACGTAGGCTTTTCTAAAATATACACAGTAGAGTTTTTGATTACATAAAAAGAAATTATTTTTGTTTTTAAAATATTGGGGCCTATTCAGTAAAATCTTCTATCGAAATTTTCTGCTATTCTTCTATTTTTTGTATGAAATTTTATTTTTCCGTTATAAAATTTCATACAAAAACTAAAAGAACAGCAGAAACTTTCAATAGAAGTGAAAAATGTCTTTCAAATTTTTAGGAAAAAAACAAATTCTTTCCTTAAATTTTGGTGTAACTTAGAAGAAGGATGGAGCTTCTATATGGTGAAAAAAGTGAAAAATTCTTTACCTACGTCATCAGCGTCATATTTCAAAATTTAATTTCTTATCATTTTTAACAGTGTAAGCAAAAAGTTTACTGTGTTTTTTCTCGATGAATCAGTTAATTATATTTTCAACACCAATATCGTTGATATAGTGTGAGCAGTTTTCTCAAAATGTGATTTCTTAGTTACTCTGAATTTGAATTTCAGAAATTCAGCGTTGAGTTCACGTCGGGTTCAGCGTTGGTCGTCCGAATCACGAATTTCATCTAAATCAAAAATTATTTTACCTTGAATGTATATCTTCAAAAATTAATATCTTTAAAACAAAAGAAACCCTGCCTTCAAATTTTGCCAAGTTTTATGATAAGGTTAGATATTTTTATATTGTAAGAAAAATAATTAAAAAATGCTGGATCTACATCACCACCATCTTAAAAAAATTATTTCATAATTTGGGAAGATTTTATGAGAGTTTAAAGCTAATGTAATGATTTAAGCTAATTGGAATTCACTGGAATTTTACATTTCAAAACAGTTTTTCATTTTCTCTCAGCAAAACTCTTTTAGAAATTTTTGGTGTGTTTCGTGTCGGGATTGAACTCACACTTATCAGCCACAGCAGCGATAGTAAAAAACATTTTATTATTTATGTTAAAATGATTTCTTAATTGCACCTTCACTCATATTTTACCCAAAGGTTGAAAACTTCATCTAAATAATGTGGAGTACTTGTAGTCCAGTAACTTTGTCGCCTGAGAGTATGGGGTAATATGCGTCAAATCCGGTAGTTCTGATTTTTTGCAGACTTGTTTATGATGTTGGCCTAACGAATAATCCAAGTTTGTGATCTTGAGCGCCGAACGCAACTTCGTCAAAAATCAACAAAACCGCGAAAAAATCGTTATTTAAACAAATTTTGGCGATTATAACCCTAAAGGACTAGTTTTTTCTTTAACCTTTCCTAAAACGTTTTTAAAGTAGACTAAATTTGCTACAGTATGATCGCGGGATCTTTACCGTTTCACCGGTTGCGACAGCCGATTGCCGAGTGGAACGGGGGTAAGAATTAGTTTGAGGCATGATGCCGCTGATTTCATCTGAGCACTGTTGATGACGATATTTGTAAAAAACAACGAGGTCAGCAACAGTGCGACGATGTTGTAGGGAATCAAGTTTTGATGTCAAAGTTCGATCACCCACAATTCGTATAGCTCGCTTTTAAACAGAGTCCAAGAAGGCCAAGATGGAAATAGAGGCAGCACCCCAAACTTGACAGCAGTACTCCATACAGGGACGAATATAGGACTTATAAACATGGAGCAATTGGTATGGAGTGAAAAAATTTTTGCATCTATTTAGGAGGCCGAATTTTTTAGACGCGCTTTTTGCCATCGCCATTACATGATCTTTCCAGAGTAGGTCATTTGAAACTGTGACACCCAATAAACGAATGTTTTTACATTCACCTATTGGTTCATCACACATATTAAATAAAATATCTTTGGGGAACTCGGTCTTTAATCTGGAAACAATCAACAGCTGTGTTTTGGTAGAGTTGAAATTGACAAGGTTTTGGTCACCCCAGTCGGCGACTTTATTCAGGTCTTTGTTTACGTTTATGGCAGCGTCTCTCCGGGCAGGATTAATTCGTTCGTGCATTTTACCTTTTGAAGGAAGGGACTCGAACGACTTGTGCAGAGTACTATCATCTGCAAAACTATTTATTGGGTTGCTGGTGATTATCAAAAATATAAATCAAAAATAGGGTTGGGGACAATACTGACCCTTGGGGTACACCAGCGTTAATTTGTTTAGACTCAGAAGAAAATCCGTCTAAGGTTACCGAAATATATCGGTTGGATAGAAAATTTTGAATCAGCTTCCCAACATTGGGATGAAAACCGTACGCAACGAGCTTGTTGATTAAGTTGGCATGCCAGACTCGATCGAATGCCTTGGAGATGTCTAAAGCGATCTGTAGACCCAATAGTTTCCGAGATTAAGCCTTTCAAAGTTTATCACTTTTTTCGAACTTCGCACTTGTTTGCAATATACCTTTGTAGAGTTTTCTACATCCCTGTCCTAATAATTGTATTAATAAATATAAAGTGTAGTGGCCGATGAGAAAAGAAGATTATGCTACAGTACCTGATCATTTTTGTGGTTGCAGTAGCAGATATCCCAGAAGGTGATGATCTCTCCGATGTCGAAATGGAGGATGACTTGTGGGCACAAGACGTCGACGATTCATCACCATCCCCTGATGGGGATATACCATCCCAATACGTCGATCCAGATACAGACGAACCTCAAGCGGGACCCTCCAAGAGGGCTAAATTAATTTAATTTTTTTGGTGTTGAATATTATTCAATTCCCTAACAAATAAACTTTTACAAGTACAACTTTTGTTCTACTTATCTTTTTTACTTCATTATTCGTAGTTTAGCTTAAACATCATCGTTCACACTGCTCATTTTCTTTTTTAACATCCCATCATAAAAGTACAGAGCTTCGATAGTATATTCAGGGTCAAAATTCATTTGGAACGAAAGAATTGCAAAAAGATGCAACGTTCGAAAAAATGATAAACTTTGAAAGGGTTAATCTCTGAAACTATTAAGTCTATAGAGACAGTTCTCCTATCATATTGTAGCAAATTTAGCTTTAAATTTTACTTTAAAAACGGTCTAAGAAAGGTTAAAGAAAAAACTAGTTCTTTAGGGTTATAATCGCCAAAATTTGAAAAAATTACGATTTTTTCGCGGTTTTTTCGATTTTTAACGAAGTTGCGTTCGGCGCTCGAGGTCACAAACTTGGATTATTCATTAGGCCAACATCATAAACAAGTTTGCAAAAAAATAGAACTACCGGATTTGACGCATACTGCTATGTATAAAGTTACTGGACTATTGATAGAGTGTGAAATTTTGTTACAATTAGTGATGGGGTCAAGTTTTATTGACTCGCTATTTGTCATCCCCATTATATGATTGTTCCACAGTAGGTCACTGGAAATGGCGACTCTCATAAACAAAAACTTTCCCATTCGTCTTCTTTTTCGTTACACATGCGGTAATTGTTATATCTTTGAGGAACTAGATCTTCGATTTGGAAATCAATGGCAGTTTTTATAAAACTAGAATTCAATAATTTTTTGTCGTGCCAGTCGGTCACCTTTCTAGGTCCCCATTTACATTTCACCACCATGTCTTACAAATTTTTTTAAGCTTGCGGTTCCAACTACGGGGTAAATAGTTTGGAAGTCTGTTTCGAAAAATGCCTTGGCTGTCAGATATTAAATAGTTGTCTTCCAACAGTTTTGAACTTGAATAGCAGTTTTTTCATATTAACTTCTGAATACTGGATTTGGGGTATTTCATGAGGCATTTTAAAACTATAAAATTTAAGGCTGAACGTTCCGCAAACAAATTAGATTTCCTTGCGGGGCCGGTAACTGTCAAATTATTGTCAATATTATAGAGGGCGGTAAACTAGATATAGTAATAAAATTTAAAGAATTAATACCACTGTAAAAAAAGTTGCCATAAATTGACACAATCGAATTTTTTGCCCCTTTTGCTCTGTCAATTTCTGATTTTTCGTTTTCTCTTAACTGGGTTGATGGAATGGTGTCCAATTTTGAGAAGTGCAATATTCTACGGTGCTTCGGAACTTTAGTTTTTAGTAAATCAGTTTTGATAGTTGATGTGATTAGATAATGTTTTTTATTCTTATGTTTAGTACACAATTTTCCAGTCGCATATAAAATGAAAAAACTGAAAATTTATTATTAAATTTTTTTTTCGATGGTTAGTACAATATTTCATCAACCCGTGGCATTAACAAGTAAAATCTAATAGAAAATATAAAAAAATTACAAATATTATTAAATTAAAGAATGATTATATAGGAATTAATAACTTAAAGGAACTATACAAATATAACATCTCTGTTCAGCTGGCCCCCCACCACGCAAAAATAAAAAAAATTTAGCTCATAATTAGGAGCAGCGTTGCCACTCAAAAAAATTAAAATGTATCCAATTTTTTAAAAAAATGTATCCAAATGTATCCACTCTTTTAAAAAAATTAAACATGATTATATGATATTGCTAAAGGACTAATTACGATATTTCTTTAGTACAATTCAGTATCCTGATTACATATATTTATATTATAACAAAAAAAATCACATTAATTCAAATTTTTATCTGCTGATTTTTGTTTGTGTTTTATTTGATGAATAAATTCCATATACATTTTTTTCACATTTTTTGTCAGCTCCAAAATTTCCTCATTTTTCAGTTTATTGTATGCTAAAAATGATTGTACTGCATACCCCATACTTATTTCAGCCAATGGTATATGGTTTTCTTCGTTTTCAAAACCTAGCTCATTTACATTCTTTTCTTTAAGAAACAATGAGGGTTTATAAAAGTGTATAAAATGATTTTCAAATCGACTTTTAAATTGTTAAAAAAAATGTGATCGTTTTTCAAAAACTGTTTAAACAAATTTCATAAACATTTTCAAAGTTTTTTGTCAAATTTCATAAACATTTTCAAAGAAAACACAGTTAAAATGCATATTAAAAAAATGTATCCATTCTAGCAGTTTTGTGATTTTTTTGTATCCAGTATCCATTTAATAAATTTTTCAAATAATGTATCCAAATGGATACAAATGTATCCAAGTGGCAACGCTGATTAGGAGCTATTTAGGAGCTTTCAAAAAACACAAGAATAAAATTTTGAGCTCAACCCCCTAAGCAGAAATCTTCATTTGAAAATGGGGAGCTGAGTGAACGTTCACTCCACACCTTCACAAGGGGTGGCACTTTCTAAAGGGTTGCAATCAGAAATATAGAGTGACATATTTAGTAAGCTCCTAAATCGAAAAATCATTTACCTACATAAAACGATCCGTATCTCTGTGCTTTGACATAGTTCCCTTATGCGTGCATGATATCAAGAGGTGGCACTTTCTAAAGGGTTGAAAATCAGAAATATAGAGTGTTACATTTTGTAAACTCCTAAATTGGAACATTATCCGCACCTTGATATATTGTGTCGATTATGCTTAACATAGCTCCCTTATGCGTCTTTGACCCAAGGGGTGGTTTTTCTGCACTCAGCCCCCTCCCCCATTTTCAAATGAAAATTTCTGCATAGAGATTCGAGCTCAATATTTTATTCTTGCGTATTTTGATAGCTCATAAATAGCTCCTAATTCTGATATATAATTTTTTTGTTTTTTGCATGGTGGGGGGCAAACCAGCTTTAGGGTTGTTTTAAGAATAGAGGTTGAGCTCTAAAATCAAAAGTATACAGCCTTAAGAACTCCTAAATAACTCCTAATTCTGAGCCTACTACCGATCCTCTAGAGTTATTTTTAAGGTGTGGAGGGGCTGAGTGAACGTTTACTCAGCCTCCCTATTTTCAAATGAAGATTTCTGCTTAGGGGTCGAGTTCAAAATTTTATTCTTGCGTTTTTTGAAAGCTCCTAAATAGTTCCTAATTCTGAGCTAAAAATTTTTTATTTTTGCGTGGTGGAGGGGCCAGCTGAGCAGAGGTAAATATAACGAGAATTTATTAAAATAATATTGCTAGTACGAAACAGAATGAATTAAAAAAGGTAAAAATGTGTTTAAACTATTTTGGACTATTAAACAACTAAGAAAATTTTGTTTCTAAAATATTTTACAACACTTTTGTTAACAGTTGTACTGTAATAATTATGATAAAAAAAATTTTGTTACTAACATTAGGATATAATGCTCAGAATTTCCAATACTACCCTTATTGACACTCGTAATTTTTGGCATAGATGTGACATAGATATCTGGGTGAACACTTTTATATAAACTTTTTGGCTTCTTACGTTGGGCTTTTTACAATCGGGCTTTTTACAATTTAAGACGGACAATGGATATGTCAGCTCCACGGAAAAGTTTCGCTTTCAATAACTGAAGCAGAGATAATAACAGCAAATGAAGGAGCAAAATATTTAATAAGGATAAAGCGATTACTGAAAAAATTATTGTGCCTCAACCAATTTCTAATTCTTTATGTAAAAAATGCAAGTACTGCGATGAAAGGTATCTAACTTATCATTATAAGCCTAGAGATCAATTGCTGGTAGTCATCTCCTAAATTTTTTATTCCGCTCAGCACTTCGCTAGAAACATCGTGGATATGGTGGAACAATTTTTGGGTATCCTGAGTTATTGTTAGCTGTTAAGCGTTGTTATAAGATGAACCTTCTTATCGTTACGGTTAACGACAACTTGTCATGTTTATTTATAATCAACGTTCGTTATAGCAAAATGATGTTTCAATGCATATGCTCAATTTAACGTCTAATCTTCGTGCTGCTTTAATATTACCGCACATAGTCTTCCATTTCTACAATATAGTTTTTTCTCACAAAGCTAAAACTGGTATAGAGAGTGTCAAAATAAATTAGCTAATATCTCAGAAAATACAAGGTAATATATATTCGTATATCAGAATAGTTTCAACAAAATGCTCTCATAAACTGCCCTAAAATCACATATAATTACAATATATATACCATGGTGTAAATTTTATAAATATATCAAATACATCGCTTACATCATAAATGGCATATATTTATCAATATTCGCAATTTGCTTCATTAATTTTAATATATACCACTGATATCCGGCTCGAAGGACCATGAAAAAATTTCTGTAATACATGATTTATTTTGATTGAAATAAGTCACTTTAACCAATTCCTGTGTTACGGTTAGTAAGAAAAACTATCATATCTTAGTCTAATTTTAAAAAGTTATTACATTACTGGTAGTGGAAACCCGGATGTGATTAATCTGATGTCAGTTGATGGAATCGTTCTAATTCTTGTCAAAAACTTATACACCATATTTCATTAAAATTGACAATCACAACTTGGATGCTTTTAGATTCCCCATTGAAGATTAAAATAAACAGATGTTTAAGAGAGCCCATACCACTTTACTAAATATCGCTGAAAAACTAAATTGTTCCTTGACGGAATTAGGGAGTTAGACAAGTTAATAAATAATACATTGTTAGAAGGAAGTCGATCCACCTTTTCTTCTTTATAAATTAGCATTATTCATTTTTGATTTTTCACGAATTCTGTAATAACATAAAATTTATATAACAGCAGAAAATCACGTTGTGGGCTCAATAAATCAAAGATTTTTTAATTATTCAATGAAATATTTTCTAACTCTCCCTTACAAATCTGGATCGTATCGTTTACACAATTGATGTATCGGTCTAAATGATAGATACTTAAAACCTATGACCAGCATAGTTTCTCTAGTTTCTTTTAAAAACAAAAACAACAATAAAAATTTTTATTATTTAATGTCCGATCCGCTTAAAACATTTCACTCCACATATTTGAGTAGATCTAAAACTATTTGCATAAATTAATCGTTTTCTATTCATTCCAAACCATACAATTTATCCATCCATGTCGGGGTTAAATTGTTGTTTTATACTGAATTATAATACATTTATTATATATCTATTATCATTATCATCTTACATTACAATGACTGACCACTGTGTTCACTCGGGCACATTAAATACAATAATATTAATTTAAAACTAAAACTAAACAAATAAGACCCAAATTGTATAATTGATCTCGACTTATATTAACCAACTCCACTCATTATTCAAATTTAAATATGTTTTGGGCAGTCAACTGAAATCAAACCGTTAAGATTTATTATATATATTTTGTTGATCTTTATGTGATCTCGAATGTTAAAAAATAGTTTATTTAAGTTTATACAGTAAACAAAGAAATTACTGAAAATAAATTTCTCTTTGATTGCGTTTATGATAAGACGGAAAGACGCTCTGACGAATATAATACATGAGTAATCTTTTGAATAATGATTTCTTTGGTGTTAAATGAAATTATTAATAAAAAAAGAAAAAAAATTATTTAAGATTAAACAATTTTCTACTTTTATAATTTTCTTATTGTTTTATGAAGTTTTAATTCTTTTTAATTGAAAAGAATAATTTCGTTTTGTTATACAGGAAACTTGGTTTAGTTTACTTTCAAATTGTTAGAAATAATACTTTGACTTTAATTATTTTATATTAGAATGAAAAAATGACTGAATTAATTTGAGATCAATTATAATATGGTTTCAAATTATTGTTATTTATGATGTTCCCTACTCGTAAATATAGTACATATATGAGAGATATGTGAAATCATTTATAACATATAAAGCTAGTTGCAATTGGCTGTAATAAAACTTTATGTGTGGAACATTTAAGCATCATGAATTTTAATTAGTTTTGTTATTTTGTACATCAGTCATTTGATTAAAATATAAAATAGTAAGACTAATTTTTAAACTGCGACGTAGAAGACAAAGAACTAAACTCGGTTATATAGATGACATAAAATTGATTTGGCCTAAAAATAGATTGGGCTGCCAGATTATATTAATCTTTATCCGCCCGTAATTTTATAATTAATTTTTTTTCTAAGCACGTCACGTTTTGGTATAGAAATGTGGATCACAATATGTGCCTGTTTAGAACCATGACTAGGTTTCCAAAAAAATTTTGAAATTAACTTCTACTCAATTTACCAGAAAAAAATATGCTACGATAAACAAATCCGGCTCGAAGGACCATAAACATAACTTTAAGCTTTATAGTTATTTTTAGCGTGGTTATTAAAATATGAACAACAATTTAATTTCTTTTTCTACGTTTACAGGTAAAATGATTATTGTAACTGTTTAAGTTATTATAAATTAATGAATTTTGATAGTTAAAATAACGCTCGAGTGACAAGCATGGTTTTGAACTCGCTCGTCAAATTGTTTAAATAATAATTTTATATTTTTTATTTAATAAAAAAGTTTTAAAATGGTTTTAAAAGTTTTTTATCGGCGTTTTTTTGTTGTATAATTGGTGTTTTTCTTGTTCTATTATTTATTAAAATCGCTTTTATAATTGATCTGGAGTTTTAGTGTGCCAAGCTAACATCTAAATATAGTTAACCTCAAAATTAGTTTGGTAAAATCGGTTTGGCTGCACATCTCATCTTATCACACTAGATTTAATTTCAACTGCAAACCAGCTAACTTAACAATTTTGTTTTGCTGTATCATCTCTACAATGACTGTTAGGAGCTGGCTTGGTTCATTAGTGTGGTAAAGCTGTTTGGTTCTATAAAGCTCATCACACAATACCACACCTAAAAACCAGTTAATTCAACAGTTTTATCTGCTGTATTATCTCTGTTTTAATTATTTCAGTTAGATTTTGGCCTTTGATTATACAAATTTAACCATCACAGTATTATAGTTAACCTCAAATTAACCTCAACCAAGCTTATACATGTGATTGACTTATA
>OY856187.1:155850108-156155108 GCA_963693315.1 Diogma glabrata
TTTCCGAAATTCTTAGACGAAGCCCATTGCAAAAGGTAGATTTTTACATGAAATCTACCTAAAACTGACTTTTTACAAGGATTTTAAGTAGATCTTACTTTGTCATTTTGTTTAGTTTACTTATGCTTACGCTAGCTCAATTTGTACGTAATTTTCAGTTAAATTTACTTATACTTTACGTTTAATAAGTTTTATCTTTTTTCTGAGTGTAGTCTGAGTTTTTTTTCTCTTCAGCAGGATAATAAGGTTTTTCGTAATTTCTATCTAAATTCCAGCACGATCTCCATCGTCCATTTTAAACTTCTCAGATCACAAATGCGATGCAACGTTATCAACTCAGATATACCAAGTACTTTTATTGATCTCGTTGACGCAGCCTAGCGAACTTGTGTATTTTGTTTTGTTTTAGTTAATAATGCTGTTTCTTTTTAATCTTTTGTTGGTGTATTGCTTTTTACTCAATCCTCTGTTCACATTCCCTTTTCCTTGTTGTCCCTTTCCTGCACCAGTTATCTCTCCTTTGATTCAACACAGATATGCATTTTTATGTGAACGACTCTTCAGAACCTGAAACTTAATACTTACTCTGCTAAAATAGAAGAGGTAAGGTCTATTCTATCGTGTAACTAGCTGGACCTTATAGGTGTCTCTGAGACCTGGTTTAAATCATATGTCTCTAACTTGACTGTTGCAGTAGATGGGTATCGCATTCATCGTCATGATCGTCCGCAAAGTTGGAGTGGTTGTGTCGCTCTATTTGCTAGTGAGAAGCTCAAATCTAAAAAGACGGTACATATAACGATTCTGATGCAGAGGTTGTCTTAGTACAGGTTCGTAGCATGAATTTGTTAGTTGTTGTGGCATATCTGTGTAATAGTAATTTTTCTCTCCTTGATGATATTTTGACCTCGCATGTATCTCAGTTTCCTTTTATTGTTGTCCTAGTAGATTTTGAGACAAACATTTTAATTCAATCAACCATAGGGACTAGGGACTAAGAATTGTGCATTATAACGCACCTACGCATCAAGCTCATAATTCATTACTCGGATCCTTTGTTGATTTTTGCCTCATAAGTGACATATATCGCCTTAACATCAGCAACCAATTTCAACTGCCTCCTGAAATGTTTCATGTTCGTTATCTGCGTGATTACAAAGCATACAAGACATACCAGAGAGATCCAACTGATTCTGGCTAAGGTAGTTTTTGTGCTTAAAGAAACCTGTTTAGGTCTATGGTCAGAATGGCTAGGCTGGAGCTTGGTTCTCGTATTTTCTTAAGTACTTCTTCAACTAAGGAAATATGGTGCTATACAACGCATAAATAAAATTAAATGAAACATTTAACTAGATTCAATAAAACAACAAATTAAATTAAATGAAACACTGAATTTAATTCAAGGTAACAATAAATAAATTCAATAAAATATTATATTAAAATAAATAAAACATAAATAAATGAAAACAAAAATTAAATTCAATAAAACAATAAATTAAATTCAATAAAACATTGAATTAAATTCAATAAATTAAATAAAACAAAAAATTAAATTTTATAAAACATTAAATTAAAATCAACAAAATAACAAATTAAATTCAATAAAACAATAAATTAAATTCAATAAAACAATAAATTAAATTAAATGAAACATTAAATTAAATTCAATGAAACATTGAATTAAATTCAATATAACAATAAGTTAAATTAAATGAATCATTGAATTAAATTCAATGAAACATTAAATTAATTTCACTTAAACATTAAATAAAATTAACTGAAACATTGTATTAAATTCAATAAATTCAATAAATTAAATTTAATTAATTAAATTAAATAAAACATTAAATTATATTAAATGAAACATTGAATTAAATTCAATAAAATCAAAAATTATTATTAAATAAAATATTAAATTAAATTAAATGAAACATTGACTTAAATTTAATGAAACATAAAACTAAATCCAATAAACAATAAATTAAATTAAATAAAACATTAAATTAAATTAAATGAATCATTGAATTAAATTAAATGAAACATTGAATAAAATTCAAAAAAAAATAAATAAAATTAAATAAAACATTGAATTATATTTAATAAAACATTAAATTAAATTAAATGAAACATTAAATTAAATCAAATGGATCATTGAATTAAATTCAATAAAACAATAAATTAAATTAAATAAAACATTAAATTAAATCAAATAAAGCATTGATTTAAATTCAAAAAAATAATTAATAATAATAAATTAGATAAAACAGCAAATTAAATTAAATGAAACATTGATTTAAATTTAATGAAACATTAAACTAGATCCAATAAACAATAATTACATAAAATAAAACATTAAATTAAATTAAATGAATCATTGAATAAAATTAAATGAACCATTAGATTGCATTCAAAAAAACAATAAATTAAATTAAGTTAAATGAAATATTGAATTAAATTAAATGAAACATTAAATTAAATTCAATAAAACAATAAATTAAATTAAATAAAACACTAAATTAAGTTAAATGAATCATTGAATTAAATTCAATAAAACATCACATTAAATTCAATGAAACAATAAATTAAATTAAATAAAACATTAAATTAAACCAAATAAAACAATAAATAAAAAACAATAAACCAATATATTAAATTAAATAAAAAATTAGATTTAATTCCATAAAATAATATATTAAATTAAATGAACCATTGAATTAAATTCAATGTAATATTAATTTAACTTAAATAAAACAATAAATTAAATTAAATTAAATGAAAAATTAAATCTGGTAAGACATTAAATTAAATGAAACGTTGAATTAAATTCAAAAAAAAAATAAATAAAATTAATAAAACATTAAATTAAATTAAACGAAGCATGGAATTAAATTCAATAAAACAATAAATTAAATTAAATAAAACCCACTATTATATCAAATAAAACATTGAATTAAATTCAATAAAATAATAAATAAAATAAAAAAAAATATTGAATTTAATTAAATGAAACATTAAATTAAATTTAATGAAACATTAAACTAAATCCAATAAACAATAATTCAAATTAAATATAGCATTAAATTAAATGAAATGAATCATTGAATTAAATTAAATGAAACATTAAATTAAATTAAAAAAATCAAAATTTAATTAAATGAAATATAAATTAAATTTAATAAAACAATAAATTAAATTAAACAAAATATTAAATTTAATTAAATGAATCATTGAATTAAATTCAATAAAACAATAAATTAAATAAAACATTAAATTAAATCAAATAAAACATTGAATTAAATTCAATAAAATAATAAATAAAATTCCAAATTAAATTAAATGAAACATGGAATTAAATTTAAACTAAATCCAATAAACAATAAATTAAATTAAATAAAACATTAAATTAAATTAAATGAAACATTGAATTAAATTAAATGAAACATTAAATTAAATTCAATAAAACAATAAATTAAATTAAATTCATAAAAAATAAATTAAATTAAATAAAAAAATAAATTAAATTAAATGAATCATTGAATTAAATTCAATAGAACATTAAATTAAATTCAATGTAACAATAAATTAAATTAAATAAAACATTAGATTAAATTAAAAAAAAACATTAAATTATATACAATAAAAAATAAATTAAACTAAATAAAACATTAAATTAAATTAAATGAATTATTGAATTAAATTCAATAAAACATTAAATTAAATTCAATGAAACAATAAATTAAATTAAATAAAACATTAAATTAAATTAAACATTAAATTAAATTCAATAAATTGAGTTCAATTAAATTCATATTTTTCTCCTTCTCGCTTTGTGATATGTTTGTATCTTCCAGAAAGTCTTCTGCCTTTTCTTTCCATTGTGTCACTCATTTGAGGTCGAGAAGGCGTTTCACTCTATCTCGTCAAATGCTGTGGGGTCAGATAGTATTTCTTTAAGTTTTTAGAGATCATCTTTCCGTTTATTGTACCACATGTCTGCTATCTTCTAAATTTCGTTCTTATGTCATCTTCCTTCACATGTGGTTCAAAGTTTTCCAATATTTCAACACTCCCTTAGAAGGTTACAAATGTGTTTCGACCAATTAGTTTTCTTCCTACTTATTCAAAAGTTCTTGAGAGATTTATTAATAATCAGATTCAGGAAAATGTTAATTCCAATAAATTGTTGTCCGACCATCAATCTGGTTTCAGGAAGCATTCAAGTACTCCGACCGTCTACGCCGTAACAAGGATGGGCAGATAGTTGATTAATCTTCTTCTCTTTCTGGAATTACGTGAGGCTTTTGGCTCCATCGATCATGCATTATTGGTCTTCAAACTCAAATCTACGTTCTCTATCTCATTTAGTGCGTGCAACCTTGTTTTTTCCTACTTGTCTGATAAGTTTCAGCGTGTTACTTCGAGAATGTTTTCATCTAGTTTCTCTAGAATTGTCAAGAGCATTCCCCAGGGATCCATTTTAGGCCTTCTTCTTTTATCCTGATTTATTTGCGATATTGCTTCTTTACCTTATCATTCTGTGCTCCACCTCTTTGCTAATGAGGTCAGTTGCTCACGATTCGATGTCCATTGCTACTTTCTTGAAGTTAATGCTGATCTTAAATGTGCTGTTTCTAATAGGTTGGTTTTGAACCCGCTTAAGTCACACGCCATAACAGTTCAATAACTCTTCCTCGCTGAACAATCACGCTCTTACTGTTAAGATTAATGATGCTGAGATTCTATTTGTGTTGCAGGCCAAGAATCTTGGTATTGATATTAATAAAGATCTATCTTGGAGACCTCATATTAATTATGTAATTGGTAATGTTGTCACATTGAGAAAGCTTCTCTTCTCGAATCTTCTCCTACCAGGGCATATCAAAAAGAAAAAAACAGCTTGTGTATATGCTTGTGATGCCATTGTTTGATTATGGAATAGAGGTCAATTCTGGCTCTACCTTGGATAATATCGGATTAGTTAAATCAGTTAAATTAGACAACAGGTATCCAGCTTTGCTTCCATACTTATCGGCATATCATTCAATAATCATATTAGGATGTCCTCCATCTTCTTTTTTTTAAGAAGTGTCCACTTTGTATGGTGAAACGGTTTTTATTCGGTCCATAAATCGCCTATACAAGATTACCCTTTCATCCACAAGTTGTAAAACTGGTGCTTTCCCGTGCTCGTTTAGAGTGTCAAAGTTGTTTAATGACCTTTCGCCGGATCACTGGTGGTTCAAAATATGCGTTCCTAGTTTTAAATCCAAACTACTCATCTATCTGAACAGCTGAGATGCTGTTTGGTCTTAATCCTTATGTCTGTCGCTATCGCTGTTTTTTTTTCTTTTTTGATTTCTTTACTCCTGACGATGGTCTATAATGGTTGTGTCAATGACCTTGTTCCTGCCCTCCTTCCATATCCATTTCCCTTACCTCCCCCCTTGCTCATGCCTTTGTAAGATTTGAACTGGTTTTCTGTAGTTTATGATAACGATGAAATCAAAAAGCCTAATTGTTTTCCTATTTCCTATTTCCGCATTCTGCATTATTTTTACTTCTTATATGTATTGTACATGTGTTCACTAAGTTATGTATATCGGGGGTACGGAGGTAGTCCCTAATCTTTGGTTTTGATCCGCTAGCTTTATAAGTTTAGTTATATATAGTGAAATTAATTTTCAAATTATAATAAATTTTTTTTTTTGTTGAATGGCTATGCAATTATATTTACCGGGCAATGCATTGGGCCCTGACCTGTTTGCCGTCATGTCTGTATGATAAATAAATAAATTAAATGCAACAAAATTTTTAAAGTAAATTGTAACAAATAGTTGCAGCACAATGAAGTAATTTAATATTAAATAATCGCTACACAAACTCATATGGTGAGTTTTTTAGATCTTTGTTCGAATCTAGAGCTTTAAGGCTATCTTAGGTGGTCTTAGGCTATCTTAGGTGAGGTTAGCAATAAATTTCTATCATATTAACCCAAAAATCCGAATTTCTAGTATTTGTTGAGTCAATCCTAAAGCGGTTTTTTCACATAATAAAACGCACGAAACGAAAAGAAAAATAAAGTGGAAACAAAACAACAGACTGCGAAGAGTTTGCATTGTCTTGTTTAAAATAAGTTTTGATGGCTTCATCTAGTGTTTGATTACGTTTGTGAACAATGCCAATCGATATGTCATCCAAAAGAAATATTCGATAATTTTTCTTGTTAACCTAAAAAAATATAAATAAATTAAACCATTCATTTGAACCACAACAAATCTAATAAATTAAAATTTACTTATTGTAACATATCTATAGGGTCTATGCATTATTCGTACGCTACGTTTACGGTTTGTGGGAGAATGTTTTTATTTAGTCATACTGTTGTGCTCGTATATATTACATTTTTATAAGGGAAATATCAAAAATTTAGATTGATTGACTTTTTAAAAGTTTTATAATTTTTTTGTATTTTTTTGACTTTATTATTGTTGTATAAATAAACGTGGTTGGTTGGTGTTACATTAAAAAAAATTCCATTTATCCAAAATATATTTAAATTAGACGGAAGTGCGGTGAGGAGAACCATGAGATGTGAAATATTTGTTATAAAGTTATTATTGTTGTTTATGCTTTTTTTTTAAATTTCCAACTGTTTGAATTATTAAAATCTAATGATGTTAGAAAAAGTTAAAGTTGGTGAATAGGTTAAAAATGACTGTAGTAGGGTGTCGTAAGATGTTTTTTTAAACTGAAACTGGAAAATAAAAAACAATTTTGTAGTTTTCCTTATCATGCTTCTCCATAAACCATATTCATTATATTTAAAACTTCCTTTTGTAAGAGCTCCAATACGAATTGTGAATTTCAATAAAAAAAAATTGCGACGCTGATGCATTCATTAGCTAACTTCACCACAGCTCTGAAAACAAAATTTTCTGGATATACAGTGAGCTAATATGCATAAAAAACTTTAATTTATTACTAACCAATGTTTAACGGCAGTGACAAACTGAAATTTGGGATGCAGAACTATTGTGAACCGTATTAAATGCTTATCTACCAAGTTTCATATAATTCGATTACCAGGTGCTATTGAGATTTTAAAAAAACCAGGTGCTCGGCGGACCCCACACCACTTTGTTCACTGTCGCTCAAAAACTAATCAGCTCTTTGCTTTACATTTGCATCTTTTTCCAAAGTGTCATCAATATTTATTCACGAACGAATGTTGTATGCTCCCAACAAACATTGAAAAAATATAGTGACACAATAAACAGGTGTTTGGGAGGCCCCTTTCGGGAGGAACATTTATCCCAATATTGTCCAAAAATTAATCAGTTCTTTGTAATGTTAGACTCCATCTTTTTTCAAAGTATCATTAAAATTGATTTATGAATGAAGTCTCCCAACAAACTTTAAAAACTAGGTATAAAAAGTCAGCAGTTGTATGGTAGACCCGCGCCACTTTGATCAATGTGATCTAAAAGATGATAATTATCTTCTCAAGCTAATTGAAACCTTTTCATAAGTTTCATCATAATCTGAAAAAAATTGCAACAAATATAAACTTTTAGCGAAAAGGGAAAACCAGAAGTTTTTCTGCAGAACTGTGGTCCGGATGGAGGATGGTCCAAAACAAAAGAAAAAACAAAATTTGAGGTATTTAAGATTTTTATTCTTCAATAGATTGCATTACTTTCCACAGTATAACATTGTGGTGAAGTAAAAAGAGAAGATCAAATCAACAATTAAAGTACAGGATTGGGATTGAAAATTACCCGAGGGCGTCTTACATTCCATACGAATTGCAGAACGCCCACGCCAAAAAGATTATGAATGCAATAATATGTGGATGTCAAACTGTCAACCCGTGAGATGATTTCTGATGCAAAATATTAATTGTTTGCATCACTGCCACTTTTGGGATGGTTTTAAGTGGGTTAGAACACCTTCACGCTCTTGGATCTCAAATTAGTATTCAGTGACCCCTAACACCCCCGGGATATGATTCCCGAAGTGCAATTTTAAATTTATATTTTAATAACTGTTACTATTTGAGGCGCTTTGGCAGAAAGAAACTACCCTGAATTTTCTCATATTTTTCGAGGTAATGCAAAGGTTAGCGTTGATGAATATTTCTGAAGGTCCAATGAACACAGGAAAAAAACTTTTAAAATCGGTGTTGTTTCACCACTTTTTCATATTTGCTGGCTTATTAATTGAACTAACTATTCTAAATCCTTTCCACAGACCAAAGTTTTGACAACTCGGAGTGGAACATTTTAAACCCTTCATATTTTATAATTACTTTGAAGTTGTTTGTCGAATTTATTGAAGTTTTATTAAATTTTCTTATGTTTGTAATAGTTGGTAACCCTGAATGACAGCATAAAATCAACCAGCGCTCATTTAAATAACAATCACTCACAATCTTTGCTGATCAAAGATGTTAAGGTTTCGTTAATACCTACTGTCCTAGCATATGTAACACCGCTATCTAGGCTCTTAATCGCAATTTAGCTTTATTGCAGAATCTTGTGTTCAACGTTTAGGATTAAACAACATTCCATTCGTATGAAAATTAAAGGCTTAGATTCAACAAAAAATGCTAATACTACAAAGGAAAATTTGTTTTTGGTTGTATAAACGGTTGGAGAAAAGTATTATTCCAGATGTAGAAGATCAAATCATATAAAGAAATACATCGGACATCTGATCAATGCTAATTATCAAAACACTGGGTTTTGGAAAAATAATGCGTTTCTTAGACCCTATGTTCAATCATTCCAAAAAAATATTAAGTTTCTGATAGTTAATAGTAGTAAATGTATCAACCAACAGTTTATCAACTCTAGGGCGTCCCGTCGTCACAAATCCACTAGAAGAAACTAAAATCAGTAGACAATTTCTATGAAATAAAATGTATAATTTCGATTAGGTACTATGTGAACATTTCTACACTATCACAACTACTAGAACTAAAGAAGGATGAATTTTAGTCTGGCTACCCTTTAAACATGATCCAGGTAAGGATTTAGGACATACTTTCCCTATAGCTAGCGACAGATTCATCAGATTAGAACATACATCAATATTGAACTTTCTGGTGCTGCATGAGTAATATTTTAGAACATTAGGTCAGCCAATTTGGTACTGCATTATACTATAGAAGCAGCTGCCGTTTGACGTTTTGAAATAAAGATCAGTAGGCACTCGATCAATTTTATTCTTAGAAAATTAATTTTATCTTCAAATTTTTCAGCTTATTGCATAGCACTTAAAAAATATGTGTATATAAATATAAAGTTATTAGTTTTGAGTAAACAACATCGACTCAACAACATCCAATCAAAACTAGCAAAGATATTCATTATTAATTAAAACAAATATAAAAAAGTCAGGCAAGAGCGAATAAAATTCACTAGCTGAGGGTTCCGTGCATATAATATTTGAGAAAACGTCAATTATTGTTAGCATAGTTTCACGTTGGGTTGCATCTTAGGCTAAAGAAAGCTTCAATAACGCCAGCTTATAAATTATTTATATTGGAAAATATATTATCAATTGTTGTAGCTTCAACTGTTGTTGGTTCATGAATTTTTCTTTGTAAATTTTTTTGTAGAAAATAGTTTGAGAGCCAGTTTTGAGGATTTTGATTGAAACCAACATTACAGTCGCCTATCACAATAGTTGGAGGAAAAAGTGTTGTCAAATTATTGCCACGAGTACATTACTAACACAGTCGAGTGATTTGTCTACCGAACATTGAAGAGATCGGTATACCAACAGGATTTGAACTCCAGCTAGTTGAACATTCACAATGACTGCCAGCAGAGCTGAAATCGAAGGGATTGTGGCTACTATTTTTCTGCACGTGTGATACTGTATCAGACCTGATTAAAAGAACAGATCCTTAACCTCGATTTACTTGACTGTAACAATTTTATACTTCAACCAATTTTCTGACCGAGTTTACGAATGTCAAAAATTTTTGTAATTAGTGATCAACCTCACAGAGGATATTTGCAACGCAACCGTATTAAATGAAAATCTATCGAAAAGCAAACAGGTACGTTATGACATAATTTTTAAACCTAACGCCTTTTGCCTGACGATTATTTTACGTGGATGGTCTTTCAAAAAACACAATTTTAGAATTTAAATCGTGTTTTCGAAAACTACAAAAAAATTGTTTTAGACTAAGAAAAAATTCATATGACATAGTCAAAAATAATTTTTATCAAAATTTCCACTCTCAACCCCCTCAAAATAACATTTGAAATGATGAGCCGACCGTTATAGTTTTCGTTCAATCTTTACAACAATGCCCAGAACCATGAGTTTTTTCAAATTTTTTCTTGTGTAATTTTCGAAGTTAAGGGTGGAGGACAGGAAAAAAAACTCGTTTTTGGCAACATCTAAATAACTAAGCAGTCGAAAAATCATTGAATTTTTTTTTGAAATATTTTGATCTTTTTCGATTTTTATAAACCAAACTCGATTCCTTAAAAAAACTTTTGTTTTGCTATCTCCTTATCTCAATGTTCATAAAATATAGATGAAAACAAATATTTGAATTTTTTTTCTCATCAGTAGGCGTGGGAAACACATTTAAAAACTGTAGATTATAGTTTGTGAGTAAATCATATATGTAGAAATTCGGATGGACACCGAAGTCTCACCAATAGGGTCTGGTTTTTACTTTTTTAAAGTACGGAACCCTAAAAACATTACTTGAAGATGTTTCTCGCAATAATATATTATGAGCTCTATATTTGGTCCCACGAGCCGGATAATTTTATCTGCAAAATTTATCGAGGTTTTTTTGCGTTTGTACCCGAAATTTGTCACATTGAAATTTTGTCAAAACTTATACTATTTTTTAGATTACCGCTTACAGATTATCTCAAAACCCTTGATTTACTTTATTTACCATTTACTTTATTAATTTAAAGAAATTTTTATTTGGTCCTTCGAACTTGATAATTTTATCTGCCAATTTGGAGAGGTGTTGCTGTTGCTGGCTCAAAGAAACGAGCACTTTCATAACTTTATATGTAAGCTTTAATCATTTAAGAATGTGATGGGTTACATAATTAGGAAATATTGTATACTATCTGGATTATTGGCAACCCAATTTTAGCTATGTTCTTGGACAATTTTCTAAAAATTTAGCTTTTTACACTTCTATATTATTTTTTTTCCTTTATCGTATCATGAAATATTGGCTTTTGCCATATTTTATTATATGATAGACTTTATTGTTCAGTTATTAATTCTTTAAAAACCAGATAAATGTGAAACCTGACAAATCAGCCACGCACTTTTGGAATCTGCTTGAAACAGATATTTTGCAATTAAACCTTGTTACGCTCATCAGTTTTGATTTAAAAAAAAGATGAACGACGCTTTATTATCGACAAGCCAGTTGGTTTATCCCAGAAGGATGAAACTTGTATCCAACCAAGAATGGCATGTTATCCCTACAACCAAATAACATTAAACAAATTGCAGTCCTTCCGCGATCTTTTATTAGTGGCTTCTTGTTTTATTCTGCCAGTCAAAATTGGAACTTTCATTTTGAGTTTTGCTCCATCTAACAAAACCCGTATTATTTAAAGTGAGCACATATCTACAGCTCAGCAGACTCCATCCCATCTTGAACAAAATCTCTTGGGAAATAAGATTAAATTCAAGCAGTATGCTTAGATATTGGGCGAGGATGAAGTGCCAAGGTACGTAAAGTACCAACGACTGAAATAAAATCGATTATTAATAATTGTATCACATGTGCTAGGATGAGAACTGAAACATTAAAACAATTAACGGGGATTCTAACTACTCTAAAAATTGATCTCTTGTTTGTTTGTCAATGTTGGTACAGATTATGCAGGAGTTCTATCGGTTTTAAACTAAACAGTCGTCAATCACTCAACAGAACTAATATGATATATTTGCAAATTCGTTTTCTTGGCAATATATCTGTTTATTTAGGGATTGTATCTGACATGATCACTAATTGTTTTGTAAAAGTCTTAAAACGATTCGTATTCCAAAGAGGAAAACCTTTAACAAAGACTTAAAACAAATAGCGAAAAAACCAACAATTTGAAAATTGATTAATATACAATTTTAAATTGCAGAATTTCATTAATATTAAATTTATTTCTCGTCCTTGTTCATCTTCGAAGCCGTTGTCAAATCAATCAAATTCTATTTGAAAAGTGTTATTCGAAATCAAAACTTATAAATTGAAGAAACTGCAATCTTATTATGCCAAAATGAATGAATATTATACTCTAGTCCAATATGGGTTAAAAAACCATACACATAAAATAATAAATAAAAGGCAAATCTTTTAAAAATATTTGCACGAACAAAACTAAAATATGGCTCCAAATAATCCGACTAGTTATAATGCATAAGAGAATACAACGCAATATCTTCTTCAATGATAAAAGCACACATATGGTATTCCCTCATCAAGGAATATTCCATAACTAAGATTGTGAGTGCTTCCCTGGACCGAATACAGTTCATCCGCCAGCACCTCTAATATATCAGCTCGGTAAGTGATATCATACTGCTTTTGCCAGTGATATGTGATACCTCACGTTAACCCGTATGTCAATAACAGGTACTGGAGTACGCGGGGTTGTCATATCCGTAGATCAAATATAGAATAATCTACAAATCAGCAAAAACTGATCCCTCCATCTGCGTAAAAAATTTTCTCCTATAAGCTTTATTTGAGACTGTAAACGGTTTGTCAAAATGATTTCAACTTGTTCGACTTCATTTCTTTTAATTATTTTGTATAATTGTACCAACGTGAATATATATTTTGTTTGATATATATTTAGATAATAATCAAACAGTAAGAACAATTATATATTTAGCTAGACAGAAAAAAATTGGATTACACAAAATTAATCATGATATATAATTTTTTTTAATTCACGCCGCGGGTGTCCATTATAATTTTCAAAAATAAAATCCAAAAGTTTTATTCAAACCATTGTCATTGTTCTGACCGAATTATAAAACTATAAGTTTCACTTAACAGATTAAGATAGAATAAAAATAATTAGTTTTACTGATGAGTGATGGGAAAGTTGTTTGTTTTGCTCAAAGGAAAATTCAATGTTTTTTTGATATGTTAGTGGCATGGTAGGTCTATCTGATAAAATATAAATAATATAATTTTGAACAAACAAAGTGGAAAGAGGTATGTGATATATACCAATCAACTTTATTTTATTTAGAACTCTGACAATCTTCCAATCGACATCAATCAAAATCTCAACAGACCATAACCGCCAAAAAACAAAACAAAAAAATACGTTTTCAATTCTTCCAAAAATCCTCAATAAATTATATAATAAAAAAATAACCCAGTCTCAACTTCAGTGAACTCTTCTGAATCTACAATTTAATTGTTCTATATAGATGGATTTCTGATAACAAAAACGCAATAAAACAAAACAAAATATAATCGTAAACGTATAAATTTATAAACTTT
Source organism: Diogma glabrata (assembly GCA_963693315.1). NCBI lineage: Eukaryota > Metazoa > Arthropoda > Insecta > Diptera > Cylindrotomidae > Diogma > Diogma glabrata. Next base: position 155,863,631 of record OY856187.1, read on the forward strand.
ATACAAATTATTGTGTTTTTTATGTATTTTTTAATGTTTTTTTATGTTAAATTTATGTGAAATTATATCATTATTATGTTAATAAATTTTGTGGATTTCGAAAATATAATAAAAATTCTTTATAATTAGTTTGGGATTTTGTCCATTGTTATATTATTGTTTATATATACGAAAAGTTTTAGTTTTTGAAAAGAAATAAAAAAAAATAATAGGAAATAAACTATAATATATTGCTATAGGAATAATTAAAACTTCAGGTGTCATAACATAATATGTTTAGTTCTAGTTTTATGGTTTCATTCTTTTGAAATACAACAAACTTACTATAAAAGTAGGTGTTTCATGCAACTACGCAGAGGATGTCCAAGGTTCAAGTTTTGAGCACTGTTTAAAAATTGAAATATGTGCCTATTAAAATATTAAGAATTTTACATCAGTTTGGTATCAAATCACATGATCATATCATATCAAAATGTAAGGGCTCAAATTTAGGCGCGTTACGGTTTCTCCACCACTACTAGAGGCAAAATCAGACACCCTAAAAAGGACCTAATGAGGAATGTAATGCCTCAAATTATCCAGGTCGGATCAGGCAGCCGTACTGGAGCCGGATCACTATAAATAAATTTATTTTATCATTACATAAATTACAAAATTTCAAATTTTTGTAAATATGTTATTTTTAAAAGCTCCAGAAAATTATTTTATAAAATTGTTTTAACCAAAGTGATAACGCAGCCTATCATAGTATTGTAGCCGAGAAGCGATAATTAAAAAGTATATATGAAAATTTGCAGACTATTCATATTTAAAATGCATAGAACTTTAGTGAATTTTAACCGAATGAAATTTATTTAAAATCAAAAAGGCTTCACTACAGTTCTAGATACAAAATGTTTTGGATGCAGAGTGAGCTAATATCCATAAAAAACTATAATTAATAGCTAACCAATGTCATAAATTTCACGTAGTTCTAATTATATAAATATGGAGAGGCTAAAATCTCAAGGCACTGAGATATCAAGACTTCGGTCTGGGTTAGGAATTTTGATATAGTTTTCGGCAAAAAACGTTTATGAGGACATGGTTTTCAGTTTTGGTCAGCGATGTATATCAAACATAAAACTCTTTGTTAAAGTACATGTATTTTTTATCTCTGTTTAGAAATTTATTACAAAACAAACACGAAACATCAATACGTTGCCGGAAAATTATAACAAATCATAAATATCTTAATGAAAAGATGATACAATCAGCAAACTATTCAAAAACCTCTCCACTTATCGTTTCGAGAAAATATTAAAAAATCACATATGCATATTTCATTCAAAATTCCAAAAATATTGTAAAAATTAAATAAAATCAAACTTTTTTCAAAATTCTAAAAATATTCCAAAAATTATTACAAAATCAAAGATTAAAACTTTTTTCAAAATTCCAAAAATTAGAATAAAATCAAATATTTAAACTTTTTCTAAATTCCAATAATCCACCCATCCATGGGTGGAGATAGGTTCCAAGGGTAACCGTGTGAATCCAAATCGCGTAAAACGAGACAAAGGATTCATACAAAAAAGGTAGATATGTTCCACTCCACTTGACGCCATATTTAAAGTGGCCAAAGAAAATACGAGGGTAGGGAGTCCAAAATTCTACCTCCACACCGTGCTATCTGGCTAAAACTGACTGAATTGCGTTGGTGTAGTTGAAAGGATCAGTGCAAATACTACTTATAGACTATAAGTTATAGTCAATGATTTAACATCATGAAGAGTCATTAGCACAATAAAAGTAATGCATTTCAAGTATCTGCATCTGAGATGTCACTAGCCAATGTAATATCTTAGGGGTGGTGGCGGATGATCTGTTTTCAGTCAACGATAGCACCCTTAATCTTAGCCGTGGAATATCTATTTTTATTTTCTCAATCCTATCATGACATATTGGCATGTCATATTTTATATGTAATAGGATTTATTGTTTAATCCATTCGTCAACAGAAAAATGCAAAAAAAAAAATTTACGTCCATCAACAACTTAAAATGCATATTGTTGTGGGAACTGGTACCTTGATCTTAAATGGTTTTTATGTGTTGTTGTGATGTAATGCCTATCTAATAAACATTTTTTATTAAAAAAATGACCGTCAATGCACCTACTGAAGACAAAACAGATGATAATAAAGACGTAAAATATATAAAAATCATAATAAGTGAATTCAATACTCAAATTGGTAGACATGCAGAACTTAAAACACATATCGGTACTGGCAGCTTGCATCTAACCAATAACAATAACAGCTTTCCCGTATAGCCGAGCTGGCTATGATGTATAATTTAGTTATTTCTAGCCCTTACTTCCTTCACAAGAGAACAAATGACTTTCGATTATACGAAGCAACGGGGAAATCAAATGCTGGCAGATCATTAATGTCATGATCTCTAAGAGACACTCTACAGTCTAAAAGAATAATTGACGTTCGATTAAACAGAGTGCTGGTATGGACAGCAATCATATGCTTGTCATCTTTAATTTCAAATGCAAGATGCCATCCTCATCTAATAAACACGCAAAGAAGATCGTGCATTATAATGTCGGCGCATTCAAACATCCGCAAACGCTGAATAGATATTAGGAATTAGTGACCCATTTTTTAAAATGGTTTTTTTTAAATGGTTTCCCTGGAAACGCAACTGTCTTTTCAGCCAAGATCCAAACATCGTTGCTTCCAATTTTTCAGAAATAATACACATGGGTATGCGCAGGTTTATTCCAAATAGTTTGATTGTTCCGAAGGTTGATCGATGGTTTTCAAGTAAATGTAAAAAAGCAATTAAAATTAAAAAAAAGGCTTTTCAAAAGTTTATTCAAAACAAATCTGATGAAAACCTCAGATTATACCGAATAGAAAGAAATTTATGTAGAAAATTAATAGATGCAGAGAAACATCTATTTATTAGGAAAAAAGCTAATAAATTTGCTGAGCACCCTACTGGTTCACGAAATTTTTATAAAGCCGTCAAGGCTGTTCAAGGAAATTTTTGTAAGTCTTCTATACCTCCTCTTATTGATAACGATATGCCTGTTATTGACCCTAAAGAAAAAGCTAATTTATTGGGTAACTGTTTCTCGTTAAATTCTATATTAGTAGAACCCAATTTCCTACCTAGACCAATTCCTAGAATTTCTAACAAAATGGGGCGGATAATTTTTCGTAAAAATGTCATTCGGAAAATGCTCTTACAAATCAATACTAATAAGGCATCTGGACCTGATAGTATTCCTCCAATTATCCTTAAAACTTTTGCTAAGGAGTTAGCACCAATCCTAACTAAAATTTTCTATCTGTCATATAAGAAAGGAATTTTTCCTGATATATGGAAAATGGCTAGTGTACAACCAGTTCCAAAGAAAGGTGCTAAAACGGATCCAAGAAACTATAGACCTATATCAATTTTGTCGGTTGTTTCTAAAGTATTTGAGAAATATGTTAATTTTAATATTATGAGCTTCTTAGAGTCGTCAAAATTACTTAAAGAAAGACAATACGGATTCCGTAAAGGAAGAGCGACGGGAGATTTACTTTCTTATGTCACGCATATCTGGAACAAGTCGCTTGAAAACCATGGTGAGACTTTTGGCGTTGCTCTTGATATTACCAAAGCATTTGATAAAGTATGGCACAATAATCTTATTTGCAAATTGAGATGCTACGGCTTAGATGAACAACTTATTTCTTGGTTACAAAGCTTTATTTCCGAGCGCAAATTTCGGGTCAATGTTGATGGTGTTTCATCGAATATCTTTTCAACTAATGCTGGTGTTCCTCAAGGTTCCGCTTTATCACCTACTCTTTTTCTTCTCTATATTAATGACTTGCTAGATGCAACAGTTAATCCCATCCATAGTTTTGCTGATGATAGCACACTTCATGCGTCACATGAAATGCCAAATTTGTATGCACCATCAAATCTTAATGTCGCTAGATCAAACTTGATAGAGTCATTAAATATTGATTTAAAAACCATCTTAGATTGGGGAGTTGCTAACAGTGTTGAATTCAACACAAGTAAAACTCAAGTTTGTCATTTTTCTAGGTTATCAACACCTAATCCGTTTTTATTAAAGTTTGATTCAAATGATCTTCAAGAGAAAGAATCTATTAAACTTCTAGGAGTTGAGATTGAAAATAATATGAAATGGAATTCTCATATTTTTAACCTAGCTAAGAACGCTGTTCAAAAATTAGGATTCTTGGGTCGTTGTCGTACGGTTTTTAATAGCGAGCAGCTTCTTTTAATATATAAATCATTTATTCGTCCCTGCATGGAGTATTGCTCTCACATATGGGGTGGAGCCTACATAAGTAGCTTAAAATGTCTTGATTCTATACAACGGAGAGCTGTTAAATTGATCGGCAACTCGACTCTTACCAACGAGCTTGATTCCTTGCAACATAGAAGAGACGTCGCTGATTTGACGGTATTTTACAAGTATATTATGGACGAACGGGCGTCTACGGAGATCAAATCGATTTTGCCTGAACCAGCAAACTTCGCGCGTTTCACCAGAGCATCAATAGCAGCCCATCCTTTTACGGTTCAAGTGACAAGGTGTAGAACTGTCGCTTTTCAACGCGATTTTTTTAACAGAGTTTCTCATCTCTGGAATGCCTTACCGGCGTGGGTCTTTCCTGATAATTTTAATCCTCAAAACTTTAAGATCAACGTTAATAAATTCCTGAAAGAAAATTGAATAATACTTTCGAACCCTAGTTCCCTAGTTAGCATGGTATCTTCGGATATTCAGAGACGTTGATCTATATTGGTTAACACTAAACATGCCTAACATTGAATAAAAAAAAAAAAAAAAAAAAAAAAAACAAAGAAGAGCATGATATACCTCCAGATATACCATCAAACTTTTAAGAACAGTGGCAACACTTCAATCAACCACAAACCTTCAATCCCTACAATCGGAAAGAAAACACGCAATCCCCACAACGAATGGTTTGACCACCAATACCATTACCAGCAAAGCGTTGAACATAAACAAAAACTACAAGAAAATGGTTAACAACCCGAGTAGAAATAGGGAAAGCCTGAATACAGTGAGCGTGATCAGCTCCAGAATGGGCAAGCTCTACAGAGCATTCTGATGTGTGCCTGTTCTGGGCCTGAATTAGAATACCCAATTAGGGTAAACCTTATTTGAATATATCCGCCCTTGGCTACGCAATTTGACCAAGGTCTGATACAAAATGCCTTACTGGGATTTGCCCTATCTTTTTAATATGGCGAACTTGATCAGGGCCTTATCCGACTATCCCCATCAGATTAGGCAAAATCGTAAAACTCATGATCGAGACTTAATCGATCTAGAGCAAACCTGAACATTGCCCTATTTGAACCCCAAATTCTGCTCGGAAAGCAATACCCAAAGCTTCCAAACAGATTTTCTTTGCGCTAGGGCCTTCCGAACGAAACTTAAAGAAAAAGAAACACACATGGACCGAAAAATAAACTAACATGAGGCTAGTGGACATTTAAAAGAGTGCTTTGCCAAGGCGCGGCATCGGGTAAAAGTTTTCCACCCAATATCCACAGTCATAAGAAATTAAACCAACGAACTTACAACAGATCAACTTGAAGTGCTGGCAGCATGGCTATCTCACTCTCAAGACCTACTGAATAGGACTAATAAAGTCCATCGTATCAATGTAATTGCACTGTCAAGTAAAATTTTTGTGCCTTACCCAACAATAGAAGAAGTTGAACCTGCTACAAAAAAAACTAAAAATGGTACTAAGGTATTGATGGAATCCCGTTAAACTTTTTTAAAACTGTGGTAGCAGGCAGTAGCTCTTGTCTCATATGTCTTATATACGACCTGATTCTTTCAATCTGGTATCAAGAAGAACTACCTGTTGAATGAAAAACAGTTTTGATTGTTCTACTACACAGAAAGGTGAACACCTAAAGTATGTAAATTACGGTGGAATCACGCTGCTGAGCACCATATAAAATACTAGCTTATGTCGTACTTGCTCGACTCATCCCGTTTGCTGAATTGATGGCTATCAATGTGATTTGTTGTACCTTAAGGATGATTCTGGGAATGTTAGGAGTACAACATCGGCATTAACCAGCTCTACGTTGGTTTCAAGCATATGATAGCATACGATAGCATATGATTGTATCAGCCGCGACAAACTTCGATCCTCAAATTTTAGAATAACAATCGACAAGTAAGTTTCGGCTTCTTGAGAGAACATCAGGTGTTCGACAATGTGATGCCTCGAGCCCAAACAATTTAATTTGACGCTTGAATACACCATAAAAAACCCAAATCCAGACACAAAACTACGTTTTTAACAAATTCTTGACTATGCAGATAATATTGCTTAACTCGGAAGTAAACCAAGCGATATTAAAAATAGTTTAACACAGCTTAAAAGAAATGCTAAACGACTTGGACTATGCATAAGCACCGTCAAAACGATACTTTTAACAACATCCAAGAATATATTTCCTTAAAATTTGAATAATGGCAACTAGAAAGTGGAACGCGTGGAAAACTTTAAATACCACGGGTCTGTTATAACATCGTCAATAACATGCAGGCAAATAACAAAGCACGTGTTACTACCTCATACAGAGTTTACACACATTCAAAACTTCTGTCAATTGTGTTTAATTATTTTTACAGTGGAATTAAACAAACTTAAATGATTTTAACCATTTTTATTTTTACATTTACAATGCTTGCGTCATATTCCGTAAAATTTTAAACGTGTAAAGCAAAATTCAAAATCGAAATATTAGCACATAAAAACTTATTTTTCTTTTATTAAAAATTTTATTTTTATACCGTGTAAAAGCGAAACCGCATAAATCTTGCCTCGTGTAATCGTGTAAAAAAAATCTTAAAAATTCAAACTTATTCCAAAATTCTAAAAATATTGCAAAAATTATAACAACAATATCAAAAATTAAAACTTTTTTCGAAATACCAAAAATTATAATAAAATCAAAATTTAAAATTTTTCTTACAAAATCAAAAATTGAAACTTTTTTCAAAATTCTAAATATATAAATAAAATTCAAAAATCCTATTTTTTTCAAAATTCTAAAAATGTTGCAAAAATTATTACAAAATCAAAAATACAAATTTTTTCAAAATTCCAAAAATATTTCAAAAACTATTACTCAATACAATATTACTTCAAAAACTATTACTACAACTCAATTACATTTACGTCATAAAAACAGCTAATATTTTTCTTTCCAAAAAATTGGCTAAAAAAATAAATGAAAAAATTTTTTGACACAGTTGACATTATTTTTTTGACAAACTTATAATGCCATAATTCTTAATAATAATAACAAAATTTCATGTCATACAAATATATTTCATGTCATACAAATAAGTAAGTTTATGTTTTTCCAAAACAAAATAAATCAAAATCTGTCAATTGACACACTTGACAACATTTTTTTGACAAACTTATAATGCAATAATCTAGTTTTTGATCTCATATACCAATCCCTACCAGCAAGATTTTTCCAAATTCAATGTAGTAGTATCCCACTACACATAAATTTTGTAGTTCGAGAAAAAGTAAAAAACTTTTTATCGGAGTTTACAAACCAAAAGTTGAGACGGAGAACTGTTGTGAACCATACTAAATGCTTATGTACCAAGTTTCATCTAATTCTAAAGGTACAGGTAAAAAACAGATAAAGTTTAAAAAAAACAGATTCTGTAGGGCTTTCAAAAAAACAGGTGCTCGGAAAACCCCCATCACCGTTTCCAAACTGTCATCAAAATTCATTCACGAACGAATGTTGTATGCCTCCAACAAACATTGAAAATATGATGAAAAAAACATCTTTAGCCAATGTACCCTAAAGTCTGATGAAATCTGTTACTTGTAGGCTGTTACTATATGTTACTAGAAGGCTTTTAACCATGAAAATTGATCTGTAATTGTAGAATACAGTATAAATACTTGAAAAAAATTGTTTAACTGGAAGCGACCAACCAGAAGTTGGTGTGCAGAAATATTGAAAACAGTACTAAAACCTTATATACCAAGTTTCAATAAGATCATAAATCGGGATTACAAGTTATTGAAGATTTAAACTAAGAGGTGCTGGGGAGACCCCTCTACCAATTCGTCCAATTTTGGAATGAATCCAGATCTTCTATTTTCAAGTGAACCTGGATCATTTGCCAAAGTTTCATCCAGATCCTATTTAGGAATGTCACGAAACCATCCACCCACAAAAGTACACCAAAATTTTAATTGGCTTTAGATAGAGAATAAATAGTCCAAAACAAAAAAAAACAAAATTTGTCGTATGTAAGATAGATTTTCTCGATAGATTCCTCGATAGAATTTAAAATTGTAGTGAAGTAAAAATGATTTCAGATATGCGCATGGATGAAAATGTACTATTAGGGATTGCCCTGGTTCATTCTGAGCCAGCCCTGGTCCGGTATTTGCTATTAGAGAAGAGAAAGATCTTTGCGGGTCGGGTTAAGGCAAATACGACGTGCCCTATTAGTGAATTAAAGTATGATTTCTGATAAGGACTGGGTGCAAATGCCATATTAAAACTTACCTTATCACACCCTGATCTGGCCCGGATTTATACATATAAAAAATATACAACTTAAAATATTGTCATCACAGAAACCTGATTCAACTTAAGTAAAATTGTGATGATAAAGTTTAAATTTAGAAATCATCGTATCATCAAAACACCAAAATGTTCTATCAATGCTGCTGTGGCAAAATGTGCCCGAGCAGATATTAGTTAAGGAAAGCCTGAATACATTTAGGGAGTGAACAGAGTATATTTGAATATATCCGGCCCTGATTTGGTTTTTCGTATACAACCACTAACTGGGCAATCTGTCCAGGGCTTGATACGAAGTAGTTTAATAGGGTTTGCACTAATTATTTGTATACGGTGAACTTAATCAGAGCCTGAGCTGACTATCACAATCAGGGCTTAATAGGAAAAAAACGTTACATTCATGATCAGGAATCGAATTAGGGCAACTCTGATGACAACCCTTGATTGGGACCTAGCAAACTCCTGCTCGGGTGAAAAGCACTATTTTCACAAAAAAATTGCTTTATGCCAACCTCATGTTCCAAAGTTTAAAAGTTATTCCTTGAATGGTCTGATGCATTTGATGCATTTAAGGAGAAACTGTTCGACTAGCCAAAAATTCTTCCTTTTGAAATACCAAATGTCAAATCTGAGCCTATAAACATCACTGAAAAACTCTTTGCTTACTCATTAGAATTTTGATCCACGTAGTTCCTATCATAGCTTGGTATCCATACCAGCTGTTGTAGAGCCCGACATAATTCAAGGTCCTAGAGAATTATTGTACTATTTTTAATTTAATGATGTAGTTTCAAAGAGCCTGGCTGGTATAAGCCTGGCTATCAGTTAAAATATTAATGACCCCTGCTAGACCTCTAACCTTCTTTACTTTTGCATTCATGGCAAATTGTGTGCTGCATTCGCCAAGTGGAAATTGTAGTTGTTGTAAACAACAACTCATGCATCGTGTACCGTAAGTGATCCATTTGTGTTGATGTTCAACGTAACCCAAGTAAACATGAAAAGAAAACAAAGTCAATGTTGAGACATCTGCGCAAAGTAAACACTGAACATCTAGAAGATATCACATTAACCGAAGAAGAAGTTAAGAATGCTATAAAGAAAACAAAGCCATCAAAAACTATTGGACCGGACGTACAGATGTAAAAGTAATATTACGCATGGTAAAATTGCCGGTAAAATTGGTAATATTACGTAATATTACTTACAGTGGCGTCATTTCACCAAAATCTTGGGGGGGGGGGGGGGGGGGGGGGTGGCGAGAATTTAAATGACATAAAAAGATTTTTTTCGTAAAACATAACATACACATTTTTATACACACATATATTTAAAAGCATTTAAATGCATCGACTTAGAAATAAAAAAAAAATGCTTTTGAGCTACATTGGTTACTCTGCTAGTCTTCTGGTGTTGTTTCATCGAAGCAAATGCCGCAAAGTTCTGCAAAATCCCTTCATTTGTTAAAAATAATTTTAAATTTAGTATCACCTCTGCATTGTTTAAGCATCAAGAAAGTAGTTTTTATTAAAGCGCTTGTGCTAGAAATTATTATATCTTTGCTTTGTAACTGTTCAGAGAGTGAATTTGTAAACGACAGCAGATCGTGCAGCATAGAAAAAAAGATGGTTTTTCTATACGATGTTTTAGATCCCGGGCACCCCTTGTTTGTTTTCCTTTATTTGTCTCAGAGAGAAAGAGTTATGTCTACCCTAAACTGACCAGAGCCGAATCGTTAAAATGTAGGACAAAATGCAAACATTCTTCCAAATACTAACTAATTAGAATTTCTATTGCGAGAAAGTGGGACGGTGAAAACGTGCTAACTAGATTGTGCATAAATTTACTATTGAGCACGATTGTGCTTTCCTTTACTATTTGTTTGCTATTTAATTCTTCAAAAAATTCTTTTATTTTAATTCAACATTTCATATAACATTCAACATTCTTTTATTTTAATTCGACATTCAACCGTTAGGAAATGTGCTTGCAGTGGTTCGTACATTTTCTAAATTCTTTCTAGTGCTGGCATTATCGCCAGCCAGCGAGATTCACTGTATCCAATAAGTTGGTTATGTTCGACATTACTTTTGCCGCAGAACTCCTTCAACGTCTCCAGTAAAGACAGTAAAATATCCAAATTTTTTTAACCCTACCATTTAAATCAGCAGCATTTCTTATTGCATTATTTAGAATATGGGATGCGAATCCAATACCCAATACACTCTGGTTCAAATTCGAGTTTAGCTTGTTTTTAAATTTTCACCCCCCAATTTTCACCCACGTGACATCACTAAAATTGGTGTTCGTGTTATCAGCGCAAATTGCAACTAACTTTTTGTCAATGTTAAATAACAACAAGAAAACAAAATAACAACAAAACTTGTTTAAGCTACTGGAGCTGGCGGCTTATAGCAACGCTTTTTTATGTTTATCTGTATCTATATGTCTTTTAATATCATAATGTCCACTGTTAATTTGCAAATTCACTCCGACTCAGTGGCGTCATTTCACCAAAATCTTGGGGGGGGCGAGAATTTAAATGACAAAAAAAATTTTTTTCGTAAAACATAACATACACGTTTTTATACACACATATATTTAAAAGCATTTAAATGCATCGACTTAGAAATAAAAATAAAATGCTTCTGAGCTACATTGGTTACTCTGCTAGTCTTCTGGTGTTGTTTCATCGAAGCGAATGCCGCAAAGTTCTGCAAAATCCCTTCATTTGCTAAAAATAATTTTAAATTTAGTATCATCTCTGCATTGTTTAAGCATCAAGATAGTAGTTTTAATTAAAGTGCTTGTGCTAGAAATTATTATATCTTTGTTTTGTAACTGTTCAGAGAGTGCATTTGTAAACGACAGCAGATCGTGCAGCATAGAAAAAAGGGATGTTTTTTCTATACGATTTTTTAGATCTCGGGCATCCCGGGATTTAAAATTTATGAGTCACATAGTCCCAGGATCCATAAAACACCACGGGATTGCAATCCCTCTTATGTCGAATCGTTTTTTTGTTTGTTTGTTTGTTTTCCTTTATTTGTCTCAGAGAGCAAGAGTTATGTCTACCCTAAACTGACCAGAGCCAAATCGTTAAAATGTGCGACAAAATGCAAACATTCTTCCAAATACTAACTAATTAGAATTTCTATTGCGAGAAAGTGGAACGGTGAAAACGTGCTAACTAGATTGTGCATAAATTTACTATTTAATGCTTTCCTTTAATATTTGTTTACTATTTAATTCTTCAAAAAATTCTTTTATTTTAATTGGACATTCAACCGTTAGGAAATGTGGTTGCAGTGGTTCGTACATTTTCTAAATTCTTTCTAGTGCTGGCATTATCGCCAGCCAGCGAGTTTCACTGTATCCAATAAGTAGGTTATGTTCGACATTACTTTTGCCGCAGAACTCCTTCAACGTCTCCAGTAAAGACAGTAAAATATCCAAATTTTTTTAACCCTGCCATTTAAATCAGCAGCATTTCTTATTGCATTATTTAAAATATGGGCTGCGAATCCAATACCCAATACACTCTGTTTCAAATTCGAGTTTAGCTTGTTTTTAAATTTTCACCCCTTGACGTGACACCACTAAAACTGGTGTTCGTGTTATCAGCGCAAATTGCAACTAACTTTTTGTCAATGTTATATAACAACAAGAAAATAAAATAACAACAAAACTTGTTCAAGCTACTGAAGCTGGCGGCTTATAGCAACGCTTTTTTATGTTTATCTGTATCTATATGTCTTTTAATATCATAATGTCCACTGTTAATTTTCAAATTCACTCCGACTGGTAATACACTAAACTTTTGCGTCGTTATATTTTGATTTTTTTTATAAAAGGATAGTCCAATTCAATATCGTATAAGAATTTACGTAAACGTTTTCTATCCGTCTTGATTTGCAGGAGAACTTTTTAAATATAATTTTAAAAATTAGTATAAATTTACCTTTTATAGTAGCTTAAAACTTTTGTTACACAAGTAAAGACTGCAAAACAATTGAAACAATTTATTTTAATTTTACTAAATAATTAATATCTTTTCTGTATTCTGTAAGTATAAGAGGTATACAGTATACCTCTCGTTCTATCTTTTGCAAATCTATACCATTTATCAAGTTTTTTTGCTGTTTGCTTTGTTTGTTCTTTATTGAGAAAAAAAAATTATATATTAGAAAATAATAATTTTACTTTTGAGCTTCCTAGTTAAAGTGTGTTTTAAACAGAGTTTAAAACGCTACCTATATCACTCTTTTACTTTGTCCTTTCAGTGCGTAGCTTAAAAAACATACAGGAGTGAAAATAATAAAATATCGTTCTTGCTACTAAATTGAAATAAATATTTTCTTTCAAATACTCAAAACTTTTACTTTTGCGTCAAATTCGATGCTTTTCAACGTAAAATGCTTGATTCGTTCAATTATTCATGCATTGTTAGAAAAATGAATATAAAGGATGACTAATTTTCTTCTTTTACAAATCGAATGAAAGAACTGGAAAATGTAATCTGCTCCAAAGGAGTAAAATCGAGAAAACAAAAATTTTACTCTTACGAGTAAGAACGATATTCAAATTATGAACATTTTAATTTTTGAATATTATTTCGAAGGATTGAAATGAGTACTCGAATAAAGACTCGTAAACTCTGGTTTAAAAATTTAAATTTTTATGAATTTATACACAAATCTGCATCTTTTTAAGTAAAATATTTTGTATTTTATTTTTCATAATAATATTGCACTGGTTTGTTCTCTCAATATGGTTAAATCAACATATACATAACATTATACAAACTGCAAGAAAAAACTGTGAAGCCATTGCTCTGACTAAGATATTGCGCCAACTGTACGTAGGTAGATGATTATATCGATAATGCGGGTAAATGTGGTGAAAATATTTGTTTTGTGGACGCTTCGTGGGACAGATTTCTCCGTGGGACAACGCAATAAAATGTGTGACATTTCCATGCAGCGTGGGACGTCTGGTCAGCTTACTACCCATAAACGTGCGTAAATTTTTCATTTGATTCAAAATTGTACAATCATTGCGAGCTTCTTTTAAATCTATAAGAAAAACCTACCACAAAAAAATAATAGTTTCTCCCTCCCTGTGACTGTATAAAAAAATGAACAAAGATTGACGTTTAGGATACGTTTTGGATTTTATTATAACCAACCAAACATATAATTTTTGCTATTTTATGAATTAAAAATTCATAAAATTAATTTGACAGCAAGTTTTCCTAACATACTTTGAAAATATTTACATAACTTAAATATTTGTCGTTAAAAAATACTGCTTGTCCATTATAAAACATTCACTATCATAAAATCACTGGAAATAACCCAATAAATTTAAATTATTCCCGTAATTATTTTTATTATCAACTATCAAGAAAACTTTTGATATGTTATAGGATTTTACATTTTAGAATTGTTTTTAATTTATTGTTTTTATAGATAAAAAACAAGGCCAAACAGTCAGGGTTCTCCAAATTAGTGGGGTATAATTAGGTTGTGTTCTCCTGCATGTACTTACTTTTAAGTTTATATAAATTACCAATGGCCAATAACAATTGAAATTTGAATGTTAAATACTGCACTATGAACTCTCGAGGAACGCTATACTAATGAAATCGTGGCTCAGACGTGGCTCAGATACGAATATCTTATAAACAAAACACAATCGTTCTTCTAAAAGCGGTGATGCCGCGCACCTTATAGTACGATAGAATTTTGTCACAATACGCACCCACGGCGTTTTTGGAAGAACGATCGTGTTTTGTTTATAAAACTGATTTCATCAGAAGATTAGAAGCAATACGACCGCTTTTCGTATCGGTGGCGCTCTAGTCCTTGATACAAAGAACGATAACGGTTTGAATATTGCGGTGAACTGTACTTTAGTCGGGCCAAAATAATATGTAACGTAATAATTATATTATCAGAAATATATCAACTAATAGTATGCGATAAAATTGGTATATTGGTTAAGTAAATCTTCTAAAAATTTGACGAATTTACAAAATAACAGTGCATTGAAATTTTTATAGTGTATAATTCTATCACGATTGGATGGTTTTATTGAATCGATGTATTGATAGTATCAGATCCTTGGGGGGGGCCAATGCCCCCCCCAGCCCTACCCAATTGACGCCCCTGCTCCGACTGGTAATACACTAAACTTTTGCGTCGTTATATTTTGATTTTTTTATAAAAGGCATCGTATAAGAATTTACGTAAACGTTTTCTATCCGTCAGGAGAACTTTTTAAATATAATTTCAGAAATTAGTATAAATTTACCTTTTACAGTAGCTTAAAACTTTTGTTACACAAGTAAAGACTGCAAAACAATTGAAACAATTTATTTTAATTTTACTAAATAATATCTTTTCTGTATTCTGTAAGTATAAGAGGTATACAGTATACATCTCGTTCTACCTTTTGCAAATCTATACCATTTATCAAGTTTTTATGCTGTTTGCTTTATTTGTTCTTTATTGAGAAAAAAAATTATATATTAGAAAATAATAATTTTACTTTTGAGCTACCTAGTTAAAGTGTGTTTTAAACAGAGTTTGAAACGCTACTTATACCACTCCTTTACTTTGTTCTTTCAGAGTGCGTAGCTTAAAAAAAAATATAACACTCTCAAATAGAGGAGTAAAAATAATAAAATATCATTCTTGCCACTAAATTGAAATAAATATTTTCTTTCAAATACTCAAAACTTTTATTTTTGCGTCAAATTTGATGCTTTCCCACGTAAAATGTTTCGAATGATTCGTTCAATTATTCATGTATTGTTAGAAAAATGAATATAAAGGATGACGTAGACTGACTAATTTTCTTCTTTTGCAAATCGAATGAAAGAACAGGAAAATGTAATCTGCTCCAAAGGAGTAAAATCGAAAAAACAAAAATTTTACTGTTACGAGTAAGAACGATATTCAAATTATGAACATTTTAATTTTTGAATATTATTTCAAAGGATTGAAATGAGTGCTCGAATAAAGGAAAATTGTAAACTCTGGTTTAAAAATTTAAATTTGTATGAATTTATACGCTCTTTTTAAGTAAAATATTTTGTATTTTATTTTTCATAATATACTTTCGATCTCTCGTATATACACCGGGGAGATGTTTCTATAACCAAAGAAACCTTTTCGCTGAGGTAGATCTGTTAGACATTAAAAGATATGTAAATTATTAAAGTGAAATAACTGAGCTTAGTATTTCTAAGAAAATTATAGTTAAAACACTATTATAGTAAAAAAAATTTTGCACTGGTTTGTTCTCTCAATATGGTTAAATCAACATATACATAACATTATACAAACTGCAAGAAAAAACTGTGAAACCATTGCTTTGACTAAGATATTGCGCAAACTGTACGTAGGTAGATATAAGGTTTTTTGATTATTTCGATAATGCGGGCAAATGTGGTGGAAATATTTATTTCGTGGGACGCTTCGTGGGACAGATTTCTCCGTGGGACAATGCAATGAAATGTGTGACATTTCCACGCAGCGTGGGACGTCTGGTCAGCTTACTACCCATAAGCGTGCATACATTTTTTATTTGATTCAAAATTGTACAATTATTGGGAGTTTCTTTTAAATCTATAAGAAAAACCTACCACAAAAAAATAATAGTTTCTCCCTCCCTGTGACTGTATAAAAAAAATTAACAAAGATTGACGTTTAGGATACGTTTTGAATTTTATTATAACCAACAAAACATATCATTTTTGCTATCTTATGAATTAAAATTATGGTTCATATAGCGAAAAGAATTTGTCAGCAAGTTTTCATAACATACTTTGAAAATATTAACATAACTTAAATATTTGTTTGTGTCGTTAGAAAATATTGCTTGTCCATTATAAAACATTCACTATTATAAAATCATTGGAAATAACCCAATAAATTTAAATTACTCCCGTAATTATTGTCATTCATTTTATAAAAATTAGCACAACTATCAAGAAAACTTTTGGTATGTTATAGGATTTTACATTTTAGAATTGTTTTTAATTTATTGTTTTTAAAAAAGTCTTGTAAAGTTTGTATAATATGATATAGATAAAAAACAAAGCCAAACAGTCAGGGTTCTCCAAATAAAATGGGTATAATTAGGTTGTGTTCTCCTGCATGTACTTACTTTTAAGCTTATAAAAATTACCAATAACAATTGAAATTTGAATGTTAAATACTGCACTATAAACTCTCGAGGAACCCTATACTAATGAAATATTTTTTTTTCTCTGGCTCAGACACAAATATCTTATAAACAAAACACAATCGTTCTTCTAAAAGCGGTGATGCCGCGCACCTTATAGTACGATAGAATTTTGTCAAAATACGCACCCACGGCGTTTTTGGAAGAACGATCGTGTTTTGTTTATAAAACTGATTTCATCAGAAGATTAGAAGCAATACGACCGCCTTTCGTATCGGTGGCGCTCTAGTCCTTGATACAAAGAACGATAACGATTTATATTGCGGTGAACTGTACTTTAGTCGGGCCAAAATAATATGTAACGTAATAATTATATTATCAGATATATTTCAATTAATAGTATGCGATAAAATTTGTATATTAGTTAAGTAAATCTTCTAAAAATTAGACGAATTTACAAAATAACAGTGCATTGAAATTTTTATAGTGTATAATTATATCACGATTGGATTGTTTTATTGAATCGATGTATTGATAGTATCAGATCCTTGGGGGGCCGATGCCCCCCCCCCCCAGCCCTACCCAATTGACGCCTCTGATTACTTAGACTTGGTAAAATTGGTAAAATTGCAGTAAAATTTGAATAATTTTTATTTAATAAAAATTAAAATTTGTGCTTTTTTGTTGAAAACCGGTATAATTGAAAATTGCGTGCACATTGTTGTGAAAATATCTCAACTGATCGATCGATTTGAAGCTGAACAGCCATAAATTTTATAGGGAATTTTAACTTCTCTACGTGTTTTAAGTTGAGTAATTTAGACAAGCACGGGTGTGACAACCCCGCGTACTCCAGTCCCTGCTATTGACATTCGAGTTAACGTGAGATATCACATACCACTGGCAATAGCAGTGAGATATCACTAGCCAAGGTGACATCTTAGGGGTGGTGGCGGATGGACTGTTTCCAGTCAACGGTAGCACTCTCATTCTTAGCTGTGAAATAATCCTTGATGATGAGACGCTTTATCTTCCTTGAGGAAACGAGCCTTCATATAACTATGTGTGGGCTTTAATCTTTAAGAAAGACGGTGCGTCACGGGATCAAGGAATGTGCAACCGGCTGGATTATTGGCAACTACTTTTTTGTTTTGTTTCAGCAAATTTTTGTAAAAATTTGCTATTTACTTTTTAATTTATTTTTGTTTTCTCTATTCTATCATAAAATATTGGCCTATGTCATATTTTATCAGTGATAGGATTTTTGTTTAGTTATATCCATTCTTTAATAAAAAATATAAAAAAATAAAAAAAGAAAGATTTACGTCCATCAACACCTTTGAAAGTATGTTGTTGTGGGACCTTGGTCTTAAAAGGTTTTTATGTGTTATTGTGACACATATTGTAATTCCTACTACACAACACAATTTATTTAAAAAAAAAAAAAAAAAAAAAATTTCGTCTACTGGTATCAATCGGTGGGTTGGAATGGGTAGTTTTTCCCCTGGTAGCAATAACGCAGCTATACTAGATGAGGCAAAATTTAAATCTATGTAATTTTGGGATCAAATTGCTGCCAACAAGGTTTTTCCTACCCTGATACTGAGAATTTGCTGATTATGTAAGGTTATATAAGGTTGTTTGTGCACTTTCCGAAGGTGTAGAGGAATTGAAATCTAACCTTCAAAGTGTTCTTAAAAGTGTTCTTAAAAATGTTAATGAAATCTCAGCTCGAGTGGCTGGAATTCACCAAGAAATGATTGCTCGTGTAGAAGACGTTCAAAAATGCTTTAATGCTGCTCATAAACGCATAAATTTGATAGAATCTGAAAACTTGTCAAACTATATAAGGATACATGGAATATGCAATATTTATAAAGAAGATCAAGGCATGCTAAGACTACTACTTAATGATATGCTTGGAGTATTAAATATTAAGTTATGCGACACTCAATTTGCGATATCACGGAACAAAACAACTCATGAAATAATGGTTGTCATTTATGACAAACCTTTGTTGAAGCTTATTTTTGAAAATTATGCTTTACTTTTAGCCAGTGACGCAAATATACATGAAACTTTCTTCAAATCATTAGTTTCCGTAAAACTTGATCAAATGGGCGCTACATCTAATAAAATATCAATATCCTTCGAATCAGAGAACAATAGATTAAAAAAACGACTGGAATTTCTTGAACAGCAATCTTTAGCAAAAGACATTAAAATAACCGGTATTTCCTTTCGGATTGATGAAACATATGACAAGCTACAATCAATATTCATCAAAATCTCAGAACAACTTAAAGTTTGTATTTCTATAGCTGATTTCTCTATCCGGCGAATAAAGCAAACACCAATAGTTATCGTAACGTTTCGTGATAAAAGTTTACGAGATACGTTGTTTTATAAATACATATCAATTGTCAAGAACTCAAAATCAGCTGGCATTTCTATTCATCAACAAGATGTCTTACAATCGTCATCAAATAAGATCATGTTTAATGAGCATCTATCTGAATCCGCAAGACTTATTTATAGTGCTGTACGTGCTTCAAAAAAAATTGAATAAAATACACTCATTCTCTGTGCGAGGCGGAAAAGTGGTAGTAAAAGTTTGTCCTAACGCTGACTGGCTATTTATTCAGTCACTGGAAGATCTACACTTCTTACTAAATAGCAATTAGTCACCAATCAACATTTTTTCCAACTTTAATGAATTAACATAACTAAATATTATATATTATTTGCTTAACTACTTCGAATTATTTTTCTGAATTTTGCTTTCTAATTTGATACTTCTTAATTTTTGTGAATTTATATCTTATTTTTCTTTTGTTAAATTGTTTAAGGGCGTTACAATTTTTTGTAAGATAAACTTAAATTTATATTATATAATTAACTAAACTAAACCATTCTAAATTTTTTTATCACGTTCTCGTTTAAAATTTGCTACTTCTCTTCAGAAACATGACTAGAATTGTGACTCAAAGAACATCAAACTCATTGAACTCTGTGAACTTAACCAACGTTGTCCTTAGATCTGCTTTTAAGGATAATTTAAATCTCCTTAATTTCTGTCATTTTAATAGCCAAAGCATTTATACCAAAGCCACTAATAAAATCGATGAAGTTCGGAATATTCTGAAGGATGCACCACCTATTGCAATAGGTGTATCTGAAACATGGTTAAAACCTTATATAAATAATAAACTTGTGGAAACACAAGGATTTAATATGTTTCGCAATGATCAAATCAAGCGTAGAGGCGGAGGTGTAGCCGTTTATATTCGGAAAGGAATAAAGTGTTTTGTCGTAGGAAAATCAGTGGAAATATCTGGAACGGGTTTGAGCTGTAAGCAAACTTTAAGTTTACATGAATATTGCGTTTCTGGAATAGAGTTTATTTTCCTTGAAATTCATATATCAAACCGGAAAATTCTTTTTGGCGTTGTTTATAACCCAGATAGTAAAAAATTTAACACTAGAACCGGTCTCAATAGTATTCTTGATAATTTATTGCCCCAATATAATGATGTGATTATTACTGGTGACTTTAACACCAATTTACTTATGTCCACTCCTATATCTAATGACTTCACTGATCTCTTGATTGAGTATGGGCTTGTAAATCTATCTCAAAGTGCAACACATTTCACTAAAACATCATCATCATTGCTTGATCTTGTCATTGTAAATGATACTTCAAAAATCTTAAAATATAACCAAGTTGATGTTCCTGGTATTTCTAAGCATGATATGGTTTTTGGTACCTACAATATTGAAGTTACTCAGACTAGCAATAATTACAGTTTTCGAGATTATAGAAATATCAACATGGATGATGTCGTTTATAAAATATTATCACAACCATGGGAAAAGTTTTATAACTTAAGTAATTCTGATGATTTGCTAAATTTCTTTAATACAACTATAAAGAAAATTTACGATGAAACTGTGCCGGTTAAAGAAGTAGTTATTAAAACGGAAATAAACCCTTGGTTCAATGATTCTATTCGGGCAGCTATGGCTCTTAGAGACAATGCCTATCGAATATGGATCAGGACGAGAGATCAGGAAAATTTCAATACATTCAAATCGCTACGAAATAGAGTTAATTTCTTATCTAAATGTGCTAAGAAAGATTATATGGAAAAATTCATTAATCCAAATTTGCCAGCGAAAGAACTTTGGAAACGAATCAAAGGGACTGGAATTAGATCTCATGACCGGCAACATATTTCTTTCTCTCCAAATGATATTAATACACAGTTTGCTTCAAATTGTGTTAATAGTACAATACAAATTGACTCAGATACGTACACACCTAATAACAATTTACCCAGCAATAATTTGCCTAAAAATAGCTTTTCATTTTACAATGTTTGCACGCTTGATACGATTAATGCTATCAAATCCATTAAATCCAACGCTATAGGCTTTGATGAAATTCCTCTTAAATTTATAAAACTTTGTCTACCCATAGTTGCGCCTTTCATAACCCATATTTTTAATTTCATACTCACTACATCCCAATTTCCTAGCATCTGGAAAGTAGCCAAGATCATCCCTATTCCTAAAAAATCAAATCCAAAATCTGTAAAAGATCTCAGGCCAATTAGTATCTTGTGTGCTCTCTCTAACGCTTTTGAGATTATTGTTAAAAACCAAATTGATGAACACATCAAACGCTATAAGCTGATGTCGACCTTTCAATCTGGTTTCCGCAAAGGGCATAGTACGCAAACAGCACTTTTAAAGGTTGCAGACGATATTATAATGTCACTGGATAAGAAAAAAGTCTCTATTCTAGTTTTACTAGATTTTTCTAAGGCGTTTGATATGGTAAATCATAAAATATTACTAAAAAAACTGTCTGATAAATTTAATTTTACCTCGAGTGCTCTACGTCTTATATCATCCTATTTACATAAGCGTTGTCAAAGTGTTACGTTGGACAATCTAATTTCCGATTTCTTATATATTAGTTCAGGTGTTCCTCAAGGTTCTGTGCTGGGTCCCCTGCTTTTTTCAATATATATTAATGACTTGCCATTGGTATTAAAATTTTGTAAAATACATTTATATGCTGATGATGTTCAAATTTACGCAGACGGACTAGCGAATAATATACCGAGTATTGTCTCTAAAATTAACCAGGATTTGGAAAGTATATTAGAGTGGGCGTATCGCAATGGTTTAGCTCTAAACGCTTGTAAAACTGTATCTATACTATTTAGTATAACAAATAATCACTACCACAGAACACATGCTCCATCTATTCGACTGGGTAATAAATTGATTCCGTTTTCTGAATCTTCACGGAATCTGGGTGTAATTTTTGACTCACAATTAAATTGGAACGTGCAAGTCTCCTCAATTTGTTCTAAAGTTTATTCTTGTCTACAGAGTCTATGGCCGTCTTCATCTTTCACAACGATTAGTCTTAGGAAAAAATTGTTTAAATCACTAATACTGCCACAATTTACCTATTGTTCATCACTTCTTGGTAACCTTAGCGCAGGCGGTTTTTGCAAGTTACATAGGGCTTTCAACGCTTGCATTCGATATGTCTTCCATTTGTCTCGTTTTTGTTCTCTTTCACGCTTTAAAACATCTCTTCTTGGTTGTTCTTTGAAGTGCTATCTAAATTACCTTCTATGTGTATCAATATATAAGTTAATTACCACCAAAACCCCTAATTATTTATATGATAAGTTAAATCTTAGGCATCGAAGAAGTTCAAGGCTAAACCATGTTACACTACCTATAAACCGTACCACTACAAAAAATAAATCATTTTTTGTTTATGGGTTGTCTCTTTTCAATAAACTCTCTCCAGATATACGGGCTGCTACATCGTTGAAACAATTTAAGGATAAGTGCTTTGATGTTCTTTGTCGCATGGAAGAGATATAGTTTTAAAAAAAAGCAAAAATTTTTTTTTTTGAACGTTTAATGATGTCTTTGTTGTTTATATGTAAGTGAATCCCATATAAAATAAATTTTTTTTTTTTTTCTTTTTTTAATTAAGTTAATTGAACTATAGTAAGCTTACTTTAAATGAATTAGTTTTATACTATGGAAATTTTATCAAATTGTTCTTTATAATAATTTCTACATATATGTACACCAAAAAAGGCTAGGCCTTATGTATATATAATTTTTAATTTAATAAATAAATAAATAAATAAATTATCCCTGTTAACCACCCTCAAAGGTCACTAGTGTAGTAATTTTGTTCACGTTCACCATTATCAATGCTTCGTTGTAAATTTTCGCTGCGAAACGCACGTTCGATGTTTAAATATTTCTTGCGCTTTTAAAGGTAAATATCTTCAGCAATTTGCGATTTATATTTTGCCATGAAAGAGCAAGAAACAATGCATGAATTAGATTATGATGTGACATGTTGCACACGTAATGCATACACTTATCCCAGTGTCGGCCGTGGCAAATGTTTACGCGAAAAGTGAGATGTGTAACCCCGTTTACAATTCTCAATTGCAGGAAACCATTGAACCGGGTTCATTTTCTAATCACATGCGATGAAAGAAGCTTGATTGGGATCCATTGCGTACAGTCTTTACGAAAGTAAGTTTCATTGAAAATGCTTGGTTATCTGTCAATTTGCTCTATGCATTTGAGCCATTAAAACGCATTTCTACTTCCATTCCATGCGTAATACATAAACATTTCCGAATACGTCAGTGTTTTCAAAAACGCATAATTTTAAATAACAGTGAAGAAAGCAATTATCGTTGAAGCCAGAGTGTTCAAGATTTGTTGCATTTTTGCAGTTCTGAAAATAGCGGGCAGCCTGTTTTCAAGATGTCCTGTTAAAATAACAACGGCTGAACTTTGTTCATGTATGGATGAGCAAAAAAGAATTTGCCATTATTGCATATGTATGTTCCTGTCTATAATACTCTGCGAGTGCGTAAGTTTACACTCGATAATAATATATTTTATTTGCATTTTATGTTTTCATAAACTAGAAACGATTGTGATAGTCATCAATTTTAAATTAAATGAAATTGGAACTATATTTAAATGTTTTGAAATAGTTTTATATTTTACCAATATTACCAATTTTACCAATCTTACCGGTAATTTTACGGTAAAATTACCACAAATATATTTTACCGGTAAATTTACATCTTTAACCGGACGAGATGCCGTCATGCTAAAACACATTGGACCGAAAGGATTGAACTTTCTCACTACTACACTCAACGCATCGCTAAATACTCTTCAGATACCAAACATCTGGAAAACAGCTAGAATAAGCCCCATCTTGAAACCTGGCAAACTTGAAGAGAAGGGAGAATCTTACAGACCGATCTCCATCCTTTCATCGGTTGCAAAACTGATTGAAGCCCTTCTGTTACCTCGGTTATCCAGATCTTGCAATTTGGCGGCACACCAACATGGCTTTAGGACAGCACATAGTACAACCACCGCTCTTCACAAGATACAAGACCAAATCAGTGATGGAGTAAACCAAAAACAACCTTGTGCCAGAACAATATTAGTTGCGCTCGACCTATTAAGAGCATTCGATACAGTGTCGCACGCTAAACTATTAAATGATATATTTAACACTAATCTACCAGGTTTAATAAAACGCTGGTTGTGCAACTACCTAAGAGGCCGACAAACATACGTTGAGTTCCGTAACTCCAAATCTAAGAGGAGAGTGCTCAAACAAGGATCTCCACAAGGTGGAGTTTCTTCACCTTCATTATTCAATCTCTACCTAAGCAGCTTACCTACACCACCAGAAGGAATAACCATCACGTCATATGCAGACAATTGCACGGTGCTTGCAACAAGGAATAACCTGGAACAACTCACTAACGCTTTGAACACCTTCCTTAACATCCTAAACGAATGGTTTAAAATCAAAAACCTAATACTGTCCACCGAAAAGTCCACATCTACACTTTTCACCACATGGACGAAGGACGTCAACACAACACTCAACATCTGCATTGACAACTTGCTTATTTCCACGGTCAAAAATCTGAGACTGTTGGGGGTCACATTCGACCCACTAATTAAATTCAATGCACATGCTCAACAGGTGAATGCAAGATTGAAAAAAAGAAACAATGCTCTGAAAGCACTGGCTGGCACTTCATGGGGGAAAGATAAAGAAACAATTATAACAACATACAAAGCAATAGAAAGACCTATTTTGAATTATGCTGCACCCATATGGACACCTCAAGGCGCTGACACCCACTGGAATAAGCTACAAGTAACACAAAGCGCAGCGTTGCGAACAGCAACCGGATGTCATATGATGGCTCATCGAGATCACCTGCACCAGGATTGTAACATATTGCCGGTCCATCAACACAATGAAATGCTCACCAAACAATATATATGGGCCTGTCACAAAGAGCAACATCCCTGCAATGACACCCTATCCACAACCACACTACCCAGAGACATAATGCGTACTGCGAAATGCTTCTTGAGTGATGTCAGAGGCAGCGAAATAACGAATAACATTGACGAGCTTGCATATAAAACGGGCTTAAAAACGCTACACACGAGGGTTGTTGAGGACACACTAAAGAACTACGCTCCATATAGAGTCCTCCAGACTAAGCCGCTACAGGTCGCTGCGGAAGAGCTCAAACTACCGCGCAGCACTAGATCCACTCTAGCGCAGTTAAGTTCAGGTTGGTCACACATCTTAAATAATTACATGAACCGAATTGACCACAACATTGTTGACCAGTGTCCCATATGTGAGGGCACGCCACATGATGCAGACCACCTGTTTAATTGTTCAGTAAAACCAACCAACCTGACGAAGGAAGATTTGTGGTACCGCCCAAGAGCAGTAGCAGAGTTCCTGAATCTGGACATGGAGCTGGAGGAGTAGCACCGCACCGTCACTACAACAACAACGACATGTTCAACGTATCGCTTGCAGGACGTAAATCAGTTGCAAGCCGATCCTTTATCAATAGCATTACAACTCTGCTCTGCTCTCTAAAGGTAGTTAGGAAAACCGTGTCATCAATCTGCTTGAAAAAATATATCGCGATCTGTGGAATTAAAGGATTGTATGCTTACTTAGAAAGTTCACTTTGAAAATTAAATTATTCGCTACTAATTTTATTACCATTCTCTTACTTTCTAATATAAAACCAACTTCAGTCGACACTTTTTCATTTTTTGGCATGACTTTGAAATTATGTTTACTTCGTTAATGCTTCATATAGAATAGTTTTTGAACTGGGCCATTGGAATCATACGAACCTGCGGTATAATTACCATGGCAGCCAATTATTTTATATTTAGATCTATTTTTTTACGCAAATATCAAAGCCTTATCGCTTTCGTTATGAATTATGATCATTGATGTATAAACGGTTTTAAGATTCTCTCAAAAATCCTTGAAAATATTATTTTAATTCATAAATAAATTTCGTGAAATAATGACTTATCAGATGAGAGTAGATAAAATAGACCCAACTATAGCATTATGTAAGGGCTTAAATCTGAACCGGATACGCCATTCCCTACCACTGATAGGGATATGATCAGGCACTTTGAATAAAACCTGATCAGTAATGCATCGCCTCAAACTATCCAATCTGGATCAGGCTGCCCTACAAGAATCGACCCAGCACTGGACCATTTAAAATAGGAAGTTTCCTACTACAAACATTACAAAATTTCCAATTTTTGTAATTTTTTTATAAAATTTACTTTCTATTCACCTAAATGTAGTAAAAACGCAGCCAATAACTAAATAATATACCCAAACTGGTTATAATGACCCACAAAGTAGTTCTCCATTAAAACCGAACGCGGGTCTTCAACGGGGGTCTTGATATTTTTCATAACTTTTCCAACTTGCATTACAATACAGAATATCCAATAAACAATTTTCCTCCAAAATCAAATCATATCCCCATCCAGAAATAGAACACCTCCTTTAACAAATCTCCTTCTGGTATGGCGTTGGAGCGATTTATGTTCCCAGTTGAGCATCTTGCCTGATTCAGCAATATTCCTCCCAATCACGTTGTGAACAAAATAGGTCGAAAGGATTGAAACATTAGGCATACACTAGAGGCGTGAAAACAGAAAGCTAGAGAAGGATTTATCGAGTTTTATTATGAGTTATTTACCATTTCCGTAGCACTAAAGTATCCTTTTTGTGATGAAGATTTAATTCAGATTTTGTTAAGATATATGCTACGAGGTTTGCAAACTGTTTTGGCGGGAGGTACCTTTAAGAGTATAAATCTTAAAATTCAAAAATGTGTTGCCATGGGAGATTCATGGAATCGGGTCGGCTATAACCCAGAACCAGAAGTGCTGTGTAACGAAAGAAGAAGTGTGAGTGAATTTTGAACCAGCCCACCCGCATTTTGGCTATCCTTCACCTCCTCAGCGAGTGTGTGGGATGTTGAATGTAACCACACCCAATTGTGGAAGATGTTTGGGCAATGTGAGACCAAAGAGAAGCAGAGCTCCTTAGATTCAGAGCTCACTTCGGCCCACAGCCGAGCTCACACGACCAAGGACGGAAGATGCAGCATTCTTCTTTAAGTCCTACCCCTCCACTCACCCATCCTTTTACTATAACTCTACCAACTTTACCAAAGACTCCCAGTCGAACACAGTATTTAAATGAACAACAACTTTTAAGATCGAAGATAGCTTCTTCTATTCTTATGACTGCTGGAGACAATAGACCCTACTCTGATGTTTTGAAAGCGGGTGATGGTTTTAGAGGTCTGTTGGATTGTGGTGCAAACATAACGGAGCTAGGAAGTGGGACTACAGAGTTTCTACAGAAAACGAACTGAAGGTGTGTGGTAATTTATCATTTATTGCTACAGCAAGTGAAGTAAAACAAAGAATCATTGGTTTGAACGAGCAACAGTTAAATATGGTGGAAAGCGTCAGGTTCTTCCAATATTATTTGCCCCAAGCTTACGACAACCATTATATTTAGGTATGGATTTCTGGCAGAGTTTTAGATTAAAACCTGTAATGGTCAATGAACTGACCAAACCTTTACTAATAAACTTCGATTATTAAATGAAGAGCAACAAATACTTGACGAGGTTTTTGATCATCTTTCGTGTGCTAGCAAGTTGAGACTAGGGCGAACTGGTTTACTGACACACTCTCTAGACGTTGGTGACGCTTAACTGCGTTATTACGCCGTATCTTCTGCAATTTAAGATTAATTGTATCTCGAATTGGATCGTATGACCAAACTTGGAGTGATAGAAGAAAGCGAGAGTTTATGGAGTTCTCCGATGGCTATCGTTCAAAAATCACATGGTAAGACTAGACTTTGTCTCGATGCCCGTAAACTAAATGAAGCTACCAAGAAAGATGCCTTCACCTTACCGTTAAAAGACAGCTCGCTCAGTCGGTTAGGAAGGACACAATACACCTCAAGGATTCCTTTTAGCAAATTCCATAAGACCCAGCTTCACGTGATGCACCCCGAACCTTATGGAGATCGATGCCCAAAATGATCCCACACCATTTGTTTATCTATGATCTATTAATTACATCCTATTTTTCGATGAGCATCAAGTCTCAGAAACTTCTCCATCCTCATATCCTGGGACATAGTTGGAGCTCAATGGTCGCCTGAA
Organism: Diogma glabrata; assembly: GCA_963693315.1. Classification (NCBI taxonomy): domain Eukaryota; kingdom Metazoa; phylum Arthropoda; class Insecta; order Diptera; family Cylindrotomidae; genus Diogma; species Diogma glabrata. The sequence goes on from OY856187.1 coordinate 155,892,114, forward strand.
ACTATCATAAATATTTTCTGTCAACAATCTTCACAGATTTTTACAGCATGTCATCATCACCATCCTAATCACATCACATCATCATCATCACCTTACGCCATCTTCACTTTACTAAACAATCATTACGTTCTATAATGAATGAGGAATAAATTTGTCCTTAAAGAATGTTGAAGGTAACGTCTTAATATTTTGTAGGTGATCATAATCTGCAACTCATTCAAAATTGTTTAATGACCTATATTAGATCACATATACAATAAGACCATTAAAGTAAGTGATGAACCTGCAATACTATAGTCCCTAAAACAATAAGATTAATGCCGTTTCACTGTTTAGCGGATGGTTACATAAGCGTTTATTATCGTTGGTCACTGATCTACCGTTGAACTTTGATCTAGCTCGATTTAAACTTTAAAACTTCATAAGAATGTTCAATTCCATCTTTTTGTTTGTTATTTGTGTTAAATTTATTTTTGTAAAAAATTTACTGCGTAAACTTATTTTAAAATTATATGAGCAGTTATAATAACAGTTTGGAGGAACACCCAAGAATCAAAATAACTAATGAAAAAATACACACAATATTTTCAAACCTGGTGGTGGTTGCTCACGAATGCAACAATTGACGAATGTTAGATAAAATCAATGTTTTAAAAAATGTATGGTAAAGCCGGTCATATATCATACATATAGTACATATCCTGTTATATACTTGGTTTTTAATTTATTCAGATTCAAGGAAACCATATCTCTGCTATGAGTAACAGAAACAAACTAGAAATAAAAATGCTAAAAATTGGGGAGTAGTTATGTGAATAATATGAAGAGAAATTGTACGACTACTAGCAATGAATCTTACAAGAGAAAATTATTAAAGTTTTGATTTTTGAAACATAACGGACTTGGTAGTTTGCGTACCAGACTCTGGATGTGTTCGATAATAGCTTTTCATAGAATTAATTTTATGGTACAGAACATTTAAGTAAAGTCTTATAGTAAAGTCAAATATCGATCAACTGACCAGCTGTGTAGGTTTAACCTATTTTAGGGTGAAAATTAAAATACTCAACTTTCTATCAGTTTTCTGATCAATCGTTTCATGTGTAACCACGTTAATAGCATATTTGTATCGATTAAGAATTTATGATACATTTACTGAAACCTTAATACTGTAAAGTTTGTTAATTGTTAATATTTAGTTTTTGGTTTTACGTGCAAATCAAAATCTGCTACATTTTTTATTGTTCAATTCACACCAAATTGTCAATCTATTTGAGAAAATTTATATCCTGTACAAGATTAAGATGAAGACAGTACCCCTATACTGTAACAACCACAAATTATTTTTGTTTAATTATAGCAACAAAGGGAATAACAGATAAATTATCAAATAAACCTTTCGAACAACAAATTTTTAATTAAATAACATCAATTTCAACCACCATTATTGAACAACATTAGATAACACAACCATTAATACAAACAAATCGTTGACAAAACATTCATTTCCTTTCAGTAAATAAAATATATAAAAAAAACCTCTTCCAATCGTAACGTTATCAAGTACCTTTATATTATTACATTCAATTTCCCTATAATTTTGAGTAACCCCTATATACACTGACGCTCACAAAACAATAAAATTCTCTTCACATATTCCGGTTAAATAGAAATAAAAAGTGTCAAGTTATTGACATTTTTATGATGCAAAATGGTAAGAAAGAAACAAAAAACTTTAAAGTTTTTTTTTATTATTTATTTGCACAGAACAAAATAAGAACGAAAGAAAAGGGAAATTCTAAGAAAGAAAATTGAACAAATTAACATTTTTATGACCTCAAGCAGCTGAAAAATGAGATTCTATTTTCATCAAATGAAAAGGTTCTTGTTTTTGTTGCTTTATGTATCTTTTAGACGAAAATTATTTTATATTGACAATTATATGGGCACTTTTTGACTGTTTCAATCGAATTTTGCATATGTAGGGTGACTTATAAGTCGGGATGAATATATATGCCAATACAACTGTTATTTAAAAAATCTCAGCTTTTGCAACTCGGGTAATCAATATAAAGACAATGGTAACTGTTAGTATAAAAATGTTATAAACAGGCGTAAACAAAATTCATCCACAAACTTCATTGAGCTTCTCCCGCAATGATTAAAAAATTATCTTTAAACGATTGCGTCTTGTCTCATATATTTATTGATATTTAAATTTATTTCTAGTTTGACGGTAAAAAAATTAGAACGTAAACCTTCATACTCGTAAAGAATATTCATATCATTCTGTGCTCCTAATACAATACTATATTAAGTAATTGATGATATTAATTTAGTGCCGATAGTAAAATAAATAATAGAAATTGTTTTTGGTCTCCACCGATAATTACGCCACTTATTTGTGTAAGTGTAAGTTAGTGCATTTTGAATAACTGCGGTAGTTCTGACAAAATTTACGTGGAATACGTGCTGGATTCATTTAAGAACTGTTATGAGGATGTTTTATGAGTTGCGACTGTGTTTTCTACATTTTTATCCAACCATATTATTCGTTATTATTACATAGATTACGAACGCATCAATTTCGATGTTTATCGTTTAATTATAAAAACGAGAATCCAACTGATAATTTGATGAGTAGTAAATATGGAGTTGTCAGAAAAAAATGTTAACATGTTAACGAAGTGGCATTTTGTGTTTGTGTTTTCCTAAACTAAATTTAAAAAAAAAAAAAATTAAATATAACGTGATATTTTTCGTTTTTAGGTTATTCATTTTTTGTGATGTTTAATTTATTAAATAATACCATCAGTAGTCGTCTTTACCAGAAGAAAATCCGAAATCAAGGACAAGAAAACAGATGATCGTAAATATATGTTCCGTATTTAATAACTAATTATTACAAGTTATTTTTAACCTTAGAAATGATAATTAATTAAAAACGTTAAAATTAGTGTCTTGCACAAAAAATTAATAACTGTACGGTGCAAATTTAGTTATTTTTTTTTTACATTAGAAATGATAATTAAATAAAAACGTTAAAATTAGTGTCTTGCATAATAAAAAAAATTAATTACAATTATTCATTGCAAATTTAGGGTTAATTGTATGAACAAGGATGGATAGAAAAAAATCCGAGAATAAAGCTTTATCTTCATCCGAGGATTTTATTTTTCGTTGATTGTATGAACACGGATAAATTTTTTTTTAATTTTGTTTCTATTGCAGTTTATAGCAGTGTAATTTTATAAGTGGCAATACTTTTTCTTTTACTTTTCTACTAAATAAATATAATTATAAATTAAAAAACATTATTTCAAGATTGAAATTGAATATGTTAAAATTATTTTAAAAATATTATTTATTTTACTATTGATTTATATCAAAAAACAAATTTTAGAAACGGAGAAATTTAAATTAAAAAATAACCACAAATTCTAAACAAAATTGTCCTGCTATGCGCATGTCAAAAAAAAACAAATTGTTCTATCCTCTGTTTTATAGAAGAAAAAGAAAGAATAAATCTGAGAATAGAATTTAATCTATCCTGATTCATACAACAAAAACGACGATTTATCCGCATTCATACAATCGACCCTTAGTTATTTTTAATCTATGAAATGTTAATTAATAAAATCATTAAAATTTAGTGTCTTGCATAATGGTGCCTTTTTGTTTTCTATTTTACTAATAATATAATCGACCATTGGTCCATATAAAGAAAAAATTATTAACATTTTTGCGAAGAATTGGGGTGTTTGTTTTTTTTTGTGAAGAACTGAATTCAATTTTTATTTAAAAATTGAAGTGAAAGAAATTATCCTTGTGGGTCACAATATTTAAGGAATCTGTTTTGATTTTGATTTTGGTATATTTTTGCAGTATTATATTATTGGGGTTTATTTGTTTTTTTTTTTGCACAACAAAGACAAAAAGTTGAATCTAAAAAAACAAAAAAGGGACAGTGTAAAGAAGTTTAAACCTCTCGTGACTTACTGGATGTGCTTTCTTATACATTGATTGTAATAAAAATTTTGTTCCTTTTGATTGATATTGGAAGTTTATCGAGAAATTGTATCACAGGCAAGAACTGTCGCTGCTTGTATTTGAAATTCGACAAAAGCTGTTTATAATAGTAATGACCAATCATCTATTGAGGAGAGGAAGAAAATAGTAAAAAAGTAAAAAGCAAATAGTAAAAATAAAATAGCAAAACAACAAATTCATCACCGGCAGGACGCAGAAGTGATTTTTAGTTTAAAGAAGTGGAACGAAGAGTATCATTAGCCTTATTTAACATCAATATAAATACAGTGTTCATTGGAAGGATTATTATCTAGTAAAACAAAATCACCACGATTCTTTGTGGTTACACCATTCCAGATTACAACGATTGCATCAAACTGGATGGGATGAACAGATAATTGCCAAGAAATGAGGAGTGGGATCCGAACTAATTATGGGGTGAGTCATTTTCTTCTATATATGTTCACGTATTTGCTTTGCTTAAATAGAGCTAAAAATAAATACTTGCTTAAATAAATACACTAAAATAAGGGGTTGACGTGATGGTCGCGGTTTCATCGTTGTTAGGGGTCACCAAAGTCTCTTTTTTCTGTTTTCTTCTGATCTGAATTCTTTTTGAAATATGCGAACACTCTTTATTTGTGCTGGGGTGGCAGGTACACTTCCTCAAACCCACATGCTGAAGCTAGTTCAGGGTTATCAACTTCACTAGGGGTGCGGCCTGCCTCTACTGCTCCATTGGTGTTTCCAATAGGTCCAGAACTTAGTAGTAAAAATTAGTTATGTATTAAGATAAAACGCTACCGGTGCAGTTGCTTAGTATTCAGGGATTAAATGGGAAATTCTTTCAGAACACTCAATCTTACGATGCAGTCTAAATTGAATACGCCGGTCAATAACATCATGGCATCAAAACTTATTTCTACAATTTTTGGGACAAGAGGAACTGAAGTCAACAAAAAAAATTCAACATATTCAAAGGTCTAGCTCATCTTGTAGCTCATATTCCCAGAATTTAGTTTTAGAAAAGACACAAAATGAGTTGAGACCCAGCGGGAACTGTCAACATTTAAACAATGCTACCATCCCAGTTCGATATCTTTTGCCACATATATAAGATTTTCAACGAATTTTAACGGATGTTAGGTTTTTGAAAATATAATACTACATTACAGACGCTGTGGAAGATGTGGAAGAAATACATAAAACCGCGATTAAGATCCCTTACGGTTTCTGAGAAACGCTGCACAGACTTTTTAGAGTTTGATGGATGAAATAGTTATCGGATTTTGTTGTGGAAAGCACTTGTAGGACAAAAAGGCGAACCGTAAGGTGGACCAAAAACATTTACGCATAATTTTGAACAAGATCACTATAATGTTAAAATCAAAATTTTAAAGTGAGTTTTTTGTCCCCCAAAATTTTCCACAACCAATACGTGTTTGCCAAACTAAGCGATTCGTTGGAATGGTAGACTATTACCAATGATTGCTGCCTTTTTCATGGTTGTCTCGTTAAATAAGTCAATATTAAGATATTATTTATTAGGTTGTTCTAGTTCTGTCGCTGAGTAAGTCTAACTGACGCATGTAAATTGCAATTTCTTAGCTCATCTGCTACAAAATGAATTGGATGATAAATGAGTACTGGAACAAAAACTAGAAGAGCTTGTTAGGCTTTTAGATTTTATTATAAAAATCTCTTGCCTGGAATGCAGGAATATTTAACCATAGACCACAAGTCTTAAGAGAAGCCTGATGGAATGGTTCAATTTGGTGCGAGAGTTCAACTCATTTGTTACGTCTTAACTTATTTCAGCCCTGTGAAATGAACTTTCGATTTGCTACATACCTTCTCAAATTCGGTGATCCGAGTGTCACGAATAATGCTTCTAGCTTTGAATGAGTATAAGTGTTTGATTTTTGTCTAGAACATGTTTATCTTGTCACACTATCACACTCATGTAGAGTTTGGATAAATACTTGTTTTTATGGCCAAATTAGTATTTACACATGAAAATGGTTGGACATTTATCTCTTTCTCATATATATTCAATTAGTCTTACTATCGTTTATCTCTCGCGTTGATATGAAGGCATCCTTTTATTAGATGGAACAACCTCGTAACATCTGGAAGACGCCAGAGATGGATTATTCTTATGCAACAATCGCCCGGACCAGAGGCGCAACATTATTAATAATATTTAAGGAGCTAAAACCAATCTTTAGTTATTATGATCGGTTGAATTACATGAGCAAATGGATCTGATGCAAATATAGGGTGAGCGAAACCTTTATTTGATTTTTTTTAAATGCAATGCTCGCTGTTATATTGCTGTGTGTGTAATGATCACGGTTTCTTTGGCCTACGCTGTAAATTTAATTTCTAGATTTGGTGTGTCATTGAACACAAATTTTGATCGCGAAGCAAATCTTGAACTAAAGTTATTTCACTTATTTTATTTTTAATTTTATTGTTTTAGATGAATTGTACATAAAAAATAAAAATTCTAAAATTTTCAATCAACACAAGAAAAACCAAATAAGAAAAATTAATCTGACAGACAAGGAAATGTGTAGGTGAAGGAAAGGCGTGATGTGAAGGAAATGGATAGGATGTCTTAGTTCTGTTAAAACTAAAAAAATTTTGTTGCGCGGGGAGCGAGTATTTGTCAAAGATTTGTGGAACATTGCGAAGCATTTTATATTAAAAACCATGATTGAATGAAGTAAGCGAAAGGCTCGAAAATGCATGGTGATGGTTATTTTTATGTTTGTGGGTTTATTGGATACTAAATATTTCTTCGGAGTACTTTTGTTTTGTACTCTGATAGTTGTAATCCAGAAGCAGCTAGAAATTACTGTATATTCTCCTCATAGCTCTGCAGCAATTTTCTCCCTGTATTTTGAAACTACAATCACCGCCAAATTACTGGAAAACTCCACATTTTTAGCTTCTTGCTGGCCGGACAATCGCAGAACACCGTTACACACAATTTTTCAGAAAGTGAGCCCTAATACAAATTACTTTTTGGAACCTTATAGATTATTCAAGTCCTATGCTATTGCTCTTGATTGCAACATTTAATACACATATGATTTCGTCTACTGTAGAGCACTTTTATCAGAAACCATACTGGTGTTTTGTAATACTTTGTAATATTTTTTATGCAGTATTTAGCAAACCTATGGGGGTGGTAGGAGGTAGTAGATTTTAATGTTTAAACAATGTTGATTTGCAATAAAACAGAATATTAGAGTATTAGAATCACTAAAATATTAAACATGTGATCATTATACAGCAAACGGAAATCAAAAATACTTGACAAATTAACGAGTTGTATTTTCTCACCTGTTTTTTTATAGCGGTAAGATCAAACAAAATTCCATTTCGTGTCTTATCGCCATGTGACTCAATTCTTTTTAACGATGATTGTTACAAGCGAGAGAGCATAGGGACGTCTGTAAAAAATAAAATGAGGGCGATATGCACGAACTGAAAAGACTTGCATTTGCCTCAGAAGAGGGTATGCAAAAACGGATTGATGAACTTTCTCACTTCTGGAGTGAAGAGTTCTCCTCTAATTAAAAGTTTCTTCAGGTCAAACCGTATCAACTCTCTGATTTTGGAGTACGAAGAAAAGTAAACGAATCCAAAAAGAGTAAAATGCAGTCGATCTACTCCTTTTAAGCTCGCTAAAAACAGAATTAGATTAGACAAAACAATTTTGAGCAACAGCCACGATATTCGCGTATTTACTAGAATTCGATATAATGCCCCATATCATCGTAGGAGTTAATGGTAGATCCCCAAAAATTCAATTGAGTTCTTAGCAGATTTGAGTAATACGTACCTTAAAATCTGGTCTTTTGTACAAATGGCCGATGTTACCGCAACAAAAGCCATCAGGTGGGTGAAACTTCCGGTGGGGTATCTAACTAAAATAAAAGCAGTGGAATTCTAATTAATTCTATTATTACAAAATCAGCTATACCTAGAAATAACCTATATTGCAATATTTTAAACATGTTTCGCCAAGTGCCTACAGCGTCTTCAATTATTTATATTTTAAACATAAGCCAAGTATGGTAGATGAACTTAGCTTGAACGACAAAGAAGAAAGTTAAAATCATAATGTAACGAATTTAATTCCGAATTTTCCATCCTTTAACAAAAGAAGGGATTAGGTTGCACATCAACTCATGAATACAAGACTGATGTTGGCTCAGAATTACCTATAAAACAGCGTTATTTTCCGGTATTCCTCAATAAAACAAGAACAACTATATAACGGTGTAGATATAATGCTAGCGTTAAAGGTCATTGAGTCCAGTAAGAGTGCTGGTCTTCGCCGGTAGTAATTGTCAAAAAGTCAAACAGGAAATCACGCTTATGCCTAGATTCTAGAAAATTAAATGTTGTTATAAAACAGGACTCGTATCCTCTTCCAATAATCGATGGTCTGCTTCCACGACTAAAGGATACCAGGTTCATTAGTACTTTGGACCTGAAAGACGATTTTTGACAGGTCCCATTGTAACAACTATCTAAAAAATCCTCTACGGTCTTGTGCGGCCATTTCATCAGTTTAGTGTGGTGCCGTTCTGGCTCTGTAACGCTGCACAGAAAATGTGTCGCTTAATGTAACAGTTACACCACGGAACTTTATGAGGAGGTTTTTGTTTACCTAAACAAATTTCTAGTTATATCTTCGTCATCCGATACGCATCTCAAACTTCTTGATGCTGTAGTAGAAGATCTAACAAAAAATTTAGAAAAAAGTAAATTTTGAATACTCGAGATTCGCTACCTTAGGTTCGTAATTGAGTAAAAAGGGCTTCCCGACAAAGTTGAATCGATTTAGTAATTCCCAACTCCAAAGTCACTTAATCAAGTTGGAAGGTTTCTAGTTGGTATGGTAGACTGGCATCGAAGGTTTATGTATATCTATGCCGAAATACCCATTACCGATCTATTAAAGAGAGACAAAAAAATTTCTTGGACAATTGAAACAGATTTAACATTTACTTTACTGAAAAATCTAATAACCACTGCACCAGTGCGAACTAACACTGACTACATAAAGCCGTTTCTTACACGTTGCGATGCAAACACAAAAGGACTTGATGGAGTTTTGTTGCAGAACAATGAAGATAGTGTAGAACAACAGAGCCCAATCTCTTATTAGCAGTCATCTTCGTGAAGAAATGCTGTCAAAACGTAAAAAGATATGTATTTACTTTAATTACAGACCATCCAATTCTTAAGTGGTTTATGAATATGCGAGACTTATCAAATTAACTAGCAAAAATGAAGCTTGTGCCTCCAAACCTTCTCTTTTAATGTAGTACACCAAAGGGGAAAATGTGGTTTCAAATACGCTTTAAAGAGTATATTGTGACTATCTAGGTGAGTTGATAATCGACCTATATTCTTTAGTATAGGAAAAATGAATCTCAACTCAAAATCTTTTAATGACAATGAATACCAACAACCGATGACCAAAATACTTCAAAATCCAGTGCAATTGCCAACTCTAAAAATTTTGAATGAACGAATCTATATCCGAATTAACCAGAGAACTTTTGACATATTAACAGAGACGTCCGTTTGGAGGTTGTGGCTTCCGCGTCCTCTTACTTTGCGTTTCTTCGTTCAGTACGGAATATTTTTTTAGGTTGTTGTGGAAATATGCCCTTTACTGTATTTTCCACTAAAGTGGGTAGGCAGGAATATGACAATTATTATTTTTCAGTTTGTTCATGACTGCTTTTTACGGTCTACTCAAAGGATTGGAACTCCCTTCATCGCACAAGTCGTGGAATCGTTGTCGGTTGATATATTTTACAGATTGTTTAAGCTCTAACCTTGCTCTACGATACTGCTAGCGTATTATAAAACCGCTAGCATTTTGTACTTTATATAGACTTCTAGAGTGAAAGTTTTTCTCGGAAGTTCTTCTCAGCTCCTCCAATAAACCAGACTTTCACAGATATTTGCAGTCCTTCTATACATTGTAGCATCACAAGCTCCTAAAATAACGTTCATGAGATGCGTGACTAAATTTTCTACTTCTTCAGGAGGACAAGTTCCATCTTAAAGTGAAAATTAGCTTCATCTACCCATTTATATTTCTGGAATCGTTCGTTAGAAGATTGAGGAAGGTTTTAAATTCGTTAATCGATGCACTGGGATGTGCGTAAGGGTATTACATGAAGATGCCACATTACTTCTAACAAATCCTGGCTAGAGAACTTGCGTAGCTAAAAATTGTAGTTACCACAAGCTGTGGCTCAACTGTGAGCATCAGACACCCAGTCAATTTTGTCCTTATATACTGTTCACATATATATTGTTGCGAAAACTGCTCCAACAATGGATATTGTCAATTTGTATCTAATTTTGCTGTCAAAAACTGTGGTATTGTAGAATTGTCTTTCTAAGTAAATCCGGAAATGGTATTTTCAATTTTCTAATCAGCAGGGCGTCTAAACGGACATGCTTCCTACTCGAAGACCGCCTTTTATTTTTGGTTTTTTTTGATTCCACCTTCTTCCATTTTTCTGTTTCTTCCATTTCCAAAGCTGGTTCTTGGGGTTGTGCATCCTTTGAACGTCATTTGTTTCTCGTTATTTGCAGTTTTGTGATATTACCTCTGCATTTCAGTCTTCGAATCACTAGTTTTTATCATTTTTGGTTTTGGACTAGCTATGATTCTTTCTCCCACTTTCGATGGTGCACTAGCGTGTTTCCTTCTCTCTCCTGCTCTGTTGGTGTGGATAAAACGATAAAAAAAACGCATGAAATGTGCGTTATTTGTGCATGTTACAAAATCTCCATTTATTTATAAAAAGGTGATGTTGGCTCACGCCTAAATCAAAAAAGTGTAAAATAAAAAAAAATTATATAAAAACAAAGTGAAACAAAATTTTTTTGTGAAGGTAATGAAAAAAACACAAAAAACAAACAGGCACTTTGAATAATTAATTTAAGCGGTTCCCAAAAAATATTATATATTTCTAATAATATGGAAAAAAATATCGGAGTGACGTGAATTATTTATTTTAATATATGATTTTTTGTAGTACTTTAAAAATAAAATAAAATATAAACATAATTGATTTGATTTTTAATGTGTATCTAATTTTTATTTAACTTCTATGCGTTTCAATCTCATGCAGATCATATACAGGTAATATTTTTTAACCAGTTACAAAATATTGCCTTTCGATGATCTGCATCAGATTGAAACGCGAAAAATTAGATAAAAATTAAAAATCAAATAATTTTTGTTTATATTGTGTTTTATTTTTTAAAGTGAATTATTTTGGTGTTAGTGTAACTACAAAAAATCATATATTGTTTTTATTCTTTCTGTGTGCCTTGTTTTATGTCGGCTTACTGATATTTATATTTTTATAACATTAAAAAAATTATTTAAAATTAATATTATATTTTATACATTAGAAATATTAGTGTAAGAAAGATTCGTCCTAGTCATAAAATTCATACATTAAATATTTTGTATTTATGCCTGAATGTTCTATGCACGTTATGTTTTTTCGGGTTGGTTCTTGGTTTTACAAATAACGACAGCACCGCGTTCTTTAGACTTTAACTTGCCAGTACTGTTTCTCTGCTTACATTATGCATCTGCCCTCTTTTTCAATTGTCGCGAAGCCTGATGTATACCTTTGCCACTAGTCCTAAAGATATCTACATACACCACATCGTTATCCTCACCTCATTTTTCTGTTGTCGGGATAACATTGCAGTCGTTTTATTTGATCTCAATAGCTGTTAGCGTTTTTTCTCACTCCTTGAAGCCACCAGCTCTTGAAATCCGTCTTCTGCACCGTATGTTTTGATCAGTAGCAAAGACTTTGCTTCACTACTAACATGGAGAACAGATATGGTTTTGTAAAATGGAAGCAGATTACTGAAATGCATTGAAATGCAAGGACATTACATTTGGCACTGTTACTAATAAATCGAATGAATCATGAATCACGTTCTGACTGTGAAGTTATATCTTGGACAGCATTTTCGTACCAGATACCCCAACAAAAAATAATAGAACAAAAACCTTCTGTGTCAAAAATCAATATATGAAAACTTTTTATCCTCCCGTTACAAATCTATAAAATTTAATGTCTTTGAATGGTTTTAAATGTCATTGAAGAAAATGAAAGAAAGAAAAAACATTAATATTCTTAAGATATTTAATTTGCTAGATTTTATTTCGGAAAATTTATAATCAAATTTTTTATGATTCTCAAGTAAAAATATGACACTAATAATATATATATATATATTTTTTTTGGGGTAGTATGTACGAATATGATTTCTGGAATTGCCATATTATGTTACAGTATTTTATTTTATTTTTTTTTGTACTTTTATTTGTTTGTAATTTAATGGATTGTCATAAATTAGTTTTTATGAAATCATTTGTATGGTTTTCATGAATAGCAAAATTGTAATTTTGTACAATAGAAATAACCTTATATATGGGATTATGGATATTTTACGGTTATTAAATAATTTAATTGATGGGGTTTATTGTTCATTTTTTTTTTGTGTATTTTAAGGTAATAAAATGTGTTTTATTTAATTAGTATATGCTTAGAACATGGTTTTATCACCAGTAAGTGCTATGATATAGTCTAAAGAAACATCTTAGATTGCTCTATGAAACATATTAAAAATGTAATTGCGTAAGATGTTTACCGCCTAAATTAACCTTTAAAAAGACTCTTGTTAGATTTGCGGCTTTTACTTCACCACAAATGAAAGTTGTGTAAAATAATGCAATCTATCTAAAAAAAATCTTACATCTCAACAATTTTGTTTTATCTTCAGGTCTCCCAAACCCCTGTTTATTTGAATCTTCAATAACTTCTACTGGCTTTCAACCATATTAAGATATGTTATTTAAGGTTTATGTACTGTTTTCAATATTTCTGCGTTCCAACTTTCTGTTTGTCACTTTCGATTAATAAGTTTTTTTTTATTTTTTTAAGGCGTTCATCCCTACAGTTACAAATCGATTTTCATGAAACGTTGGTAAAAGGTTTTAATAAATATGAGCAGCATTTTATTAGCTTTTTGAGTACACTGCAATTTTTTTACTATGTTTTATATGTTTTTGGGAACATACATTGGTGAATTAATTGACAAAAGATGCAAATATGTATGGTAAAGAGTTGATTAGGTTATGTGCGATACACCCTGGGGACTAGTTTTTTGGAAAGTTCAAAAGCATATGTGCTTGATAATCGAATTGACCAAAACCATATAAAAACGGTTTTCAACAGTTCCGCATCCAAACTTTCAGTTTTTCACCTCTGCTAAAGTAAAAAAAATTATTTTGCATTTTTTTTTATTCTTTTCAGCGTCTTTATTCACATTTCACCCTACAATAATGAAGTAATTATGGTAAGGTTTATGAAATAGAGTTCAATTAGTGTGAGGAGATAATGATCAGCACATCGACGAAATTGGTGGAAGAGTTCACCATTTAACTGGTGACTATTCTCATTTTGTGTTTAAAGATTGTTGAGAGCATATAGACTTCAATCATTTATCAATTTTTCTTGATTGCACCAAACAAAGCTTTTTGCGAACTGAATAATTTACAAAATATTTTTCATCGGTGTAGTCCAAAGAAAATTAAATTTTTGAAGTGAAAACATCTTTACCCGCGTTGTGCAATTTTGTATGAGGTAAAATTTATAGATTCGCGTTACCATTTTTAACATGCATTTTTGAAGAACAAAAAATTTTTTTTCAAATATGAAATACATATATCATTTCTAAACGATTCAAATTGCGATGTGGATATCGCGCTCGACTGATTTTCTGTAGGTCGTGAGTTCAATTCCTGGTGCGGTACATACACCATTAAATCATTTATTAAATACCATTAAATTTTTTTTTTTTATTCATGAATTCATAGAAATAATAAAAATTTCTTTACACGAATTTTAAAAAATTGAACTATAATGCAGTTTTTTAAAGTTATGTTGCTACTGTCTTTTGCAATTTGCGTTCGAGTCATCATGCTAAATAAATATTGAATATATATAAAATTGAAAGTATGTTTGTTTGTCCTTTATGCATTAATACATTAATCATCATGAAAATTTGGGAAGTTGTTGTGTACACTTAATTTGATTTTTATTTAACTATCGTTTTAAATGGAAGTTTGCTTTGATCAATGTTTTTTTGTTGAACATAATATTTATGAAATTAAAAATAACGTAAGAAAGATAGTATAACCTGAAACAATTACATTTGTATATCAAAATTATATGTATTAGAACTTAACACATGTTGATGTTACAAATTTTATCATATGCACCAAATTTGTAATACATGTTTCTAAAATTAAGTGAAAACTTAATACTTGTAACTTGATGTTTGATAACATCGATTATATCGATTTAAATTCTATACAACGAAGCATAGCTTATGTATGATTAAACATGAATGGCAATCATGATAAATTAAATAATTAAAAATGGTGGCGCTTAGCCGATAGTGATTTGCAAACGGCAACAATGCGCATTAATACCAATGGATTTACTAAGCCTTCCTAGCAGGAAGATTTGTAAAATTTAAAATTGTTGATCTATGGGTGTAACAACCACGCGTACTTTATTCCCTGCTATTGGCATATGAGTTATCTTGAGATATCGTATACCACTAGCAATAGCAGTGCAATCTCATTAGCCAAAGTGATATCTTAGGGGTGCTGGCGGATGAAGTATTTTCAATCAACGATATGGTATCGTTGCCTTACTCTAAGTTATGGAATATTCTTTGATGATACGCTATTTTTTTTAAAAATAAAATGTGTTTGGTAGTAGAAATTACAAGATGTGTCACAACAACACATAAAAAACTTTTAAGAACCAGGTCCCACAACAACATGCTTTCTAAGAAGTTGATAGACGCAAATTTCTCTATGATATGTTTTTATTATTTTTTGAATATAAAAATGTATATAATAGTTGCTTGGAATGCTGATAGATGTGAAACACAGAATAATTTTAATGATTTTAATTTAAACATTCTGAAATTTTGATTTGCGATGCTGCAATAATTGGAAGTTACAAAAAAACACAGCTATTTTTCAGATTTAAGTTCTTACTTCTGTCGGCAGTCCTTAACACTGCCTTCTTTTTTTTTTTCTCGGACGTAACAGAGGTGAGCATGGTAAATAATGTCAAGATGTACTTCCCCCAACATTTAGTCAACACAACATATTCCTCCAACAAAGCTAGATGAGCTATAGAATCCTATAGCTGTCCGAATAATTTGCTGGGAAATAATGGTTTTTTCCGTTTTTCCTGAATAGGCTGTGCGAACCAATCTTTCATATATTTCATGAATATGGTTAAAGCAAACTTCAGTTTTGCCTGCATTCTTCATATATGGAGTGAAACTTCGTTTTTATACCCAAGCCATAGTTAAACAAATTGAAACCAAAGCATACATACCAATAAGATCAAACAGGGAAATCTACTTAAGAGGCGTTGCAAAAATTATAAAAGAAACTGAGAGTTACTAAGTTAAAATGAGGAACATTTATGTACATTGTATACATTGTATTACATTGTACATTGTATACAAGAGGCCTTTGACAATCCTTTCTTTAAAACGAGCTTTGAACACAAAAAACGCAAATTATTAATATGGTACAGAGTCAGAAAATAACTGTTTCCCTATATGATTCTTCAGTGACTGTTACTGAATCGTGCTCCTTGCACTGCTTTGGTTAATAGAATCTTCTGATGATCAGGTAAATGATTTTGGCTCCAACACTGTAGCCAACACTCCTAAAATATAGCTCGAACAGGACAAACAAATGTTTTTTCACCTGCAGAAACTGGTTTGAGAAAACTTGGAATCTTAGCCATAAAATGATATTTTGATAGCACCAAAGCATTATAAAGAGAATTCCAATTTACTCAATGGCTAAAACGCGTAAAATATTTGCTCAATAAAGGTTTACAAAAACGCAAGGTTTGTGTGTACTAGTGTGACACTTGTACACAAACCGACAGTTGATATATGACATAACCAGCAATGAAAGTTCTTCTAAAACATTCTCCATTACATCTACGTGTAAAATCTGTAGCTGATTGGTCATAGACTGCAGCTTACAATAGGGTTTAAGCCAGGTTTACTAACCGGATACCTTAATATCCATGCTGAATTACAAGCTAGTATTGAGAGCTACAAAACATTCACTGCCATATAACGCCAGTATCTGGTTAAAAAAAGTTCTAAAACCAATGCACCTCAATAATAAAATATATACTATCTCAAACAGCCAAGTACCACTTTTGGTACTAACATCTACCCGCTTAGACTCAAAATTAGTATGAGAATGAAATCAAAATCCACCGAAAGTTTTCTGGAAGCAAAGCAATAATAGTGTCACACTTCTGTGAGCAGTGAGCCACACAAGTATACAAGGAAATGCTATTACTGACGCTTTAGCAAAACACGGTGACAGATGCCTGCTGTTACGAAGCTGTTGTCCGTGGAAAAAATTCATTTATCTGAAAAATTTTTCTTTTGCATGAATCAACGCGATCAATACAACTTATCGTCTTTAGTTTCATTTTTTTCTCAACCCTGTTTGCAATAATTTTTTTTTCATTAATATTTGTTTTATTTTGATAAGTTGTTGATTCATTTCTTCATTTTTTTGTTGATGAGAATTATTTAACGAGAGTGATTCTCAGTTTTTTGTATTATACTTTTCAATGTGAAAACACTTGGTGTTAATGTAGTTCTAACAAACAAGTGTTCTCAAATTGTTGTTTTTAGCTTAATTAAAAATTAGAATAATCGATTTTTATAAAAATGTGTTTAGTTTTTTGTTAGTCAAATTGTAGTTAAGTTGATATGTAAATTAGAAGAATTAAATTTACTGTGTAGTTCAATTAAATCAAATCTATTGAGTCATATTAGTAGTGTGAGGTAAATGAATTAATTATTTTGTCATTTTAATTGAAATTTCAAATTTAGTCATATTTATTAGTGAAAGCGTTTAGTCAAATTTAAATTGTACTACAAAAATGGAATAATTAGAAAATTTTCTTTGTTTGTTTTGTGGTTGGCGGTTGCGTTAACGCGATAAAAATGCCATTAAGGTTTAAATGTTGTGAGTAAAAAAAATTAACCACATTTTAGCATTATGAAGAGCTAGCTAACAACTAGGCAAAACCTGATTTTCGAGTTTGGTTGGGGTTTTCCTTTAGGTTGCGTCAGTGCAAACGTGTTTTGTTTTTGTTTAATACCAAAAATTCGTGGGATAAAAATCCGTAGAACCAATCTTCCATTAAACCTTCAGGAGCATAAAACCAATTATTTATCGCGTGATAAATTTTGCCACAAATCGGTGACATTAATTTGGGGTTATGGTAAAGAAGATAAACTTAAATATAATTGTGCGTGGTAATTCGTGAAAAAAAGGAAACTGAATATTTGTTGTGATTATTTTAGTTCTAACTATGGTTTCATATTATGAAATTGTTTTAAAAACCAATTAAATTTTAAATTATTTGTGTAATAAAAATCATAACTTAATTTCAAATATAGCTAGCTTTTTATTATTATCGAAATATTGTTATATAATTCCAGCTGTGTCCGTGAGATGCCGTTGTTGTGTGTAGTTTGAACAGGGTCATACCATAATTAGCAATACGACCAACTGTAGATTTGTCGCAACGATTGAGTTGTTTTTCATTACTATTCAACAATCGCCTGGACCAGAGGCGCAACATTATTAGTCACAACTTGTTATACTATTGGTTTTATTATTCTTGTGCAACAACCACCCGAACAAAAGGCATAACATTATTATGGTTAATGGGGGAATTAGATCTAATCTTTAGAAAGTTTGATCGGTTGAATCAACGTGGACATGAGAAGTAGGATCTGATCTAATCATGGTGTGAGTGAAACCTTTTTTAATTCTTTTCTTAGTGTAATACTCATCTTTATATTGGTGTGTATGGTAATCTCGGTATCTTTAGCCGTTTGGGTCGCCAGGGTCCCTGATCTTTGATTTCGCTTATTTAATTCCGTTAACACAGTCTCATTTGCGTGCTTATCTGATTATTAGTACTGAGCTGGAGGGGATTACTTCTCGGACACACATGGCCGATGCTCGCTGGAACAAAATCTCGCCAGGCAAGAAGTCCTCCAATTCCTGTTAGTGACATCACTAGCAGATCCAGTGTTCATTACGCTACCGACTGAACCATTTGAATGGGATCGCATGACACCTCCAGCCCATTTGCTAATAATTTAGAGTGACCCACTCTACAACTATATCGTTAAACTTGCAAGGAAGGAGCACGTAGAGACGGTGGCGATTAGCAAATTATGTGAACTTCCCGATTTACAAAATTTTTCTTCAAGTGTGCAACATATTAGGCCACCTTTGTGTATCTAATCCAATGAAGAAAACATGCACCTCACATCACAACCTAATTTTATGAACTTAATCTCATCAAAACTACTTATAGCTGTTTTTCTCGAAGCATTATCGTTCAATGACACACATGACATAAATCACGATCCAACAAAACGAAAAGTTCTTTAAGCTAATAGAAGTCAAAAGGGTTATTTCTTTTTAGTATCCTTTTTCTGTTATTTATTTCTTTTATTTTATTTTAATACAAAACAATCAATTGCAATAAAATAAAATTTGGTTACAATCATTCAAATCAACCGAACAATGGATTCTTGTTTGGTTCGTTCTTGGTAGTCAGTTGCAGAATAAGACAAAAAAAACTAAATCTGTCGAAGAAGAAAAAGGATTTTATTCTATTTAACCCTTTTGAATGTAATTTCATTTTTTATTGAAGAACAAAAAATGGAATAAAAGAAAAAAAACTTTTTATAAGATTATTTGAAATATATACAAAGGAATAATAGTTTTGCTGCTGTAAGATTTTTTTCTGATTGAATTGATTTGATTGAGAGATGGAATTTGTAGTTTTTTTTGTTGTTGTGGATGTTATGTATAATATAATAAATAAATCAGCATGGAAGATTTTTAATAAGATTTAAAGCATTTCGGAAAAGTGAAATTTAATTTTGATTCGTTTTTCTTGTATTGTAGATTGAATATATTAAATTGATCTTTGTGAATGATTCGATTTGGTAGTTGTACCTCTGTGGTTTTACAATGTAATTATTTTTAGTTTTTTTTTTAATAAAATTTCTTTCAGTGAGTATATAGATCTGATTGTTTAATCTTATATTAATTCAACGGGTGTGCGGTCTACCAAGTCACAATCAGATTGCTTCGCAATTATACTGGAAGAGATGAAACGAGAAATGCAACATACAACCTTTCGAATGCAAGGATCAGTTTTTGTTGATTTGTAAACTTTTTAATTTTGATCTAAGTTGTGACAACCACACGTATTTCAGTCTCTCCTATTGACATACGAGTTAACGTGAGTTATCACTTACCACTGACAATGGCAGAAAAATATCACCAGCCAAGGGGATATTTTAGAGGTGCTGGCGGATGAAATGTATTCGTTTTAAGATAGCACCCTCAATCTGAGTTATAGCATCTTCCTTGATCATGGTACGCTATAGCTTGCTCGTAGAAACGAGTCTTTACATAGTTCTTTGTGTTTACAATAATCACCGAAGAAGAAGGTTAATTTTTATCTTAAGTTTATCTTTAGATTATTGAACTAAAATAAGTATTTTTCTCGTTTCGTAAACAATTTAATTTTTAGGTAAATTTCATATAAAAATCTACCTATTGCAATGTGCCTCATCTCGGAATTTCGGAAAAATTTTGGTGCCAAACGAATATATATGATAAACGGAGACGTTAAAACAAAAAAATCCTGATTTCTGAGTGAGTGGCAACAAAAAAGCTTGTAAAACACAAAATGCGTTTGAATCAACTGGCACTCTCACAGTCGCATTTGTGGAGTCAGATAAAAAAGATTTTTTTAAAATGTGTGTTTTATGAATATCTTGGACAAGTTCGTAAATCAGAAAAATCCAACACATGATTGAGAAACTAGTGGTTTTAAACTAAAAAAAAAGTGTTTTTTTTAATCCGTTATAACGGCCGTTTGGATACTAATATTTATAAAAACTTCATAAATTGAGAATCTGTGGTAACATTTTAAACCGTTTTTTATAAATATAAACCTCTGTAATTAGAGATTTTTGACTTCCCGGCTTTTATGTGGCTAATTTTCTTTTTAAAATTTGTTCGATATTTGTTTGTAACTAAACTAATCTGATACATCAAATTCTACTTGTACACGAAACTGTCTGATCTCGAAATCTACCTATTTCTAGCGGACATCTTGCTGCTCGGACTTTTTTAACTTTATAATTAATTAAGTTTATTATAATAATTTATTGATGAACAAAAGCTGTAATGAATACTGGATCTGCTAGTGATGTCACTAACATGAAGCAGTTGGAGGACTGCGTGCCTAGCGAGGTTTTGTTCCGAAAAGCTTCAGCCATGTGTGTCCGAGAAGTAATCCCCCTGTTTAGTACAAATAATCAGATCTGCACGCAAATGAGACTGTGTAAACGGAATTAAATAAGCCAGGAGTAGAAACTATGATGACGCCAACGCAAATGTTTTACTAACCCCATGGTCGGTGGTGGTATCGTAATCAACTTTCCATGTTGATTCATCCGAGCATATTAAATAACAACCAGATTTAATTACCATAAAAATAAACAAAAAAAGTTGCGCCTTTGGGTTGGGAAATTGTTGCATAAAAATAATCAAAATATTTCAAACAAATAGCGCTACAAGTTGTATATCCGGGTGTCCGGGTGACTATTGCATAAAAATAATCAAAACAATCCAAACAAAAGGTAATACAAGTTATGTATCAAAAAATGTTGAAGCTCTGGTCCGGGTGATTGTTGCATAAGACGAATAGTAATAAATAACAATGTTGCGTCTCTAGTCCGTGGAATATTCCAACAAACAGTAAAACAAGTAAACCAAAATCCCACGAAAATAATTTTTTTCTACACCTGTTATAAAAAATAGCGTATTTCTCACAGCTTACTTAATCTCAAAATTACGTATTGCTAATACTGTGAGAAATATTATTTCTCACAGCACTTTGCCCACACATATACATTTAAGTATGCGGAGAATCAACAAAAACGACGTTCCGGGTTTAACCATACACAATTGTACAAATTTTACCATTAACTACAATATTAAATAAATCTTTTATAACTGTTAAGAGGTAGGATACTTAGATATTATTTTAGTATATTTTAGTTTCGCTTATATAACTTTCAAAATAAATATTAACTTACATGAATTGTATTATTTGATTTTGTGCAGTTGTAGAAAAAGTATAGTGTGAAACATGTGGGGAAAGTACTTTTCCCACTTGTTGCACAATATAATATTTTAATATATTTTATTTAAACTCAACTTGACTACTAAAAAAACTGACACAAAAATTTCACTAAACATTAAAAAAAATTCTCTAATCTATTGGGGTTTTTTGAGATCAATTAAGTAAAGAAGTAATTGGAATTTTTTCAATTCAAAGGTATGGTTTGAAGTTTGTCAGAAAAAAACTCCACTTCACATTTTTCGTGTTTCGGATGAATTCAAACCTTCCTCGTCAGCGCCTGGCTCGATTGCTTAGGCAGACACGCTAGCGATTTCGCCGATGAGGCGATGACAATTTCGAAGTTGAAACTTCTTCATCACTTATTTATTTTTCCTTAAGTTGAATTTTTCCACTTTCATTAGACTCCATATTATGGAAATGTTTTTACATTATATGGGATTTTTTGCATTAAATTTCTAGACAATGGGCCCTATTCAGTGAAAATCTTCTATCTTCTATTCTTCTATCCAAAAATAAATAGCAGAGTTAAAAAATAGAAGATCGTTCAAAATTGGTATTCAATTTGCGGAGGGGAAATTTTCTGCTATTTGCATTTCAATTTATTTTTTCGAACATAAAATCTTCTATTTTATTTTTATTTTTGAAAGTAAATTTTATAGTAAATTATTATTTAATTATTATTTATTTAATTTTTCGTTGCTGTTTAATTAAAAATTAATTGTCGTATTACTAATTTTATATGTATATAAAATTACTTTTCGCTTGCAAATTTAATTGTTTATAAGTTTTTTATATTGAATTTTGTTTTAAAGCTAAAATATATTTACAGGTTAAGACCAGCGTTGGTTAAAAACACTGTTTTAAAAAAAAAAACAAAAAAAACTGTTTTTTTTTGTTTAAAACGCGTTTTTAGGTAGATTTCATATAAAAATCTATTGGGTAGATTTCATATAAAAATCTACCTATTGCAATGGGCTTCATCTCGGAACTTCGGAAAAATTATATATGATAAGCGGAGACGAAAAAACAAAATAAAAAAAAATTTAAATATATATATATATATATATATATATATATATATATATATATATATATATATATATATATATATATATATATATATATATATATATATATATATATATATATATATATATATATATATATATATATATATATATATATATATGTATATATATATATATATATATATATATATATATATATATATATATATATATATATATATATATATATATATATATATATATATATATATATATATATAAACGATATGAGATATAACGAAAACGACCGGCACTCTCACGGTCGCATTTGTTGAAGTAGATCAAAAAAATTTTCTGTACTTGTGTGTTCTAATAATATCTTGGAAAAGTTCTTGAATCAGCAAAATCCGACACGTGGTTAAGAAACTAGAAGCTTATTTCTGAAACAAATGGATTTTTTAAAACCGTTATAACGGCCGTTTGGCTACTAATATTTTTGTTTGGCCGTTTGGTTACTAATATTTCAAAAAATTTAACAAATTTAAAATCTTTGGAATCTTTTTTATTCATTTGTTTTAAAAATAGACCTCTGCAGTTAGAGGTTCCTGAGTGAGCGGCTCCAACAAAAAAGTTTGCAAAAAAAAAATTTTTTTTGAAACAACCGGCACTCTCACGATCGCATTTGTAAAGCCAGATCAAAAAACCTTTTCTAAAACTGTGCGTTTTATTAATATCTTGGGCGAGTTCGTAAATCAGCCCAACCCAACACATGGTTGAGAAACTAGAGGCTTTAAACTAGAAAAAAAACTCTGTTTTTAGATCCGTTATAACGGCCGTTTAGATTCTAATATTTTTAAAAACTTCATAAATTTAGAATTTTTGAAACCTTTTTAATCAGTTTCTTTCAAAAAAAGACCTCTGCAGTTGGAGGTTTCTGAGTGAGCGGCTCCAACAAAAAAGCTTGTAAAACACAAAATGCGTTTGAATCAACCGGCGCTCTCACGGTTGCATTTGTAGAGCCAGATCAAAAAACCTTTCTTAAAAATGTGTGTTTTATTATTATCTTTAAACAGTTCGTAAATCAGAAAAATCTGACACATGGTTAAAGAACTATAGGCTTTATACTAGAAAAAAAAGTGTTTTTTTAAATCCGTTATCCGTTTGGATACTAATATTTTTAAAATCTTCATAAATTTAGAATCTGTGGTAACATTTTAATCCGTTTCTTATAAATATAAACCTCTGCAGTTAGAGGTTTTTGACTTGTTGGCTTCAACAAAAAAGTTTGCAACAAGCCCCAACTACAATTTCCAAAAACCTTATAACAGTCAATGTCAACCTTATAACAGTCAAAAAAATAAAAGATTTGAATAGAAGAAATTAACTTTTTTTTCTTAGAAATAAACTATTTTATATTTTGCAGCAATTGCACGACATATGATATAGAGTAGGTTTGTGTCATAAATTCTCACACACATGTTCTGTGGTAGATTTGATATTTGTTTGTTGCAAAATTGGATAGATATAATTTTGCTTGTAGGTAGCTAATTTTCTTTTTAAAATTTGTTCGATATCTGTTTAAATTAGTTTGTTTTGTTTAAACTAATCTGATACATCAGATTCTACTGGCTTACAAAACTGTCTGATCTCGAAATCTACCTATTTCTTGCGGATATACGTGCCGCTTGGACTTTTTATTGTTTAAAACAGTTTTTTTTGTTTTAAATATGTTTTATACTACGAATATTCGTTTTTTCGGTTTTAAATGAAAATATGTAATTTAAGTGACTAAACTCCAAAGAAAATAAGTGTCCTAAATATTGTCAGATTAATAAAGGTTCTCTAAAGATTTTCAAGATTCCCATCATTCCCTAGATTATCTGAAGATAGTCTGTACGTCCAAATATTTTTAAGATTCTTTGAAAATTCTCAATATTCGGAAAGATTCTCAAGACTTTGTGGCGATTCTTAAGGATCACGGTTAAGATTCTCAAGATTTCTTGAATATTCTCAGTAGCCACCCAAATAGTTGTCCCAAGATGCCTAAGAGTAGTTTATCTCTCAATCTAATGGCATTGTTGTCTTAATTGGCTAACCTCAGAAATTTGAATTATATTAAAAACCCTGCGACCAACGTATTTCCGATTTTTTTTCTCCTAGCTCAAATTGAAAAGACTATGGAAAACAGGGAAACAATTTGATTAAATAAAGCAACTCAGTTTCTGGCGACTGCTAATTACAGATTACGCAATTGATATCATTCCTATAAGAATATTGACTGGTAAGGTGTAACAATATTGAATATACCTTTAACAAAAAATCTATTGAAAACAACAATTTTTTGAATTTGGAAGCAATATAATTTTATTTAAATTTAAAATATATATTTGCGACTGGTTTTAAAATTTGATAAAGTTCCTCAGCCTATTTTATCAAGTCTATGTTAAGTATCTTTTAAAAAAATGTTAATATATCAATGGTATGAAATAACTGTAACCGAATTTTACAAATCTCGCACCGAATCTTTGATTTCCTTTTCAAAATTAGGATTTTCGTTTTGATCCACAGGAATAGCACATATTTACCACTTTTAATTTAGCAATTAAGCAAATTTCACTTACTCCTTCATCGAACTTCTGTCGGGAATCGAATAACAGATCCTCCAGCAGTTTTGTATTAATAGTTTGGCTAGTAGAGATATCCCTACCTAGTCAACCCTAAATTTTATGTATGAAGTATTCCTTGATGATGGCACGTTATTGATTGCTCAAAGAATCGAACTTTCATATAACTCTATGTGTGGTGTTTAATAATTGAGGAAGACAGTGCGTCACATGATCAAGGATTATACCAATAGCTAGATTATTGGCAACACCCTTTTAATCTTGTTGCTGCAAATTTTTAAAAAAAATCCTATCATGCACTATTGGGTTATGTCATATTTTATATGTTGATAGAATTTATTGTTTAGTTATTTCTTCTTTAAAAAATATATAAAAAATCAAAAAACAAAGATTTGCGTTCATCAACACCCTAGAACGCATTTTATTAACAAAAAAAGCTTAGGAAAGCTTTAAAAAATTTTAAAATTTTAGTTACGTTTAAGATGCTAAAAGGTGCCTTAAGGTGGTCAAATGTATTAAAAACGGTAAAACACGACAGTTTACAACAGTTCTATTGAATAGCAAATAAGAAGCATTGCAATATTTAAAAAAAACAAGTTTTGTTTAAAACATTGTTTTTTTTAAAAAAAAAAATTTGTTTTAAACACTGTTTTAAACAGTGTTTAAAACAAAAGTGTTTAAAACAAACCAACTCTGGTTATAATATCAAAATTTCCTTGTAAATTTTTTCAATAACAAAACAAAAGAAACATGAACAGATCATTTAAAATTTAAAAAACGGCTAATTTTAAGAAAATTTCTTTGCAAAATTACTTCGGTCTGAAAGACCTATTATTATTATTAGTATTACATTCTTGAGCCAAAAGTGAAATTCTTACCCCCACTTTTTTGGCATTTCTCGACGTTTTAGGACCTACTGATTCTAAAAAGGCAAAAAAAAAAATGTATGTCTGTCTGTAGGCCGTCCGGCCGTCCGTTATTACCTACGCTGCAGGGAAAACCGCTGGAGGGATTTCAAAAATTTTTTTTTTTTAAAAATAGGTATACTCAAGGAACAGGTCCAAAAGGACGCTGTGTTCGATAACCGTACCGGAAGTGTGTCAAAAAAATCATTATGTGTGTCAAAAATAGCAAATTTTCATATTTTTGGCTTAAAAAACGTTCATTTTAAGTGATTACGAATAGGAACATTAAATTTGGAGAAATCTTGATGGTAGGGAATAGGGATAAGTATGTGAGATCAAAAACTAGATTATTGCATTATAAGTTTGTCAAAAAAATGTTGTCAAGTGTGTCAAAAGAAAGATTTTTGTTTATTTTTTTACCCATTTTTTAGGAAAAAAATAAAATTGTTTGTTTGAAATAAAATTACTTCGGTTTTATTATTATTATTGAGAATTATGGCATTATAAGTTTGTCAAAAAAATGTTGTCAAGTGTGTCAAAAAATGATTTCATTTATTTTTTAGCCAATTTTTTGGAAAAAAAATGTAGCTGTTTTTATGACGTAAATGTAATTTAAAATGAAATTGGACATTGAAATTTTTGAATTTGTTATAGTTTTTGAAATATTTTTGGAATTTTGAAAAAGTTTGTATTTTTGATTTTGTAATAATTTTTGCAATATTTTTATAATTGCGGAGAAAGTTTTAATTGTTGATTTTGTAAGAATTTTTTGAATATTTTTAGAATTTTGAAAAATGTTTAAGTTTAGATTTTATTATAATTTTTGGAATTTTGAAAAAATTTTCAATTTTTGATTTTATTATAATTTTTGGAATTTTGAAAAAAGTTTTAATTTTTGATTTTGTAATAATTTTTGCAATATTTTTAGAATTTTGGAAAAGTTTGAATTTTTAAGAATTTCTGGAATATTATCGGAATTTAGAAAAAGTTTAAATATTTGATTTTGTTCTAATTTTTGGAATATTTTTGGAATTTTGAAAAAGTTTGATTTTATTTAAGTTAACAGTATTTTTGGAATTTTGATTATAACTTTCCGGCAACGCATTCATGTTCCGTGTTAGTTTTGTAATAAATTTTTAAACAGAGATAAAAAATACGTGTACTTTAACAAAGAGTTATATTTGATATACATCACTGCCCAAAACTAAAAACCATGTCCTTGTGAAAGTTTTTTGCCGAAAACTATATCAAAATCCTTTACCCAGACCGAAGTCTTGATATCTCAGAGCTGTGAGATTTCAGCCCCTTCATATTTTTTATTTAATATTTATGTAGATTGTAAATCCATTTTTTCAATCTAAAATGAATAAATGTAAAATTTTGATTATATAATTTTTCCTATACATATTTCTTAGAATAAAATTTTGTTGCAGATTAAATTTTGTTTTTCCATAAAAGTTCTAAATATTAGGGAGACGTTTTCTTAAAAATTTTTTGTGTGAATTCGGGTTTCACCCAATTCTAAATAAAAGGAACAGTTTTAAAATATTTAATCTATATAAAATATAGATTAAATGTTTTGTAAAAAAAGTTTTAATAAGTGAAAAGACTTTTAATAAAATTATTTTTAATAAAATGTGTTGTGTAGTAGGAATTACAAAATGTGTCACAACAACACATAAAAACCTTTTAAGACCTTTTAAGGTCCCACCTTTTCAGGTCCTTAGTATCTAGTGAATCCAGCTTTTATTACTGATGAGTGATGACAAATAAGTCCGGTTTGAAAGTGTCAGCTTGTTGCAGACTTAATGCCGTTTTTTACAAAACAACTAATTTATCTAACAACGAATTACGCCAAGAGCCTACGGCAAAATGTGTAAACTTCAACTAATTATTTTTGAATTTTTGAGATCAATTTAACTCAAGTAAGTAAAGAAGTAATTGGAATATTTTCAATTCAAAGGTATGGTTTGAAGTTTCTCAGAAAAAAACTTCACTTCACATTTTTCGTGTTTCGGTTGGGATTCGAACCTTCCTCGTCAGTGCACGGCTCGAATCCTTGGGCAGACACGCTATCGATTACGCCGTTGAGACGATGACAATTTCAAAGTTGAAACTTCTTCATCACTTATTTATTTTTCCTTAAGTTGAATTTTTCCACTGTCATTAGACTCCATATTATGGAAATGTTTTTACATTATATGGGATTTATTGCATTAAATTTCTAGACAATACTTTGAGTGAATTCATAGAATGGCGAACATTTATATTCTAATTAACATCCTATGCCACGATTGTATAGTCATTATTGATTGTTTCCAATCAATGTGAAATCAATGGCTGACACTTGGTCAATTTGTAGTCCTACTTGTATTAACATTAGACTACATTACGGGAATTTAAATTAATTTTGAATTTTTGAGAACAATTAAACTCAAGTAAGTAAAGATTTGGAATATTTTCAATTCAAAGGTATGGTTTGAAGTTTCTCTTGAAGTTTTCTCTAATTATCTTTTAAACAGAAATATTTACTATAAACGAAGAAGTGTTTTGGTCTAACAAGATCAGTTGGGTTGGAAAATATCAGGTTGTGTTAGAAAAACTATTGTTATACCAAAAAACTTATAATTAATGAATAGTGTATGAAGACTAAATGGAAAGGATTCCTAAGCAGTTTTCTGGATTGATAGAAATAGTTTTGTTTTGATGAAAAACGTGTTCTAGACAGAGTTGTGAAAACTTGACCATTTTTGATTTTCCTGAAACTTGGCATTTAAGTAGTATAGACAAAATAAAAAATACGACTTATTTTAAAAATTTTTTAAAGTGCATTGTTTTGAGCATAGGGGGCACCTCAACATGCATGAAGAATGAAAATTCTGCCAATCCGATGTAGCTTTCAAATTGAATTGAACGGCTATACCGATTTCAGCAAACGTTTTTTGTTTGATAGATGATTAGTTAGTCGTTTAAAAAAAAATTAATTTATTGTTTTTATAATTAACTAGCAGGACCCGGCGTGCTTTGCTACGCTTATAAATAAAGCTTGTGCACAGACATTTTGTTGACGTAGTAGCAATGATTTCAAAAAGTGGTAATGAGAATGATCGCATGATTTTTAATTTATCTTTTTAAAAATATGGATGAAAAATAATCAGCACTCTTACTGATCAGTTCGGATATATGAAAAATTAGCGATCAAATAAGTTTTCAAGTAAGCAAAAAAAAATTTAAGCAACTTGTTGAATTAGTAGAGGTGTGTCATCTCTATATATAACATAATACAGAACATAAATAGATTTACAAATGTTCGCAGTACCCATATGTTCAATGTGCTGATTGCTCACTAAGAAAAGAGAACCTACAGGTTTCTAATGTTCAATTTCCCGATGCTTCTGCAGGTTATACATTATTTGTTGTGGCTCCATTGTTGGTTCAGATATAGAGGTTATCTAGTTTTATGCCTCTATTCTATCTACGCAACATAATTGTCCATACGAAAATCAATCCGTTCTACATCTAAAGCGCGCACTTTTAATGATTGAGTGTGATCTTTTTTTATGGTGATTGCAAACATCAATTTAATTGACAATTGTGATCTTTTGAATTGAAACGCTAATCACTTATTGTATTGTACGTATTGTACTTATATTAAACCTAATCATCAGTATTGTATTTATATTAACGACGTAATTTCACATTGACCGACGGAGCAGATCGATTCGACGGTAGCATTAATAATTGATTGAGAACTAAGTTCGCAAATACTACGCACAGATCTTCAATCATTTTGCTATATAGGACAGGAAATATCATCAACCATGTGCGATTTATATTTTTTCCCATAACGTTCTTGTAGATGAAGAACAGTAAGCGGTCAGCATGATTTTAAACATAGCTCGAACTCAGTTTGGAGGTGAAGTGCTGCACGTGTCATTGATGAATGATACATACATCCCAGTGCTGCTTCATTGTAGCACGCTAAAACTGAAATGTTGCCTTTATTAAAGTACTTTCTAACTTACGTATTTGACTGATTTGACGTATATACCGTATTCCAAGTTTATGTGCGATCTGTATGTTCTTTGTAGCAAAGGATTAATATGGAACAACCATCCATGTTTATGGAACTATTTCCATATTCCCGTTTCGCATATCTATATATTGTTACCTTACCGCCATCTGCTGCGGCTCTTCTTTTATATAAAGGATCATCGTTTCATGTAACTGAATTTCGTGTAACTGACTGAATCCTTGGTGATATCACTTTGCGTACTTTGGATTCAGTGGATTCAGTGTTCTGGAAAGCTCATGTTACATATTTTTTGTCACAACTTCCTACAAATCTTTATCGAAGCTGGCATCGGATATTTGCCGTGTGCATTTGAGATGATTTTGTGTGTGTGCGTTAGTTGTGAATAACCGTCATATTAAATTGGCTCTCGCAAATATACTGGTACTTCAGAGAAAAGCTTGGTTTGATTTAATCGAATGAATATTAAACGTTTTGTTTCGAATGTTTTTGCATACATATCTACCATGTATTGGTGAAACAATTGACGGCATTTCCAAATGTGGAAATCTTCGCCTCGAATCATTAATCCCTCTTTTATTGACAAAAATTATATCCCGGTTGAAATTTATTGCCGACTTTATTAATTGTCACTTCGTTTATTGTCCGAGCATTGAATCTTCTCATATGTTCTCAAGCAGGCGTTTTGTCAACCTGACCTATTGAAACTTATATATGTATCACATACATCATGTCAACTGCTGTTTTGAACAAATGCACAAAATCGTTTTTTGAAATCTGGTTTTCAAAAAACTTATCAAAATGCCATTCCGTGTAGAAGTATTTGGTAAAATATACAATAGAGCCAATTTCCATGCAATGAGCAAAAATGAAATAGAACATTTTTATGACCGTATGTATATAAATGTATGTACACATGTGTTGAATGGTCTAGTGGTTAGCACTACTTCCATTTAGGTCAAAGTGTTGTTATACAAAGTCATCAACAAACATAAACACACTGGTTACACAATAATACTGGACACAAGAGTGGTTATACAATTAAACGGTAATCAGCAAATATGGTTGATAAATTGGACAAAACTATATATGGGTGATCAGATCACCCATACATAACTAATCGATTAAATTAAGTCTTTAAGTGAAACTCGACCATAAAAAGATTGAATTGAGATTAATGCAGGTGAGGGGCGCTTGTCGACAGCTTACATTCCTATATGAAACGCATATCGTTAAAAAAAACTATATAATAACCTTTCTGAATGCAACATTGTGTCCAAATTTCAAGAGAATCGATCCATTACATTCCTAGATTGCCTATTTTGAACCAACGAACATTTGCATTTGTATTTATCATATATAGATATGTAGATAGAAAATAGATAGATAGATTAATAGATTGATCAGTTGTTGACTACTGAGAAATGAAGAGTATTCCAGTACTAATATCCCAATTAAAAAATGGAGGTTGGTGGTAGAAGGGAGAAAATAAGGGATTATATGTATTTTGTAAAGACAAATCATAAAAAAATAAAAATAAAAAAATTTTTTCTGAAAAATACAAAACATTTTGGGGGGGAGGGCCCCCCTTATCACTTATGTGTATAAAAAATAGTTTACGACCGATTCTCAGACCTACCGTATATACACATAAAATTTCATGGAAATCGATCAGGCCGTTTCGAAGGAGTAATTGAAGAGTATTCCAGTACCTACTAATATCGCAATTAAAAAATGGAGGTTGGTGGTAGAAGAGGGAAAATTAGGGATTATATGTATTTTTTAATGTCAAATCATAAAAAAATAAAAATAAAAAATTTTGTCTGAAAAATACAAAAAATGTTTGGGGGGAGGGCCCCCCTTATCACTTAAGGCTATAAAACATAGTTTATAACCGATTCTCAGACCTACCGAATATACACATAAAATTTCATGGAAATCAGTCAAGCCGTTTCGGAGGAGTAATTGAAGAGTATTTCAGTACTAATATCGCAATTAAAAAATGGGCGTTGGTGGTAGAAGGGAGAAAATGAAGGATTATATGTATTTTTTAATGTCAAATCATAAAAAAATAAAAATAAAAAATTTTGTCTCAAAAATACAAAAAACTTTTGGGGGGAGGGCCAAGGGGGGCTCACTTAAGGGTATAAAAAATAGTTTACAACTGACTCTCAGACCTACCGTATATACACATAAAATTTCATGGAAATCAGTCAAGCCGTTTCGGATTAGTAATTGAAGAGTATTTCAGTACTAATATCGCAATTAAAAAATGGGGGTTGGTGGTAGAAGGGGGAAAATTAGGGGTTATATGTATTTTTTAATGTCAAATCATAAAAAAATAAAAATAAAAAATTTTGTCTGAAAAATACAAAAAAATTTTGGGGGGAGGGCCCCCCTTTTTACTTAAGGCTATAAAAAATAGTTTACGACCGATTCTCAGACCTACCGTATATACACATAAAATTTCATGGAAATCAGTCAAGCCGTTTCGGAGGAGTTTAATTACAAACACTGTGACACGAGAATTTTATATATATAGATTTTTAAATAAAAATATTAAATACGCTTTTTAAAGATGGCGCTAGGGTCGAAGTTAATTTTTTTTCTGAAAATAGTTAATATAATTATATAATAGTCAAATTAAATAATATTTACAAGGAGGCAATAATTCTTGTTCTTGAGATATTAAATTTTAAAGATATTTGGTACGACTAAAATTCGAATTTTTCTTCATTTTTTCAAACAACTTCCATTAACAAAAAATTTTAAAATCAATTAAATTTTAACTTTTTTTTTAAATATAGTTCTAACCTTACTATAAAATATATCAAATTTACAAAGAGGTGTTAATTCGTGTTCTTGAGATATTTAATTTTAAAGATTTTTAGTCCGATTAAAATTCTAATTGTTCATTATGTTCTCTAACTTCATTTTATGATAAAAATTGTTCGAAAAAATAATGAACAATTAGAACTTTAGACGAACTAAAAATCTTTAAAATTATATATCTCAAGAACAAGAATTAACACCTCTTTGTAAATTTGATATATTTTAAAGTAAGGTTAGAACTATATTAAAAAAAAGAAGTTAAAATTTAATTGATTTTAAAATTTTTGGTTAATAATGGAAGTTGTTTGAAAAAATGAAGAAAAAGTCGAATTTCAGTCGTACTAAAAATTTTTAAAATTAAATATCTCAAGAACAAAAATTATAGCCTCCTTGTAAATTTGATATATTTTAGAGTAAGGATAGAACTATTTTCAGAAAAAAATTAATTAAATTCCAATTGATCTTCGACCCTAGCGCCATTTTTAAAAAAGTTTTTTTAATATTTTTATTTAAAAATTAATTAGAAAAACAATAAATTATTTTTTTTTAAGCGACTAACTAATCATCTATCAAACAAAAAAAAGTTTTCTGAAATCGGTATAGCCGCTCTTGAGCAATTTAATTTCAAAGTGACATCGAATTGGCAGAATTTTCATTTTTCATGCATGTTGGGGTGCCCCCTATGCTCAAACTATGCACTTTAAAATTTTTTTTAAATAAGTCGCATTTTTTATTTTGTCCATACTACTTATATGCCAAGTTTCAGGAAAATCAAAAATGGTCAAGTTCAAATCTCGACTTTTTCACCTGCGTAGATCACGTTTTCCATCAATTATTGAAAATACGTGTTGATATAAATGAAAATGATGATTTCGACGTTATTTTAGAAAATTAAATTTAGATTATCGAACGCTAAATGAAGAGGGTTTTGAAGAAGTTTGTTGGGTTAAAAGGTCTTAATTAAAGAACAGTTTTGAAAGCACTTATCAGCACATATCACAACAAATATTGGAAAATCTTGTACGCAGCATTTCAGAACGATTGAAATTAGTTGAAGAAAAACAGGTCGAATTTTTTTCGTATTAAAGTTACTAATAATATGACGTTCTTTGGAGTAAAAATAAATTGATGTATTGTACACTTTATTTTGTTACACAATTCTTAGAGTGTATTAAATATTAAATTAAATTAAATTAAGCAAAATAAAATAATTTTAAAACTATTACTCTTGTTAGGTTTTAACACAACTGAAAACATTGTGAGTATGTAAACTTTATTTTTTACGTCAGTTTATATAATTATGACTTATTTTCTGTCAACGGGAGACCCCTCCCTGTTCAAAATCCGTTAAAGTATTTAACAGTTTGTTTAGGCACAAATAAAGGTTTAAGTCCTCTTAAGTTTTAAATGTCGTCTTGCGTTTTTGAAAAGACATGATGGTGGACCAATATGATGGCTGCAAGATTACGACCTCACACCAAAAGTATTGCAATTTGGTTTCCGACACAAATTTAAGATCTCAAAAGATGCGTTTTGGGGCTTAAAATATTAGTTATTATAATTTTATAAGTGGTAATTATAAATGTTCAATTTTTTTTAAATATGGTGGATCGAAAATATGGAAATTGATGCTTTTTCCTTCGAAATTTCGACTAACAATTCGGTCTTTCTTACACACGTTTTGTGATTTGCTTTAAATTTTTTATAGTGGAAGATACAATAAAACAAAACGTTTTGTATATGAATTTCTTTTTGTCGTGTGTGGTTCTCCCTTACTGGCGAAGGGGAAATTTTTTAAAACCACGGGTTGTATATATGTTCAATTTAATGTATCTCAAGAACTACTTGACGTATTTTTAATTTTTTTTTCGTTTTAACCGTGAAAATGAATTTTTTTTAAAATAAAAATTTTAACATTTTAGTATATAAAAATTAAAAAATTTAAAATTATAGGGGTTGGAGGGTTGATAGCCCGGTTCATTTTTATTTTGTAATTTTTTTTTAGATTTTTTGGCCAACCCCCCCTTTGCATCAGTGACTGTCACAAATTTGAAATTTTTTCTTGGACGACAACGTCTTCATTTTGAAGGCAATTTAATGCGTATAAATAATTTTTAAAAAATATCAGTTCGTTAGCATTTTTTCCCGTATAATACGATAAAAATAATTTAAAAAATTTTGAGGGTAGTTATTTTTATAATCTTATTTTGGGGTTTTAAAGTTTAAAATCAATTTTTCGAAATGTGTGATGACTCGTTTTTTTTAGTTTTTTTAATTTAGTTTAAAATATTCACTTTCAAATGGTTTTTATCGTGTGATGAAAGTAGTATCGATGTGAGCGGTAGAGGGTACTGAAGGTTAAAAACCACCTCCAAAACTATTTTCCACATTATATCTCTTGTGCTGTAAAACAGAAAATGGAGTTCCAAGAATATATTATGATATAATCGCAGTCATTGAGTCCAAATCCGTCTTCAAATTATTAAAATTCAAAATGGCGGCTCCAATATGGCGGCCAATATTTTTTAAATTTACGAGTTTTGCAAATTAAAAACATATTCGTTGTCTACGAAAAACTTTAACTCAAAATTATCACGTGACAAATGAAGTCGTTTAAGAAATGACAGAAAAATGTCAGAAAAATGACTAAATGAAGAAGTTTAAGGTCCAAAAAATAATTTCAAATTTTTTACCGTCACTACCAAGGGAGAGGCCAAAAAATCTAAAAAAAATTCCAAAATTGTTTTCTGACGGAGTGCTATAAATCTCCAAAGTTTGAAGAAAAAAAAATTTTGTTTTTTCCCGTTTACGTGGAATGCCCGTGGAATACAAACAATAATAGTTATTTATTATACAAGGGAAAAAAGTAGTAGATTTTAGCTCGAGGTTGTGTCGTCTCCCGACGCGAAGCGGAGGGAGACAAAAAACCGAGAGCTAAAATCTACAATTTTTCCCGTGTATAATACACTATTTTTTTCTGTGACTGGACAAATATGAATATAATTATTGAAAAAATAATATTAAACAAATATTACAATATGTATATTCACCACACCATACGAATTTTTCTTGAATAAAAACTTAAAATTAAGTTTCATTTTATTTGTCAAAACCAGTTATTAACATCAAGAAGAAAACGGTATAGCTTTTCATAACATTAAAATAGTCATAAATGTTCATAAATATTCATATTATTCATCATTTATGTGTATATATGTATTTATATATATATAATTATCTATCCGGGAAAAAAGTACATACTTTTTTCCCGGGGAAAAAAGTATTTTATGAAAAGTAACATTTTTGCACCTGTCAACAGAAGTAAAATGTTAAACTTTTTTCCCGTCACAGAAAAAATATACATATTTATTGTTTGTATATTCAATTTTCAAAAAATACGTATTCTACTTCGCCCAAACCTCAGAATCACATAAGCAATTTTTGAAAATACTGCTTTACAAATAAAGGGATAACGTTCAACATAAATTCTGTTGGGAATGGCTAAGGTTTTAGAGCTGATTTTTTTTGAATTCGAGTTGTTCACGGTTTTTCATTTTAACTCACATTGTTTTAATGTAAACGGCTTGAACAAGTGTTCATTTTAAAGGCTTTTAAAGCATTTTTTAAAATATTATAGAAGTTTTTCCGAAAGTGAATCGCTTTTTCGTTATTTAACGTTGAATACGTCGAACCAGGTAGTTAAAAAAATGCAATTTTCTTTAGTGAGCCATAACTACCTTCATTTTGAACTTACAACACTCTAATGAAACCAACATCTTTATTTACTAAAGCTTCGTTTTTGGTACATTACAACTTTTTTGATAGAGCACTAAGACTTTGAGTTATTTGCAATAATTGTCAAAAACCGCATTTTTTAACAAAACATGTATGTTTTCAATCGCGAATAACTCGAAAAACATCAATCTATAGAAAACATTTTTACTTCAAATATGCTTCTTTATTTATTTTCGGGGTTATGTTGAGTAAATAAATTCTACCCCTGAGAAGGTGTGGCATCCACTAACCCCAGGGTAAAAGTACACACCATCGCTATGTCACTCTTGTTATTTGACAACATTCACTTCAATCAATCAAGGTTCAAAGAATTTGGAGCGGTAAACCTTCAGTTGCTGTACTAAATACCAAACATTACAAATTTTTAGGCATTTTATCAAAAATCGATAAAACATGTGTATTTTCAAAAAAATAGCCTTATAGTAATATTAAAAAAATCATAGAAAAAATTTATTTGAAATCCTAAAATTTTTCTTCAGAATATAATAGCCCCGTGTATTGTACCCCGTGTAGTGTACTCTAAATCTTAGGAAAAAGAAAAAAGGACTATTTTGAGATATGAACTTTTCAGTTAAGGGGTTCCAGCGTATCACACACCGAAAATGGAATACATTAGTAGTTTTAAACTAACGTTTTTCGATAAAATAACTATTTCTACACTCACTTGCAAAAATTCAATGAAATTTGTGAGAGTTATTAGCAAAACACCGATTACATAACGAAACACCATACAAATTGCAAAGTGACTATAAATTCAAACTTTCATGACTTCATTTCAGAGCAATAAAATAAAAAAATCTGAATTTATATTGTTTAATTCGTCAACACCAATAACATGAGAAATTTTCAGATTTTAAAAAAAAATTTAAAAAATTGACAAATAAATGTACATTTTCAAAAAATAGCCCAATAACAAATTTTCTTCTAACCATAAAAGTCACTTTTTAGTTACTTCTATAAAATAACAAAATCTTCTATGCATAGACGACTTTGAGAAGAAAAATATTGCGATTGAATACCAACTCTTCTATTTTTTCTTCTATTTTGAAGTTTATAAAATTTTTAGTGTATTAATAATATTATGTATTAATAATATATATATGTATTAATAATATTAGACTACTTTAAGGGAATTTAAAATTTATTGGGGATTTTATTGTTTAATCTATTTTATCTAGTTCTAAGATCTAAGATCTAAAATCTAAGTCTTCAAGCCAAAAATTACAAAATTCTCGAAATTTAGATCCGCTCTATTTTCCCTAAAAAAATTTCCCCTTTGTTTATAACAATAGGAATTTGTTAATAACTTTTATTAATATTAATTTTTTTTGTAAACTAGCATCTTTGAGCTTTAAAATAAAACAAACAAGAGATTTCTAGCTATATTTTCAAAAAAAAAAAATAATCGAACACGTATATCTTTTTTTCGATATAAAACCTGTAAAAAAAAATTTCAGCCTAATCAAAAATGTGTCGGTCAGAAAAATGTTCGGTTTGTAAAAGAATTACCATATACGCATTTCGAAAGTCTGTAGTAATAAAAAACTGTAGTATATCTGTAGTATATAAAAAACGTTCATTTTTTTTATTATTTAGTTTTACTGCTTTTGTCAAAATCATTTTTAGTTTTTAATTTTTTAAATTTCTTTTTAATTTTCTCTCATAGTTTAATTGTTTATTGTTTTATTAGATTCATGCATTTTGCTTTATATGTTATATTTTTCGGTTATAAGATTATTAATTTTAAAAATGGGTTTTTATTAAACCACCGATATGTATATAATGGAATGTATCTTAATTTAAAATCTAGT
This sequence comes from Diogma glabrata, assembly GCA_963693315.1. Lineage (NCBI taxonomy): Eukaryota > Metazoa > Arthropoda > Insecta > Diptera > Cylindrotomidae > Diogma > Diogma glabrata. The sequence goes on from OY856187.1 coordinate 155,930,555, forward strand.
TTTTATATACTACAGATGATGAAAACATAGCTTTCAAAATGCGTATATAGTACAAAATAAAAATGTTCTTGTAGATAAAACAAAAAATTTATGCGATCCAAAATCATTGCAAACAGGGTTGAGGAAAATATGATTGAAAAGACGATAAGTTGTATTGATCGCGTTGATTCATGCAAAGGAAAGATTGGCAGACAAATTAATGTTTACGGGAACAACAGCTTCGTACCGGTACCGTGTAGTTAAACTATGGAATTTCAATATATGGGAATGTTTAATGATTAAATAGTCGATGTTTTCAGGTTTAAAGCCAAGCCATACAAAAAACAAATAGAGCCAGAGATCTGTGCGGCAATTAACAAGACCACTAAATGCATCGCTTATTTAGATATGGTTAAACAAACAATACTTCTAAAAGACAAGGGAGCAGACATTTCAGTGCTTCAGGTTAAACTCTGCACAGTATTTACGTGCAGCGCAAAATAAACTCATATAGTTTTATCAGTTTCTAACAATAATTTATGCCCATGGAGAAAAACATCGGACAGAAACATTCACATACGCTTTCATATTAACGCAAGTGAGCAGTTTGATTATTGACCTTGATTTATTAAGTATATTTGGTGTTTTAGTGGACCCAAAACGGATGTTCAGCTATCCAAAAGCCATTTCAATCCACAATGGTTAATGTAGATACACCTCCTCTCATACAATATACGATTGACAATGAATTCGGCCTACTACTAATAAAGTTTCTTTACCAAACAATAAACCAGCAAAGTTGGTCAAGAAAAAAGATCTCGATTGGAAATCATGATAAAATTATTACGGATTAAACTCGGTCACGATTCCTGATCACTACCCGATACGGCACATATATGTAAAATTTCTCGAAGCACGTTCCGATTTTAAACTTTATGAGAATTTTTTGGATTGTTACAGTTTTTTCTCAACTGTTACTGTTTTACGGTTCAGAAACAGAAAAAGACCGATAAAATATTTTATACAAATTCATTATCGTATCATCAATTTATACTTCATAATCCTGTTATTTTAATGTCACACTTTTATCATGAGAGCAACACACAAGAAATCTGTTTTTCTTAAGTTGCGCCCAAAACAAACGATAACAGAACATACAAAATCAATATATGTGTTATTATGGTTTTCCATATTATTCACTGTTTGTGTGCTTTTGTCACTTTTGAATTAAAATGCAATATTTAAAAATATACTTTTTACTGTTTATTTTTAAATTTATTTATAATAATAAAACTTCCTTATAGTAACAATTTGATTTTTATTTTTTATTTTAAAGAATATCGATTTCGACTTACGTCATCCTCAGTTCTTAAATTATTATTCTATCTTAATAATAATTTAAGAACTGAGGATGACGTAAGTCGAAATCGATATTCTTTAAAATAAAAAATAAAAATCAAATTGTTACTATAAGGAAGTTTTATTATTATAAATAAATTTAAAAATAAACAGTAAAAAGTATATTTTTAAATATTGCATTTTAATACAAAATCAGCATCCCATCATATTTTAACAAGCAATTCAAAATATAATAATTAAAAAATTATAATTACAAACCAACGAAACCTTACCCTTCTGTTCTAATCTTCTAAATAAACTACTACCATTAAGTACTTCCAACCCTTTCCCTATATAAAAACCGGTTAAATCATTAACCAAAAAATAAAAAATTAAATAAAAATTCAATTTCAATTATATTCATTTTATATTTTTTTTTTTAGCGATATCCAACTGTTAATGATTCGAAAGCTTAAATAAAAATATTAACAATGGTAATTAGAATTTAACAATAACAGTCATTTTATAAACTAACGATTTACAATTTTATACAAAAAAGCTAAAGAAAATTGTTTTCCCCCTACTAGCACAGAGTTACCCTTTTTCATTTTTGTATCTTTTCTACTTTAATTTTAAAAATCGTATTTCCAATAGTAAAATTAAATATTTTATCGCTATAGTAAAAAGTATTATTATAATAACATAATAAACTTAAGGAATTAAGAAAAATCTAGTGCACTAAGGTGAGTTGAAAAGTTGAAGATTTTCTAAATTTAATGATTTACTTATGTCTGAATGATTGTACCTCCACTTTTTTTTGCATTTCTAGACGTTTTGGTTAGCACGATTTTAAATAATTAAAAATCAAAAATAAGTAATAAAATAAATAACCGTCTTCAGGCTGACCGTTCGTTACGGTAGACATAAACTAAACAACGGTTGCTCCAATAATTAAAAATGGAGCGATACAACCCGTTAAAATTGTGAAAGCAAATGAGGAAGTCACGCTAAAACAGCTCGCAATATTTGAGAAATTATCGGTCGTGGAATTGCACCTAATGTGTCAACAATTCAAAAAGTGATCAATAAATTTAAAGAAACTTTCTCGATTATGGACGGTATGTCCAGCAAGTCCTGTGCGTATACGTCCAGCAGGAAATTCATTCGGCATCGTTCGAAAGGTATTCATCTTCGCCTATACAAGATTTAACTCGCCCAGAGGCTTAAACCATTAGACCTGCGCTTTTTTTTAAAATTAAATCGTTAACTCTTATTAGGTCATCCTATTGTTGTATTTTTTCAATTTTTATGCAATAACTTATATTTTTATTATACATTTCAGGCCCAAACTACAAATAATATCAAAATAAAAGCGTCCATCTAAACTTTTTTTTATACAAAGGGTCTCGAAACATAACTATTCAATATGCTAGTTCGAGCAAAACCAAAAGAACAAAAACCTGCGACCAAAGGATCAAAACCAAAAATACAAAAAACCAATAATTCATTTCAAATTCTTATGGATTGGGTGCAACTTTTGCGCTTGTCTGCTACACGGGAATACGATAAAACCGAATTATACTCCATATTCAACGAGTTTTATCAGTTGTTAACTATTAAATAGAATACGCTAAATAATGGTGTCTTTGGTTTCTAAATGATGCATACAAATAACTTTTTGTAATGTGAAAAATCAATATCAGAATAACGTCTGTATTGTTTGGTTGATGTCAGCTCCGATCGACCCATTTCATGTTCCAAATTTACTTCACATGCAAATAAAGACACAAGATTTGACAAATTCTAGACGTTTCTAGCTCCACTTTAAATTTCTTTTTTGGTAGATTAAATATAAAAAACCAGATGATTCTAAAAATTCAGCAAATTACATATTTAACGGATTGCAGGTGTTTAAAAAATGCAGTAAAACTTATTTTGTTCATGCAAGTTTTTCAATATCTCATTAGTTTTAGTCCATTCTGATGAGTGATAGTTCAAAGCTCAGAATAAATTTTGTTGGTCCACTTATCCATTAACTACAATGACCTATCTGTTTCGTCCTTAATAGCCTACGTTTTTAACCAAATTATACAAACTCTTAAACGGTTCCGACTGAATAAAAATTGATGGGAAAATGTTTTAAAACTAAAATAATGTTAATATGTTTTAATCAAAGAGTTCAAGTCAATCCGACACATCTTTTTATACATAACGGATTGTGCTTGAGGTGCAGATATGCAGAGATATGGTGCAGATGAGGTGCAGATATGCAGAGATGAGGTGCAGATATGCAGATATGCAGAGATATGCAGAGCGTCATAATTCAAAATATTATATGTAGATATAATACGGGTGTTTAAATTTATAAAATGTAGAATGGTTGTCTCTAGTTGTAGAGGGGAATGTTGTCTCGTTTAAACAGGATTTTTGCTTTAGTTAATATCTGGAAATGACTGACTAGCATTTTATATTGAGATGTTGTGGTGAAGTTTTTAATTAGTGTACAATGAAAACGATAGTAAGAAGAAAGAAACAAGAGATAAAAAATTTTACTATTTATACTCGATCCAATGTTTGATCGGGGCATTATGTAATTTAAAATCAAAAATGTTTGTTGTAAATTAAAAAAAAAAATTATTATGTACTACAATTTCTCAATAAAGTTTTCAACTTTTGAATGTGCAGATAAAAATTGAAATTGTATAAGTGTAAATAAAATGTATTATCAAATTTTATTGAAAAAGTTTCCATTTCTCCTGTTCTTTTAAATAAGAAATAATTGAGGAAGTAATAATGGAAGATCAAAAATTAGATTACTGCATTAGAAGCTTGTTAAAAAAATGTTGTCAAGTGTGTCAAAAGAATGATTTTCATTTACTGTTTTAGAAAAAAATAAAACTAGTTATTTGTATAAAATGAAATGTAATGAACATGAAATTATTATTATTGAGAATTTAATTAAGTTTGTCAAAAAAATATTGTCAAGTGTGCCAAAAAAATGATTTAATTTTGTTTAAGCTAATTTTTTGGAAAAAAAATCTGGTTGTTTGTATGACGTAAATGTAATTGAATATGAAATTAGACATGGAAATTTTTGAGTTTGTTACAGTTTTTGAAAGATTTTTGGAATTTGGAAAAAAGTTTGTATTTTTGATTATGTAATAATTTTTGCAATATTTTTAGAATTTTGGAAAAAGTTTTAATTTTTGATTTTGTAAGAATTTTTTGAATATTTTTAGAATTTTGAAAAAAAAAAAAGAATTTTTGAATTTGCAAATTTTATATGTATATTTCGAATTTTTATAAAATATTCAATTTTTGATTTTGTAAGAATTTTCGGAATATTTTTAGAATTCTGAAGAATTTTAAATTTTGGATTTTATTATAATTTTTGGAATTTTAAAAAAAGTTTCAATTTTTGATATTGTAATAATTTTTGCAATATTTTTAGAATTTTGGAAAAACGTTGAATTTGTAAGAATTTTTGGAATATTATTAGGATTTAGAAAAAGTTTAAATATTTGATTTTATTCTAATTTTTGGAATATTTTTTGAATTTTATATAAAAAGTTTGAATTTTTGATTTTATTTAATTTTTACAATATTTTTGGAATTTTGAAAGAAATATGAATTTGTGATTTATTAATATTTTCTCGAAACGTTAGAATAGTTCCTCGGCCCACACCGATTTCATGTGATGATTCGCACATATTTTATGCTGCTTGAGCTACCTGTCCTTGCTGAGCCCAAAAACTTTTGTTCTGCGATTTTCCTCAAATCGAGCGGTTTTTCGTTTGGCAAGCTTCTTTTTAACTATGGAGGGTAACGTTGTCCGACAAATTTGTCTGCTATTGTCTAGTCCAACAACCCAAACATACCAAAATGTCAGTTGTCGGACTCTACAATAGCAGACACATGGTGGGCGGACAAGCTTACGCTCGTGCTCTAAAATAAATTTCCAACCCCCAAAGTTAAAAAAAAATGTGGTAACAAATTTACAAGACCGTTTGTCGGACGAAAAACGAAAACTATAAAAATTGAAATATATTTCATAAACAAAGTTGCCTGGTTTTGCGTTTAAAAACTAAAGAAATAGATAGTTAGCGAGCACTTTTTTTATACTAATAAGTACTAATTGATAATAAAATTGATACTACTTTTATAATTACTACACTACGATACTGTCTGATCAAACAAACTGATCGATGTTTTATTAGTGATAATTTTCAATATTTGTTTTTCTTTAAATATAACTTGATCACCATTGCGTCCAACAATTTTTGGAAATTGCCATCACATGATTAGAAAATGCACTTTTAGTTAAATAAGATGGAGGAAGAAAACTGGTAAAATAACATAACCATTTTTCTCTCTACAAAATCAGAATCCTATTCATATCACAAAAACTCAAAACCCAAACCAACACGAAAATCAAGGACTACAATACAACTGAACGTTAAATAAATTCTGAACAATCACAAAATCATTTACATTGGATATACTTTGGATATACTAATTCTATTATTGAGATAGGTCAAAACATAAAATAATAAATTGATTTACGGACTTTCTTTGAATGTTTTTGCCTTTGATTTTTTATATTGATGTAGAGTAAAATCTGAAATAGGACAATAAGGTGTTTTTATGGAGTGGTTTTTCAGATGATTTTAATTCTTAGTTTAGAGCAGGAATTGAAATGGTGCCGATCTTTAGAAACGGGTTGCAAAACTCAACGTTCACACCGTGTTACTTGGATAAAAATGGCAGCATTAGGCTAGTGTATCACAGACCAATTTAGCATTGTTTAACCGATAATGCTACAACAGCGTGGGTCATTGGAGCCTTAAAACCAATTCAATTCAAGCTTAGATCTATCTAAAGTGAATTTTTCAATCTGGACAAAATAGAACTGCAATAGAAATAAAATTTCACTTGGATCAGGACAGATGAGGAAATTGTATATGATTTTTGATATGAGTGTCGGATGTAAGTACTATTAAGGCTTAGTGAAGTTCAATCTAAGTCGGCCTATATCTTGAACAAACAACCCTGACCTAAACCCTTATTGATTGTTACTCATTTTGGATCCTATCACAATGAAGAAGAGAGAAAAGCCATCTGTATTAAGTATTTTGGAGTTATTCTTATTGTTGTGTTAGATTGCAAGTCACGGCACATAAGATACATTTAATATCGTGAAACATTCAAGCGTAAAATAGTCCCATAGTCCGGAAAATGCTGTTAAAACAAACAAGTAGTGAGAGGAAGTAATTGTATAATAGAAAAAAGTTTTAAACCATCATAGTAAAATAAATCTATTGTTAAATCAATTGGAAATCAAGGGTCAATTATATTCACAGATGTCAGACTTGAGATTTTGAAAATTATATGGGTTGAAAAAAAATAAAGTTTCCAGGACAACGAATGGACAACATCTACTGATTTTAAGAAATTTGGTTTTCAAAATATTTTTTGTTTATTGCGAGATCCTATTGGACGTTGACATCGATAACTGAGTCGAGAGTGTTAATTTAGTAATAATTAGGAGTAATTTTGAATGTAGCATAATGTTGATGGTTTGCATTTTCAGGTTAAGGAACTCAATCATTGAATTATAAGTGTGCTAAAAAATTATTGAAATTAATCCTTTAATTATACTTTATTGCCGACTGTTTTAAAACACCTTTGTCTAGAAACATTTAAATAAATAAAGTTTACTATGTGGATGACACGAAATATGATCTAACTGTATTTTTCTAGTCGACCACGTGATATAAACTCACATGTTTTTATTGGGTTATATGAAGTCAAAAGACCTTTACAAACAAGTGCATTACTACCCGTGTACTGAAGGAGGAGATTAAAGCTAATCTATGTACTTTACGGTTCAATAAAAAATCATAATATTAAAAAAACTGTGATTTCTATTTAATCCAAATCTAGAGTGAATTTTGGGACACACTTTAATTGAAATGTGCTGTGTGGAATGCCAATATTGTGCTTCCAACTTCGAATGTAATAGAAAACTCATTTCATCTTGTTAAAGATGACTTTCCGTTATTTTGTGACGGAATTATCGGTAATGATTTTTTCAAGAAACATCACTGTCGTATAGATTACAAAACAAATATTTGGAAATTCATATAGGAACTCAATGTTCGCTCCTTCTTGAGTCCAATTTTTCGTCGTATTTTATTATTCCTGCTCGAACTGAAATGATTTTGAAACTGAACGTTAATTGTCTTCGAGACCGAGATTTCATATGTAAGTTTCAAGAAATTTGTCCCGGTGTTTTCATAGCAAATTCAATTTCGACAGTAAAAGAAGGTTTAGCGAATTTTGGAATGGTAAATACTACAGAAGAAGCAGTCAACGTGTGTCATTGTGATATCGATATTCAAAGTAAGGAAGATTACAATATTTATTCATTGTCTAAGCCTATAAATTCTATTTCCGATCGTTTGAAAACTTTGGAAGATTTAATTGACACCAAAACTTTAAAAAAAGAAGAAAAACATTTGATTCTAAAATTATGTCGAGAATATATTGAACTGTTCTTTTTACTTTGCGACCAACTTTCAGTTACAAATCTAATATATCACGAAATTGCACTAAAACCTCACAACCAATTAACACACGTCCATACCGATTACCCCAGGCGGCAAAAAATTAAATAGATTCACAAGTTGAAAAAATGCTTGAAGATGGTATTATCAGAGAGAGAGAGAGAGAGAGAGAGAGAGAGAGAGAGAGAGAGAGAGAGAGAGAGAGAGAGAGAGAGAGAGAGAGAGAGAGAGAGAGAGAGAGAGAGAGAGAGAGAGAGAGAGAGAGAGAGAGAGAGAGAGAGAGAGAGAGAGAGAGAGAGAGAGAGAGAGAGAGAGAGAGAGAGAGAGAGAGAGAGAGAGAGAGAGAGAGAGAGAGAGAGAGAGAGAGAGAGAGAGAGCACTAATTCCTAGAATTCACCAATTCTTGTTGTACCCAAAAAGTGCGGAACAGACGAGAAGAATTTCCGAATCGTGATTGATTATCGAAAGTTATATGAGATATCAGTAGGTGAAGTGTACCCACTACTTGATTGTAGAAATTTCGGACTAATTAGACAAGTCAACATACTTCAGCACGTTAGACCTCGCGAGTGGATACCACCAGATTGAAGTGCATGAGAACCACCGGGTAAAGACAGCATTTTACACGTCAACAGACCATTTTGAGTTTTGAAGAAATCCATTTGGGTTGAAGGGAGCCTTAGCGACCTTTCAACGCCTTATTCTTACCGCACTATCAGGCTTAACAGGTCTAAAATGTTTTGTCGACGATATTGTTATTTATGGCTATAATTTGGATGATCACCATAAAAAATTACGTGATGTTCTTGATAGATTGAAAAAATATAATTTAAAATTACAACCAAAAATATGTCTGTTCTCAAGAAAAGAGATAACTTATCTAGGACACATTATAACAAATAACGGAATCAAATCAGAATCTTCAAAAATCAGCACAGTACAAAAATATCCAACACCGACATCTCAGAAAGAAATAAAAACATTTTTAGGGTTAGCGGGGTACTACTGTCGTTTTATTGATAATTTCACCGAAATTTCACAACCACTCAGCAAAATGACAAGCCCGAAAGATGAATTTAACTGGATGGCGATGAAGCATTCCAGAAACTAAAAATAGCGTTATGTGAACCTCCGATATTAGTCTATCCAAAATTCGACAAAAAATTAATTTTAACAACTGATGCCAGTGACATGGTCATTGGTTCGGTCCTTTCATAACCCAGGTAACAATTTCGCCTAAATTTTTTAAATTATTCCAACTTAACTTGAAAAAGCATTGTGTAAGACCATATTATTCAAGCTTTACCTAAAAAAAGCTTGTAAAAGACTAGATTCACTAAGTTTCTTATATAATTCCTTAAGTAAAGCTTAATTCAATAATAAATATTTAGGGCATATTCAAGCAACTGTTACTCAAGTATAATAACTTTTATAAGGTTTTATTCACATATAACTTTTAAGGTAGTATTCAAGATGTTTTTACTCAAGAATTCAATCCCTTATATAAACCTTTATTAAAGTACAACTTTTAGGAAGAATCCAAGAAGATTCTTACCCAAGGATAGTTCCTTGTATACGACTTTATTTATGTATAATAATTTTAGTAGTATTCAAGAAAATTGTTACTCAAGTAATATTTCTTATATACGGCTGTTTTCAATGAATATTAAAAGATTTACAACATATCGATCTGTCAATATTTTTGACAGTTCGTTGTTTAATTCGCGATTGTGTGTTTTTTTATTAAATCACTTATCGTGTTTAAAAAGTTAACTTGTTAACTTTAACAAACTATTATTGATTAATACAAAAGATTATTTCAAAATGGTAGACATATATTTCGTCAATGGAAATTTGCAATTGCCATTATTCCGCAACCATTTAATCAAACGTTTCTGATGATGGTTTATATATTGATTGAGATTTACCATTTCTGATGATGGTTTATATAATGATTTGAGTTGGTCAACAAATAAATAAACTGATCATAATTTGTCATACAATTCATTTTTGTATTATATGTATGTAATCGCCATATTGTGCGCAATTCGCTTGGGAAAAAATTATATCAAAACTTGCAACAGATTGCAACTGACTTATGAAAAATATAACGTAGAACGTTTATTTAATATGGTCATTTAACATTTATTTATTAATCAGCCAAATTGTGTAAGTAATGCCAACTGAAAGTAATGCCAATCACAGAATACTATACCCCTTACGAAGCTTGAGTAACACTTTTGTTCTGTATTGAGTAACGTTTTATTCCTGTCGTGGAAATTGATTTAATGAACGTGCGTAAGGGTAAACGATGAGGAAGAGGGTCTGTGTTCGATTCCTGCCAGGCACGTTTTCATTTATGAATTTTATTTTCCTTTTTTTTATTTTATTTTTATTCTTTAATCATTTTTAATCGTACAATTGAATGGAAACACATGCGTAGATATTGTATATGAATACGCAAAATTATTTTATTTTCGTTTCGAGATTGTCCTCAATCATAACCAATATTATTTTTAACAAAAACCTATATATTCTCATTTTAGGAAACCATTAGTACACTTTATATGCATTCCTAATCAAAATGTTTGAATAAAAATTAATTCATAGTCGTGGTAGTGGTCCGAAACTTGAAATGTGTACAAATAATTTGTTAAACAATAGTGATTAAGTTTCAATTTTCTTTATGACAGCTGCTAAATAGAGAAGTGGATAGCGTTCGGTCCTGAAGAATCAAAGGTTACGAGTTCGATCCCAGCTACAGGCGTTTGTAAAGATGCGAAATGTGTAAAATAAATTGTAATTTCCGATAAAAGATTAACTCAATAGCAGCAATATACAAAAAAAAAGGAGTTTAATGCGCCAATTAACCAAAATAACTAAAGGAAACAATCACCAATTTTTTTTTTCAGTGGCATCGCTTCTTGAATAGCCACTGAGTAATTCTCTTGAGAAAATATTTACTCAAGCACTTTATTCAAGTAACATTTTGACAGTATTTGAATAAGCCTTGAATAACAACTTATGTACCACTTTATTCAAACACTTATATAAAACATGTATAAAGCATTATATATGCCTTCTTGAATAAAGAATATTTTTTCATACGCCTTTTCTCCTTGAGTAGAGCTTGTATAAAACTTTTATCATGCATAGTTCAAGAATTTTAAATTTCCCCTTCCATTTTAAATTCCTCTTTTAAAGCTTTACTCAATGATTACCTAGGTTAAATTGTTACCTGGGAAGTACAAGATAGTAATGAAGACCTACCTATAGCATACGCAAGTCGTATTTTAAATATTGCTGAAGTCAATTATTCCACCACGGAAAAAGAGCTTTTGGCAATAGTTTGGTCCATCACTAGATTCAGACCCTATTTATACGGAGTGAAATTTTGTGTCGTAACTGACCATAAATCACTTGTATGGCTATGCAAGTTACAGAATCCAATTTCCAGACTCACATTCGCTGGAAAATAATTCTCGATGAGTATGGTTTTGATGTAGTGTACAAACCCGGTAAAATTAATAACAATGCTGACGCTTTGAGTAGAATAAATACCGAAAGTTTAGATGTCTTAGCCATAACAAGATGACAAAAACGTTATTCTGACTTAACTAACAGTCTAATTTATAACCATTCTCATTCAAATATACAACTAACATCAATTTCTGCTGATCGTAGCCAAAATGTGTGCTCATTCCTTAATTCTTCGCAAACGCAAAATAATCAAATCTCAAATCTAGTCCCAAACAATGACAAAACAAATAGCGATTCTAATTTAAATTCAAACTCAGAGCAATTTTGAAAGACCTTGAAGAAATCGATCGAATAATTAAAGAGTGTCACGATTCACCCCTTGGAGCTCATCAAGGTATCGGTAGAACTCTTAAACGGATGCACAAATATTAAAGATTCGCAGGCGTGATGAATAAAATTAAACGATATATCAAAAGTTGTCCACTGTGCCAAAAGAATAAACATGGGCCGAGCACCAAAATGCCTATGAAATTAAGTACGACTTCGTCTCATCCGTTTGAAAAAATATTTCTTGACATTGTTGTTTTACCACCATCATATCAGAATAATAAAAATACCCTACATGTCAAGACGATTTGACAAAATCAAAACTCAGAAACAATAGCCCAAGCATTGTGTGAACACTTGATATGCAAGTTTGGTACACCAGAAATAATAGTTACTGATCAGGGCTCAAACTTCATGAACGATGTGTTCAAACAGTTGTGTAAAATGCTATTAATTAAAAAGATAAACACATCTGCTTATCACCCGCAATCCAATAGGGCTCTCGAGCGTTCTCACCGAACGTTGGGTGAGTACCTACGAAACTTTACTAATAATGATCCACTTAACTGGGATCAATGGCTATCATACGCGATGTTTGCATATAATTCAATGCCACATTCCACGACAGGCCTTATGCCTTTTGAATTACTTCAGGGGTTCCAACCCAGATTACCATCCTCGATTCAAACGAAAACACCGATATATAACTACGATAATTTGCTAAGCCAACTGAAATACAAACTTCGAACATCTTACGCATTAGCCAAGGAAAACGTATTTAAACAAAAATCGAAATTCAAAGAAGTATACGACAAAAATACAAATCCAGTAACATTTAATATTGGTGACAAGGTTACTTAAATTAACCGATTGCATTCTTTAACTTTAAACTTTAATACAGAATTAATTACGGAATAATTTTTTAGAAACGGACTCAGTCTTCAGACTTTTAGAATATAATTATTTTCTTAAAACAAAATATTTATAACACTAAACAATAAATAAGTTGTAGCAAAGATTTCCGCCATCATCAACTTCCTACTTATTTACGAAAACATATTTAACCTTCGTCGGACGGCATGCATAGGTCCAATTGTACCTTTTCCGTTTTTAAATACTAATAACTTTTGTTGTAGAAGCCGGAGAGGGTTAAAGTTTTATGAGATCTCTACATTTTCCTGCTGGATCATGCAGAATTAATTTTAGAAAAATATCCCCAGTCTTTTAAGAGATAGGGGTTCGAGTGGTTTTCATAACAGGCGGTAAAGGTAGAATTGTACCTTCATACCTTTTATATGATATAAAAACGGTATTATAGTTATTATATCATAGACCCGTGTATAATATAATAATATAAATATTGAGGGGCTGAAATCTCACAGCTCTGAGATATCAAGACTTCGGTCTGGGTTAAGGATTTTGATATAGTTTTGGGCAAAAAACTTTTATGGGGACATGGTTTTCAGTATTGATCAGCGATGTATATCATGTCGTACAAATAATTAATTTTAATTTTCCCAAAAAATTGGGTAAAAAAAATAAATATCTTTCTTTTGACACACTTGACAACATTTTTTTTTGACAAACTTATAACGCCATAATTCTCAATAATAATAATAAAATTTCATGTCAAACAAATAATTAATTTTATTTTTTTCCAAAAAATTGGGCAAAAAAATAAATAAAAATCTTTCTTTTGACACACTTGACAACATTTTTTTGACAAACTTATAATGCCATAATTTTCAATAATAATAATAAAATTTCATGTCAAACAAATAATTAATTTTATTTTTTCAAATAAATAAATAAAAATCTTTCTTTTGTTGACACACTTGACAACATTTTTTGACAAACTTATGATGCCATAATTCTCAATAATAATAATAAAATTTCATGTCAAACAAATAATTAATTTTACTTTTTTTCAAAAAATTGGGTAAACAAATAAATGAAAATCTTTCTTTTGACACACTTGACAATATTTTCTTGACAAACTTATGATGCCATAATTTTCAATAATAATAATAAAATTTCGTTCAAACAAATAATTAGTTTTATTTTTTTCCAAAAAATTGGGTAAAAAATAAATAAAAATCTTTCTTTTGTCACACTTGACAACATTGTTTTGACAAACTTATAATGCCATAATTCTCTATAAGAATAATAAAATTTCATGTCAAACAAATATTTTATTTTATATTTTTCCAAAAAATTTGGTAAAAAAATAAATAAAAATCTTTCTTTTGACACACTTGACAATATTTTTTTGATAAACTTATAATGCCATAATTCTCAATAAAAATAATAAAATTTCATGTCAAACAAATAATTAATTTTATTTTTTTCCAAAAAATTGGGTAAAAAATAAATAAAAATCTTTCTTTTGACACACTTGACAACATTTTTTTGACAAACTTATAATGCCATAATTCTCTATAATAATAATAAAATTTCATGTCAAACAAATAATTTATTTTATTTTTTGCCAAAAAATTGAGTAAAAAAATAAATAGAAATCTTTCTTTTGACACACTTGACAACATTTTTTTGAACAAGTTTTAATGCCATAATTCTTTCAAAGCATGTTCTAAATAATGCGGAGATTCTATAAATTATCTATTTATCGTATAATAATTATGTCTACCTTGAGGATTTCCATATAAAATATATGAAGGTACAATTGTACCTCTGTCGCCTGTAAGCGTTGTAAAATTATGCCGCCCGACGAGGGTTAAAATTTATTTACAGAAATAAAACTCGAATTAAACTATTTTTGTTGTGACTCGGCAAGGTAAAATTTTACCTTGTAAGTCAGCAGCAAAACAATTCAATCTAGCATAACTTGAAAATAAATCAAATATACAGAATAAGTTGATGATGGAAAATCTGTGCTCTAACAAATTATAAATTCCTGACTTGCATATATCGTAGAATCATTCATTAGTTTCTCTTCGTCATGTATCATATACAGAACATGGTAGATTTCAGCCTAGACACATTAAGTATATAAAAATAAAATAATAGTAAAATAAAATCTTTGTTACATTCACTCTTAAGAGAATGTGATTTTCCTACAAAAACCAAGATTCTAAGCCTTACAAAACCAGCCACAATAATATTGTTATTTGTTTATAAAAAAGATCAAAATATTAATTGCACGAGAACAATTGATTCTGTTAAACAATCGTCATAAATAAACTAAAAAAAATTTACATTTAATTAATAGTCCCTGGGCTCACGCCGATCTCATGTGATGAATACCAAATATTTTAAACTTCGTGAAGCTTCCTTGAGGATCCCGAAAACTTTTGTTCTGCCATTTTTCTCGATTCAGCCGCTTTTTCGTTCGGCAAGCTCCGAAAAATTCCGATTACCCGGGATCTTGTAAACTTTTGTATTTTTTAACTATGGGGTTGGAAGTGTGATTTAGAACATGAGGGTAACCGTGTAAATTTACAATATCGCGGGCAATCGGCATTTTTCGGAGCTTGCCGAACGAAAAAGCGGCCGTTTTAAGAAAAATCGAAAAACAAAAGTTTCGCTCGTCATGGACAGGTATAAAGCCCTTCGCCTCACGAAGTATAAAATATGTGGTAATCATCACATGAAATCGGCGTGGGCCCAGGGACTGTAATGAAAAAAAAATCAAAACCTTTTTTTAAGAGGGGAGGTGTGTTATGGAGCAATTCTTACTCCTTAACTATGGTTTGTTTAAATATCCTATTATATAATTTATTGGAAAACAAATATTACATTACAGCATAATTTATGTTACAACACAGCGGCAATATAACTTTTTCACCTCTAGTACAGTTTACAATATAATATAAAAATATTGTGCACATCGCTGCTAGTAATAATTTATCATCTTACCCATATAATACAAAAAGAAAATTTCATTAATCCTTGCTTTACGATCTAAGGAATTTTTATTAATTCTAACTTAAATTTTAATTTCTAATTCCTTTTTTAATAGCAAATAAATTTTTTTTATGTTTCCTGTTACTAAGGACTTAATTTTTTTAGCGTTTTTTTTTTTGTAATTTTATGATTTAAATTTAAATTTAGAGTTATAGAGCGAATGAAGAATGTAAAGGTAAAGAATATAATAAATATATTGTTATTTTATTTTATTATAATTTGTTTTGTTCTTAATGCAGAAACTGTAAAGATATAATTTTTTTTATTGTTATTGTATATACATAATATATTTTCGGTGATTAAAAATGAAAAGAAAAATATAATAAAGAAAATGAGAAAAAAATAAAAAATTTATGCGTGTATTAAAAGAATTTTATTTCGAAAGAAAATTTTAATTACATTGGATGGAGTTTAGATAAAGTTTTTACTTTGCTCGACAGGACAAATTTTTTAAAGACTTAATTTAATTAGATTTTTTGAGTTTTTATGACGATTTTTAATTTATTTTAGGTTTATAATGAACAAAAACTAGATTGAATAAGAAATTATAAGATAAAATGTATTTAAAAATTCACTTTTGCTGACATTGTTGTTTTAATGATATTGTGTGTCGTTAAAAATGACTATAAAGAAAAATTATGGAAAAATGTCATTTCAACATAGCTGGGGTTATACATGAATGATAAAAACAGTAAGTCAAGACAACCTTTATTTTGTTTAATATATTAAAAAGTGAAAGGTGATGGAGTGTGCTGATACCGGAAATATGTTTACTTATTTACTTTACTTACGTTGTTTTGATTTTTATTTTCAAATTATCTTTAAATAGTGTCATTTGAAATGAAAAAAATCTAATAAACTTCTCACTAAACGAAACTATCACTAAATTAATATAAATTATGTTTTCATCTTCAAACAAATCTTTCATTCATTTATATAATCTATCTTTCACCCACAATCGCATAACTCACGACAAAGTAGTTTTGAATCAAAACAACAACAATAAAAACAATAACATATTCCAGAGGGAATACATACGTATAATATCCAAGAACAAAGCAAAATAAATAAATAAATTATAATTCAATTTTTTTTTCGACATTTTTTCAAGATTCTTGTGATTTATTGTAAAATAAAAATGTCATCACAGTCGAAAATTTATCGGAAAAAAAGTAATATTTCTTTTATTCTGGGACTGTGGTTTTGTTTAAAAACAAAAAATATGTATGTTTGTTATTGTTTGATAACACGAGAGTTGGTAATGTTGTGATTATAGTGAGTTTATTAAAAATTTGTATAAGCATGATTCTTTCCTGAGTTTTAGAATTTAAAATTCGTATGCAACAGATACGGCTAGGCTTGCGGTGTCTATGCAATCACGCATCAATACAGTCGTCGAGAATTTAAACGAATCGAGAAAGGAAACTGTACCAAAAGTCGAGACTGAGAGGATCATTTCAGTAGGTAAGCTTCGATTCAGTTGAATGTCTTGCCGGATCCGAAAAAACTTCGAACGTTGAGGAGATGATTCAGACTCTTCTATTGTGGTCAAAAAACGATTGACAGCTAGAATACATCTAAACTCTGTTTGAAACATAACGGCCAAGAGCATATTACTAACAACTGGAAGTACGACCAAAATCATTATTGCCAGTGTAGAGAATGCAAGCTACAAACATGAACTTTCATACCCTTAGGTAGTTTTAATACCCAAGTTATCACGAAGCGCTTCGTAGATATCGTACATGAGATAAGGAAGAAAAGTTTAAGTCACTTGGTGTATTTGTTAGTAATAGAAACTAATCGTGGTATAAATCTTGAGTTTCTCAGAGTCAAAATCACTGGTAAAAATTTGTTAAATTGCTCACCGAATCATGACTCGAAAAAATTTGTATTTCTCTTCTAAGCCACCATTCGGTCGTTGGTAAGTTTTATCGATTATTACTGTAATGACTATATGGCGCCTGGTACAACGATACTGTTTTTTTGTATTTTGGCCAAGTGTTCATTTTAGGTTGACGATTGATGTGTATTATTGATTTATTATTCATATTGAACAATCGCCGGTACCAATGGCGCAACAATTGGCTGTATATTGTTTATATTCAACAATCGTCTGTGGCCTTGGCGCAACGATTGGGTATTGTAATGAATTTATTTATATTTTATTCACTGTAATGGGCTAGTAAAGAAGAAGCATCGAGAGTTGGATCAGCTACAAATTTTGAGGTAAGTGAAACATTTTAATTTTTAAATGTTATAATTAGATTTGATGTGGTGTGCGTGTTCGTTTTGCTTCCTCCGACTTTTGGGTTCGTCATATTCCCTATTTTTTGCTCATTTGAAACCGTCTTCTTGTACAACTTTTGCGTGCAACTCAGCATTTGTGATGGACTGAGGAAAAAACATTATCGAAATGACAGACTGCAGCAAGTCGGAAATCTCAACGCACGCATTTCCTCAAAAATTTCTGATAGTGATTCCATTATCAGGAATGCACAGTGTTTATAACAAGGTGTAAACTGTATTCAACAAAATATTTCAACTAAATCATTTTATTTATTATTTCCTTTTTACAAAAATCATATCTGACTTCATTACAATAATAACTAAATTTAAAAACAGCAAAACTAAAATTATGGTAACAGATATAAGTGATGCCGCTTTATTTAAATAATATTGATAAAATAATAATGATTGATTCGTTTTTGGTTGACTTTACATTCGGCTATCCTGAAAAATAGGATTGCACCCAATCCTCTTCCTCGATATTTTTGAATTCTTCATAATCAGGCCTCTCAACAACCTTCATTTTGTCAGAAGCAAAAACTCTCCAGAAACGACGTTTTTCTTTTGGAGGCAAAATATCTTCAATACGATATCGATCACTGTGCAAAACATGGGTAACTTCATAGGGTCTTCTGAATTTCCTCTGCAGTTTTTTACTTTCTCCTGTTGATACGGGCTCACGATATATTACTACTAGATCTCCTTCTTTATATATATTTGGTTCTGCACGGTGTTGGTTGAATTTCACTTGTTGTTTGTGTTGTTTTGATTGGATTCGTTCGGAGGCGAGACGACGTAGGTCTAATAAATTTTGATTCGATTGTAGCAGCGATTCGTTGCTTTTAAAAATCTTGAAGTTCAAGCAAAATCTTATCCTTCAAAACATCCCTCGGCGAGTAGCAATATAATAGTTGATGTGATGTTAACTTAGTTACATAATTTGGAGTTTTTTTTATGAACCACTGGAGCCGTCGCTGCTGATTGTCACAATTTTGGTCGTCTTCGCTCATGGTTCGAAGTGAGGCTAAAATCGCTCTGTTATATCTCTCCACTTGACCGTTGCCGCGGGGAGTTGCAGTGGCATTTTAAATATGCTCGATGTTATGCTGCATATACAATAATCACCAAAAACTTGTGAAGTGAAGCGGGTACCTCTGTCGGTGATTAAACGTGTCGAAGTTCCGAAGTGTAACGTTAATTCATCCAGGGTGCTAATAACATATTTTGTTGTAGAATTATTTACAGCTTTTATGTATGGTATTCTGTAAAAGCGTCAACGATGACTAGGACATTAGAATTTTTTCTCGATGACTTTTTAAATGGACCTAAATAATCGGCGTGCCATATATTTTTTTTTTTTTTTTTTTTTAATAAAATGTGTTGTGTAATAGGGTTTAGAATATGTGTCACAACAACACATAAATACCTTTTAAGACCTAGGTCTAGACCTGGGTCCCACAACAACTGGCGTTCTGAGGTGTAGATTAACGCTTTTTTTAAACATCTGTGGGTTGAAACCACCTGAGACTAAGTGTTCCGGCAAACTATTCCATTTGTACGCAGTTCGGACAAAGAAGTCTCTCTGCGATCTGCCAGTATGACAGCGCGGGATCTTTACCGTTTCACTGGTTGCGGCAGCCGATTGCCGAGTGGAACGGGAGTAAGAATAAGTTTGAGGCATGATGCCGCTGATTTCATCTGAGCACTGCTGATGACGATATTTGTAAAAAACAACGAGGTCAGCAACAGTGCGACGATGTTGTAGGGAATCAAGTTGTGATGTCAAAGTTCGATCACCTACAATTCGTATAGCTCGCTTTTGAACAGAGTCCAAGAGGGCCAAGATGGAAACAGAGGCAGCACCCCAAACTTGACAGCAGTACTCCATACAGGGACGAATATAGGACTTATAAACATGGAGCAATTGGTATGGAGTGAAAAATTTTTTGCATCTATTTAGGAGGCCGAGTTTTTTAGACGCGCTTTTTGCCATCGCCATTACATGATCGTTCCAGAGTAGGTCATTTGAAACTGTGACACCCAATAAACGAATGTTTTTACATTCACTTATTGGTTCATCACACATACTAAATAAAATATCTTTGGGGAACTCGGTCTTTAATCTGGAAACAATCAACAGCTGTGTTTTGGTGGAGTTGAAATTGACAAGGTTTTGGTCACCCCAGTCGGCGACTTTATTCAGGTCTTTGTTCACGTTTATGGCAGCGTCTCTCCGGGCAGGATTAATTCGTTCGTGCATTTTACCTTTTGAAGGAAGGGGCTCGAACGACTTGTGCAGAGTACTATCATCTGCAAAACTATTTATTGGGTTGCTGGTGATTTTCAACAATTCGTTGATATAAATCAAAAATAGGGTTGGGGACAATACTGAGCCTTGGGGTACACCAGCGTTAATTAGTTTAGACTCAGAAGAATATCCGTCTAAGGTTACCGAAATGTATCGGTCGGATAGAAAATTTTGAATCAGCTTCACAACATTGGGATGAAAACCGTACGCAACGAGCTTGTTGATTAAGTTGGCATGCCAGACTCGATCGAATGCCTTGGAGATGTCTAAAGCGATAACGTATGTTTCACCACCTTTATCAAGTATGCTGTTCCAACAATGCGCTACATAGTTTAATAGATCGGTAGTTGATCTTTTGTTTCGAAAACCGTATTGGCTGTCGGATATTAAATGATTTTCTTCCAGAAATTTTGAAATATGTGTATTAATATAATGCTCATAGACTTTGGATAGGACCGATAGTAAAGCTATTGGCCTATAATTTGAGATATCGGATTTTGGTCCCTTTTTGGGGACGGGCTGGACATTTGCCAACTTCCAGCACGAGGGAAATATACCAGATTTGTAGGATTGGTAGAATATTTTAGTTAAAGTTGGTGCAAGTTCTTTGGAAAAGGTTTTTAAAATAATGGGTGGAATATTGTCCATTCCTGATGCTTTGTTGATGTTTAACCCCTTTAAAAGTTTAGCGACTATTTTGGGTTTGAAGTGAAGTTCATTCATATTAACTCCTGAAGACTGGATTTGGGGTATTTCTTTAGGAGTTTCCAAAACAGTGGAGTTCAGAGCAAAGCGTTCAGCGAACAAGTTAGCTTTTCTTGCGGGATCATTGACGATTAAATCACCATCAATAATAGGGGGAATAGAAAATTTTGTACCAGAATTTAAAGAATTAATGGCACTGTAGAAACTCTTGTCAGAAACAGACATAGACGTAAGTTTTAAGGCTTTCGCTCTGTCAATTTCGGACTTTTCGTTTGAGATAATCTGATTAGATATTTTGTTGGCCTTTAGATATTGGGATCGATTAGTGGGATTTTTGTTATGAATCCAAATATTAAATGATCTACGTTTGTTTCTAAGTGCCGTTTTGGCAGCTTTCGAATACAAGTATATTTGTTTGGGTTTTACTATGGAGAAAGGGACAAATTTATTTATAGCAAATTGGATGGTTTCTGTAAAGTTTTGAGCAGAAACATTTACATTGTCAGTGTAAAAACAATGACGGTCGAAAGGGAAACCATGGAAAAAATTTTGAAGACCACTCTTATCCATTTTTGAGTAGTGAAATATTTTACGGGGTTTGGGAGCTGTAGTTTTAAGTAAATCAGTTTTGATAACTGATGAGATTAAATAATGATCAGAATTTCCAATACTACCTTTCGCAACATCGACACTCGTAATATCTGGCATTGTGGTAAGATAGAGATCTAGTAGAAAACTATTATCACCGCCATTACGGGGAGTGAAAGTCGGGCTTTTTACAATTTGGAATAGGCCCTGAGACGCGGCAAAAATTTCTGCCAGTTTTCCACTATTGTCAACATCGTCGGTCGATTTGGAGAATTCCAACCATGATTTGTTGTGGACGTTGAAGTCACCGGTAACGATAACTTCACAATTAGGGGACTTTGCTCTAATCTCGTCCATAATTTTTGTCAGTATATTAAAAAAGTTTGGGTTACGTTTGTTGGGGGACCGGTATAAAGCTATTGTAAAAAAAGTCATTTCTGGAAGACAAATCTTTTAAACCATTGTATTGAAGCCGTCACCGTGTAGTTCAAAATTTGGAAAAAGCGCGTGTACGCAACACTCTCATGAATGAATGCGCATACGCCCTGATGGAGTTTGAAAGCTGATTCGAGCCTATATTTGGAATTAAGCGATTCTATAAAAAGAAAATTTTCAGAAACTTGTGTTTCTGTAAGGAATAGAATGTTCGGTTTGTCGTGCTCAAGATGATGTTGCACGTGGTCATGGTTAGCGTTCAATCCGCAGATGTTTTGAACATGTATTTTAAAATTTTTTATTGATTCATATATGTTTTGTCCCTGCAAATTCCGTGGACATGCCGCTTTATGGGCGGGTGGATTGCGCAAATTTGCTTTACCACTTGCAGACTTATTTTTTTTCGGTTGTACTGCCATATATATATCAAAATGTTTATTTTATTTTTTTGTGTTTTATTTTAAAATGCATAACTAAGTAAAAAATCCTATCATACTACAAAATATGACATATGCCAATATTTCATGATAAGATGAAGAAATAATAACAAAATAATAAGTGAAAAACAAATTGTGAGAAATTTGCAGAAAACAAAACAAAAACTAAATGCCAATAATCCAGCTGATGCAGCGCACCCCAGACGCACCGCCCACCACTTCAATCGAGGCACAAAGCCCACACATAACTACGTGTTGGTTCGATTCCTCGGAAGAGCTAGTGAGCGGTACCGCTACGGAACGCTGCCCAGCTAAGACTGGAAGTGCTGCCGTTGACTAATTAAAGTTCGTCCGCCAGCACCCTAAGATATCATCTTGGCTAATGACATCTCCTGCCATTGCCAGTGGTATGTGATATCTCACGCTAACTCATATGTCAATGGCAGGGACTGGAGTACGCAGGGTAGTCAGACCCGTAGATCAACATTGATCATAATCGATCAAAATCGATCCCTCCTGCGATATATGACATGGTTTGGGTACCTTTTCAATTGGATGAAGTTGAATTTTCTTTGCTCCACCTTTTTCTTTATTGTAAAGACATTCGACGCAAGATGACAGATGTCTTTTGAAATATGCTCTCATATTTTTGAACCAATAAGTTTTTCGAAGAATTTGCAACATTTTTTCAAGACCAAAATGACCTCTTTGATCAGCTTCTTGGACCACTTTTATACGTACATCATCGGGTATAACAAATAAACTCCCTTCGTCGGTAATTCGGTATAAACAATCGTTTTTATGCAATATTCTTTGTATAGTTTGTTTGACTTATCATTTAAGCTATTTTTAGTCGCGGTTAAATTGGTATCAGTCTTTTGCAATGTTACGAGCCAATTGCTATCAATCACACTGACGTTTAAATTATTACTGAGAGCTTGTTAAATTCTCAATATATCTAACGACGCTGGTTCAACTGTTGACGAATCCAAAACAGATGACTTGCACAATGAATCTATATGAATCATTTGTGTACCTCCTCTATGTCTAATATCAAAATTATACTCTAAAATCATAAGCCACCACCTTCCTATACGAGCATTTAAAATATTTCAACCCTTAGTTTTATTGCTTAGTATGTTACTTTGCAATAAATTTAAAGTTTTCCATATAAAACACATGAAATACAAGAGGAGCTCTTGTTTTAGTTTGGCTGGATTTTCTATGGCAATATTCATAGATGAAATTTGTAGATGTGTTCATGAGCTTAGCAATAATCACTTTTTATTACATCGATTTGCTACATTTTTTGATTTGCTTTAAATTTTTTCTGTATATCATGAACTACTTTATGGATTTTCAAAATTTTGTTTTGTGTTTTTGTAAGTTCTTTTCAGAAGTAAGTAAGTCCTTTTCAGAAAAATATTTAAAACGAATTTTTATCATTTATTATAAAAAATTAAAAAACAAAAAAGTAATAGGGGTTTGATGGTTGACATCCCCGTTGTTTTTATATTTTACCCTATTATTTTATAATTTCCTCATTTTTCTACATAATATCAAAGATTTGGTTTTTAGAATTTTATTTTAAAAAGCATTGCACTTTTATTTAAAACAAAAATATTAAAGAAAAAGTATTTTAATACGCTCAATGAAAACAATGCAGGAAGAAGAGCGTGAACAAAATAGGAAAGACGTCAGTACACCCTTGAAAGAAGGAGAAAGCATTAAACGTACTAATCCAGAACCAATAGTGGTTGGCGTTTAAAGGATAAACTACCCCAGCTTTAAAGGAGCTGCATGGAGGAGCAGAATAAACGCAAGCCAACAGAGAGAACCAAAAAATAAGAGGCAGCGTTCGGGTAGGAAGCCAGTCCGTTCAGACACCCTTCTAATCAGAAAAAGGAAAGTACCATTTACGGATTTGCTTCAAAAGGTATAGATGGGGAAGGTGTAGGTGGACTATAACGATCTTGGTAGGACGGTGTCATGAATGCGTCAAACAGCGAACGGTGATCTACTTTTGGAATTACAATTCAAAAAGGACCACTCTCGAACAGTGACATACGGTCAATAACTTAAAAATGCGATTGTTGAAAATCTAGAAGTGAAAACTCAATCGCCAGCTACTGTATTTGTTATCAAAAAAATGATCGAGGTCACAACATCTCAGGAATTCTACGATGCTCTTGAAACGCAATATCAATCATGTTTTTCATTCAATGTCAACTTAGTTGAAGTATGAAGAACGGTAAAACTTGTTCATAGGATAAAAAATGAGGTGTTTGGGGCAGATGGGTTATTTGGATTAAGAACTAAATACTTTGAGCCAATGAGCACATAGCTAAAATAGGATTGCCGTCTCGTTGGATAGCCAGGCAGCCGTTAATTCGTTAATTCGTTAATTCACTAAGATCATAAAGCATCACATTCAAAGTGATGGAAGACTGTGTGAGCAAATTTAACAAGCTTGGTAATGGTAACAATATAGCCGTTTACTGGATAACTGGTAATGTATCTCTAGTAATGAAGAAGCCGACAAATTAACAAGGAAGATTACAGTAACATAGGCTGGTCGAATCCCTTTTGTGGACTAGGAGCAAAATCTATTCTCGAAAAGATGTGGGAGAATTATGACGAAGTTCTCCAAGGTCTGGAACAATCCCAAGGGCTTAAAGCAGTCTAAGTAATTAATTAGGTTTTGCAATCAAAAGAGGGTATTAATGTGCTCTAGGTGATTAGGAACAACGTAAGAACGGCATCTGACAGGCGTTCTTACAAAACACTGTACATGAAACAAACTTCATAATATTGTTGTGGATGATAGGGTCCCTGAAAAGATGCGGGTCCATCTTCTCAAAGATTGTGAAGTTTTGAGGTCTCATGCCCTACATTATTATATTGATTGTATTAACTTGGTGAGCATGACCTGCACTCACTTAACCCGCCAAATATCCGGAATACCTATAGGAGAATGGATGTAAAGAGATGCTGTAACTGAGTAATCTTCAAGATGTAAACGAGAATAGATCATATTGATCACAGTACAACATATTAGTATACTTACAAATCTAATCTCTAATTTAATCACTGATTTTCCAACTACTTCAAAGCCCACCAAAAAATTTTAGTTTCGTAATCTCAAACAAAAATTAAAGTAGTATGAAAAAAAGCATCTGAAAACACAGCGATTAAGGCATATGCAGACAACTGCACGTTGTTTGAAACAGAAAACAACTTCAAACAACTCATCAATAACTTAAACGTTAGTAGAAGCTTGGTTAAGAAGAAAGGTAGTTTCTACTGGAAAGTAATTACAACATTCAAAGACGTACAAAAATTACTACCAAGCCTACCAAGCCTTAACCAGCAAACTTCACACGTTGCACCAGAGCATCAATAGCAGCCCATCCTTTTACGTTTCGAGTGACAAGGTGTAGAACTGTCGCTTTCCAATGCGATTTTTTTAACAGAGTTTCTCATCTCTGGAATGCCTTATCTGCGTGGGTCTTTCCTGATAATTTTAATCCTCAAAATTTTAAGATCAACGTTAATAAATTCTTCAAAGAAAATTGAATAAAACTTTCGAGCCCTAGTTCCTTAGTTAGCATGGTATCTTCGGATATTCAAAGACGTTGATCTATATTGGTTAACACTAAACATGCCTAACATTGAATCAAAAAAAAAAACCAAAAGCCAGAAGCCCACCCAAGCTACCACTCCTTATTGACAAGTACGTCAAAAAACTTGTCATGGTGGAACAAACTCTTTTGTTCTAGCTCCCAAAAGCGTCCCAAACCCATTGTTCCTCCATTACCATATCCAGCTCCAACGTACTAATGTCTACTACCCTCTTACTATATACCTGACCTTCTAAATCTTCATGGATAACCTATTAAACAATTGACGGACTCCTGCAGACAATATCAAAATGGCATACTTACAGGAAACATAAATTACCAAAAAATGTTCACTAAACTTAAAGAAGTAACACCAAAGAACAATAACTGCAAGACACAAAATATACCCTATGAAATAAATTGCAAAGTATTTACTAGTTGCTTTGTATGCAAAGGCTCCCACTACCCAAATCAAAAGATGTATCAAAGCTCTGTTGATTTCAAAAGAATGTTGAACTCTCC
The DNA here is from genome assembly GCA_963693315.1 of Diogma glabrata. Taxonomy (NCBI): domain Eukaryota; kingdom Metazoa; phylum Arthropoda; class Insecta; order Diptera; family Cylindrotomidae; genus Diogma; species Diogma glabrata. The sequence goes on from OY856187.1 coordinate 155,957,073, forward strand.
AGAAACTACACCAAATATAATCAACAAATCACCAATATTCCATAAATCGCACACATCATTTGTACTTCAAACTAATATGCCTAACTTCAATGTACTCCAAAATCCTGTTAATATCACCCATTTATCACCAAAACACCATTTCATTCCCAATATAGATTACACGACAGTTTTTATAAAAGTCAAACAAATAAAAAATTTTGTTGAAACGTCAAACGAATTTTTGTTTAAAAATAATTTATGCAAACGTAGTAGTTTTACAAAAAAGTAATTGATTTTAGACCAATATCATTACTAATACACTTACGCCAAAAATTAAGCCATTATCGCTTTCGCATTCAATAATCGGGGTCTGGTCAAGTGGGGAGTCAGTTGAAAGAGCACTTGATTTTAGGAACATTGCCATTTCTTTTAGAATTTTGCAATGCATAGTTTTTGAATTATTGTCAAAAAAGTGACACAAAAAGTTGGTCCCTCCCTTGGATTTCGAGCTTAATTGGCAGAAAAATTTGAAAAAATTCACAGAGATAGGAAGTTCAATAAACTCTGAATGAACAATAAAACGAAGTCCAAATAATTATATTTTTGTGCTTTCAAGGGATTGGGGTGGGGAAGGGAGAATAAAAAGTTTTTTGAACCAAACGAGTGGGATGTCATTTGAAAGAGCACCTAATTTAAGAAATAATGCAATTTTTTAGAATTTAACATTGCACAGTCTTCGAGTCATTGTCAAAAAAGTAAAACTTCCAAACCGTTCCTCCCCCTACGTTCCAACATTGATTGACAGAAAAATTTGAAAAAATGATCATAGACAGGAAGTATGGTAAACTTTTAATGATAATTATAGCGAAGTCTCAAATAATTTTATTTCTGTGTTTTTAAAGGATGGGAATGGGGAGGGAAAAAAATCTTTTTTGACCAAAATGAGTCGGGTGTCATTTGAAAGGGCACCTAACTTAAGAAACAATTCAATTTTTTTTTAAAATTATGCGATGCACAGTTTTTAAGTTATTGTTAAACCACCCTAAATTTCGACGCTGATTTATAGAAAAATCATTCCCAATTTAAACCAATTAAAAGCTGGTTAAATCTTTTTAGTTAATATAAACAGCTATGGATAAGATTTAACCTCAAGTAACATTTTTTATGCCATTTTCGATCAATCTAGATGTAATTGACATTTAGTATTGACGTCTAGGATTAAACATTTATTGTGTTATGCGTCCATAGTCGGGCGATATAAAGACTTTACTACACAACTTTATATCATTTATTTTTGATATTGTGTTCTTTTACATTCACGAAATCCTTGGCGAGCGAATTTTATTCGCTTTTGTCCGACTTTTTTTAAATTTCATGCAGCTACATTTACTCACGTTCACTTTGAGTTTGCGAAGTAATAAAGTTTCAGCTAAATGGTTTCATAACAAAACACTTTTCTCCGATCCGAAACACGTAAAATGTGAATTGTAGTTTTTTTCTGAGAAACTTCAAACCATACCTTTGAATTGAAAATATTCCAATTACTTCTTTACTTACTTGAGTTTAATTGATCTCAAAAAATCCAAAACTTTTCTAACCTATTCTTACAAGCTAGCACAACTTTGATGTTACCTAAAATAAAGTCTTTTGACGGTTTTGTTTTACTTAGCTCAACAATTTTTTTTTCAAATTAAATCAAACTACAGTTATTCTATATTAAAGTTTTGTTTATAATTATTATGTTGAAAATAATTTTCAATAAATTGTTTAGTGTATGATATTTTAACAATATCATTGAAGTAATACTAAAAATGATTTAACAATGTTTATTCGTTTGTGTGTTTTTATATCTTATTGTTAATGATATGTCAGTTTGACCAACATTTATTTTGTGACAATCATCGCTGGCATTCAATTTAATTTTAAAGTTGAAGTGCTACTTAGCGACACCGTTTCATTATGACATCGCTAATTTGTTTAAAAATGGGCAATGAACTCAGTTTCCTTAGTGAGTAAGTTTTTTATAAACTAATTCATTTTCTGTGCATGACGCCATTAAGTCAATACTCCTACTCATGTTATTTTAAAAAAATAATGATAACGTTTTTATTAAATCCGGACATCGTTATTTTTTGTCGTTCTGTATCAGTAGAAATATACTAACAAAATGAAAAAACAAAACAACGGTAAAATGTTTGTTTGTGCCTATAACTGAACACAACAAAACAAACTTAAAGATTTCTTATTGGCAAAGTTCCCTAATGATGTGAAATCATGTATGAAATAAATAACCTCATTAATCCAAGATGATATATTTATTGAGATTTTTTATGGTATTTTGGTCAAATTTTACAATCATTTTGTAAAGTTAGCATGAAAAATAGTTTTTTCTTTAAACTGTACGATTGGACAAGATAAATGATCAAGAAAAAAAAGTGAACAAAATATTCTATATTGATTTTATAATTATGGTAACAAGATGAATTGGGAAATGTTTGTTTAAGAAAAATGGAAATTTTATTTTGAACCAGAGGTCAACAAAATTTCGAAAACAATCTTATGTTAGACTAGTCGACTACATATAATATTTTGTAAGAACAAAGAAAGGAAAAGAATACAGAAGAGTTTCCCGTTTACAGCTTAGTATTATCAAAGCGAAAAGAAAATTAAAAATATACAAAGAACTCGTACGTGCAAAGTAACAAATTACACCAGAAAAGGATTCCCTTAAGTTAATCCTATAAATTCATAAAACAACAACTAAACAGGAAAATCATATAAAAAATAATCAATTTTTACCTTCTGGGCATGACAGATTTTCATTTATTTCCTTCTATTTTTCACATTAAAATTCAAAAAAAAAAATGATATGTATATTTTTTTTATTATTTTGAACATGTTTGAAGTTTTCCGTTGTGATGAGTTTGATAGAAAATGAAATGGAAAAATAACTTGAGGCACAAAATTTAAATATTTATATGGAAAAAAAGTTAGATTTAAATTGTTTGTGATATATTGGTTCATGTTTCAACACTATGATGGCATAGAAAAATATGAAAACGTGGCAATATATTAAGAATATACCGAGAAAAAAGTTTGTAGGTAGCAATTTGGAATCTAACTTACAAAAGATTACTTTAATGACAATTGTTTCTTCAGTTTTTTTACCTAAGTAGATAGGACGACTTATAGAAATATTTTATTAGAAAGTGAACGTGAAAAAAATAATCTTAATGCCTATATGGGGAGTGATGCAAATAGGAAAGATTATTTTAAGACGACAAAATACAAAACTTTGAAATAAAAAATAAAAAATTAAATTATTAAAAAATTAAAAATTAAAGTACGTAAACTCATTTTTTGTTTAAAATTGAATTTAAGTTCTTCTTCCTCATTCTTTCTCAAAGCGAAGATTGGCAGGAGCTTACAGTTTTTTTCACATTATTTACACTGTAGCTATACATATTAAAAATAAATATTAAAAGTGGTTAAGTAAGTAAAGATTTTGTTGCATTTTTAAGCAACATAAAAAAAATTGTTTTGTCGTATTTGATTTGTGTGTTTTTCTTAATATTTTTGCATAAATAAAACGCAATTTGATAGTACGTATAACCTAGGTATTGTTGAAATTAAGGATAATATATTATATATATTAATAAAATTAAAAACAAATGTATAAATAATAATAATAATAAAAAACAAAGATGGGCTATGCCCGGAACAAATATCTAATAAAAAAACTTAGAGGATCATGATGGTCTTCTAACGATTTAAAAAATAAGAAATTCAAAGAATTTAATAATAACAAAAAAGAAAATGAAAAGAAACTTAACTTATAATTATAGTTTATAGTTGATTTCACTGTTGAAATGTTGGCAGCGACTTTGGTCCGTGTATGTCACTACTATTTGATGTCTTCCCAAATTTTTTTCTAATGCTTGTGATATTAAGCGAATAAGAAAAATTACATTGGTTTGGAACCGTTTTACTATTTGTTTTTGTAACAATGCGATGATCCTATTTTTTTATCCGTTTGTTTTAACAAAGAAAATTCTAAACGGTGATCTTATTTTGCGTTATCTATATTTTTTTTCTTTAATCACCAACAGAAGATATGATTAATTTTAATGGATTTAACACCAATTTATTAATAGTTTTAGCTTTTTTATTTCAAATACGACGCTTGAAATTAGCCAACACAAGGGCGAATTCACTTAAATAGTGCACTTTTACAACACAAAAAAATATTTCAAATAACTAAAATAAACAGAAACTATAATTTGTTTATTTATTCATTAATTATGATTTTAAAAATATATTTTTTGTTTTGAAAAAAAAAAGAAAATACATCACTATTTAATTTAATTTAATTTTAATGCAAAAAGAACTGAATTTTGAGAAAATTTACTTTAATTAATTTTTTTTTCTGTTCAAAATATCAAACCACGGCTTAACCTGCGTTTTTATTTTTCGATACAAAAATAAAATCACAAACTCGAGGATGAATTCCTTTTAAATTCTATATTACGACTTCCAAAAGGAATAAATCACGAACTGAACAAACGTTTTCCAAAAATGCAGCTATAAATAAATTATTGCTTATCCTAAACGCAAGAGAAAAAATTTGATTGCACAACCATCTTCTCGTTTTTGTATCTTTCGATATCATTGATAAAATCACAGAAACAACAACCTAAAACCACAGATTGTTTTATCAAAAAAAATATCCAAAAAAATATATAAAAATATCAAAAAATATATCTTTGTTTTCACCTAATTGAACGATATAAACAAAAATAAGAGTCAACCTCTATTAAATACAATCATGCCATAATTTAATTTTTTGAAAATATCATTTGTTCACATACAACGAAATATCTCAATAACAAAAAAAAAATAACTGGAACACATTTAAAGCCTTTCTTTCTGTTTCAATACGATAAAATCAAAAAGAGTTCATACACCTTCAACTCTTTCGTTTCGCTTATGTAAAACAAACAATAATAAAACATTTATGTACAAAAAAATGAAAATGTTTATAAAAAAACCAATCTTATGAAGACATAAACGAGGATGAGGCAAAAAGTTATTTGTGCAGCATGATCATGTTGATAAAAATGTTATTGAGTAAATATTATGTTAATGCAAAACATGCAACGTTGTAGAATCAAGGATGGAAAATGGAAAGGTGTTTTGCACCGGGGTTAGTCTTTACTGTTAGACGTAACTACAAAGATCTAAATCCTTTGTCAACACCTTTACTCAAAACTCAAATTGTTCTGCATTAGATTGGAGAATTTCCAAACGCTACATGTTGGACATCACATAATTAGTGGTCATAACACACATTGAAGTGAAAAAAACTAATATTTTGCAGTAGATAAAGTGAGATTATCGAACTTGATGTATCTGCGTCATGCAAGATCAAGACAGTTGTGCATAAATGTATTCCATCGTTTCTGCCTCCAAGTGACAGAATCTGCATCTATCAGAGGCAGAAAGGCCTAGTTTAGTAACGTGGTGGTTTATATGATCATGTTCTGTCACACACCATGTTAATATCTTCAAAGATTCTTGCCCAAAATCGACCGTTTTTAAAGTGGAAACGAGGAAAATTCTTAAAAACTTTTAGAATGCAAAGTATCCTCCCGCCTTCTCCATAGTTCTATTTTGTTTCTGGTTCAGCTATGAATATCATATTTGAGCGAACTCTTTATCAGTCGAAAGTCTGACTTTGGGCTAACGAATTTGGTACTGTTGCCTTTCTTTGCTAGTAAGTCTGGTATTTTATTGTGGTATAACCCTGTTGATCCAAGTACCCATACAAGTGTGAGACCGAAGGTTTTCTCTATATTTTTGTAGTTCTGGGGTCAAACACACTTGAACCATTTCCTTTGCTCTTTAGGGTGCCATCCATATAACCGATGCTGCACATCTGTAGTAGTGATCGTAAATAGCTCTCATGGTCAATATTTGGGACATAAATTTTATGCCGCCTTATTCTCTGCTTCAAAATATATACATAATTTAGACTGGTTGTTAAAAATCAAATTTTCTCAAACGCCTTTTTGGTAATAAAAAATACGAAGGCGTTTTTTTTCCAATAAAAAGAACACGTGCCATCATCGAAGTTCATTTTTTGATAAAATCGTAGTTTTTTTTAAATTCCTCATGAAGATAAAAAAGAATTGTAAAAACATTTTTGTAGGAAATTTGATTTTTTTCAAAAAAGCTAGTAATCATTTTTTGCCGCAACTCATTGAAAAATCTTCGTAAATTAAAGAGCGACCAGTTTGTCCTTAGTAAAAGCAAGCATTACAAAATTACAGGCATCAACAAATACATAGATCTCGATCATCTTGAAGAATTATGGATCAAAATTAACACAAAAATAAATAAAATGTTGTTTTAGATCTATATTTCAATCTGCTTGTATCATATAAAAATATAAACAATAATATTTGACACTTTGGTATGAATTTTAAATAATTCATATTAACCAACTAAGATTAAAATTTTGAATGGTTGGCAATTGCAGGCTTGCAATTAAAGTGAAGAAAAGGGTTTATTTGGTTTATATAATGACAGTCAATAAATCTCTCTCTATTGTACAATTACCACTTCTTTGTCCTTGCTTTTTTGTGTTAACACAGTCCCAATTACAGTGTTGCTCACATTCATAACAATAATAAAATCTATGTCCCAAACCAGAAATGTGTATAATAGTGGTGGTAGAATGCCTGTTTCATTCGTCAGTCTCGTTTTACGATACCTCTAGTAAAACGATGTTGCGGCCTGATAATATTTGAAAATGCCTGCCATACGCACCATAATATTTGCAAAGACCCATTAAACTTCTTAATTCGTGTAGTATACGTGTTGGTGCCCATACTGTCGCCACTATTTTGAGATTAGCTTTTCCTAACACATTCCTCAAAATCACGTGACCCAAATATTGCTCTTGGATTTGAAAAATACGATATTCCTTTGGGTTGAGTTTTAAATTAGCAGCGAAAATGCATGGCAGGTCTATTAGTAGTGTTTTCATCAACCTTTTGAAAGCATTGAGTGGAATACAAAGAAAAATAAAACCCCCAATCCAAATCTTGTTTTAAAGACCATTTTTACCTTGTTCTTTTTTTCCATCTCCATCTACTAGTATGAAAAGCTAGTTTGCAGGTCCATAGTAGAAAAACATTTAGATCCAGATCACGGCTTCTGGCATATGATCAAACCTGGGTATCGAAAATTAATCCTTTTTTTTAGTTCGTAAAGGTTATAATCTAGGCATAATCTTGTGCTGCCAACTGTTTTCTTGACCAGCACGACAGACGAAGTTCAAGGACTCTCGAAACCTCAATAATTCCTTGTTCAAGCATTTTCTGAGTTATTCTTGCAACATATTCTTGTTCGCTTAATAAAAAATATCACTGTTATTGCTTTAAGGACTGCCCATTACCAATGTTTAGTTTTTGTACTTCAATTGATTGATTGAACTTTGATATTCACTCTCATCCACTAGCCAACTAACATTTTTTAGGAACTTTTGTTGATATGCTTCTGTAGCATAATTTTAGCATCAAACTTCTTTTGTGACATACTCTCTATATTACGCTTGCAGATAGTTGCTGCAACCACGTGAGAGAGTGTGATGAGATAATGCATGAAGATTGAACTTCTAAGCATGGATAAGTCTTAACGGGAATAACTCTTACCGGTGGCAACACTAAACCTTTCTACCAGAGTTTTAGATTTCACAATAGCCTTCCCTTCAAACCGTGGCTTACAATCCATAGACGCAGGGGCTTCTACATGCGACTGAGTACTACTCATTAGAAAATTTCTCAGCTTTAAATGTTTCAATTACTTGGAACTTCAACTTTATTTATTAACAATGCTGGTACCTTTAAATTATTCACACCCCAACATTGTAGCAAATCTGCATCTGAAGATAATAATTACCCATTAGCAATACCAGTAAGGTTTAATCTGCTGTAATATCACCTTTTTGAAAACTCAACTTTTGGCTTCACAAAACCATCGACTTTTTATTGTCAAAAGAGGTTTTTGGCTTCTTATTAATTCAATTGCTTGTTCCAAATTCTTCCAGACTCTTTTTTTGATATTTTTTTTACTTGTGTTTCAGTATCAAAAACAAATCTACACTGTTAACTCACTACATTTACTTCCACAATCATTGTTATCCCGCCGAAGTATTCCTCTATTGAATTAGGGTTCACAGGGGTATGTTTTTGGTGATGGAGTCAGGCTTAGCCAGTCAAGTCTGACTGAATAGTATTTCTTGAGGGGTTAATAGATAAATTATTTCAGTGATGTTTCCTTCAACCACTGACGAACTGCAGACTGCCTGCCTTTTAAGCCCTCTTTGTCGTAGAAACGTTTTGTAAACCATTTTAAGTTGTTTTCTTATTCACCTTTTTCAGCCTTATAATAATCGATGAATAAATTTTGCCGGCATACAAAACGTTTGAAACTTAATAGCTTTTACAACTACCTCAGTTGAGCTAGTAGCCCTTGTTATACGTACAAACAAGGTATAGAATTTTAATCTTTGCAATAACATCCATGAACTTCACCATTTCAAATTTAGTCTTTGCTCCTCTTAGAGAACTTTAAATGTCGACCGGGATACATTTTTATTTCTGCTAGCAAATTTTGATCCTCTTCTCGTGGTTTTTGCAGGTTATGACGTAAATGAACATGATTTATTGCGCTTAAAATTCGGCGTATCAAAATCGAAAATGTTTCTTTCAATTGAGGATCAGAGCACAGCTGTGGTCGAAAATATATTCATTAGGCTTAGTGCCGCTAATACTTCAAAAAGATCTTAAACGGCTGGAGGCTATTTAGAACAAAAAAAAAATAAATAAAGATAGAGTTCACTTTGAGTTGCCGAACCCAACCTCTAGTTCATAAGATCAAATAAACTGCATATAGCGATCTTAAATCACTGTTATTGTAATATTTTAAGTAAGCCAAACAAGCAGTGATAATTTTTAAAAGAAATTCTAGGTCAACCGGAAACTCGAATTTGGATCCCTACAAATCTCGAAGAAAAGAAATGGCCATTACGACAAATAAAAATGCTTGGGTGTGATTGCATTTCAATCAACTTTACAAACATAAGAGGTTTGAACATCAATCTCAACTCGGTCCACTAATATCTTGAACGTTACCGTCCTGATATTCTTTTTTTAACAGAAACGATTATCAGTGGGAGAGCCGTAACATTAGATAAGAGTAAATATATTTGTCCTAATTATGATCTAGAATCTTCATTCTATAACAAACATGGTGTTTGCGCTTATGTTCGAAATTCTATTCCATATGTGAGGATTAAAAAATTTGAATTAAACACTAAACACCATAATATGGTATCTTTAAAAATTTGTTGCCCTAATCAAACTTTGTTTGTTTTTGGACTGTATCGTTCTCCTAATTCACCTGAGAACATTAATTTATTTCATGATCTGTCTGAATAGATAGATAGGTTAGCTCAGTATCCTAATGCTAAGTTTATTCTTCTAGGGGACTTTAATGTTCATAATAAAGGATGGCTCATACACAGCTCCTCTACTGATGAGATAGGTAAACAGGCTGAGCTCTTTGCTCTTTATCATAATTTCACTCAGATAATAGACCAGCCTACCAGAGTTCCTGACATTCCTGGACAAAGTAGCAACTTACTTGACTTATTTTTGACAAATGATCCATGCTTAGTACAATTTAAAGTATCAGAGCCTTTAGGTGGGTCAGATCATAATTTGATCTCCACTAAATTAAATATACAAATTCCTAAACAATTTAAAGCGAATCCCCGTCTTGTTTGGGATTACAAAGCGGCGGATTGGCATGGACTTAAAATCTTCTTCAAACGCTTTCCTTGGAAACCTAGTTGTCTTACTGGCCAAGATCCAAACATTGCTGCTATTAATTTTTCTGAAATTATAGGTGAAGGCATGCGTAGACTTATTCCTAATAAGTTGATCATTCCGAAGGTTGATCTATGGTTTTCGAGTAAATGCAAAAAAGCAATCAAGGCTAAAAAAAAGACTTTTCGAAAGTTTTTCCAAAACAAAACTGATGAAAACCTTAGAGAGTATCGAAAAGAGAGGAATTTATGTAGGAAACTAATAGATGGAGAGAAAAATCTATTTAATTTGAAAAAAGCTTCTAAATTTGCTGAGCACCCAGCTGGATCGCATAACTTCTTTAAAGCCGCTAAGGCTATCCAAGGCAATTTCTGTAAATCTTCTCTTCCTCCTCTTATTGATAGAGATATACCTATTATTGACCCAAAAGAAAAGGCTAATTTGCTAGGACATATTTTTTCTATAAATTCTACCTTAGTCGAACCCAATTTCCAACCTAGACCTATTCCTAAAGCATCGCTCAAAATGAAGCGAATAATTTTTCGTAAAAACATTATTCGAAAAATGCTTTTACAAATTAATACCAGCAAGGCATCTGGGCCTCATAATATTCCTCCAATTATACTTAAAACGTTTGCTAGGGAGCTAGCACCTATCCTCACTAAAATATTTTATTTGTCTTATAAGAAAGGGATTTTTCCTGTAATATGGAAAATTGCTAGTGTACAGCCAGTAGCAAAAAAGGGTAGCAAAACTGACCCATCCAATTACAGACCCATTTCAATTTTGTCAGTAGTGTCTAAAGTTTTTGAGAAATATATAAATTTTAATTTAATGAGCTTCTTAGAGTCTTCCAAATTACTTAATGAAAGACAATACGGCTTCCGAAAAGGAAGAGCAACAGGAGATTTGCTTTCGTTTGTTACTCATCTTTGGAACAAATCCCTTGAAAACTTTGGTGAGACTTTCGGTATTGCTCTTGATATTTCCAAAGCATTTGACAAAGTTTGGCACAAAAATCTTATATGCAAGTTGAGATGTTATGGTTTAGATGAGCCACTAATTTCCTGGATGCAAAGCTTTATATCTGAGCGAAAGTTTCGAGTCAATGTTGACGGTATTTCATCGGATGTATTTTCGACTAATGCAGGAGTTCCTCAAGGTTCCGCTTTGTCCCCAACTCTTTTTCTTATCTATATTAATGACTTGTTGGTTTCAACATTTAATCCTATCCATAGTTTTGCTGATAATAGCACTCTTCATGCATCTCATGTTGCACCTAAATCGTATTCCCCTTTAGCGCTTAATAACTGTAGATCAAATTTGATAGATTCATTAAACGTTGATCTTAAAACTATCTTTGATTGGGGTATTACTAACAGTGTTGAATTCAATACGTCCAAAACACAAGTTTGCCATTTTTCAAGATTATCAACACCTAACCCTTTTCCGTTGAAGTTTGATTCCAACGTTTTGATAGAGAAAGAGTCCGTGAAACTTCATGTATAATTAATTATATTAACACTAAACATGCCTAACTTCCAATAGAAAAAAAAAAAAAAAATAGTAATTTTCCTTAATTTTTTTAATAAAATGAAAAAATAAATTTATTTATCGGCAAACCGACATGAAACAAGACAAACAAAAAACATTAGAAATATACCAAATACGCCAAAATTGGTTATTCAAAGTACCCGTTTGTTTTTTGTGTTTGTTTTCATTACCTTCGCAAAAAACTTCTTTTGTACATAATATGTTACATATTATGCTTACTTTCGGGAATATTTTAACATGTACTAATAATGAACATTTCATGCATTTTTTTAAAAATTGTTTTATGTGTTGGTGAAACCAAGAGACTCATTTGACAGCACATTGCCTCAAACCGAACTTTTGGATACTTACTTGTATTAACACATTATACGAACAAACCAAATACAAAACTGAAATATTACGTTCGAAATCGTTATTTTTTGGATGGTTTAAGCAATTTATCACAAAAAGCAATTTCTTTCAACTTATATCTTCATTAACTTAGATGGTTTATTGGATTGTCGAGAAACAGAATTTATAAGCTTTTCAAGTAATGAAACATTCAACGTTTTATTATAACTTAAAAATACTTCCCTTACCAAACAATCTAAACATAACTTCCACTTTCATTTCCAATTTTCATCTAAAACTGAAAATTTGAATGATTTTCCAAATTCATTTTCTATTTGCTATTTTCTATTAAACAAAATATTTTTCTTCTCTTCCTTTTTATTATGTGAATATGAATGATGGATAAATTTATGAATATTTCATATATGATCGATCCTATTAAAGTAAAACTTGAGGAGGTGGTGAGGTTTGAAGTTGAAGAGCGGAAAAATATAATAATTTGAATATTAAAGTAAAAAAAAATGAAAATTTCTGTATATCATGAATGATGGAAAATTTAAAGAGATATTTTTCTTTCGTATGAAAGATTAATTTGGAAATGATTTTGTTATTTTCATTCTCAGATGGGGGGGAATTTTTTTGTCTCAATTAAGGAATGATTGGATTAAAATTGTAGTTATGTGAAATTATATTAATTCTATTATAATAGATCTTTATGATTGCGAAGGATTATAGAGGTTTTGTAATAATTATTACTTAACGTAATGAAGTGGTAATGCAACGTAATGAGGTGGTTAAAATGATAATATAATAAAAACAGAATTAGAAGTTGTATGTGGTAAACCTAATTTTCTTTTAAAGGTTTAAGTAATTTTATTTCACATGGGATTTAGCTCATAATGGGATTTAGTTGCTATTGTAGTTGATACAAAATATTTATTCACATTCATTTGAATTTCACGTTTATAATTTGATTTTCCATGCAACTTTTATATAAAATATAAATTTAAATTTTTATTTACATTTGGTTACTTTGATCTCTCATATTTAATCTGTTAAAAAGATAAGATTCTAACTTTATATTGTCGTCGTGAATGAAGATAGAACATTCTCATACAATTCTCGTACAATTCGTGTGTTTAAAATTTTGTTACAAATAAAAGAAAAATATATAATTTAAACTCAATTATCAAGTGTTTTAATACGGTCCACTCATCATTCTATTTACCATTTAACCGGGAGTTAGTTCAAATTAATAAGACATCTAACAAAATATGGTGTTCAGTTTTGGTTTATAAAAACAAAATTTCACCGCAAACGAAAAATAAATCAGAATACCACACTGAAAAAATAGTGCTAGCCGAATGTTCTTAGGCACACGCTTCTTAATTCGATGGTTTTACTTTTAATAACAAAAAATGAAAAAAAAAAACCAAATTTGATATTAAAGTGTCTACAAATTGTTGGTAAGAAATAAAGTGGCTGTAATCGAATTTTACTTATAATTTCATAAAATAGCCGACTTGGACTTTGATAGTACTAAAACGAAAGAGTAAAGCTGCATGAAAAATATGATAAGTCAACATCAAAGTGTAGTTCGTATATTGATCTATCGGTGTCCACTACGCAACATCACATGAGTTTGATGAAATTTTTTGTAGAATTCTATATGAATATGAGATCTTCATTTTTAGCTCACTTGCTATGAGAATGGTAAGTGATGTCTCACGTTAACTCGTATGTCAATAGCAGAGTACACTATACGTAAAAGGAAACGTCACTTTATTCAAATATTCGCAAGTCGCAATGAAAACTCCATGATTTTACGATTAAATAGCAAATGTCTGCGGAAATAAGCTGAGAATTCAGAGACAGATTACCATAGATGAGCTCGAGGATAACAAGACTGTAAGTAATACTAACGATGTTACACGTCAAAATGTTATTAAAAAATACTTAAGAGACTTATATATATACAATAGTGTAGATGATTGCTGTAGCTTTTGTACATAAACAGGATAACAGTAATGATGGTCAAAAGGAGTATTTCCTAAAGATTTGTGGTGTCTTTGCAATGGTTATTACAACTTGATGTTCTGCAGATGGTGGCTTATGTCTTTATTCAATAAGTGTTTTGGCTAATAACTGAACTGAACTGAACTGAACTGAGCTGAACTACTACTTTCCACTTCGGTACATCTAATGTTGCTTATTGCACTGTTTGTTTGAATTATTTTGTTCTACGGCAAGTTTCTGTCCAAGTACTCTAGATCTGTGAATGAATTGTAGTTTACTTCTACCTGCAAAATTCCATCATCGCCTGATTTTAGATAAACCATAAACCGTAAACATCGTTCAGTGTTCCTCTACAATATTCAGTAATGAAATTAAATGATTGAAGCTTCATGGATCATCTAGCTAGCTGGTCGAGTATTTCTTTTTGCTCCATCATCTATCGCCCGATCAAAATGATCAATTATAAGTGTGGTCGGATAGTCCTCCATGTAAGGTTTGAGTTTTTTTACATCTCATTACTGCTGTTAAGCTTTGTAATGCAGCTACGCTTTAGTTTCTCTGAGCCAGGTTCTCCATTTCCAGCTATCTTTGGAATGAAACATTTTCCATCTCTGTAATTGATGTACTCCATTGCACATAATAATGTTTTATAAAACCTAGATTTACGATTTGCTAGTGCTTGTTTTGTAACGGTTAGACTAAATCCCCAAGAAGGTGGTAAAAGTGAAGTCCACTCCGGTTTTGAAATTTGAATTCAAAAATAGAAATGAATATTGTGCAATAAAATATTAAATTTGTATCATTAATTTAGTTTATTTTAAAGTAGAGTCAAAACTATAGTCCTTAAGATTAAACAAAGAAAACCTAAAATATTAAATTTATTCAAATATAAAAAATTGTATAATTAATTTATTTTGTATTTTGTTATATTTAAGAAAAATCGAATCAAATTATGTTATATCTAAGGAAAATCTAGGTTAAGTTGTCCAACATGAAGCCCATAAAGATATGTGTCGTGTGATGAGGTGTAGCCTTGATTTATTGAGACTAATAATTTAGTCATTTTATACAATATCAAATCGAAATATGGAACTGCAGCAGCTGATGAGCAATCCGCATCTGAGGGAGTGGATCCACCACAAAAGTATGAAAATGATCTATTTGAATCATGTTTGTTAGAAAATAATGAAAAGCAACGAAGGTGATGGAAATGTTGTAAGCAAGTCTAAAGGTTTTCAACGATTCGAAGTATATTCGTGACAGAACAATTAATGCTTATATTTAAGGAGGTCGAACCTATGCAGATGTTAGAATGTTACTGGAGGTTGTTCTACTTGATCAATCACTATCATATTCATCAACCAGTATTAATAGATTGCAAAGCATTAAGACACTAATTCAAATTTGTTGAAATATAATTTAAATGTTGGCAGTAATGTTAATGCTAAAACAAGATTCAACAACAATCATATACAATTGAAGGGGAAATTTATGAAGACTGGTTTTATACAAATTTCGGGTCGATGTGGGAAATAAACAAAATTAATAAGGTCTATTTTTCGTTTGGGATCTCATCAGAACAAGACATCTGGAACAAACAGAGATACAACTGCTGTTGGACCAACAAAAAGCATGGAATTGGGACAACTCATCACAAGTTTTGTTAAGTATAACTTAATTAAATAAAAATTTAATTAAACTAAAATATGAAAATAATAAATAATTTAAAAGAAGTTAAAACACAAAATTAATTAAAACAAATTATTAAATTAGGGCTATATGTTAAATAAAATTTATAAAGTTTTGTGAAAGATTGTCTTGTATCATTTTCTAATTGTATTGTGCTCGTAATTATTTTTAGATAGTGAAGTGGAATATAAAGAGAACCTTTTTCTGGAATTTGCTATGCAAGGCTCCTTCTCCGCACCCATATAAAAATAGTGTCACGCGTGTCCAAAAGGGTCATACGTTACAGTTTTAGTTGTTTTATTGTTTTGGTAATAGGTCTGTTATGGAGGAGTAATTACATATGTATTTATATGTACATTATATGTACATATGTATTTTAAAAAAATTTTTGTTTGTAAATTTTTTTTATTTTTGATCTACCCCGCGTACTTCAGTCACTGCTATTGACATACGAACCAACGTGAGACATCACATACCACTGGCAATAGCCGTGAGATATCCATAGCCAAAGTGATATCTTAGGGTGCTGGCGTATAAACTCTATTCAGTCAAAGGTAGCACCCTCAATCTTAGCTATGGAGTATTCCTTGATGATGACACACTATTGCTTACTAGAAGAATCGAACCTTCATATAACTCTACGTATGGGCTTTAATCATTGTGGAAGGCAGTGCTTTCCATCTAAAATATTTGTGTCCATCAACACCTTAATTTGCATGGTGTTGTGGGACCTTGATCTTCAAAAGGTTTTTATGCGTTGTTGTAACACGTATTGTAATTAATACTACACAACACATTTTATAACAAAAAAAAATGAAATATTGTTCCAAGCCATTGAATTGAAGACTGCGGTGATTAAATGGTAAAAGAATTGCTGAAAATAGATTGAGATAACTAATATCAACAAGAGGTGCTAATGATGGACATAAGTAAAGAATTTGTTTTAGGTATAGACTTCTTGTTTGTCATCGATGACTATGCAAACTATCCAAGACTATACAAATTAAGAAAATCCAAACGACTTACAAGGTTGACGAATATTTAAAATTTGACACGCAAGTATAGTTTATAAAGTCAACAATTTATTTTTTGGTGACCTGTTAGTAGTCCCATAATTAGCCTGCAGTCTGACCGAGTCAGATTTAACAGGCATTTGGCGGTTCGCTGGATCAACTCTGGAGTGAAGATCTTGGAGATCTGGTAGCCTTCTGTGCTCCTCCATTGAGTGTTACTGGACCGAAAGAGAACTTATTCGACTAGCGATCTTATCCTACCTTTCAATATACCAATTGCTGGTTCAGAGCCTATGAGCCTCCCTGCGGAGCTCTTTGATAAATCATTAGCTTATCCGTTCCCGGGATTCCCACTATGCCCTGGTGTCTATATCTGTAATATGCTGTTCTTAAGCCCGAGATAATTCAGGGACCTAGAACATTCTTGCTTTTAGAGCAGTCTGGCTATCACTTAAAATATTAATGATCTTGCCAGACCACTTAAGCTCCGTTGCTCACCTCGATGCTGCATTTATGGCGAATACCTCAGCCGGAAGAACTGTGCAGTATTCGCCACTCTAGATCTTCATTACTGAAGTAAACCGTGGTTCCTGCACCATTTTCAGTGAGAGATCCATCTGTGTAGATTTCCAACGTGTTGGCTGCACTGTCCAATAGCAAAGCAGCTGGGGATCGGTCCTCCATTGTTGAAATTACAGCTTTTTACTGCTTTTGAAAGGCAATTAGAGGTATTGTCTCATCAGTCGGCATGTACAAATTTGGTTTCCTAGGAGTTTGAGCCTTATTGTCGCCTTAAGAGCCTCCATTCTTACAAATATATACAAGAGAGAAAGCCTTAATGAGACCTGCAGAATCGCTGTGGGCGTTTTCCTGGAAGCCCTAGTGATACATAAACAAGCAAGCCTTTGTAATGCCTCCAGTTTTTTTATCGCATTCCCAACAAAAGTTCTGGAGAACCATGCAATGGACCCATAGATGGCAATGGGTCTGACAACTTTTTTATACAGTCAGTAGACCATTTTCGGAGTTAGCCCCCATTTGCCACCGAAAGCCGTCCTGCATTGCCACAGAACTAGAGTTGCGTTTGCATATTTAGTCTCAACATGAACAGCCCAATTGAACCGAAGTGAATAATGGTAGCAAGTTGAATGTGACTATTTAAAAGGCATCCGTTGTGAATGTGCTGCATCTGAAAAACTGAACTTTTTGCGTGTGCGTAGTTAAATTCTGTTCGCAATGAATAGATTAAGGATGAAAATAAAAAAATGGTTCTAACAACTGCTTGCATTTTCTCTAAATCGTTCAACTAAATAATACAATTGTAACGACGGCCTATTTCAATTTTAACTCTAAAATAAAAACATACATATTTAAAGAAATCGCTAATGATTTAAATTTTAACAAACATAAAAATTTATTTTATTAATTGCTTTGTTGCGTTATACAATGTTAATTAATAATACATGTTTCTGTCTTCACTTTTTTTTGTGAAGCTTAGTTATAGTATTACATGTAGATATAACACGGTTGTTAAATTTATGGAAGGTAGAGTTATTGTCTGTAGTTGTAGGGAAATTATTTATTGAGATGATACACGGAAATGGGTGGACTTGCATTTTATATTGAAATAAAATAAATTTTAAATTGGTGTGCAATGAAAAGAATAATCAAAGATAAGCAAGAGATAGAGAATCTAGCTATAAATTATCGATCAGCTGTTCGATCTGCAGGATTATGTAATTTTAAATCCAAATAAAAAGATCTTTTTGTAAATTAAAATCATAAGATGATTATGTAATTTAAAATCAAAAAGTTAAGTTTATCATGCAATAAGTGTTGATGTTGTTTTACTTAATTGTTTGATAAGTAAACAGTGGTTGTTTCATTTAAATATGTTTTTTTGTATATTCTTGCAGTGGAGACAAATTTACTTATTGATATATTGAATGAACAAGATGGTAGTAAATAAGAAGTCTTACTGATAATTTATCGAAATTATACGAAGAGAAAACAACTTTTTGTAATGGATTGTATACTAGATATGCATTCCAGGCTAAATCCCATGGCATTGGGGGGATAAATTTGTTTGATATTGGCTGCCTCATTGCATCAAAATGTAAAACCTAATAATAATTTATTTGATGCAAAAGCAACCAAGAGGAACCTGTCTTTTCTTTCTTAGCAATATTTTCTATCTTTCCGGTAAATGGCAAACAAACAACGGATTTCGGACTAGGTTTGTGATTGCAATTTTTATAACCCTAAGCAAACCTTGTCGATCGTTTTTGTTAAAATTTACAGATCATATACAGCATAGGCTTACTTCACCACAGCTCTGGAAACAAAATCACCTGGATATATAGTGAGCTAATATCCATCAAATACTTTAGTTAATGACTACCCAATGTTATAAGATTTCGCTAAGTTCTAATTATATAAATAATAAAAGCTGTAGTATCCGAAAAAACATAAATTCTGTTGTACGAGAAAAAGTAAAAAAAATTTTACCGGAAGTGAATAATCAAAAACCGGTATGCTGAATTGTTATAAGCCATACTAAATGCTTATATACCAAGTTTCACCCAATTCGATTTTCAGTTGCAGATGTTATTGAGCTTTAAAAAAAACAAGTGCTCGAGGGGCCCCCACCACTTTAATCAATATCGCTCCAAAACTAATCAGCTCCTTGCCATACATATTTGCATCTTTTTTTAAAGTGTCATCCAAATTCATTCACGAACGAATGTTGTTTGTCTCCAACAAACACCAAAAACATGAAACAAAAAACCACCTGATGAATGGTGCCCCCCCCCCCCCCAACTCTTAATCCAATGTACCTTAAACGCTGATAAAAAACAAAATTTGGTTTATGTAAGATTATATTTTCTCGATAGATTGCATTACTTCACACAATTTAAAATTGTGGTGAAGTAAAAATTGAAGACACACAGTTCCAATATGAGAAATACGACAATTTGATAAATAAGTTCATAACAATTTGGTGATAGCGGTAAGATTATAAGTTGCAAAAATGAAATTAAATATTGGACTGAAAACAGTTCCGGTTTAGGAATAGAACTATTTTGTTGCAGAAACGTTGAATCACTAACATAAATGTTGTTGTATTAAGAACGGTGTGTTTCACAGCAGGTGTAATTTGCTACACGAGCTCGTTTGTTGGGTGTTATTCTACCTTTAATTGTATTTCTTCTTACTTCGATCGTTTACCATGCATGCCGTATTGTCCTGAACTTTTTTTATCTCTACAAATATTGACTACAATTCTAGCATTTTCTACTTTCATATAAAAAAAATAACCGATAACAAGATGGTGTTTAAACAATAAATTTCAAACCTTAAAAACTTTATCGTTTCAAAAAGTAAAAATAAAATAAAATAAAATAACGGTTTTCCAATCAAATGAATCAGAAAATTGAAATCATTTTGTTATTTCTTATATATAATTTTTGATTGAAATTCACGATTTTTTCTTTTTTTCTTGAATCTTAAAGATTATGTTTATTGTTGTGTTTATATTTAAAGATAATGAAACCTTTATTATTCCTATCTGGAATACTTCAGTTTTATAGTGAGTTTTTTTCTTGTTGATAAACAAAAACAAAATAAAATTTTTTTCGTTTTGTATAACAAAATTATATATTGTTTTGAGTTGATGAAGGTAGAGTTGGGTCGTATCGTAGCAACATTGTTGCAGATATTATACTTCGGACAGAGAAGAAAATCATGTTTTTTAATTCTTGGGATTAGGATTGAAGGAAAAAAAAATAAATTTAATTTATTGTTCGGTTAGGTAGAAAGTTTAATAGGAGCGATAAATTATATCCACGATTAACATTCATAATTTAATTTTTTTGTGTTGCAACATTGTATCATATTCGTAGAATTTTAAATAATTTTGGAAACAGTTTGCTCATGTGGAAGAAATTAGGTGACCTTGTGCTTCTTAATTTATTCTGTTGTTATTATATTAAAAACTACAGCCGGTTATTATATTGTTAGATGAAATAAATTACATTTTAATTAAGAGAAACTTATAGAATTTGTCCTTCATACTATGAAATGAAAGCTACCATAAAATAATCAATCAAAATGTTGATAGTTGAAATGTTGAATTTTCTCTTCTGAAATCATTCTTCAATTTTTTTCTTAAGCCAATCAGCATCAACGGTAATGGGAAAATGTGGAAATTGTGTTTACCAAGTTTAAGAAGCAAGCGGAATTCGAAAGTACCCCAAAAACTGCTTGAGGAGTTTTTCAAAAAGTTATAAGAATTTATCACCGGCCGTGGAAAATTCGTTTAGAAATTTCTTTTATTCACAACAACTAAGTAATCTGTCGTTTTCCAACTTTTTAAAAGTTGGGAAGTACTTGATTGCTAACTTTTATCTCCCAGCCGGTTGGGAAGTAACACTTCCCAACCTGAGTAGGAATTTCGATTGCGATTGCTAACTTTTACTTCCCAACCGGTTGTATCGATGCAATGGAAAATAGCAGAAGTGATTATGATCCTAAAGCCGAATAAATCACCAAATGACAAAAACACGTATAGACCGATATCATTACTCCCAACGATATCGAAGCTCTTTGAAAAATAATAGAAAATAGAATCTTCATACCTTTGCCTCAGTTTTGTTCCAGAGAAAACCACTCTACCATCGAACAAGTGCACAGGATCATGAATATTATTGAAAAAACAATTGAAGCCAAAAAGGTTTGCTCCGCAGTCTTTCTTAATGTCGCTCAAGCTTTTGATAAAGTTTGGCATCATGGCTTAAAGTATAAATTGCATAGAGATCTGCCCAAACTGTTTTATGACATTTTAAACTCTTATCTGGATGATCGCCACTATAGAATCAAATATGATAGTTATTTAACATTCAAAAAGATTGATGCAGGAGTTCCGCAGGGTAGCGTCCTAGAATTGGTACTATACCTGCTATATACAAGAGATTTGCCTGGCCTAAGCAAAATAATTATTGCAATGTTTGCAGATGAAACCGCAATTTCGACCACCGGAAAAACCGTAGAAGAAGCAACTAGTAAACTGCAATACGCTACTAATAAAATCCACAACTGGACAAAAAGATGGCAAATTAAGCTGAATGAAACAAAATCCTCTCGTGTTAACTTCACTAACCATAAAGTAAGCCAAATACCTCTGAAAATCAACTCAACACAAGTTTCTTATGCAAACACAGCAAAATATCTAGGTATGACTCTGGATGCTAAACTGAGATGGAAGGAACTGTTAAAAAAAAAGAAGAACTGAATTTGAAATTTAGAAAGATGTACAGGTTACTTGGTAGAAACTCAGTATTATCTTCTCAAAACAAACTGCTTCTGTATCGTCAAATACTGAAACCAGTGTGGACGTATGGTATCCAACTATGGGGTTGTACTAAGAAATCGAACGCGAAAATCATCCAGTTGTTCCAAAACAAAATGCTGCGTTGCATTGTTAATGCCCCTTGGTACATCAGAAACGAAGACATCCATAGGGACCTAAAGATAGAGTTTGTGAAGGATGAAATAAAAAAATATGCAATTAAACACTCCACGCGTATTCGCGTACATGAAAATATTGAAATACGCCAGTTAATGGATGTGCCCGTTGCTGACAGAAGCCTTAAAAGAACGAAGCCACTAGATTTGATTTTATAATCAAAAGCATACTTAATAAAATAATGTAAACGGGACTAACCAATAGGTTACACCCCAAAAAATGCGCTATGCATATGAAATGTAAATTACTAGATGAGCGTAGCTCAGTTGTTCTCTTATATTAATAAAAAAAAATGTAAATTTAAATAAATAATTTATAATAATAAAAATGACGGAAAAAATTCAAAACTTCCCATACAACTGGTTCGGTAATGCAACAATAGCCGAGTACTGGCAACCAAGACTGTACTCGGCCATTAAAAAAATATAAAATAATATTTTCATATGTAAATTTTAATAAATTATTGACAAAACCATTAAAATAAAATACAAAATGAAAAAAGATTTAAACATATACCAACCTTTTCAATATTATCAGCCTTTCAGCCGAGAAGCGTTAACTAAACTACATGTGAAATTTTTCAAACTATATATTTCTAAAACGGATAATACTCTACTAACGGATAATACTCTGAAATTTAAAAAAAATGGCATAGATCGGCAAATTAATGGCTGCAGTACAATAGCCAATTAATGTTAATCATTAACGGGCCATTGATTGGCCATTTAATGTAAAGTGTAGCGGTTATTTTCTATAAACTATAGATCGGCCGATACTGTTTACCTTCCATGGGCCAATGCTTGTCCGTTCAAAGGTAACTTTATACTGACTCTTTTCTGTTAACCACAGAACGGCCGATGAATGGTTCTAGTACTGGACCAATAACAAAAGCCAAGTACTGTTAACCATTAATGGGCCATTGCTTGGGACCGTATGTCAGTGTCTGCAAACCCTGCTTGGGTAGCTGCTACAGATGCCATTAAACTGCAAAGTCTAGACCCAGTAGATCAATTAAATTTTAATAACATCATTAAGTCGTTTCGTTCATATGCTAAGTTGGGTCTTGGTAAAACTAGCCCAATCGCACACACAATTGATGATGGCTTGAAAAAACCAGTAAAACGACGGTTTTACTCACTATCACCAGTAAAGCAAACACTATTTTATGACGTGCTAATCGAATGCTTTCGTTAGGCGTTATCGAGAAAAGCCAGAGTTCATGGTGCTCGCCAGTGACATTAGTACAAAAGGCCAACTGCAAGATACGTATGTGCTTAGATGCCCGTGAAGTGGATAAAGCCAACGTCAAGGATGCCTATCCATTACCTTTTATCGATGGATTGTTGGGTCGATTTGATCAAATTAGCTACATATCTACAATAGATCTTAAAGATGCCTTTTGGCAGATAACTCTTGATCTAGCATCCAGAGATAAAATGCCTTTTGGGTTGTGCAATGCACCCGAAACGATGTGTCGACTTATACACCGAGTGATTCCATACAGACTTCATACCCGCTTGTTTCTCTATTTAGATGGCTTATAATTACGTCCGCTACACAGAAAGAACATTTTAATCTACTCCAGGAGGTCGCCAGTTTGTTAAAACACGCTGGATTGACCATAAATATTGAGAAAAGCAAATTTCCCCTTGAAGAAGTACGGTATCTAGATTATTTGGTGGGATGCCTTCGTACCGATCCCGAAAAGGTTAAAGCCATAGAAGAGTACCCAGTCCCAAAATCAATCAAGCAGGTCGGTTGTTTTATTAAAAACTTCGCAACAATTACATCACCACTAACCGACCTTTTTTGTTTTTATAAAATATGTTCTGTAGTAGGAATTACAATATGTGTCACAATAACACATAAACCCCTTTTAAGACCAAGGTCCCACAACAACATACGTTCAAAGGTGTTGATGGACGTAAATCTTTCTTTTTTTGTTTTTTTTATATTTTTTGTTAAAGAATGGATAACTTAACAAAAAATCGTATCACTGACAAAATATGACATAAGCCAATATTTTATGATAGAATAGAGAAAATAAAAGTACATTGAAAAGCAAATAGCAAATTTTGACAAAAATTTGCTGAAACAAAACAAAAATGTAGTTGCCAATAATCCAGCCGGTTGCATATTCCTTGATCCTGTGACGCACTCTCTTTCTTGATTAGGATTATTTTGGATTAAAGCCCACACATAGTTACATATATGAAGGCTCGTTTCCCCAAGGAAGCAATAGCGTCTCATCATCAAGGATTTTTTCACAGCTAAGATTGAGGGTGCTACCGTTGACTGAATACAGTTCATCCGCCACCACCCCTAAGATGTCACCTTGGCTAGTGATATCTCACTGCTATTGCCAGTGGTATGTGATATCTCACGTTAGCTCGTAAAATAAAAAAATTTTCAAAACAATAAAAACTGATCCCTCCACGCGGACCTCCAAACATGGTACAAAGTTAAAGTGGTCCAAATCAGCAGACGAGGCTTTTGTGAAATTAAAACATACACTCACAACAGCTCTTGTTTTGTCAAATCCAGACTTTGAAAAACCATTTTATATTCAATACGATGCCAGTGCTACTGGTATAGGAAGCGTGTTATTCCAACTGGAATCTTACGGAAGTGAACGACCTACATCTTTTATCCCGCAGAAGCTTAATGCGGCCCAGAGGAATTATTTCATTACTGAGCTGGAACGTTTTGCAGCTGCAATGAGTTTTAAAAAATTTAAAGTGCTTATAAGGAAGGGTATAATTTCACTATCTTCACCGACCATGCAAGCTTACGCTGGCTGATGTCTCAAAAGGGATTTGTCTGAACGACTGGCTCGCTGGAGCTTGAAACTACAGGCCTTTAATTTTCAAATCGGCTATCGAAAATGTTCGGTTAACGTTGTGCCAGCTGCACTCTCTCGTGTCAATAGCGATGACTCAGGTATCGTTGCGTTTTTAAACCTTCAAGCCTTAAATGCTGTTAATTCAGTTTGTATGAAACCGTTTTCCATAAATCTTGATTCGCCGACATTTGATGAGCCTGAGTACAAGGAGCATATGGAAATAGTTCTAAAATTGGAACCAGGATCTCATTGTTATCGTGTCCACGAAAACAAATTATTATTTAACCCTTCGTTCGGCACGCGTTTTGCTGAAACTGATATTTCTACCTGGAAGTGGGTTGTTCCTTCGAAATTGACAATAACATCTTACAGAACAAGCTCATGTCCCATCATATTCAGCCCACATGGGTATAGTTAAAACTCTTGAGAGGCTTCGAAGCCAATATTATTAGCCTGGTATGGCTTATGACGTAAAAGAGTTCATCTCAAACTGTGAAACTTGTAAGATGAACAAACCTCTCAACTATAATACCAAACTTGAGATGGGTCACCAAAATGTTTCTGATCGTTCTTTTCCGATGCTTTACATTGACTTAATGGGACCATATCCTCGATCAAAGAAGGAAAATTCTTATATACTACTAATCTTAGATCATTACTTGAAGTTTGTTAGTTTAAAGCCACTCAGAGAAGCTTCGACATCCCTTATTTATATACTTCTCTAGAGAATTACGTGTTTTTACTATACTCAGTCCCCGAGATAATAACCAGTGAAAATGGTAAGCAATTTACTTCTATATTTTTTTAAGAAATCTTAAATAAGTACGACGTTCAGCAAATACGTACCACAGTTTATTCACCTCAAGGTATTGCTTTCGAACGAGTCAATCGAACAATCTAATCAGCTCTTCGCTCCTACCTTAACGACACTCGTTGTAATGAATGAGACGTACATTTACAAGAAATAGCTTCGGCTATACGCAATGTTATTCATGGCGCCACCAATTTTTCTCCTCCTTTTCTAGTCTTTGGGCAACACATGACGTTACATGGAACCGAATATAAACTGCTTAGATTGTTGTCACCAACAGATGAAAATGAAAATTGCGATCTTTCTAAGCCGTATAGATTGAATTTAATACGAAAAGTTGTTCACTATCTAAAAACTGCATACAAACGATCTGCCAAACATTACAATTTGCGAGGCCAAAACCGCGAACTGAGTGTAGGACATTGCATTTTTGTGCGTTCATTTGCACAGAGTTCAGAAAAAATTCAGTTTAAAATTATCTGCAAAATTTATTTCAGCAACCTAATCAGCGCCGTAGTGTAACTTTTAGGAGCCCTGTGCACAACAGCGTATTGTATCTTTAAGGGGCCCTATGCAAACACTAAAATTTTTTTTTTTTAAATGTTATTGAATTCATTTTTATTGTTTTTTACTTAAAAAAAATATGTAGAAATTATAAAGGAATTTTCCTAGCTTTTTGCTGGCAAAATCATTAATTATGTAATTAAAACTAATTGTTCTGGCTGTTGCATTTTCAATTGTCAGTTTTGCTAATCCAGAAAGCCTTTCTTGTAGACCGTAGATAATTTTCAATTAATTTCAGTTTTGAACACGACCGTTCACAATGAGCAACGGTAATTGGTATTGATAAAATTATTCTATGAACACTGAAAAAAATATGTTGGGCTATTCTACAATATGGATTTTGTTGATTGTGTTTTGTAACATAAATTAAAATTAAGTAAAATAGACAAAGCTGTTGTCAAACCTTGACAATCATTTTGTCAATTTTACAAAACAATTACAGAAGATTATACAAACAAAAATTTGAAAGAAACTACCAACTTTTTGTTATCGGTACAAGCATTGTTAATAAAATTGAATTTAAACCTATGTGGTTGAATTTAAAAGTGTTTTGTCATCGGTTCACACAGATAGCGTAGAAATAACAAATATTTTGATAGTGGTACTAAAATTGATGGTTGATTAAACCTGAAAAGTCTTGGTAGATTCTAAAAATAATTAGTCGCTAGTACAATCATTTAATGAAGAATTTAAAATATTTTTAATCCTATGTACAAGATTTTTTTGCGGATTTAAGCAACAAACTTTGATGAAATAGAGTAAATATTTTGTTGTTTGTATGTTCAAGAAAGATAGAATTCATCAAGAAATGATAGCATATACAAAATAATTTGTCTAACAATTTATTTTAACATACGTGTGATTTTAATAATTCTTTAATTCTTAGTTGGTTCTATTAAAGACGCTATATTTTTAATGCTGTAAAATTATAATTTAAAATAAAGTGACATAGTTCGAAAACGTATATAAAACTACTTTGTTCAGACTATGTCAACTATTTCAATGATACCTTGAAACCCAAACACCATTTTTTATTGCATTACCCTGACGTTATTGAGCATTCAGGTCCACCGCGGTATTACTGGCCATTTAGATATGAATCCAAACATAATCCATTTAAAACATATGCTCGCTCAATTACTTCATGAAAAAACATATGTTTATCGCTGGCTAAGAAGAGTCAATTACAATTTGAGTTGTTTTTAAATAGTGAACCTAAACTCAAACTTATGGTAGATAAAAAGCTTGAAGAACAAAAATTACAAATTTTGGTTGAAATAAGTCAACATTTTGGGATATCTTTGGATCACATTACTTTTTATAGTGAAGTTCAATTTAATGGCAAATTATATAAAAACGAACTTTTCTTATCCGCTTTTACTGATAAAATTCGGTTCTACAAAATTGATCAAATTGTGATGTTTCTCAATTTGGAGACATTGATTCTTTGTCAAGAAATAGAAGTATTGTCATACTCTAAACAGTTCTCATCATATTGGGTGAATCCATCGATATGTAAGCAATGGTTTTTAAAAGATATAACAACATTCATCAGTCCACCTCTTCATGTTACATTGCTACCAGATATGAGGTTTATGATTCGAAATAAAGAAAGGTATTAATTAAATATAACATATTAATATGTTTGTTTAATTAACATTCCCCTATTAAGAACTATTAAACATATATCTTGAATTGATTTTTCAATTCTCCTCTTCACATTTACTTATTTATTACTCCCAAACTTTTTTGTACAAATTTATTAACTCTTGGCACTAAATATAAACTAATTTATGCTAAAAGGTCTGTAGATTTATTAAAAATATCAAAGCAACCATTCAAAACGAAACAATATAAAAAATTACGTGTAATATCTAGGCAACCATAAAACATATATAACAAAAACTGCCTTAAAACGTATTTTGAATAGCCTGGGTCTTGTTATTTTAATTATGGTTAAAATAATATACATATGTTTAATTCTTCAAGCTACATAATTAACTTCTAAAGCACAGGTATTTTATAATTTAAGTTTATATCATTATCTAAATTGTCAAAAAAATTTGAAAATAATAATTTAAAGATATTTTTTTAAATATTAAAAATCACAATTATATTTAAATATTTAATAGCTATTTATGTAGATACATATATCTGTATTTGATAGCTTTGTTAATTTAATATTTAATTAAATTTCAAGATCATTTCTTATATGTAATTCATACAAATTACAATTAATATTTATGAAAACAAAATTAGAAATAATTTTTAAAAAAAGATTTTTTAACTTAGTTGTAATAACCTATCTAACATAAAAATATTCATATATAATATCACGAGTCGTCAAATAATAGTCGATTATTTTTCATAATCATTATTACGAATGTCATTTGAGGTCCCGAGTGCGCGTAGCGCACGAGGGAAATTTTTGACCTCAAATGGCATGAGTGGTAATGTTGAAAAATAATCGACTAATAATTTGTTGACGAGTTGTATTTAGCAGACAATTTAACGAACAGAAATAGTAACATTATTTCATACAACATAATCCTTTGTTGTCAAACAAAATTAAATATTATTTCTTCTTAGTAGGCGCATAAATGTTATAAATTTGTAATTTATTTTTGATAAATAAACATAAACATGCAATCATTTATGAATGAAAACGGACATTTTTACTATTTGCAAATTGCATTTTCACATAATTTTGTATGTGCATATTTGTTTTAAATTAATATATTAAGTAGGCGGAAAATATTCGAAAATATTCGCTGTTCCTTCCTAACAGAAAAAAATAATCGAAACAAATCGTTTTGATTTGCTAAAAAATAGTAAATGAAGCGTTTTGATTGGACCTTATTGAAACTTTTGTTTTTGAGTTGAATTGTCACGCAAAAATATGATATGGAAAATAATAGTCAGGAATATACAACAATCAACATATTATCTAAGTAATGATGATGAAGATTATATTCAATCCGCTTCAATCTTTAATAATGAAGAAGCTTAGGCTCAAGAATTGAACATGTTGCTTGAAAGTTGGGACCTAGTTCACTTGCTGTCTTATTTTAAAGGTGAACTTCAATTAACTTAATGTTAAAATAATAATTATGGATAAATCTATTTTCAGAACAAAATATATTTGTTGATCAATTAAAACGTCTGGAAAGCGAAGTAATACCAATTCTTCTTAAGCAGTTTAAAATCGGTGATATTATCAATTTTAATCAGCATTTCAAATTGTGGAGACAAAAAATTGATATTAGTCCCACTTTTTCGGTTTCACAATTAAACGTAACTTCAACATCATCAACATTACCGCATTCACTAGCGAATACCATAACTTCATCATTTGTTACTGCACAAAACTCAAATTTAAGTCTCCTGGATGTTAAACGAATGTTCTCAATCAAAAATGATTTTAGAATATTACCAAACAAATAAAAGGTTACAAGATTCCATCAGAGAAATTCTAATCAATACAGTGGTAAACTATTTTTTAGAAATTGAATGATCGAATAAACAATAAAAAATATACTTTAATCTAATATATGAAGAAAAACTGAATTTGAATGTTTTGAAATTATATAATGAATATATATTTATAATACTTTTAATAAACGGAATGACCCAAAATAAACGAAACGATTTTCCGTTTTTATTCTTTTGTGTATTACTTTTAGGAACAACTAACAATTTTCGACATGAAAAGTGAATTTTCGAGCAATTGAAAAAAATACTACTAGTTTTATTTTATCTTTATGATGTTGACATTAGTAAAAATAAAATGTACTTAAATAAATTTGTATGTAAATAAATGTACTTTACTAAATATTTTGTATATTTTGACAAATATTATATATAATTTAAAAGCTTTATAAGCTGCATTGAAAACGATAACTTATTTGATACTTATTTTGAAGGCATATTTATTTGCCGTCATTTTAAGATTTTTAACATTTTAAAATGATAGCAAATAAATAAGCCTTCAAAATAAGTATCAATTAAGTTATCGTTTCAAATGCAGCTTAAAAAGCTTTTAAATTAAGTATAATATTTGTTAAAATATACAAAATATTTAGTGAAGTACGCAAAATAGTTAATAGTAATAACAAAATATTTAATAAAACGAACTAAACATTTAGTACAAATAATCTGACAACTTTTACATTCCATTAAACAACTAATAGAATTGACCAAATAACTGATTAATATGACTAAAAATATGCTCTATATAACAACACGGTCTACAAAACAGTTAATTGAAACAGCTAAATCTAGCTAGATGTGACAAAATATTTCATTTATTTGACCAAATTTGTGGTAATTTGAACAGAACATCTTGTAACAAATCGGTAGATCTGATAAAAAAAACGGAAGATCTGATAAAACTATTGGCAAATGTACTACAAAACATACTGAGCTGACAACGGTTTTGTAAAAAGGATCGAACACTTTGTAGAATTATCACAAATATTGCTCGAATAGAACTGCTATGGGTATCAATTGTACAATTTTTTTTAAACTTTGACAAAAAGGTTTTGTTCGACTGACTAACTACAATCAAACAAAATGTTTTTTCCCGAATGCAACAAAATGTTTTTTTAAATTGACAATATATTTTGTATAGTTAAACAAACAGATTTATCAGTTTAATGAAAATGATTTAATCACTTTTACCATTTTATGGTTGAGTTACTATTGACAATTATCTAGTCAAATATACCACATTTTTTGTATATATTACTTTAAATTTTTTTCAGTGTTCATTCCTGTTTAAATTATATTTAGTATGTAAGTGTGAGGAATGTTGTATTGGGAATGTTGTATTACCTGTGTGAGGAATGTTGTATTACCTGCACTTTCAATTTTAAAATATTTATGATAATAGAATTTTAAAATATTTATTGGTCTGTTGCATAAAATAAATTGAAGAGCACTGATCTAGAGCTCACTCTTGAGATATATTTCTAAGCCTCCTCAATTTTTTAAAAGCCTTTCTTAGGATCACCACAAATGCAGTGAAATTGTGACCGTAATTCCAGCGTTGTAAAGTGTTAGTCATTCCAGCAACTCCCGCTTAGAAGCTCAGTGTGGTAATTAAAATTTAGTTTAGTTGCAGCGAACTCTACTACTGGCTCAACCCATGCAACCAGAACATTAAACAGAAAGCTATGACTTTGACATGCATAACGTTATCATAGCCGTTTTGGTAATTAAAGCAAACTTTCTTGTCAAATTCGGGAATATGGTGGTATTAAGGGTTAGTGACTAATTGACTTATTCTAAACTTTTTTATATTTTTGATATGTTCTAGTGAATGGTAAAACTTCTCGTAAAATTAACGAACCTAAAGAACTATCCTTTGACTCACCCTTCAGCAGTTAAACACATGTGGTCACATGTGAAGTCCTATGTCGAAAACATATAGGAACTACTAAAGCAATCTTACATAAATTCCAAATTTGCACAAACTAATTAATTTCTTGGATTATCTAGATGATAGCTGCCGGTGACGCTTAAAACATTAGATTACTACAGTCGTTCAACAACTGGTCACCAATGCTATGCAGCGTCTTTGTTTATTTTCGGTTTAACTGACCAATCCAGAAGCCAAGCAAGTTTTGGGCACCAAACAATTTCATTGCCTTCTTATCCCGTAAAACAATTTTGGAAAACATGCATGAAATGTGTACTAATTGTGCATGGCACAAAATTGTCTGTGCACAAAATTATTTATAACACATTTCATGCACATTATGTGCACCATACCATGCACATGTCGTAAAACGCCTTAGCACATATATGCATAGACATTTCAGACTCATTTGCATGAAATGTGCACTAAAATGTTCACAATGTGTTCAATCACAGCTTTGAACAATGTTTACATTTTTCAGATACATGTTGACGGCATGTGCATCATCAGATTTACAGAAAAATCGTATTCTGTTAAGGAAATTTTCAGGTTCATTTTAGACACATATGTACCACTTGTGCATTTACATGTTGTAAACATGAGTTTACAAAAGATACATAAATTTTCTGTATACTTACTTCTAAGAATCGTGTTTATGACATATTACAAAATATCAAATAAATTCGTTAATAGAAATATCATACAAACCAATGTGTAGTCATACCTTATAGAAACCAATGTGTAGTCATAACACAGCCGCTGTTATCATAGTCTTTAAGCCGAGAAGCAATAACTAAAGTATATAATTTTGTAAACTATGGATATCTTAAATGGATAAAACTCTAGTGAATTTTAGCCAACTGAAATTTATATATTTCGTACACAAGTATATGCAATTATATCTATAAAGTATAAGTATATCTTTTTGTAAAATGTACTATTTTTAATTTTCACGACTGTATTTGAAAATATTTTTCAAGTTACTTGCTTTAAAAAAACGCATTAAAGGTGTGGTATAAGGAGCGTTTTAAATTCTGGTTTAAATTTAATATTGGATATTGACATACGAGTTAACGTGAGATATCACATACCACTGGCAATAGCAGTGAGATATCACTAGCCGAGGTGACATCTTAGGGGCGGTGGCGGATGAACTGTATTCAGTCAACGGCAGCACCCTCAATCTTAGCTGTAAAATAATCCTTGATGATGAGACGCCATTGCTTCCTTGAAGAAACGAGCCTTCATATAACTATGTGTGGGCTTTAATCTTTAAGAAAGACGGTGCGTCACAGGATCAAGGAATATGCAACCGGCTGGATTATTGGCAACTACATTTTTGTTTTGTTTCAGCAAATTTTTGTAAAAATTTGCTATATACTTTTTAATTTACTTTTATTTTCTCTATTCTATCATAAAATATTGGCCTATGTCATATTTTGTCAGTGATAGGATTTTTGGTTTAGTTAACCATTCTTTAACAAAAAATATAAAAAAAACAAAAAAAGAAAGATTTACGTCCATCAACACCTTTGAACGTATGTTGTTGTGGGACCTTGTTCTTAAAAGGTTTTTATGTGTTATTGTGACACATATTGTAATTCCTACTACACAACACATTTTATTAAAAAAAAAAAAAAAAAAAAAAATACTGTTAATATTAATGCAGTACTACATATTAATTTTAGATTAAACGATTCGTTTGTATATTGAATTTTAAATTGTAATTTTCACTTTTCGAATTAAATTTGTGTTGCTGGTTACGCGGATATTGTTCGAAAACATATATATTGGGGAGAGTGCAGTTAGCGTGGTTCAAATTTTTCACCGAAGGTTTGAAACGAAATTATCTTACAACTAGCTTCTAGAGTTTTACATATACATATTAGTAAGTAATATTAAATCATCGAAGTACTTTTCCGTAATGATAGATTCTACACCGGATGTTTGCAAAAAAAAACAGTTGTTCATTATTATTCGGTATGTTAAAATAGCGGACCAAAAGCCAAGTGTACAAGAAAGTTTCTTAAGCATAGTAAATACATTGACCTCAACTGGCGAAAATTTAGCAAACGTCCTTATTGAGCAATTAAAACTATTAGGAAATGAAATTGCTGATTGTCGTGGTCAGTCGTATGACAACGCGAGCAATATGAAAAGAGAATATAAAGGGGTGAAATGTCGAATTTTAGAAATTCATCGCAAAGCACGATATACGCATGGTATACGTGGTGGACACAACATCAATCTAGTGATAGGAGAAAGTGTTAAAAACACTATTAAAAGTCAAAATTATTTCACTAGATTAAATAATTTATATAAGATTTTTGCTGCATCGACAAAACGATGGGCCATTGAAGCAAAATATTTCAATGGGAATATCGCTTTAACAATATAAAATCCGTGAAATATCTCCAGATAAAAGAAACTAGTCTTGCATTAGATGAACTTAAGAATAGCTCGATGGTCTAGGGCACAGATGTGGTAGTTGACATTTTTTGAGAAAATGAGTTAAGGACTCTATAAAATTCTTCATTTCATTTTTCATTTAATGTATAATTTCATACGATGTTAATTAATTCATATAATGCTACAACATATAATTTCATATAATATTACTAAAATTGTGTGATAACCGTACATTATACTACAAACAATATGAACAATGTGGTAAGTACTTATGGTTTGCATAAAACTAAATATTATTCATGAAACATGTTCTAACACGTAAAAAGACATAATAAAATAAAGACTAGATAACTAATATAAAACGCCATCGAATTCAACCTAACAATATTTGACATTGAAATGTAAACTTTCAAATGCCTGTACTGAACAATTTGCTAAATGTCACCACATTTGTGCGCTAGACCATCGAGCTATCCAGATTGTAAAATTCTTGCTGTATCTTTAAGAAAACAAATAAATTCTTATGAATTTATTGTGTTGTCAACAGTTCGGTATCACTTGTATTCAAAGCTTCACATATTCAGCCAATTGCTTCAACAAAAAAAAAAGATATGGCAGTCAATATTGCATTACAACATTCAAGGGCTATGTTATTATCGCTTGCTGACTTAAAAAACTATTTCCAAGAGGTTATAAAAGAAGCACAAGAAATATCGTTAGCAATAAATGTAATAACACAGTTTGCCGAACGACATGCACGTGATACCCAAATATTAACAAGTAGAAATTAAGAATGTTTTGATAAATCACCAGAGCCTAGCCGAGTACGTAATCTCAAAAGATTAGCTGACTATTATTATACAGATCCAAAAAATAAAGGAAATGATAAATATGACGATGTAGATGCTATTAGTACAGGTGATATACCAAATGACGGAATTGAACTCCCACAAGAAGAAATTGAGCCAATTCAATTTTGTGATGATAGTGATATAGGTGAGCTCATTCCTGAAATTGATGATGAATGTAGCCATCTAACTCTTACGGCTGAAGATAAATTTAAACAGTCTTATTTTAATAAATTAATCGATACTGTGATAAATTCATTGCAAGAACGATTTGAAACTAAAGGCTAAAAGCTATGAATACAAATGAATTCAATACTAATTGTGCAAATCTGGTCAAACACTTAGAAATGGATATTGAAGACTCTTCGTTCAAAAATGAACTTTCTATTTTAAGATATATTTTATGGGATAGTTATATTATTATGGAGAATTTGGAATTTATTATAGAAAGGAATTTGGAAGAATTATGTATGTATCAAAATGTATGCATCGTTCACTGAAAAAAATTTAAAGTAATATATACAAAAAATGTGGTATATTTGACTAGATAATTGTCAATAGTAGCTCAACCATAAAATGGTAAAAGTGATTAAATCATTTTCATTGAACTGATAAATCTGTTTGTTTAACTATACAAAATATATTGTCAATTTAAAAAAACATTTTGTTGCATTCGGGAAAAAACATTTTGTTTGATTGTAGTTAGTCAGTCGAACAAAACCTTTTTGTCAAAGTTTAAAAAAAATTTTACAATTGATACCCATAGCAGTTCTATTCGAGCAATATTTGTGATAATTCTACAAAGTGTTCGATCCTTTTTACAAAACCGTTGTCAGCTCAGTATGTTTTGTAGTACATTTGCCAATAGTTTTATCAGATCTTCCGTTTTTTTATCAGATCTACCGATTTGTTACAAGATGTTCTGTTCAAATTACCACAAATTTGGTCAAATAAATGAAATATTTTGTCACATCTAGCTAGATTTAGCTGTTTCAATTAACTGTTTTGTAGACCGTGTTGTTATATAGAGCATATTTTTAGTCATATTAATCAGTTATTTGGTCAATTCTATTAGTTGTTTAATGGAATGTAAAAGTTGTCAGATTATTTGTACTAAATGTTTAGTTCGTTTTATTAAATATTTTGTTATTACTATTAACTATTTTGCGTACTTCACTAAATATTTTGTATATTTTAACAAATATTATACTTAATTTAAAAGCTTTTTAAGCTGCATTTGAAACGATAACTTAATTGATACTTATTTTGAAGGCTTATTTATTTGCTATCATTTTAAAATGTTAAAAATCTTAAAATGACGGCAAATAAATATGCCTTCAAAATAAGTATCAAATAAGTTATCGTTTTCAATGCAGCTTATAAAGCTTTTAAATTATATATAATATTTGTCAAAATATACAAAATATTTAGTAAAGTACATTTATTTACATACAAATTTATTTAAGTACATTTTATTTTTATTAATGTCAACATCATAAAGATAAAATAAAACTAGTAGTATTTTTTTCAATTGCTCGAAAATTCACTTTTCATGTCGAAAATTGTTAGTTGTTCCTAAAAGTAATACACAAAAGAATAAAAACGGAAAATCGTTTCGTTTATTTTGGGTCATTCCGTTTATTTAAAAGTATTATAAATATATATTCATTATATAATTTCAAAACATTCAAATTCAGTTTTTCTTCATATATTAGATTAAAGTATATTTTTTATTGTTTATTCGATCATTCAATTTCTAAAAAATAGTTTACCACTGTATTGATTAGAATTTCTCTGATGGAATCTTGTAACCTTTTATTTGTTTGGTAATATTCTAAAATCATTTTTGATTGAGAACATTCGTTTAACATCCAGGAGACTTAAATTTGAGTTTTGTGCAGTAACAAATGATGAAGTTATGGTATTCGCTAGTGAATGCGGTAATGTTGATGATGTTGAAGTTACGTTTAATTGTGAAACCGAAAAAGTGGGACTAATATCAATTTTTTGTCTCCACAATTTGAAATGCTGATTAAAATTGATAATATCACCGATTTTAAACTGCTTAAGAAGAATTGGTATTACTTCGCTTTCCAGACGTTTTAATTGATCAACAAATATATTTTGTTCTGAAAATAGATTTATCCATAATTATTATTTTAACATTAAGTTAATTGAAGTTCACCTTTAAAATAAGACAGCAAGTGAACTAGGTCCCAACTTTCAAGCAACATGTTCAATTCTTGAGCCTAAGCTTCTTCATTATTAAAGATTGAAGCGGATTGAATATAATCTTCATCATCATTACTTAGATAATATGTTGATTGTTGTATATTCCTGACTATTATTTTCCATATCATATTTTTGCGTGACAATTCAACTCAAAAACAAAAGTTTCAATAAGGTCCAATCAAAACGCTTCATTTACTATTTTTTAGCAAATCAAAACGATTTGTTTCGATTATTTTTTTCTGTTAGGAAGGAACAGCGAATATTTTCGAATATTTTCCGCCTACTTAATATATTAATTTAAAACAAATATGCACATACAAAATTATGTGAAAATGCAATTTGCAAATAGTAAAAATGTCCGTTTTCATTCATAAATGATTGCATGTTTATGTTTATTTATCAAAAATAAATTACAAATTTATAACATTTATGCGCCTACTAAGAAGAAATAATATTTAATTTTGTTTGACAACAAAGGATTATGTTGTATGAAATAATGTTACTATTTCTGTTCGTTAAATTGTCTGCTAAATACAACTCGTCAACAAATTATTAGTCGATTATTTTTCAACATTACCACTCATGCCATTTGAGGTCAAAAATTTCCCTCGTGCGCTACGCGCACTCGGGACCTCAAATGACATTCGTAATAATGATTATGAAAAATAATCGACTATTATTTGACGACTCGTGATATTATATATGAATATTTTTATGTTAGATAGGTTATTACAACTAAGTTAAAAAATCTTTTTTTAAAAATTATTTCTAATTTTGTTTTCATAAATATTAATTGTAATTTGTATGAATTACATATAAGAAATGATCTTGAAATTTAATTAAATATTAAATTAACAAAGCTATCAAATACAGATATATGTATCTACATAAATAGCTATTAAATATTTAAATATAATTGTGATTTTTAATATTTAAAAAAATATCTTTAAATTATTATTTTCAAATTTTTTTGACAATTTAGATAATGATATAAACTTAAATTATAAAATACCTGTGCTTTAGAAGTTAATTATGTAGCTTGAAGAATTAAACATATGTATATTATTTTAACCATAATTAAAATAACAAGACCCAGGCTATTCAAAATACGTTTTAAGGCAGTTTTTGTTATATATGTTTTATGGTTGCCTAGATATTACACGTAATTTTTTATATTGTTTCGTTTTGAATGGTTGCTTTGATATTTTTAATAAATCTACAGACCTTTTAGCATAAATTAGTTTATATTTAGTGCCAAGAGTTAATAAATTTGTACAAAAAAGTTTGGGAGTAATAAATAAGTAAATGTGAAGAGGAGAATTGAAAAATCAATTCAAGATATATGTTTAATAGTTCTTAATAGGGGAATGTTAATTAAACAAACATATTAATATGTTATATTTAATTAATACCTTTCTTTATTTCGAATCATAAACCTCATATCTGGTAGCAATGTAACATGAAGAGGTGGACTGATGAATGTTGTTATATCTTTTAAAAACCATTGCTTACATATCGATGGATTCACCCAATATGATGAGAAATGTTTAGAGTATGACAATACTTCTATTTCTTGACAAAGAATCAATGTCTCCAAATTGAGAAACATCACAATTTGATCAATTTTGTAGAACCGAATTTTATCAGTAAAAGCGGATAAGAAAAGTTCGTTTTTATATAATTTGCCATTAAATTGAACTTCACTATAAAAAGTAATGTGATCCAAAGATATCCCAAAATGTTGACTTATTTCAACCAAAATTTGTAATTTTTGTTCTTCAAGCTTTTTATCTACCATAAGTTTGAGTTTAGGTTCACTATTTAAAAACAACTCAAATTGTAATTGACTCTTCTTAGCCAGCGATAAACATATGTTTTTTCTTGAAGTAATTGAGCGAGCATATGTTTTAAATGGATTATGTTTGGATTCATATCTAAATGGCCAGTAATACCGCGGTGGACCTGAATGCTCAATAACGTCAGGGTAATGCAATAAAAAATGGTGTTTGGGTTTCAAGGTATCATTGAAATAGTTGACATAGTCTGAACAAAGTAGTTTTATATACGTTTTCGAACTATGTCACTTTATTTTAAATTATAATTTTACAGCATTAAAAATATAGCGTCTTTAATAGAACCAACTAAGAATTAAAGAATTATTAAAATCACACGTATGTTAAAATAAATTGTTAGACAAATTATTTTGTATATGCTATCATTTCTTGATGAATTCTATCTTTCTTGAACATACAAACAACAAAATATTTACTCTATTTCATCAAAGTTTGTTGCTTAAATCCGCAAAAAAATCTTGTACATAGGATTAAAAATATTTTAAATTCTTCATTAAATGATTGTACTAGCGACTAATTATTTTTAGAATCTACCAAGACTTTTCAGGTTTAATCAACCATCAATTTTAGTACCACTATCAAAATATTTGTTATTTCTACGCTATCTGTGTGAACCGATGACAAAACACTTTTAAATTCAACCACATAGGTTTAAATTCAAATTTATTAACAATGCTTGTACCGATAACAAAAAGTTGGTAGTTTCTTTCAAATTTTTGTTTGTATAATCTTCTGTAATTGTTTTGTAAAATTGACAAAATGATTGTCAAGGTTTGACAACAGCTTTGTCTATTTTACTTAATTTTAATTTATGTTACAAAACACAATCAACAAAATCCATATTGTAGAATAGCCCAACATATTTTTTTCAGTGAACGAATAAAGTTTCAAGAAACCAAAAGAGAAAAGAACGAATTTTGATATGTAACAAACAGAGCTTAAAATTCTTCTTATATCAATCACTAATTTACTCGGTTATTTCAGAAATAAAAAAAATATCGTTCTTACTCCTAATTCGAAGTAATAGTAATTTATTGTGTAAGAGTATAATGTTTTGTTTTATTTTTCGAGTCAAAGTTTACATTTGCGAGAGAATAAAATTCATTAAACACAAACCCAATACAACATTTTATCCTTCTAACAGAGTAACATACAGTATTAATTTAAATTAATTTTTTTTTAAATTCATTAGTAAAACAAGTTAAACGAAAAAAACAATGAATTTTATTTTATTTTATTGTACCATTAATTAGAAACAATTAAATAAATTTTATTCAATTTCGATGTCTATTTAATTGTTTGATATATTTAAAATGAAATGACCTACAATGCCTTTTCCTTTTGCAATATTCGAGAGAGGGACATGCGCATTAATTTGAATTTATTGTTTTTTGTATAATCAGAGCGAAAATGTTATGTTTTATTTTTGTTTTTATAAAATACAATCCACAAAATTTATTTCACGTGAATAGCCAATTGTTAATCAAATAAATTGTTTCCGGCATTTAAATATAGGTTTATTTCTGCTTTTTTTACCACAACTGGTGCGTTATTAGTCCTAATAGAATAAAATAAACAGTTGTTAATTTTAACGTTCTGTTGCGTGAATGCTGCAGAACACAATAAAACAATTTGCTTAATTGTACTGAACGCAAAAATAAATTGTTTTGATTGTATTTTATAAATAATTTTATTTTATTTTATAAGGAAATCAACAAAAACATTTTTGCTCTGATTATACAAAAAACAATAAATTCAAACTAATACGTATGTCCCTCTCTGGAATATTGAAAAATTTAAAGGCTACTACAATTAATTTGGATTGAATTTCCATTATGAAAAAAATTAATATCTCAATTCTCATTAATATTAGTAGTTAGAACTTTGATGTCTTTCATTGTAGGTCATTTAATTATTAAAATATCAAACAATCAAATAGTCATCGAAATTGAATAAAATTTATTTAATTGTTTGAAATTGATGGTACAAAAAAATAAAATAAATTTATTGTTTTTTTTCGTTTTGCTTGTTTTACTAATGAGTTTTAAAATAGTTTAATTTCAATTAATTCATTTTACTCCGTTAACTCCGAGGACAAAACGTTGTATTGGGTTCGTATTTAATGAAACTTATTCTCTCGCAAACTTGTTAATTTGTAAACTTTTGCTCGAAAAATAGAATATATTGTTAAACACCCAATAAAATACTAATATTGTGTTACGCAGCAATCACGCATTAGAATAAAATTAAAAGCTGTTTATTATATCAAGACTAATAACGCAGACAATTATGATTGTAAAAAAACAAAAATAAACCTTTATTTGTAGTTGCCGGAAGGATAGATTTTTTCTAATACTCACACTTTTAATTTTTGCTTCAAATTTGATGCTTTCCTTCGTATTAAAAACAAAACTAGATTATTTTTCTGAATGGTTTGTCCAATTATGCAAGCATTATTATTAAAATAAATAACAATAAATAATAATGACGAAAAGGTACTAGGTACTTTCTTTTTCTGCATATGGAATGGAAGAAATGAATAAAATCAATTCCATAGAAGTGAAATAAAAAAAATTTAAACTTTACTCATACGAGTGAGAACGGTATTAAAAATATATAGTACATTTGCTGTTTTTTTGTGAGTGAAAATTTGTTCAAATAAGACTAAAATATTTTCATCGCGCATAGGAAATGAAATTGTTTCTACGATAGTAAACATGTAAACGATATTTCGTATAAAATATTTAATGAGAAATCGACAACATAACATCCAATATTAATTTTGGATTTTTGAGATCAATTAAACTCAAGTAAGTAAAGAAGTAATTGGAATTTTTTCGATTCAAAGGCATGGTTTGAAGTTTCTCAGAAAAAAACCTCAATTCACATTTTTCGTGTTTCGGTTGGGATTCGAAACTACCCTCATCAGTGCCCGGCTCGAATCCTTGGGCAGACACGCTCACGATTACGCCGTTGAGGCGATGACAATTTTAAAGTTGAAACTTCTTCATCACTTATTTATTTTTACTTAAGTTGAATTTTTCCACTGTCATTAGACTCCATATTATGGAAATGTATTTACATTATATGGGATTTTTCTAATATTAATATTGAATTTTTTCGTGGTTGCTTTGATTTAAAAACTTTAATAAAATTACATGAAAATACCATAACTAGAGCAATTTATTATTTAGCAAAAATGATTTTACACTAGTTGAATAAACATTTTCACAAGGAATTAAGCCTGCATGAAAATAAAATTTTTATATGCAAATGTAGAAAAAATTTTTAATTTGTGAAATAATATTCACATTTGAGAAGTGAAAAAAGCACTCGAATAAAATAAAATTGTAATTGGTAATAAATGAAAAAAAAAATTCGTGGACCATTAAACTTTTTCTGCCGACCATCGATGGTCCGCAGACCAACGGTTGAGAAACACTGCTCTCGATCTTTACTTATTTTGTTCTAATAAGTAGTGGATATTTGTCGAAATTTAGAGGTCAGCCGTTTTATTTTGAAATTCAATATTAAGGAATTATTTTTTTCAGAAAAACAAATAATAGATTTGTTGAAATAGCAAATGGCTTGATGAAATGTGGCCAAGGTTGTAAAAACTGAAATATAGGGAAAAACATCAGTGCATTAAGCGCAGCATCTGTGATGACGACATGGCGTTAAGAAGGTCAGTCAATACAGCAATAGCGGTTCGAACTCACAGTGTGTTATCGGTGAAACGCATATTTAGCTTCAGAACCCATTGTACGCGTCAGCTCTAAGAGGCACTGGTCCGTCAAAGCACTGGGCTCAGGACATCAGTCCAAGTTTGGTTTATATGAAAATGTTAAGCCTGGCCCAACCCGCTAAAGTTGGGCCGGGAACTTGGCCCAAGGTTGGCTCCTTAGCTTTTTCTTACCCGGTATTTCGTTGTAGCAGGTTTTTTAATTTTTTTTCCTTTTAAGTTCACTTTCAAATGCTAACGTGTTGTAAGTTGATGTTGTTACAAAAAGCCATGACTTCATGCCATATATCAGCATTAACTGAATCATAATGTTATGTTGATGACATAAATAATTTAAGAACACTGAGTTTTCAATCTCATCAAACTTTCAAGCTTATCTCAGCCGATTGTGCCATATGTATCTTCAACTCACAAAGTACATTTCCACACTGAAAGAAAAAATTCAATCATTTGGTTGTTGGCACTGTGATTATGCGGTTACGATGAAATCGCATTCGGTTGTTGTGTCTTTAAATTTGGTTTTTGAAGATAATACAACGAAATTTGAGGTTATTGTGACAAGAAATATTCGGTTGGCACACAAGCGGTTGAAGTGACCGAAATTTTTCTTTAAGTGTACTTGCTCAAATGCAATTATTCGTTGACCTTCAGTGAAAAGAAAAACTGTTATGGGAATGATTGTTAAAGTTCTGCTCAAAACTTTTAACCAGATTGAGAACCTGATCTGGATCATTTGAGATTAAATCCAGATGGCCAATTATTTAATTACTCTATGCACATACAAATCCTGCCAGCCAGACTTAAAATTGAGCCTCAGCGGAGTGATTTCGTTAGACAAGCATAAAGTTGTACAAGATATTAAGCATTTAACATACACAACTGTATGATGGACCTTAGTGTCAGACTTCATAAATATCTTTATCACTCTAAATCGTGCAAACAAATTTCCAAATTCTATTCTTTAAAACGCAGATGCTGTCTCATTCTAACGTGATCCCTATCGTTTCAACAATTTGACTGATTTCATTTGTAACATACAACGAATCATATAGTTGATGCTCCTATTAATAAATTAAATTTAAATTGTATACTTTTATTACTTTTTTATTGCAATTTGTTTTTTTTTATTATATGTTAATTTTTTATATTATATTTTAGCTAAATATATCACAAACAAAAACATTGACGTGACTTTTGTATTGATATTTCTTTTATACTAAAGTTTTTTTTTGTAATTGAGGCGTGCCGGCATAAACGTGATCTTTAAATAGTTTTTTTTTATTCGTTTAATTTTTTATTATGTGCTTTTCAATTATAGTTTTTTTATAATATTATTATATTATATTCATTTTGGTATATTGTTTGAAAATTAATTTCA
Organism: Diogma glabrata; assembly: GCA_963693315.1. Lineage (NCBI taxonomy): Eukaryota > Metazoa > Arthropoda > Insecta > Diptera > Cylindrotomidae > Diogma > Diogma glabrata. The sequence continues at coordinate 156,001,169 of OY856187.1, forward strand.
ACATAATCAACATAAAATAAAAAAATTAAATTTGTAAGTTTCTTTCTTATATGATTCTTACGAAAATAAAGGTTTGGCAAAATGGATAAAGGTGATATCTTGTGTAGTACAGAAGTCTTTCGAATAAATGAAACAATGTTCTTATAAATCAATACAGATCTAATCTACAGTAAGTGATTTTAGTGGCATAGTCAAACGATTTTATAAAAATTTATTTAAAAGAAAAATTGGTGTTTTGTTCAATATATTGAGAGCATATATTAACGTAGATAATGTACGCTTACAACTGTTAGTAGATCTAAATATTATTTTACTATGTTTTTCAGTCATGTCCTATTTCGTCATTCCGGGAGTAACTTACCTTTACAAATCCGAGAGAACTTTAATCATTAATAGACTTAGTGCAACATATGATTCTGTAGTGCTTGGAACTCTTGGTCTTCATTAAATTTCTTTTTTACAGTAGGGTTAATTACGACAAGTGTTAATTACATATGTTATAGCACCTTCTATGTTGTTCAACAAATGATCCAAGCTTGGGCCCAGTAGATTAAAATAACTATCAATTTTGTCTGATATATTGTGGTATCAGGTTTTGTTGATTTGCACATGTTCTATATTATTTTTGTTCTAAGGGTTTGATAATCCCTCGTACTGCAGTCGCCTTTATTAACAGAACATGCAATAACAGTGATATGTCACTAGCCAAGGTGATATCTTAGGGATGGTGTATGATGAACTGTTATGCTCAACAAATTCTGTGAGGTGTACATTTTCTTTTGCATCGAAATTAAACAAACAACAAAACTTCTATTATATTGCATACAGCTATTATATTGCAAACAAAGATAATTTATTTTCATTTCTTTCTTTCCACGTGAAACAGTTGTAATTTTTTGAAAGATATTCGCAGTGTTAATTGGTGATTGTTAGTGATTTGGATCACCTTGTGCTAGTGAGTCCAATTAATTTATTTTTGCTAAAATGAGACAAATTAACAACGACGGATTGTACAACGGATTTATAACGGATGCAGGCAGCTGTTTCACATTCTCATTCTAAAGAATGAAGGAGTGATCGTTGTTTTCTCCTAACCATTTTTTTTAATATTTCTTATTTACATTTAAGTTTTCCCTTTTGAGACTGGCTACGATTTTACTTGAAGGAGTGTTTGGGAAAAGGGGATAAGACTGGCTAATCAATGTAGGGACGGTCAAGTGTCGCTCTCCAGCGCTAAGCACTCTTCATTTAAGAGTGGAGAGGTTGCCAATTTTCAACACCAACTTCTCTTTATTTCAGTGGTCGTATGACCATCTACCATCGCGTTACTAAAGTAAGTGTAATGGAGAACTGGCTTCAATGGTAAACCAAAGAAGTTGTTTAGCAGGCCGCGCACCTAGAAAGATTTTAAAGCCCCAAGCTAGCTTCAGCCTGTGGGAACGAGAAGAATAACCTGCAGGCTCCAGCACAAATAATCAGTATAGTACGCGTACTTCATAATCTAATCGGATCAAAGAAAGATGACAAGTGAGATAAGAAGACTCTGATGACCCCATACGTGAAAAAGCCGCGATCACCACGTCCACCCCATTATAGGTTGTTAATATCAGAAACCTATGATCTAAAAACAGATATATATATATATATATATATATATATATATATATATATATATATATATATATATATATATATATATATATATATATATATATATATATATATATATATATATATATATATATATATATATATATATATATATATATATATATATATATATATATATATATATATATATATATATATATTAGGGTGTCCCAGAAAAATTAAAATTGTTTTTTTTTAACGCATACCCTTTAATTTTTTTTCTTTTATGTCAAAACAACTGTAAAAAAAATTTCATGCAATTTAAATAACAGTAACCCGTGCCGACTTGGACCTAAACATCTCAATACTTGATTGTGTGCTTTAGCGCGCATACCTGTTTTGATGTGCTTATAATTTCTAAATGTCTTGTCGGTTATACGAATTTTTCTTGAAAAATAAATATGTCCGTCGAACTAGGTAGTTCTAAACAAAAAATATACATAAAAGGTAACCCAAAACTTCCTTCAAATGGACAAGCTCTCGTATAGTATTGTTGTATAATATATTGTTTTTTAATATAATACATTTCATACGAAAACAAAGAACAATTGTTGTGCCAAAACTGAATAATTCTAAAGACACGTTTGGAATGTTATTTTAGATTGAAAACTCAAGACAAAGTGTAAATTCTCTGCTGTGATACTATAACTGCTTCGAAAACACATCGTATGTGTGCGCGTTGAAAAAAATCAATATAGAAAACCTTTTTTTATCTTGCAACCATCGAATGTACGAGCTGGTGTAAAAGTCTTTTTGAAGTGAAAATAAAAGAAGTGCCTATAATAAGCCCGTACATTCCACTTTTTCAAAAAATTAGAGATCATTGGCAAAAAGTTGATCTCCATAAAATAGAATGCTATAGAGAAAAGGTAGAATGGTGCCTGTTTCCAAAATTGATAAATTGAAAGTAGATTAAATAATAATAGAAATAATAATTAAAAAGGAGATATCAATGCTTAAAGCATTTCAGCTGTATCGTTCAGATACAGCTGAAAGAGTGGTCTAATTAATTTAGGACTTTCATTGTTTAATTACAATGGCAATATTTGTTATGTTGCGTACAAAAGCACAAGATGTTATATCCGGACTGTAAACAGCAAACATTGACAAGAAAATATACTTAGTAATAGTTGTTGTAATGAAAAATAATATTAAAATATGGAGGGACTGAAATCTCAAGCACTGAGATATTAAGACTTCGGTCTGGATTAAGGATTCTGATATAGTTTTCGGCAAAAAACTTTTATGAGGACATTGCTTTTAGTTTTGGGCAGCGATGTATATCAAACATAAAACTCTTTGTTAAAGTATAAATATTTTTTTATTTCTGTTTAGAAATTTATTACAAAACTAACACGAAATATTAATAAGTGCCGGAAAATTATAACAGATCATAAATTAATATAACTTAGTGAAAAGATGAAACACCCAGCAAACTACTCAAAAACCTCTCCATTTAGCGTTTCAAGAAAATATTACAAAACCAAATATTCATGGTTCTTTCAAAATTCAAAAAATATTCTAAAAATTAAAATAAAATAAAAAATTTAAACTTATTTTTAAAGTTCTAAAAACATTCCAAAAATTATTACAAAATCAAAAATTTAAACTTTTTTCAAAAATTCAAAAATTTTTAAAATATTCGAAAAATTATAACAAAATCAAAAATTTCCATGTCCAATTTCATGTTCGATAACATTTCATGTCAAACAAATAATTAATTTCATATTGTTCCAAAAATTTAAGTAAAATGAAAATCATTCTTTTGACACACTTGACAACATTTTTTTGACAAACTTATAACGCCATAATCTAGATTTTGGTTTCACATACCAATACCGACCATCAAAATTTCTCCAAATTCAATGTTCCTATTCGCAATCACTTAAATTGAACGTTTTTAAGCAAAAAATAGGCATATTTCCTTGTTTTGACATACTTGACGATTTTTTTTGACACACTTCCCATACAGTTATCGAACACATCGTCATTTTGGCTGTTACAATTGAGTAATCCTATTTTTAGAAACAAAATTTTTTGAGATCCCTTTCAGCGGTTTTCTAGATTTCGTCGGTTGTGACGGCAGACAGACATACAGTTTTTTTTAGAATCAGTAAGTCCTAAAACTTCGATAAATGGGGTAAGAATTTCATTTTTGGCTCCAGAATGTAATACTTAGGACTTTCAGACCGAAGTATTATCTTTTTCTTATTCATTGGCGTTTTATTTAATGAGAGTAAAATAATTTCTCAAATAATTGCACAGTAATCGCAGTAAAAGCTCGTATGTTAAAGTTCAACTTCAAGTCGGCACGGGTTATCGTCATCCAATCGCAGTAAAACTTTTAATATAAGTTTTTAAGGTTAATTGGAAAAAATTTAGCGGGTATGCGTATACAATTTTCAAAAAAAATCTTTTTGCTCTATGTCTTGGGACACCCTAATATATATATATATATATATATATATATATATATATATATATATATATATATATATATATATATATATATATATATATATATATATATATATATATATATATATATATATATATATATATATATATATATATATATATATATATATATATATATATATATATATTTCTATATATATATATATATATATATATATATATATATATATATATATATATATATATATATATATATATATATATATATATATATATATATATATATATATATATATATATATATATATATATATATATATATATATAATGACATATATCCATTCATACCAGACACATATGACAAAAGAACAAATACATATAGGTTTATATCAGCGAAGAAGACTCACCCCATGATTATCCGGATACCACTCCTCTCCCAATTAATATTCAGCCTTTCATCGTCTACAATGCTTCAAAACTGGCAGCGAACAGCAGAATCATCAACGGCAACTGGTTTATGTATTTTTCCCCTTATAGAGATGGACTCTAATTGATATCGCAACAATAAGACCTTCACTGAAACCCCCAGTGGATGAGGTTAAGCTTTAGTTCCTTTCACCCTTCCGTTACTGCTTTTACCAATTCCACGGCTTATAGGTATAATACAAACACAACAGACATTATATTTTTTTTGTGGTAACTTCACCACGGTTACCGTTTATGCTACAGTTGCGATTATGTTACCATGATTAAATATCCAGGACCAGGAAAAGAGTATCCAAAGTTGGGCTAGCCGGAGTTGCACCTCACAGCACATTAAAGCTTTGACTATGTGTCAATAAATAATTACAACGAAATAAATAATAGGCAAAACTTTACTAATCGGAAAGGCATTCCATAAAAAGTTAATTACCGTTTATTGTTCATACACTATTATCACAATCGTTAGTAGGTATATTCAAGTTTTAATTAGGTTTCAATAAATAATTACACCGAAATAAATAATAGGCTAAATTTTACTAATCGGAAATGCATTTTATAATAAGTTAATTACAGTTTATACTTCATATGCTATTATCACTATTGTTACTATTTAATTTGAAGTTTTGATTACGCTACAATAAATAATTACACAGAATTAACTAGGATTCAAAATTTTACTAATCAGACATGCACTTTATAATGAGTTAATTACCGTTCATAGGTCATATACTATTGTCATCACTGTTACCATTTATAATAAAGAGTTGACTACCTTACAACGAATAATTACACAGCAATCAAGAGAATTCAAAAGTTGACTAATCGAACAGGAGTTTAATAAGTTAATCACTGTTTATTGTTCCTATACTATTATCACATTCGTTACTATTTAATTTAAAGTTTTGATTATGGTGCACTAATTGTATATGCAGAAGGAAATGGTAATCAAAATTTTGCTAATCGGACATGCATTTCATAATAACTTGATTTCCGTGTTTCGTTATAAACTACTTACACCATTATTACTAATTATATGAAACTTTTGATTATGTTTCAATAAATATATACGCAGAAATAAATAGTATTCGAAATTTCGACCATCCGGAAGGGCAGTTCATAATCATTTTATTATTATCACATTTAGCACTATCCAGTAATGTTTCGGTCAACATTTTTAATATTCAAAAACGAAAATGTACAGAAATATGATCCTTTTTGTTTTCGCCATATTTTAATTTCGTCACCACCTTCGTTATCTGTAACTAATCGTGGATACTCACAGAACTCAATCCTGTTTTCCGCTTTAATTCTTCAATTGTCCCAAATAGCGTAGCCTGTGTCTTCTTCCTATATTAAGCGCCACCAAAAAATATGATTTTAATTTGTTTTCTTGTTGTTTCTATTCAACCGAATGTCGATCACCATCTTTTAAGAATATTAATTGACAGCCCAACATCACGTCAAAAATAAGAATCCAATTGAAAAAAAATAGACTAAGAGAAAGAGGACATCTATCGGCTGGTATTTATAGTAAAAAAGGGGCCGTTTTTAAACGACAACCAAAACGGTAAGCATTATCTTATAAATTTTTTAATCCACTAAGGAGGTTGTGATGGGTTTAATTTTTAATTACGTACATTCTATTGCATTCCTCCATAACATAGGTTTTTGAAGAAAACAGATCTGGGGGCTGGAAATCGTGGTCTGCTCTAAGCAACGGTATTAGCTTTAAGTTTTGTTTATTTTTCTTTCATTTTTTTAATTTTTTTTCCTAGTGTAGGAATGGTAGAACTCAGCATCTGGTTAGTTGGTACAGACATTTAATCTGGATTCTAAACCAGTTGCTGAGTCTCGTTCATTATTCGAGAGGTTACAGAAAGTAGATTTTAGGATTTTTAGAGATCGCAAGTTCGATATTCTTCTCCTTCCCTCCTTCAACAAATACCTTTTCTTTTTCAAATACAGTTGTTACTTGTGGGTTCTGTCTCAGGATGGTCTCTATCATTAGTGAACAAATAAATAATTTAAACAAATTTTATTAAATAAATAAATTAAAAAAATAAATAAATAAATAATTCAATAATTAATTTTAATTATTTTAATATATATAAATAAATAACTTTTTGTTTTCTATAAAGTAAATAAATTTAAAAAATTTTCTGAAATTGAATAATAAATAATTTTTTCTAAATAAATAAACTAAATAAATTTTTTCTGGAATTAAATAAATAAATAAATAATTTTTTTTAAATTATCTTAACTATATATTTAAGCAATTAGTATTTTTTTAGAATTAGGTACTATATATTGGTTTTGTACAGGAATTTCAGTTTAGCTCTTTTGCTGTGATCGCGTTTCTGCCTCATTGAATTTTTTTTCATCGCGTTCACTAGAGTGGTGGTTTATTGGAAACTTTAGGTCTTCAGTTTTTGTTGGTGTTTAACTGATACAAGGAATAGTCCGAGTTTCTTAGTTTGCTTTGTTTTTTTTTTCCTAATTACTATTCTAATAAACAGCAAAAAATGTCTATATTGCCAATAGACCATCCCTTCTATGGGTTGGACGAATGTGAATTGGGTATTGAGTGCTTTCTGCGGGGTATCAAGATGGACAGTAATAATGAGGTGAAGATTTAAGAGAGGCTGTGCATAGCGCAGCTGCTCCAATAACGCGACCATAGCAATCGGACCTCACTGAAAAAATTGAGATAATCTTGGCCGCCATCAGTACACCAATATATTTTAAAGGGTCTTTGAAACAGGATCAAGCACTATGTTGACCCTGAAAACCGATTAGGTGACGAAAAAGAGGTATTTCGGGACCGTGAATATGCTACTAAGTATTTGACAGCAGCTTTTAAGGGTGTCAATGCATTTATTTCCCGAAAGAGGTGTCACCAAACGGAATGTTCCAGTGGAAAAGAATTTGGAATCGTACCAAGAAAGCTTGGGGAGATCAACTCCGATACATCTTGTACCATTGGGAGAGTTGATCGATGACATGATGGGACGTTAACCAAACACTATTAATCAACCACGTTATGATCCTTTGGTTACGAATTATGCCCAGGTACAACTAGGATCAGCTCTAAAAGCTAACGATCTATTGAATTATGCCACTCTAGCTCCCCCTCCTTATCAGCGATTGGCTAGAGCTCAAGCAGCGCCTCAACAGGTAGTTCAGCTCTAAGGGTAACAACAATACAGGAACTTCAGTCAATTCTATTCGAATTGGCTTCCTCTATTTTAGTGGATGGGTCATTTCATTACCTGATGCCCATGAGTTCATTCATATCATTGAAGTGACTGTCGCAATCGACTTTTATTATAGAAATTACTATTTATCCAAGGATTTATTTTAAATTTTTAAAATGATACAGAAAATGAAAAAAAATGTAATATATTATGGAATGAACTCACCTCCCAAATCATCGTCGTTTGACCATCCGGTGCACGCCTCCGCTTTAAAACACTATAACTATAAATTTCCGGAACACCTTGTGCAAACAAATGATCCAATAGTCATATTCACATAGGTTGGGCACTTTTAAATCATTGTCCTCTTGCCTTTCTCGAGCCACCGCCATATCGTTTGAAACATTTAATTTTTTTTTGTTTCAGTTTTATTGTTTTTATTTTAGCACAATAAATTTTTAACAGGACCGAAAACTTAACACCGTTAGAATAAGAAAAATAACACCAATTTTGACAATGAATCAATTTAAAACATTTAATGTGAATAAACAAATATAATATACATTTTTTTTTTCAAAAACCAACGTTCACTTGTTTACATGATAAATCAATTTTTAGGTTCTAATCACAACTCAGCTTAAATTTAAAAATGTTTTTCCTTATATAATTTTTAATTACTTTAAACAAGAAAGAAGAAAGAGTTGATTGCATGAAACAGATGCTCGTTATTCATATTGTTTGTAATCAATACATTTACAATTTAGAACGTAACCAGCTAATAACAGACCAATAAAATTTTTCCTGTTTGAAAACATAAAAAAAAGTAAGAACCACCCGTTTATCAATCAAGAATACAAGCAAAAAGCTGGAAATGTTCATGTATTGTAACAATTCATTTCTTTCTCTGTTTTTTTATTCCAACGCTATCAATTCTTTTGCTTCGTTTTTATATAAACAAGTTAAATAAACAAAATACGAAAAATTGCAAATAGAGTGCAAGTATATATAACAAAAGCCGTTATAACCTTGATGTTTTACAGGAAGTCTGAATTGGAGGTATATCGATTGATTGTTAATAAAAATGTTAATGAAAAATGCTATGAAGACGTGTCATAATTGAAAAATGGAAAAGTATGGGTTGATTAGGAAAATAGTCTTTACTGCCAGTGCAGCCAGGGCTGTTAACTACAAAGAACTAATTTCAGGTCAGCCCACCTATACAGAACCTAATTGTTCTTATTTCTGTGTTTGTTTTTTTTTATTGTAGGTGTTTTTCCGAACCGCTAAATGTTGGGCATAACATGACTACGCCAAGAGATCGGGTGTCCTTTGACGATTTGAAGTCCATTGTCCCCCGAAATCATCGGGGAGCTGCAGATATGTATTATCGTAATCTCATTTATGAGTATCAGGTGGTGACCTACCCGGTACTCAGAAACGGTTTACTGCAAACGGTACACTTACAGATTATAAAGCCTTACTGAGAGCACTGCTGAACAGAAGACAAAAGCCAAAGAAGAAGATCTACGATTACATCTTAGAGGTCAGTACGCTTAACATACGACTGGCTCAACCGTTTTTGGAAAGGAAGAGGATGAAGTAGCTGTGGCAGTCTAGAGGACTTGCGGGTACTGTGCCAGAAATTTTAGAAGTAATGGTCATCTTTACCAACAACTTTAAGGACAACTGGGGAAAACAACTGATGAGGACCGAACCCGATACTTCACATCAGAAGCAATAGAAACTTTTTCGCCAATTTCAAGCGAACAATCGGCAATTGACCCTTGTGCATCAATAGGTGGACATAATGAGCCAGATTCCACCTCGGCTCAAATTCCGATTCGACTAAAAATATTTCTTTAAAGCGCCGCCTCGAACGTTTTACACGTTATCTGAGGTTGCGAAATATTTTAAATAAGGCACATGCCTTATTTAAAATATTTAAACAAGACAAAATATTTGTTAAACCACGCTGACATTTCATATCGTAAATTTTCATATTTCGTACATCTTTTCATCCGTAACCAAATTTTGGGATATGTCAACGTCCACATCTCTTTTAATGGTTTCGCAAAATTGTTTCGTTTCTATGTTGTTCCAAGTCTGAATGAGGAGGGCACATGGGCATCGATTTCTGGAAGAATTTAGGTGATCTAATTCCGAGGGTTCGAACCCAAGATCAAACCCTGCATAGCCTCGGTGATTCAATTAACGAAGAGACATGACAGGTAAAACAATAATTTTAATACAGCTGGTCAAAAAGCCTCTTGCTTCTATGGTCAAGGATATGGGTACAGGTGATATTTGTTAGCGTCAATAATTTTTTTTCAATTCATAATCTTCATTTTTCATCTTTATTTTTAATCATAATACAATTTTCTGTAAATATAAATAAATAATACCATATATAAATATGGTATCGTTCTCGTTGTGAGCATTCATCTCATCAATTCGTTGTCTTTCTCGTGGTGTATACAAGGTTGCTCTGCTTAATCAAATATCATCGCTATCTTTATTTAATTAAGTTCCGTTATGCCCAACAAATTCTGTTAGGTGTATATTTTATACACCAATTAATTGTCCAATTAATTTGTTTTTGCTGAAATGAGATAAATTTACAACAATGAAAGAGCTGGACATAAATTTCTTTTTGTTACCAAGTTGTCGATGTGACGATTTTGATGATGGTAGTTAATTAAGTTTTGAACTCTCAAAGAGTTAAGTTTTAACTTATGAGCTGGAAACGCCATTGTGTTCCCGTAGATCCTAAAATTACACAATGTTGTAAAAAAATATTGTTTGTATCAATATATGATTTAACTTAACTTTATTCCGGTCATTATATAATTTTCAGTCTTCTATTCTAATTGTATTTATGTTCATAAACACGATCAGCAACAACATGGAATGATAGAAATAAGAATATAATATTAAATGGATATTAATAATTAAATATGTACATTGTTTACCTTTCGAACAAACTCTTCTGTCAAAACAACTTATTAGTCTTTTCGGTAAAATTCTGTCAAAACAACTTTTATTGCTTTCGGTAAAAACATCAAATTTGATGTAGGCGGATATTTCATAATCTAACTAAAGTACTGGCAACGATCACTGTTTATAATTGGGCGTGTTTCTTCATGTATTTCTTAGTTAAAAGAGCTCTTATCAAATCATATTTTTGGGTGATAAAACGTGTAAAATTAACCTCAATTTGTTCAATTTAAAAATAAATTTAGTGAATTAAAATTAAAATACTAAATTAAAATAATAGTGAATTAAAAAGATATGTGTTTTTTTGCAGTAATGCACTGAGGCTGAGAAATTAAAGGTAGTAGACTCAATTTTGTTGTCATTCATATCTCTGTTTCAACAGGTGTATTCGAGTCTATGTACGTGACAACGACGCCATTTTTTGATGCATAAGTTTATATCTTCGTAGTCTGTCTGTTAGGCAATAATTAAGTATTAATCATCGAATGCCTAACCTGCCAGACAATACATTATACTGCAAGAAGTCAAGTTTATCAATCGAAGCCTGTTTATTAGGCAATAGTTCATTGTAAATTACATACAATCAGTGTAATTCTTCAAGATTGTGAGTCGTCATCGATGCCTGTTTGTTAGTCAATAATTAAGGCACTAGTTAATTGTAATACATCAAGATTTTGCGTCGTATGGGAGGCTTGTTTGCTAGGCAATAATTAAAGTGAATCATCGAATGCCTAACCTGTTAAGCAATACGCGCTGCTACCAATAACCAAGTTCATCAATCAGGCTGTTTGTTAGACAACAATTAATTGTGAATTGCAAATTATCAGTTTAATACATCAAGATTTAGTTCATCATCGAAGCCTGGTTGTCAGTCAACAATTGATTGTAAATTTGTCGTCGTCTACCAGGCCGTGTCATATTGTCGTCTAAAGATGTCATAATTTTAATTCATCATCGATCGTCCAACAATAAATATATAATTATATCATAAACATCACATCAAAAATTCATCAGCTTGTTTCAACTCCAATAATTTATCATCGATCATCCAACAATCAAAGAATACAGTCCACTACTTACTGGAGGCTGTAACATGAGCCTTTAAGGTTTAATTTTTCAAAGCGATTGAACTTAATGTTTAGTTATTTATTATTTAAAAAAACATAAAGCAAAACGAAATATTTGAGTTTACCAAAACCTTAAAACGCATATTGTTAAAAAGTTTTTTGTGTTGTGGTTGCACAAAATGTAATGCCTACAATACAACACAACACATTTTATGAAAAAAATTAACCTTCCCAATTTTGTCATGAAAACCGTGCGAGGATCAACAAACCCAGGCGCCTCTAAGGTTGCAGCCTGAAAGGTTGCAGACTGAGGGTTGGACAACCCATTGAGGTGGAAACATATTAAAGCTCGGACTTAGAGCTTCACTGTGAGGCTTTTTTGTCTGTGGACTCAAATAGAAAGACTATGGAATGTCAAGAGCAGGCCTCAAATGTCAGCGAAGAAAATAAGAAACAAACCAAAGAGTCTACGCGCAGCATTACTTTGAGGTCTAGTGGACTACAAATGTCCACTAGCTGTTGCTAGTTCACTTCGAGCAAAATATCTAAATGCCGACCTCTATTAAAATTTTGAAGGAACACCATAAGAAACAAATTATCAAAACGTTTGCCTCCAATACCACCCATGCCTTAGAGAGGCTAGATCGTCCTTTTGGCAACTCCTCTCAAACATGCACGTTAGCAATTCATGCTATCTTTAATTTTTTTTAATGAATTTCTTTATAACCCAAAACCTTGAATGACGTTAGTTTATTCAAGAAGCTTATTTTTCCAAATATCTTGGACGATTCGAATCCACTCAGTGGTTAGAAATTACCAAATTTCTCTTTTGCTATCTTATCGACTGATCAGTTGAGCTTGATGAACCTTGCGATAAATATATTGTATTGAAACTGCTTGGCGAAACATTTAACTATCGCCCTTGCGATAAATGATAAATATTAGGATTTGACGTTTTTTATGTTAGATGATGAGTGCTGTTCGTATTAATATACCTTTTATATTAATGAAATGAAAATGTTTAGCGAAGAATCTCACCACATCACTCAACAGCTTTAAATATCCCCAGAAGACCCAGATATTGTGTTGTTCATTTTTCTTTTACTTTGCATTCAGAATAATTGATTAACGACCAGGTATGAAAACACACATTCTGAATAATGTATAGGAAAAGTTTCTTCCGTCGGTAATCGAACACCCGGCACCATTGAGTTACAAGACTAGCCCTTTAACAACAGAGCTAGTACGAAGACAATGAATTTGATGATGTAAAATATGTGATGCGGTTGATAGAATTATTAAGTTGATAGAATTATTAAAAAAAATGTAGCCATAAATAAGTTGTGGTCTTGGCCATTACAGAAAAGCACGAAAGGAGGGTTCCATGGATTACATTCGTCCTAAGAATTATTAGAATGATGGTAAGTGGGGTATCGAAGAGTTACATTCTTTACCAACTGAGGTAATCCTGAGGTTCTAATGCCAAGGATCTGATCTAAGCGAAAAAAATTATAAAAATTAAGGAATTTGTCCTGGCCATAGGTAACAAAGGACAATAGAGGGAAACAAATATTTAGCTATGCAAGTCTTTGGAAGGATAGACGTCGCGCTAAGTAATCCAGTTCGTATAAAGCGTTACATATCAACTTAAAAACTTTGGTTTTTACAAATTTTGGGGCTAATTTGGTACTTAATTTTGTGCCTGCGTTTACGCGATTGATGTTCCTTTTTGCAGCTTTCAATCTCCTTCCACCATTCTCTCTTCATTCGTGTGGATAGCTTTGTAACGGCTTGTCTTGCCCAGTTTATAGTTCTCCTTCGTGGACCTGGTGTTGCGTCCTTGTAGACACTTCAGATAACAATATTTTTTATATTGAATAGCGTCAAGGCATGCTTGATCCATCAATGGCTTCTGGAAGTGGTTCTGTGGTCGTCCAAGTATTCCTTCAGCAGCGCTTAAAACAGCATCTTTGAGCAAATACAATGATTTATCAACGTCTCCATTACTGGTTTCTGATTTATCCGATGTTCCAGCAATATGGATTTGATATCTCTCTTCTGTTTCAGCATTCTTTAATGATGAGATGTTAAAACGATTCCGTTGATTGAATTTTGGAATGCCTGGATTTGGGAAGTGGAAACCTATCGTTGCACATACAAGGAAGTGGTGATTTCCAATGTATGCACCTCTAAAGGATCGCACATTCAGAACGCTTGAAAAGAAACGTGCTGTTACTAGCACGTGATCAATTTGGTTTCGAGTATTTCCATTTGGTGAAACCCAAGTCTGCTTATGAATCGATCGATGCGGAAAGAACGTGCTGGCAATTCTCAAATTATTTGATAATGCAAATTCAGTCATTCTTTCACCATTATCATTCGAATTCATATGTAGGCTGTTGGGACCCACCACATTTCCATAAGAGATTTCTCTTCCAACCTGTCCATTAAAGTTACCAAGCACCATAATGAATTTTATTAAGGCTTCTTGTATACGTGTACCAATAAAAAAGCCAGTTCCAAATTCTCTTCGAGAAGGATGACCACTACAGTATAGAGAGTGACTATCCAAATCTTGTTTTCCGATTATCGGCTGTCTAATTTCTTGTAGAGCAATAATATACATCCTCTACCTCTCAGCCTCTGTTTCTAGACTTATAAGAGCATTAGAAGCGCTCAGGCTACGCACGTTCTACGTTCCGATTCGGTAGTCTGATCCTTTTTCACGTCCAGGTAAGGTTTACAGTTTTATCATCGGTAAAATGGCATGCAGCACACGTTTAGCTAACCACAGTGACGTTCATTATCAAAAGTAAATCACTGCAGCTTTAAACTATATCGTGTGAGACAATCCGAGAGATTTTTGTACTGCTTCAACTACTTAAACGTAGCGTGATCAGTAATGCTATTAAAAGGGTGACATTTGATGTATGAGCGAATTTTTTTAACACTCAGAGTAGGGAAAAGGCATTTGTTTTCACTGACAGAGTAATTACGTTGAGCTGAGCTCAGTCTGTTGGACATATAAGCTGTAGGATATTTACCACAATTTTGTGAAGAAACATAGGATAACAACCCCTCAGGAGACGCATCCTCATCATCTCAATGCGGGTGAAATTAAAGTAACTAAAGTAGTTCTTCTGGTTTAGAAATATTCCCAGACGATGCTAAGTACGAACAAGTTGTCATGAAGAAACGGACCAACTCCTGACAAATAAACTCCTGACCCCAATACGGGGACGAGTGGATTCACAAAAACAGTGAGTGTCCTTGCAAACAGCTATTATGATTAAAAAAATATCAAATGCCCTTGTGTTTTAGAGTTCCTAATCAGAGACTCTGTTCCCGAACACATAAATGTGATTGGACAATATTGCGAAGTTCGTATTGTAGAACATTAAACGGCAACGGGAACGATTTAACGAAAAACGAATAACAAAATATAGTCTTAATTCAATTCAAAGAAGTTTCTGTTCGAATATTTTTGTGAAGAAAGCCTTAGCTTGTTTAGCACCTTTTTTGTCTCAATGAGGTGTTAGACCTATCTCAGTGTAGGACAGTTCATAAAAAACATGCGAGTTTCAATTGAACAATTATTGTCAGATAATAGAACTATTCTGTTTAACAGATAGTACGAAAGAAGAACCACCATTGGGTCGACATACTAGGTGGAACCAATTACAGAAAAACCAATTTTAATAAAAATAATAATAATAATCTTTCTTTATTTCTTTCCTTTAGGTTACGAGAAAAGATGCTTATCCGCTCCCCATTATCAATAGTCTCCTTAGTCGCTTAAGAGAGACTCGATACATTTCTAGTATTGATTTAAAGGACGCATTTTGGCAATTTCCCTTCGATCCCGAGTCTAGAGAGCGAACCGCTTTTACTGTACCTGGTCGGCCGTTGTACCAATTTGTGGTGATGCCCTTTGGGTTATGTAACGCTCTCCAGACACTTTGCCGACTTATGCATAATGTGATTGCTTATCATCTCCATGAACGTGTTTTCGTTTATTTAGATTACCTGTTGGTGACTTCGACGTCGTTTGATGAGCACCTTGCGTTGTTATCCGATGTCGCAAATCATCTTAAAGGTGCAGTGCACCTAGTACCAAAAACACAGCGACAAATTTGTAGGTTCCTCGGAATAACTGGTTGGTATAGACGATTTATAAACAACTATTCTACGCTCGCGTCCCCACTCACAGACTTACTTAAAAAAACAAAAAAATTGCAATGGAACGTTGAGGGACCATCTCCCTTTGAAAAACTAAAAACATCTCTTGTATCAGCTCCGGTTTTGGTAAACCCAAATTTTTCAAAGCGATTCTATATCCAATGTGATGCATCGACAACTGGGGTAAGAAGTGTGCTCTTCCAGCGTGAGGAACAGGAACAAGAGATGCCAATTGCTTTTATGTCGAAAAAACTCAACGCGGCACAGCGAAACTACTCAATAACGGAACTAGAGTGCTTAGCTGCTGTTTTAAGCGTGAAAAAGTTCAGAGCATATGTGGAGGAATTCTCGTTTACAATTATAATGGATCATTTTAGCTTAAAATGGTTAATGTCACAAAAAGATGTCAGGACGACTGGCTAGATGGAGTTTGAAGCTGCAAAGTTTCCATTTTGAAGTGCAATATTGTAAAGGTTCGAACAACATGGTACCGGACACATTGATGAACTAGCTGTAAAAGATGTAGAAGATTCTGAATTACCTCCATTTCATAGACTTATCTTCTGATGCATTTCTTGATCCTGAATACCAAGACATTATTAAAACGGTTCAGACCAATCCAAGAGATACCAGCTTAGTATATCGTGTGGGTAAAATTTACATTAACCTCACCCCTGACTCAGACCATAGAAGAGTATCGGATGATTTTGCCAAAATCCCTAGTATCTAGCGTTATTAAAAGTGCGCGGAATCCTTGTTTCTCTGCACATCCTGGAACCGCTAAAACCCTAGACAAAATTAAGAGACTTTTTTACTGGAAAAACATGTGAAATGAGAGTTGCCCAAAGACTAACGTATAAGAGACTAACGTCAATATTAAAAACAAAAGTACAAACGCTCTTCAATGTTGCAAAAAATTCACAAACTGGAATGACTATACTTTCTCTGCATCGCCTAAAGGAGCTAGACTGCATGGAGCTCTGGTGAAAGACGGTGCTGAGATTAAAATTTCACCAAGAAGGCGGGATGGTACGTAAACGGAAGATGACACTTGCGAACTATACAAATCACCAATGGTGGGCGGAATAGTTTTAGCTCTTTTGCAAAGAAGGTAGAAGTGGCGGTTAATCCCGTTCCTGAGAATTTTCAGAAACAGTCTGTCACTTGGCATATTCCTACATGCCGCCATACACTTAACCCAGTTTTTCTGTTTTTGAAAGTTGGTAGTGCTGGATAAACCGTCACAGATATCTAATAAGAAATTTGTTGCACTAATAAAAAATCATTTCACTTTCGAAGAAAATCAAATACCAGAGCGTTACAGATTTCATAATGCAGATTAGCGTCAAAATCAATCGATTGCTGAATATGTCATGTCACTAAATCGTTAGCACAAACCTGCAAATTTAAAAGAAAAATTTTAATGCAACAAAAACCTTTAACGTTTACAAATTTTGGTGATCCGATAAACGCTCTCAAACAACAAGATGAACCTCTATTATTGAAAATATATGTCGAAAATAAACCAATTACTTTAACTCTGGAGTATGGAGTATATATGACGATGGAGACTGTGGAACCCCATATAACTTTGAAACAAGCACCTCTGAAGGCGTTTGCGGACTACGATATTGTTTCCTCTCCAACAGAATTGCATAGTTATAGTTAAGTTGTGTTCACTACTATTACAATAGGACGCGGACTTAATCATCGACCTTAAAAAAATCGGTTGTAATGGAAAAATAATTTTACTGTTGCGAATTACCATAGGGAATTTGAAGCTTGCTTGTCAAGTCTCATATATGGAGCATAAACGCATATTGCATACTGCACCAAAAACTATCAAGTATACAATAGTTGCAGTCAATTATAAGGTTTTAATGCATTCTGTTTAAAGTTAAATTTAAGAGTCGTTGTAAATAATTTCTGCTTGTTTTTGCACAAAAGTCAAAAACCTACCGACCTGCCAACGAGGGTTAACATTTAAATGCTTTATCTCTTCCTACACAAAAAACAACAAACCAAATAACAATTTAGATAAAAAACATAATTTGTTTTTTTTAAATTAATATCGCGTAAAAACTACGCGTAATATTTTGTTGTTTTGTACACACCACGACGGGCCAAATAAACTAAATTTATGTTTATCGTCGGAATTAAGAATCTAATAATTTAAAAAAATTTGAGAATTTATTTTTGTTTGTACAAAATTTAGTTTTTGAAAACAAAAATTAGGTCAAGGATTTAATTCTTTAACGCTTATCATCAAAATATATCGAGTTATATTGTTTTGAGTTGAAACTTAAATATATTCGTGATATACTATCAGTAACACAAACCGGTTTTTGTTTTGGTTCGTTGGTAGCTTATGATTATATTATTATTTATGGATTGTTTTGCAAACAAAGAGCATTATTGGTGATCCGTGAATTATGTCAAAAACATATGTATTCTGGTATAGATAGATAAGAAATTATCGATGGGGTTAAATTTATTTAGTGCATTGATAATTGAATTCATTTTTGCGACTTATTTTATTGACAATTCTTTCGATTAGTCAACAATGGCTTAGATTTGAAGAACATGTGGTTGGTTTATTTATCATATTTGTTTTGATTGGTTGTGGTATCATTTCAAATCATTCGACTTTTTTAAAACCGTTTTTGGTTTCTAGAACTACTAAGTTATTTACATCAGCCGGGTTTTTGTAGTCGCAATATTAGTCCATAGTCTAAACAGTTTAGATATAATAGAAATTTTTCGTGGGTTTTAGGGCAGTCTGACTGTAACTCGCTTCTCCTTTCGATACTCCATTCTTGGTAAACACTTCATCCTGCAACTATAGTCCAAGAATTCCAAACTTTTTTGATGATCTGCCACTTCCACACTATTATCAGTACAGTAAGCAATTTATCTGATTGGATGTCTTGCAGTGGCGTCATTTCACCAAAATCTTGGGGGGGGCGAGAATTTAAATGACATAAAAAGATTTTTTTCGTAAAACATAACATACACATTTTTATACACACATATATTTAAAAGCATTTAAATGCATCGACTTAAAAATAAAAATAAAATGCTTTTGAGCTACATTGGTTACTCTGCTTGTCTTCTGGTGTTGTTTCATCGAAGCGAATGCCGCAAAGTTCTGCAAAATCCCTTCATTTGTTAAAAATAATTCTAAATTTAGTATCATCTCTGCATTGTTTAAGCATCAAGAAAGTAGTTTTAATTAAAGCGCTTGTGCTAGAAATTATTAAATCTTTGCTTTGTAACTGTTCAGAGAGTGAATTTGTAAACGACAGCAGATCGTGTAGCATAGAAAAAAAGGATGGTTTTTCAATACGATTTTTTAGATCCCGGGCATCCCGGGATTTAAAATTTATGAGTCACATAGTCCCAGGATCCATAAAACACCACGGAATATCAATCCCTACGTGACTCCTCTTATGTCGTATCGATTTTTTGTTTGTTTGTTTGTTTTCCTTTATTTGTCTCAGAGACAAAGAGTTATGTCTACCCTAAACTGACCAGAGCCAAATCGTTAAAATGTGGGACAAAATGCAAACATTCTTCCAAATACTAACTAATTAGAATTTCTATTGCAAGAAAGTGGAACGGTGAAAATGTGCTATTTAGATTGTGCATAAATTTACTATTTAATGCTTTCCTTTACTATTTGTTTACTATTAAATTCTTCAAAAATTCGTTTATTTTAATTGGACATTCAACCGCTAGGAAATGTGCTTGCAGTGGTTCGTACATTTTCTAAATTCTTTCTAGTGCTGAAATTACCGCCAGCCAGCGAGTTTCACTGTATCCAATAAGTTGGTTATGTTCAACATTACTTTTGCCGCAGAACTCCTTCAACGTCTTCAGTAAAGACAGTAAAATATCCAATTTTTTTTAACCCTGCCATTTAAATCAGCAGCATTTCTTATTGCATTATTTAGAATATGGCCTGCGAATCAAATACCCAATACACTCTGGTTCAAATTCGAGTTTAGCTTGTTTTTAAATTTTCACCCCTTGACGTGACACCACTAAAATTAGTGTTCGTGTTATCAGCGCAAATTACAACAAAATAACAACAAAACTTGTTTAAGCTACTGGAGCTGGCGGCTTATAGCAACGCTTTTTTATGTTTATCTGTATCTATATGTCTTTTAATATCATAATGTCCACTGTTAATTTGCAAATTCACTCCGACTGGTAATACATTAAACTTTTGCGTCGTTATATATTGATTTTTTTATAAAAGGATAGTCCAATTCAATATCGTATAAGAATTTACGTAAATGTTTTCTATCCGTCTTGATTTGCAGGAGAACTTTTTAAATATAATTTTAAAAATTAGTATAAATTTACCTTTTATAGTAGCGTAAAACTTTTGTTACACAAGTAAAGACTGCAAAACAATTGAAACAATTTATTTTAATTTTAATTCTGGTTTGTTTTCTCAATATGGTTAAATCAACATATACATAACATTATACAAACTGACAGAAAAAACTGTGAAGCCATTGCTTTGACTAAGATATTGCGCAAACTGTACGTAGGTAGATATAAGGTTTTTTGATTATTTCGATAATGCAGGCAAATGTGGTGGAAATATTTGTTTCGTGAGACGCTTCGTCAGACAGATTTCTCCGTGGGACAACGCAATGAAATGTGTGACATTTTCACGCAGAGTGGGACTTCTGGTCAGTTTACTACCCATAAACGTGCGTAAATTTTTCATTTGATTCAAAATTGTACAATTATTGCGAGCTTTTTTTAAATCTATAAGAAAAACCTACCACAAAAAAATAATAGTTTCTCCCTCCCTGTGACTGTATAAGAAAATGAACAAAGATTGACGTTTAGGATACGTTTTGGATTTTATTATAACCAACCAAACATATAATTTTCGCTATTTTATGAATTAAAAATTATAGTCCATATAGTGAAAAGAATTTTTCAGCAAGTTTGCATAACATACTTTGAAAATATTTACATAACTTAAATATTTGTTCGTGTCGTTAGACAATCCATTAAAAAACATTCACTATTATAAAATCACTGGAAATAACCCAATAAAATTAAATTACTCCCGTAATTATTTTCATTCATTTTATAAAAATTAGCACAACTATCAAGAAAACTTTTGATATGTTATAGGATTTTACATTTTAGAATTGTTTTTAATTTATTGTTTTTAAAAAAGTCTTGTAAAGTTTGTACAATATGATATAGATAAAAAACAAGGCCAAACAGCCAGGGTTCTCCAAATAAGTGGGGTATAATTAGGTTGTGTTCTCCTGCATGTACTTACTGTTAAATACTGCACTATAAACTCTCGAGGAACCCTATACTAATGAAATATTTTGTTTCCTCTGGCTCAGACACGAATATCTTATAAACAAAACACAATCGTTCTTCTAAAAGCGGTGATGCCGCGCACCTTATAGTACGATAGAATTTTGTCAAAATACGCACCCACGGCGTTTTTGGAAGAACGATCGTGCTTTGTTTATAAAACTGATTTCATCAGAAGATTAGAAGCGATACGACCGCCTTTCGTATCGGTGGCGCTCTAGTCCTTGATACAAAGAACGATAACGGTTTGAATATTGCGGTAAACTTTACTTTAGTCGGGCCAAAATAATATGTAACGTAATAATTATATTATCAGATATATTTCAATTAATAGTATGCGATAAAATTGGTATATTAGTTAAGTAAATCTTCTAAAAATTAGACGAATTTACAAAATTTTTATAGTGTATAATTCTATCACGATTGGATGATTTTATTGAATCGATGTATTGATAGTATCAGATCCTTGGGGGGGGGCCAATGCCCCCCAGCCCTACCCAATTGACGCCCCTGATGTCTTGCTTGCTAGATTCCTGGCCCGATGGTCCATTTTTATCAGAACAATTTCCATATATATTTTGCGATTTGTTTTGAGTAGTAAAATCTGCTCTATCTAAATTCGGAAAAAATCTTACAAGTGTTCATTCTCAATTTCAGGATAACGTTTTTTGACTTCTTTTAAAGCTCTAGTAATCTTTAGGAGCTAACACTCTTTTGGTGTTAAGAGTTTATTAATTAAAGGTAAATTAGATATATTCAAAGTGTGAACCTATAGTCACTTTCAAGGATTAGTGTTGTCTTAAAGTTACTTGTAATGTACAAGCAAGCAAGGTTTGCTCTATTTTCTGTTTTTTTCTGATACCTTGAAAATTGTCATGCTGCAGATGCAATTCGTATTCTGAACGACCTAAAACATAGAAATCTGTACCGGAACTTTTTTGATCAACTTCATTCTTGCCATGCAAGTAGTATATTAGAAATTAAACCATGCTCTTTTAGAAGAAGTTTAAAGTGTTTAGCTTGACAACAGGGTAGTCCAAAAGATTTTCTAAAATTCAAACCTTGTGTAACTCTCAATTCAAATTGCATGATAACGGCTCACCTGATATCGGTTTTATGTGTATTGGAAATGTAAAGACCGCATTATTGGAAAAAACACAAAGTAAATTTTTGGCTTACACTGTAAACAAAAAAAAGAATTAAAAGTTTAAAGGTTTCGTTGATGCCGTAGGTGAAACATTTTTTACCCTTAACACTTCACCTAAAACTTGGCAAATAGTATTTGAATTTTTTCAATAGGCCATCGCACATGAGGGCGTTGATATCGGATGATCGGTTCTATTGCAATTTGATTTCAAAAGTACCCTGAATTTGAATTTCCAGAAATCTTTATGACCACAATGTTCTCAAATTAAAAACGTTATGACAATCGAAGTCAAGGAGAAGAAGGAGTTTGATGTCACTTTTGCATCAATGTTCGACATAAGAATTAGTATAGCCTAGGAAAAAATCTCCATTTTTCTTCCTAGGCTACACTAATTCTTATGTTGAACATTGATGCAAAAGTGACATCAAACTCCTTTGAATCCGTTAAACTAAAGCTAAAATAGCGTAAATTATATTCCACAATCATTGGGACGAGTATTTTGATGTCTTAATTCAAAGGTTGGAGAAACTAAAAAATCTTGATTATGCATTCCAGTGACAACTTTTTAACGATTAATGATACATGTGCTAATCGATTTGCATTTACAGAAATGCCATGTTTAATAGGATGAAAAACGTGCTCAAACATTTTGATATAATTTAAGAACTGAGGATGACGTAAGTCGAAATCGATATTCTATAAAATAAAAAACAAAATTCAAATTGTTACTATAAGGAAGTTTATATTATTATTAAAAAATAAAAATTAAAAATAAACAGTAAACAGTATATTTTTAAATATTGCATTTTAATTCAAAAGTGACAAAAACACATACAAACAGTGAATAATAAGGAAAACCATAATAACACATATAGCAAATATTTTGATAAGCTCCCGGGGAACTCAGCAGAGGTCCTGCCCAGAATACAAACACTTTGTTTTAAATATAGTTTCAAAACTGTTTGCATTTCGGCGAAGAAAAAAAATATTTGGAAAATAAGGTAACGACAGAAAAAAATGACGCAAACAGAGGCAGAAGAGATTGCAGGAACAATTGTTTGGCTCTGTATGTCAAAGCATAAAAACATCCTTGAACGATAAATAGTCACCAAGTTAACCAGTGATTAACCACTTAGAAGAGCATTACATCCCTCCCCCCAGATATTAGATGGACATATTAAGGACAAGAGCAAACGCTTCAATCAACCATTATATATGCAGCACAAAAACATTATAAAAAGTGGAAGCTGCCTTCAACCAACTAAAAACTGATGAAACACTAGGTTACGTTGAACTGTCTACAGAACTAATTAAAAATGTAGGATCAGCTCTTGTGTCAGGCAATTAAACAAATTAAACCATTCAAGTCAGTTGATTTTGATCAAGATATACTCGCTGAACTACAGAATACCTTATAACTGACTAGAGCTTAGCTCAAAACAATTTTTTGGTCTGCGTTAAGACGTATCATTGTCTCATATACCTGCTCAAAAGTTGGTTATGAAGTTTGTCATTTCTAAGGTGGGTTAAACCTCTCACTGGCATCCTAACGAACTAAGACCCATCAGTCTATCATCTTTTCTTCTCAAAACATTTGAATTAAAAATGGCGATCGAGTAGAGTTTTCTGTCGCGACTCGCAGTAAATTAAATTAATTTTAATTAAAATAAATAGTTTTTCGATCGCAAATTGGTGGTTAGTTAGTGCAATTAAAAGTGTTTCTTGAACATTGTTTAAACAAGGTTAAACCAAAATTTAAAGAAAATCATTTATAATTACAGTTTTGAGTACTTGTAAACTAAATTTTTAATTCCATTGTGTGTTACTTTACGTTATTTTAATGGCCAACACTTACACACACGTAGAAGATAATAAATCTGGTAAATCTATGTGATTCACACGACTGCAAACAAATTTAATGGCTTCAAATGATTCGGGTGATCACCAAACTGTTTCAACTCCCTCTTCCTCCGAGGGTAAATCTATACGATCTACACGACTACAAACAAATTAATTGGCTTCAAACGAGTTAAGTGATCAACAAAATGTTCGAACTTCCTGTTCAATCGAGAATATTGATCTGAAATTCAACGCAAGAATGGATGAATTTCACGACGATCTCTCAACTGAAATTTGTTCTATAGTGGACGAATTTAAAAATGATATCTAAGAGGAAATTATTAAAATGGCAACCGAATCTGAAAGAAAAATATCTGAATTGAAAATCAATTTAGTTTCTCTTGATAAAAAAATAAATAATAATATAGATACTTTTCGTAAGGATTTTGAATTATGAGTTACTGGTATCCCCCATGTTCCAAATGAAAATCTGCATAACATCTTTCAATCTTTATCATATAATTTTGGATACAAAGTGACTAGTGGTGATGCTGAAGAAGGTAATACAGTCCCATTACCAGATTTTGAAATATTTCGTCTAAGAACACATTCTGCAGATGCAGCTAAGCCCCATCAGCCATTGCTTATACGTTTTGCAACGATATTTCATAAGGACCAATACATCGTCCGTTTCCTCAAAAACCCAAAAATACGACTAGAGAACATTCGTAGATTCAAGGGCGAAAGCCGCATTTTTATTCAACAAAATCAAACAAGTGAATA
Source organism: Diogma glabrata (assembly GCA_963693315.1). Classification (NCBI taxonomy): domain Eukaryota; kingdom Metazoa; phylum Arthropoda; class Insecta; order Diptera; family Cylindrotomidae; genus Diogma; species Diogma glabrata. Next base: position 156,026,281 of record OY856187.1, read on the forward strand.
TTACAAAATACATAAGCTGGCTTTATCATTAAAAAAGTCTGGGAAGATTCATCAAACCCGTATTTTGTATGGAAGAGTGGCTGTAAAATTATGTGAAGAAAATGACTTTATAATATTTAATACTTTAGAGGACCTCCAACTAGCGGTTGATCATCTATATAAATCAACTTAAATTTCTGCTTATGTTGTATCAATTTAATGTTATAAATTTTTTATTGATTTAATTAATTTTTGGTTTTGATTGATTTTTTTTTGTGTTTTGTGTGTGCTTATAACAATAACAGTTTAATTACAAGATATAAACAATACATTGAAATAGTTGTTGTTCAAATAAACAATTTTAATCTCCTAACTAATCTAATTGAAATAATTATAAATAATAATCTATTTTGTTCAAACTTAATCTGTAAACAATTTTTTTTTATTTTTGAAAATTGTTCTTCTGATTAAAATTTTTTGTATTTTTGGTTATCGATTAACTTAGGCAATTTTGAATCTGCGGTTGGGTTTTGAACTTATAAGATGTCTTTTTCTTCGGTCGACTTCCAAAATATTGTATTGAAGTCTTGCTTTAATTGAAAAAGTAATGGATATAATTTTATGCATTTCAATCCTGGAAGTATTTTGTCTAATTTCGATTAATTCAAGAGTATTGTTAAAAAAGTAGCACTGGACTTAATGGCTATTTCTAATCGCTCTGTCTTGGCTGAATTGAAAACACAATGGCCGCCTAGTGTCACTCCCCGAATACAACATTATACGTAAAGATGTACTGATAGACGAGCCAGAGGAGTAACTCTTTATATAAGTAAAAAAATAAAATTTAAAATAATTAGAAAAAACTCTGGGTCATAACTGTGATGATAAACTTTTGGTAGGTGTTTTATATATTCCACCTAAAATTAAACTCACAAATCGTGTTAAAGCAATTTTTACTGATTATGCCAGAAAATATAGCGAAGCATTAATACTTAGTGACTTAAATCTAAACATATTGTCCAATGATGTGTCAGATCCTTTAAGAATTTTGTGAATTCCATTGGAATTTCCTGGGCATTTAGCTCACCAACAAATTTCATTAATGATAGTTGTACATGTATTGATTAATTACTAAATTGGGACTTTTCACTCAAATTTCTGTTCCCGGTTTATTCACATCGCATGACATGATTTTCGGTTCTTATGATTTCGAATGAAATTTTTCAAATAGTGATAATTTCTTCTTCCGACGGTCGATAAATAATATTAATTTAGAAACCATCTTAGAGGAAGCTAACTCATTAGATTGGGATATACTGTTCTATATAGTTGATGTCAATGATAAGCTTGCTTTTTTAATCGTTTGATTCGACAACTCCTTAACAAATATGCTCCCCTAAAAAATACAGAATAAAATCATTTGATGACGCATCTTGGTTCAATTCTGATATTTTTTACCACAAAAATACTTATAAGAGATTTTCTGCATATGTCCTGGAAAAAGGATAAAACACAATCAAATTGGAAAAAGTTTACGCGGACAGGAACATGGTTAATTCAATAATCAAAAAGGCTAAGTTCAATCATGTTAAACAAATTTTTAACATAGACTTACCATCTAATGTTCTTTGGAATAATTTTAAGAAGTACGGCTTGTCAAAAAGTAAAACATCACCTCCAACAAATATTTCAGCCTCGGATTTCAATAAGTGCTTTCGAACTCCACCTCAACCAGTGTGTTTAATGTTAACAATGTCCCCAAGTACGCTGAACTCGTTTGATTTTCGAAATGTCTCTGAATTTGATGTATCTTACTTTACTAAACAAATAAATTCTGATGCAACTGGTGCTGATGATATCCCAATTAAATTTGTGAAATTGCTTCTTCCCATTATTCTTCAAAATTTGACTCATATCATGAATACCTGCCTAACCAAATCAGTCTTTCCTATTGTCTGGAAAACTGCGTATGTTATCCCAATAAAAAAAAATCCAAAAACCTAAGGTGAGCAATGATTTTCATCCTATTAGCATTTTACCGTGTCTTTCTAAAATCCTTGAAAAATTAATGAAATCACAGGTTTCATAATATGTTAATAAACACGAAATGATGAATCCATTACAATCAGGATTCCGGGAAAAGCATAATACTACATCTGCTCTAATCAAAATTGTTGATGATCTGAGTCGTTCCATGGCAGAAGGTGAAGTTTTCATATTAATATTGTTGGATTTTTCGAAAGCACTCGATTCTGTTGATTATTCTGTTTGATTAAACAAGCTGAAAACTAATTTCAAATTTTGTAAGAGTGCGCTTCTATTTATCCAATCATATCTCAGCAGTAGAACACAAATCGTAAATGTAAATAATTCTTTCTCGGATCCATCAAATATTACCTCAGGTGTTCCTCAAGGATCAATCTTGGGACCTCTTCTGTTCTCGCTTTTCATTAATGACATAAGTGTTTTGTTCGATGTTAACTATCATATTTTTGCTGATGACTTGTAATTTTACGATTCCGAATTCCTCTCTAATATTAATCAATGTATCGCAAGGTTAAATCAGGCACTTCGGACAATTTCTGATTGGGCAAACGATAATAATATGCAGCTCAATCCTAGTAAATCAAAAGCCGTTATAATATCACAAAATAAAACTGCCTTATCTCAGCTAAATACAACCAGTCTTATACTTAATAACCAATCAAGATAATATTAAAAATCTTGGGTTAATAATGAATAGTTTCTTGAATTGGGATATCACGTTAATTTTACTTGCAGTAATTACCTTAAGTAAGTCATTAAGTCATTACCTTAGGTAGCTTGTGGCATGCAGCCAGTTTTACACCAAGGGAAGCCAAACTAAAACTAATTCGTTCGTTAATTGTCTCTCATTTATTATACTGTGCTCCAATTTTCTCAGGTTGCTCGGAAGAATCATGGCAAAAACTCAATGTTGCATTTAATTTGTGTGCTTGGTATATTTATAATATCCAACGAGGTGAATCGTTCTCAGCACATGCTAAAACTATTATGAATTGTGATCTACGTAATTATCTTAAGTATTTAACCTCTTTGTTTTTGTTTAGATTAATAAAATATAGAAAGCCATTGTATCTTTTTAATTAATTAAAATTCTCCAGATCATCACAAACTATGAACAATAATTTGCCAACAATTGTAGGACTAAAGCTCGACAAGCTTCCTTCTTTGTAAATGGGGTTAAACTATGGAACTCTCTAGACCGTGACATTTAACTAGAAAACTCCATTGAAAAATTTAAAAGGTCTTCTTTTCAATATTTTGCATGCTAAAATGTTTTTAAACAAGATTGGATATTTCTGCGATTGATAATTGCCATTTGATTAACTCACGTATAAATAACTTCGGTCTGAAAGACATTCATGACACATTCATGAGCCAAAAGTGAAATTCTTACCCCCACTTTTTTGGCATATCTCGACGTTTTAGGACCTACTGATTCTAAATAAGCAAAAAAAAAATGTATATCTGTCTGCCGTCCGGCCGGCCGGCCGTCATTACCTACGCTGCAGGGAAAACCGCTGGAGGGATTTCAAAATTTTTTTTTTCAAATTAGGTATACTCAAGGGACAGGTCCGAAAGGACGCTGTGTTGGATAACTGTACCGGAAGTGTGTCAAAAAATCATTAACTGTGTCAAAAACAGCAAATTTTCATATATTTGGCTTGAAAAACGTTCATTTTAAGTGATTACGAGTAGGAAAATTGAATTTGGAGAAATCTTGATGGTTGGTATGTGAGATAAAAAACTAGATTAATGTATTATAAGTTTGTCAAAAAAATGTTTTCAAGTTTGTCAAAAGAAAGATTTTTATATATTTTTTTACCCAATTTTTTGGAAAAAAATTAAATTAATTATTCGTTTAAAATGATATTTTATTATTATAATTGAACATTATGGCATTATCAGTTTGTCAAAAAATGTTGTCAAGTGTGTCAAAAGAAAGATATTTATTTACTTTTTTACCCAATTTTTGGGGAAAAAATAAAATTAATTATTTGTTTAAATGAAATTTTATTATTATTATTGGGAATTATGGCATTATAAATTTGTCAAAAATATGCTGTCAAGTGTGTCAAAAGAAAGACTTTTATTTTTATGTGTTATTATGGTTTTCCATATTATTCACTGTTTTTGTGCTTTTGTCACTTTTGAATTAAAATGCATATTTTTTGGAAAAAAATCTAATTGTTTTTATGACGTAAATATAATTGAAAATGAAATTGGACTTGGAAATTTTTGAATTTAAAAAAAAAAAAATTTATTTTTATTGTATTAATTGTTATATTATTAATTATTGTATTTATTTAATTTTTTTAAATTATTTAATTTAAGTTTATTTATTTAATTTAATTTATTTAACTTATTTAATTTATTTTATATTTATTTAATTTATTTAATTTATTTAATTTATTTAATTTATTTAATTTATTTAATTTATTTAATTTATTTAATTTAATTAATTTATTTGATTTATTTAATTGATTTAATTTATTTGATTGATTTATTTATTTACTTTACTTAACTTATTCAATTTATTTAATTTACTTAATTAATTTGATTTATTTAAATTTTTTAATTTTAGTTTATTTATTTAATTTAATCTATGTATAAATACGTAAGCACTACTTTTGTGGTACAATTTCAAAATATTTGCCCCAGCAAAAGTGTGGCAATATGTATATCGTTGGAAAGGTCTTAAGTAGTAGATGTGTCGAAAAATATTTTTTTTTTAATTTTGACGATGTTTTGAGAAAAAAAGAGAAAATGTTATAGTAGTATTTTTTGAGTTTTTTGTTCGGTTATTGTTTTTTTTTTCAAGTTATTTGTTTCACAATTCAAAATTAAATTTCTAAATATAAATAGGTAAGCACTATTTTTGTGGTGCCATTTCAAAATATTTGCCCAATAACAGTGGGGCAGTAGGTATATCGTTGGAAAGGTTTTGAGTAGTAGATGTGACGAAAAATATTTTTGGAATTTGGACGATTTTTTTTAAGAAAAATATGAAGGTGCATTTTTTTGAGTTTTTTTCGATTATATTGTTTTTTTCAAGTTATTTGTTTCACAATTCAAAATCAATTATATCAATAAATCAAACTCTGAAATAATGTGTTGTAGCTATTATGTAGGGAAGTCTTTTTACAATTTCCATTTACAATGGCCGAATTTCTGCCACTGGGCGATCCCTAGTTTATTTAATTTGTTATTATTTAATTTATTTGATTTATCTAAATTATTTAATTTATTTAATTTATTTTTTAATTTTAGTTTATTTAATTTATTTAATATATTTAATTTATTGAATGTAATTAAATTATTTAATTTATTGAATTTATTTAATTAATTTAATTTATTTAATTTATTTAATTTATTTAATTTATTTAATTTATTTAATTTATTTAATTTATTTAATTTATTTAAGTTATTTAATTTGTTTATTTTTTAATTTTTTTAATTTATTTAATTTACTTAATTTATTTAATAAAGTTAACTTTTAAAATTACTCATTTAATTTAATTTATTCAAATTGTTTAATTTATTTAATATTAATTTTTTTTAATTTATTGTATTTATTTAAGTGAAGTTTTTGGAGAGGTAGAGTTTTTTCTTAGAAACTATTAACCATACCTTTGAACTGAAAAAAATTCAATTATTTCCTTACTTACCTGAGTTTAATTGATCCTAAATATCTCCAATATTATTTACTTAATTCATTTGACTTATTTAATTTATTTAATTTATTTAATTTATTTAATTTGTTTAATTTATTTAGTTTTTTTATTTTAAGTTTATTTATTTTATTTAATTTATTTAACTTATTTAATTTATTGAATATATTTAATTTATTTAATTTATTTAATTTAATTAATTTAATTAATTTATTTAATTTATTTAATTTATTTAATTTATTTAATTTATTTAATTAATTTAGTTTATTCTATTTATTTAATTTGTTAAATTTATATAATTTATTTTTTTAACTGAGTTTATTTATTTATTTGGTTTTAAATAATTTTTTTAATATTTGATTTATTTTTTTTTAAATAAACTGCTCTATGTTAATCCAATTTTGTTAATTTTTTTATGGTAGTTAAGCAGGAAAATAAAATAAAAACTATAACGCTGCACCTATATAGCTATGCTTAAACTACAAAACTCTGTGTCAAGGGGTGGCAGGATGGTATACAGAAGATGTTTTAGACTAGCGTTTCTTATATTTTAATCAAAATATGTTTAATCAATTTTTGTTTAGCATTGCTTGTTTGTGAGTTAGGTCATAATATATTCTGTTTGGACCTTACCAGAATTCAGGCACTGCTAATAGAGTTCAGGGATTCAAATTCAAATTTATCATTTCAAAACACGCTGAAGATTCAATCTTTAGGATTTGGTGAACAAAAATGACATAAGTTATTATGTACGACGCTTCTCAATGGACTGTAATTTAATTTGATTTAATTGATAGAGTTGCAAGATAAGATAGTTTATTCTGGGTAGTTCTGTTTGGACTTTTCTTACTTTACTGTCTTTAGTGGGATCAGCTGGCCAGAGTCAATCCGTAAATCACCCCGTACATCTCAAGAAATTCATGAGCTAAAAGTGAAATTCTTACCCCCCCTTTTTTGGCATTTCTCTACGTTTTAGGACCTACTGATTCTAAAAAAGCAAAGAAATAAAAATGTATGTCTGTCTGCCGGCTGGCTGTCACAACCGACGAAATCTAGAAATTGGCTAAAGGGATTTGAAAAATTTTGAATTCTTAAAATAGGTACACTCAATAATAAGAGCCGAAAGGATGATGTGTTCGATAACTGTAAAGAAAGTATGTCAAAAAATCGTCAAGTGTGTCAAAACAAGGAAAAATTCATATTTTTTGCTTAAAAAAACGTTCACTTAGATAATGGGTATGAACAAAGAATGTGGGGAAATCTGGATGTTCGGGATTGGTATGTGAGATCAAAAACTAAATTATAGCATTATAAGTTTGTCAAAAATATGTTGTCAAGTGTGTCAAAAGAAAGATTTTTATTTAATTTTGTACCCAATTTTTTGGGAAAAAATAAAATTAATTATTTGTTTGACCTGAAATTTTATTATTATTATTGAGATTTATGGTATTATAAGTTTGTCATAAAATGTTGTCACGTGTGTCAAAAGAAAGATTTTTATTTATTTTTTTACCCAATTTTTTGGAAAAAAATAAAATTAATTATATTTATGACATGAAATTTTATTATTATTATTGAGAATTATGGCATTATAAGTTTGTCAAAAACTATTGTCAAGTGTATCAAAAAAATGATTCATTTATTTTTTTAGATAATTTTTTCATTAAAAAAATATTTAACTGTTTGTTTACATGTTCAATTGTAAATTTTTGAATTTGTTATGGTTTTTGAAATATTTTTGGAATTTTGAAAAAAATTCAATTCTTGATTTTGTAAGAGTTTTTGGAATATTTTTAAAATTGAAAAATTTTAATTTTTGATTTTATTATAATTTTTATAATTTTGGAAAAAGTTACAATTTTGCGATTTTGTTATAATTTATGGAATATTTTTAAAATTTTTGGAAATAGTTATTTGTTTAACTAGGCAGCAAAGTAGTCGATTGACTGAGCCGCAGCTGATAGTTCATACCCGAGCGAAGCGAGGCTAGGAATTCAGCCATGGCAGTTAATCTACCTTGCTGCCGAGTTGAACATATAAATTTTTCTCCGATTAATTACAATGATATGTAATTTAATAATTATTACTTTAACAATAAAGCAAAATGAAAAAAATGAAAAAAAAATCGCAATTGTTGGAAGGTTTAGTTGTTATGGAAATGACATAATAATTATAGTTTGACAAATAAACAAATTTCTGCCAGATTCGTGGAAAAATATAGGTTAATTTAAAATGGACAGTAAAAGCGATTCAAAAATTCTTGCTTCTTCAAAAATAAGGGAAGTAGCGAGAAACATTGAACCCTTTCCCTGCCAGGAAAGTCTCGGATAAAGTATGAAGGAAAATATAAACGATTCATGGATTATTGTACCGAGAAAAATGCGAAATTTTTTTCGGAGAATGTATTAGTAATGCTTATTTTGCTGAATTATCAAAAGCAATGAAAAGTTCTACACTTTGGTCTGTATATTCCATGTTAAAGGCAACTATTAATGTAAAAAAAAAACGTAGATATAGGAAAATATTTAAAATTGCGAGCTTTTTTAAAACGGACCTCACAAGGCTACAAGGCAAACAAGTCCCGGCTTTTTGAAAAACAGGACATTACAAACTTTATACTCGATGCTCCAGATGAAGATTATTTATTAGCAAAAGTAGGTTTTAAATAATATTAAAACAATAAACGAAAAATGCTTAAAAAAAATATTATTATAGGTTGTATTGATTTTTGGAACTGCGGGTGCATGTCGCTACGATGAACTATTGAAATTAAAATTAGAAAATATTGAAGATATGAACAATCATATCTTCATATTTTCAACCAGTTGTTGGTGTCCCTAATAAACACAAAGACGAAAATTTCAAGGACTTTCGTAATAATGGAGAATTTAGATATTGTTAGAAAATATATATCGCTTCGGCCTGCTGAATTAAAAGACACCAGATTTTTTTTTAAATACGCAAAAGGTAAATCCGTAAAGCAATTTGTTGGTATCCATAAAATTGGTAGTATTCCTCAAGAAATAGTGGCCTATTTAAAGTTCCCAAATGCTAAAGAATATACGAGACACTGCCTCCGCAGAACATCTGCAACTTTACTTGTAAATTCAGGATGTGACATGGCAATGTTAAAAAGACATGACGGGTGCAAGTCCTCAACTATAGCCGAAGGTTACATTGAGGATTCAATGGCAAGCAAAACCAGTATTTGTGAAAAAATTTTGTCCAATGTAGGAACTACTTGTGAGACAAATCGAACCAGTAATATAGTGAATGTAAAAAGAACGATAGCTGAGGAAAAAAAGTGGCCTATTTATTCAAAATTGTAGTAATTTTATTATTAATGTAAGTAACTTTTGAAATTCTTGTTAAAAGTTCTTATTATATAATTGTTAATAAATAATTAATAAATATTTGTCAAAAAATGTTAATATGTTTTATTTTTATGAAGTCTAATTATTTTGCTGCCTAGGCAGGAAAAGTGCCACTTTGCTGACTGAAATAAGTCTGCAAAATTTATATTTGCTGTCAATCGGAGAAAAAAGTTTTAATCTTTGATTTTGTAATAATTTTTGAAATATTTTTAGAATTTAGTTTGAAAAAAGTTTGAATTTTTGATTTTATTTAGTTTTACAATATTTTTGGAATTTTGAAAGAAATATGAATTTGTGATTTTGAAATATTTTCTCGAAACGCTAAATAAGGGGGTTTTTGAGTGGTTTGCTGATTGTATCATCTTTTCACTAAATTATGTTAATTTATGATATGTTATATTTTCCGACAACGAATTGATGTTTCGTGTTAGTTTTGTAATACATATCTAAACAGAGATAAAAAATATAAGGACTTTAACAAAAAGTTATGTTTGATATACATCGCTGCCCAAAACTAAAAACCATGTCCCCATAAAAGTTTTTTGCCAGCCAAAACTATATCAAAATCCTTAACCCAGACCGAAGTCTTGATATCTCAGAGCTGTGAGATTTCAGCCCCTTCATATTTTCCCTATTATATGAGGAAATATACCGAGGTCCATTACTGTTTAATTTTGAACAACGTCAAAAAATTTAATGTGTTTCTATTCAATGATTACAATGATATTCGTGAGTTAGTGATTATAATCCTAGTGAAGTTTCTTTAGTTTTTATTTTTAATAATTGTACAATATTTACTGTTCATGCAAATCGGTCTAACAATTTACACAGCATCAGAACCATCTTACTATATAAACATCACGGAATTGGAATATGTTAGTGATCGTAAATCGGCTTTTTAAGAAATAGTTTTGGTATTGTAAAAGGCTGGTCATAAATCATATTCGTTTGAAAAGTCACCAACTATCATCCTTATACCCATCATCAACCAACAGATTATGAATTATTATTCACATAAACAAATCAATTTAATTCAAAATCATAATATATTCCAATCAACCGATCATATTGAATCGTGATCATAAACATAAATAAAAGAAAATAATTTATACAATTTTTTGTGATATTCAATTCTGACGTTTTGATTTGACGAGAGTGGGTTGATAAGTTGTTTATTTGCCAAAATGTTATCCAGTTTCTATGTGTATTTTCTGAAAACTAAAAATTGAAAATTATTACAAATTTTTCCTTTTAGTTTTTAAAAATTTTAGGTTACATGTTGGATGATTTGTAATACAACAAACAAAGAAACCTGCTCATCAATCCTTCGTTGGGCTTTTGATAATTTTTTTTTTCTCATTTGGATTCAGTCCATTCTACAAATTATTAATAATTTCATCACGTTTCTTAAGAAATATATATTTTCTTTATATTGTTTTTTTTTTGTTTTGTATTGTGTCGAATTTATTATTACTATTTATTTGTTATTATAAAAAAATAATAATAAATTTTTTTTTTGTTAATTTTAAACAAATATGATCGGTCAATTGTGATTACAAAAACAAAACCAAAAAGTTATTCTAAATTCGAAAAATAGAAACAATTTAAATATAAGAAGTAGAAACAACAAATAAGACCTTCAAGTGGGATTGGATAGGAAATTATAGAATTAAAAACAATTGAAGAAAAAAGAACCAAGAAATAATTTAAGTCTTAGCTATATAGAATTTATAAATTCTTAATTTTTCTTAGTTTTTTGTTATTGTAATGTTGTAAAACCAGAACACGTTTAACTTTGATTAATTTGTTGTTTATATATTTCTGGTTGATATCAAATTTGTTGTTTATTTTTGTATTAAAGCTAATCAATTTTATGGTTTAGTTTTGAATAAGTTGAATTGTTAACCCAATGATGAATTGAGTGGATGATAGAGACATAATTATGTTAAATTGTTATCATAAATATTTTTAACATCGTTTTGATATTATAAATTTGGTTCAATTAATAAAAATTTTGATTGTAGGTCGAACGAATAAAGCAATTAAATAGAAGTTTCACTTAGTTTATAGTTTTAATGATTTTGAAGATATGTATTATTTATACTTGCTTTTCCTTTTTTTAATTATCGGAATTAAAGATTGTGATGGTAACCTTGTATATTAATAGACCCCAAAAAGATAAATACTTATCGCTAAACAACACGCATGTTGGTTGATTCCACTTAGTTTCATTTACGCTACTAGCAAACGGTCGAGAATTTGGGAGATGGTAGGTCCATTGCCATGTTATACTTAAATAATTTAATTTGTAAAATATGAGAAAAACATTGGAAACTATGGTTTACCACGAATCCATAGTGTCTCCATTCTGCATACCTAGGTTTTTCTTCCACTAACTCATACTGAATTGTTAGTTCATGATTACCTACATGAGGACCATACAGAAACATAAACTCTCACAATCTCGAACATCGTATCAACGTTCAATATTACTAATCTTCAAATTCATAGCAAAAATATTATATCCACGCATCTGTTACCTCATAGATGTTATGTTGTTGAAGAGCAACTTATTTCTTGAATTCAAAACTTTTTAACTGCACTGTTTAAAAATAAATTAAAAACACTCCAAAAATCTAGTAAATGTTTGCTCGCTTAATTGCAGGAAAAATCAATTGTCAAATATTTCATATTACATTAATTGTAGTAATCGTTGTTTTCAATCCAAAAGCATTAATATAACTGAGATAATCATAGTAAAATAAAACAAATTGTGAAATTATACTTTTTAACTATTAATTTTACTACAGTTGTAGATTAAAAATGCTATTTAAAAGAAAAATTACACGAAAAAAGAGTATTTTTTATGCAATAAACGGTAAAAATTGCAAACATTTTTTTTAAAAATCGAGTAGTCAAAATTTTTGCTGTCATTATTCAAAATTTTCATATTTTTCTATTTTACATAATTTGACAAACTGATAATATGTTTTACTCGTGTTATCAATCTACAATCTACAGGTAAGAGTGAAGGTTTTTGCTTTATTTAAATGGATTAACGGATATGCTTTTATAATTATAGGAATTATCAACAAATGTTTGGAAGAAATCCAACCGATGGGCAAGTATGTATAAATTACATAAAAATAAAATTGTTTCAGTGTAGTAGCAACAAATGCCTGCAAAAAGAGTATTGGAATAAGAGTTATATCTCACTGAACTTATTCAAAATTGCCTTAATACGTTCCACAGGTCGTTTCAGTTTTTATTCGTAGTGCTTTCAAACATGTAAACAATAATTTACATATAAATACATTTTTACTTTTATATTTACTTTTACATTTTTTTAAAATGTTACAGCAGGATCGTAGTGAGATCAATATATTTCAAAGAAAACTTTGATATTATCTCTAAAAAATTTGGCGTGTTTTTTGAAAAAAATTGAATTTGCTCTAATCAAACAAAATGAAGTCCCTTAAGAATTATCTTTTCTTATTTATAGATTGAATTAGAACATCACTTCCCGCAACAAAACCAAATACGATTAGGCCAACACGTTCGCACAGCTCTTCTAGAGCCGAAGTAGAAGTTAATTCAGAGAAAAAAATTTATTTTGTAGAATGCAAAAGATTTTAAGCATCAAGTTGTGCTATTGAACTACTTTTGGCAGCAATGTTTGTGGAAAAAATTAACTAATTAATTAATTAAAAATTATGATTTGACTTTTTAAAATAAATTTGTAGTTATTCTTAAAATTTTAACATTAAGTATGATACTTCAATCAATTATTTAAAAAAGTATTGTTAAAATCATGAATTTAAAAATACTTTGAAATAAAATATATTTTATTATTTGAAGTTCAATATCTTTTGTTTAATATCTATAGGGAAAGTGAAGGGAAAATCAAATTAATCTTACCAGCTAAACTATAATATTGCTACGTAAGAGTAAAATTTTAACTGCAAAAATTAGTAAAATTACTAGTATAATGGAAATTTACTCGCTATGAGCAAAATTACTAGCAACGAATATATGAAATTTATTTACTTTAGTAAAATTACTCTTCGAGTAGTACATATTTTGCCATTGTTATGTAACATTACTCTTTAATAGTAATATTAACAGTAAACATATTTTTACTACGATTAATGTAGGCAAAATTGATTCCTACAATTATTGTAGTAAATTTTTAAAACAGTGTGGGAGAGAGTTTCGAGTAGATATCGATGGGATATCATCGGAAACATTTTCTACCAACGCAGGAGTGCCTCAAGGATCGGCTTTGCCTCTCACCCTTTTTCTTATTAACGACTTGTTAGATTCCATCGTTCATTCCATTCATAGTTCCGCCGATGGCAACGGTCATCTGATTTTCTTAGCAACCATAGATCAAATTTGACAGATTCCTTAAACTCTGATCTTAAAACAATTTTAGAATGGGGTCATACACAGTGTAGAATTCAAAGCAAGGAAAACCCAGTTTTGCCACTTTACAAGATCATTTACATCTAACCCTTTTGCCATTACAATTTGATTTTAACAATTTAGAAGAAAAGGAATCTATCAAACTTTTGGGAGTTGAGGTTGAATATGATATGAAATAGAATACTCACATTTTAAATCTTGCTAAGAGCGCGGTTAAAAAGTTAGGATATCTAGGGCGTTTTCGTAAGCTTTTCAATTCGCCCCTGCATGGAGCACTGTTCTCACATCTGAGGTGGTGCATACCCAACCTTTTTAAAATGTCTAGACACTGGCCAACGGAAAGCAATTAAATTGATCGGCAATTTAAATCTTACAAACGAGCTTGATTCGTTACAACATAGAAGAAATGTCGCTGATTTGACGATATTTTACAAATACATTATGAATGAGTACTCTTCAGAGGAGATCAAATCAATACTACCTAAACCCGTTATTTTCTCTCGTTCAACCAGAGCATCAGCCATGGCCCACCCATTCACCGTTCAAATAACAAAATGTAGAACTATCGCCTTTTAACGTGATTTTTTCAACCGTATTTCTTATCTCTGGAATTCCTTGCCCTTATGGGTTTTCCCTGATTATTTTAATCCCCAACTTTTTAAAGTCCATGTCCACCAATTTCTTAAAGAAACATAATCCATTTCCACAAACCACAGTTGGCATGATATCTTCGGATATTCAGAGATGTTAATTTATAATTTATTTAAATTAACAATAAACATGTCTAACTTAGTATTAAAACTAAATAAATAAAATCAGTAAATTTATAAAATATGTTATGCGCACAATTTGGTACTACTCAACATGTATCGTTTATAAAATCCAATTCAGAACAATTTGGTTCTGTATAAGGTGTGTTAACTAGAATCTAGGGCTTGACAGTTCAAACAACCAAAAAAGTTGCACTAACAGCAAAGACTAGCTTCCCGTTTACACAGTTTATATTTTTCATCCTTGAACTAACAAACTGCATATTTTGCATTATCGTAATTTTACATATAACAGATCACCATACAAAGAACCTATTGATCGAGCCTTCAAACATATGATTTTCTGAATTCACTATTGTTATGTATTCATCATACATACCTAGATAATATTATTGTTTTCCTTTATTTTAATATATAAAACAAAAACAAAAGAGATTCGAACATGAAAACTCAAAACTCTAAATAACATGTCTATGAATAATCATCGGTACACTGATATTTTCTTTGATCTATTCGAAACATCAAGGTTATAATAGTTTTTGATTATACATTTGCATTCTATCGAATTTCGTTTATTTTCCTTGTTTATATAAAAACGAAACAAAAGAATTGCTATCGTTTAAATTTCTCTCTCTGTAGTATAATAAAACAAAGAAGGTAATGAATTGTTGCAATACATGAACATCTCCAGTTCTTTTTGCTTGTATTCTTAAATGAAGAAAATGGCTTTCATAAATTCTGTGCTCGTTTTACGTGTTCAAAAAACCCTGTTACGAAGCTAGAATTCGATTTCGTAATTGTATAAGGCTAGTAATCCATCTTTGTAATTGGGACTCGCCCTGCTTGTCCACACGTATTGAATTCGCAAAAGCAGAAACTTTTGTAGTTATTCTCGTTTTGTTTGTCAAACATAATTTCTTATATTCAATTCATAATCTTCTTCCTGTTTAAAAATCTGTCGTAAAACGGTTGCGCAATGTCTTTGAATTGGAATATAATCGTTTGCTGTACTGTCATGAACTTTTAAGGTTGTTTCTGATTTCCTTTTTGTTGAATGTAATTTCTTACCATCAGTTTATAATCATTTTTTTTAAATTCTTTTTCAATTTAAAACACCAGTTAATTGTACTCAGTTTTTTGTGGCTACAATAATTAACGAAACGGAAATAAAATTTCCCAAGAAACTACCTTATCGATTCTTTATTGGGGAATAAACAACAAAACGGCGTTAACAGACTATAAATGGAACGCGGTTGATAGCTTCGGTTTCTTGTTGTATTTTGTAAAATCTTTCGTCAAGATCGAAAACGATGAAGCTTTTTTGACTTCATGCTTTGTTCTTTAAATTAAGTTAGGTTTAAGTAGTGAAATTTTTATTTAAATACAATTAAAATAGTGCAATAAGTCCAATTTATTTTTAATTATTACAATTTAATAGTGCAATTTAAATAAATTTTACATGTTTGTGCTGTATCATTAGTCTAAATTATATAAAACGTAAACCTAAGATAATAATTATCCATGTTTGTGACCTTCAAATTTAAACAAACAAAAAATTATATTTGCTTGTATCGTTCAATTTTCTGACATAGTTCCAAATTAAAGAACACTAAATTATATATTTCAAATTAAAGCAAAATAAATTATATATGTTTATACTTTCAATTAGTTCAATTTTTTTTAATTTAATATAATCCATTAGAATCAATTTAAAAATTGTTAAACAAAAAAAAAATATTTTTATATGTGTGCATGTTAATTTAAAAACAAAAAAAAAGATAATTTGCTACGCGTGTAAACTTTTTGCTCTTATTTTTTCGATTTTTTGTAAAAGAGCATCACAGCTGTTGTTCGCTTTGACGTTTTGATGAGTTGGCATAATTTTTTGTTAGAAAATGGAAACTAAACTCACATATTGCATGTTATTTTGATGTGTTGGCCGCTCTAATTAAATGTTAACTTACCTAAAATTATGTTATTAGCTACAAGCAAAGTGTAATTGTAGTTTCGTAAAATGTATTAAACTTTGGCATTATATTTAGTGAGTGGATCGAAAGTGTAAAACATTAAATTAAATCATTAGATTTATGTCTGTCGGTAATATGCATAATTCTAAAATTAAACCAAATTTAAAGAACATATATATATACTAGTAAAGTTTCAAAAAAAATATATAATTAAATGTATCGAAAAACAACCAATGTAAATCTATTAATTACAAAAATTAATACGAAAATTTATTATAATTGAAAATTTCGACCTTGAATCAAATTCATGTTGTACGGATATGTACAGTTTACTACTTTTTTGCAATAAAACTCCGTAACTCTGAAGCTGATTAATTTTTTTTCGGTGTGGAAGAAAGATAGCTTGCACGGTTTTTCTTTATTTGGAAACCAGACGGAATAGTGATTGGCGTTGATTGATATTTTTCACTAACTGGTGCCGCTTTGACGACAGAAGCAGTGCTTGATATATTTACTCTCGAACGATTACTCAGGAAGATGAGCGGCTAATTGGACGTGATGTGGAGTAGATCTGGAATACCAACGGGGTGAGTGCTATTTTGTTTTTATTTTAAATTGGAGGTATGAATGAGTGTGGATGCGTGTGTGTGTGGGTGTGAGAGGGTTCATGTGATGCATGTTCGTAAATCAAGGTCAATATTATACTTCATTTATATTACAATGTAGACGAAGGTCAAAGCGGTATTATAACTGTCGATATTAAAATGTCAAAGTTGTAAGATAACTAAATTTTTCTACTTTCTTCCCTTTAATTGAATTAATTTATTCATAGTTTTTTTTTATAAAAAGAAAAATGTGTGAAGGTTTTCTATTATTGAATTTAAAAGATTATCTGACATAGTTAATTCACCTCTAAAACAAACACAACGAACAAAGTATACATGTTGTGATGTATCTCCAAAAATACATCGTATTTGGTGCTTCATCGGGTAGCGTGTATTTATTCGAACGCGATCCTTGTAAATTTCTAAATAATACCAAACAAATATGGTCCTATAAATCAAATTGCAATATCAAGCCATGAAAAATGTATATCAATTTCAACCATAAAAGGGGTTATAGGTGTGGTTACGATTGATGTGTTGGACTCATCAGGACCACCAATGATAACAACGCAAAATGATGATACAACTGTACCATGTTTTTATTGGAGGGATGATGATAAACATTTATTTTATTTGATGATAAAAAAAGCAATGACGTTGATTGTTTTATCATATTTATTGAGGCGTACCATTTTACATACTGCAACACATTCAATACTTTTATTAGAAAATCCCATTTTTTCAAATTAATGGATTTGATATATTACTGTTAGTTTCTAAAAATACAAAATGCGTCCTTTGTGATATAGATAAAGAAGAATTTAAACAGATTGGAGACAAACCTCGCGATGGTGAATATGGTGCGTGTTTTGTAGCACCATCCGATTGTGATATTCAACCAAAATCTGCTGCGCTCGTCCTGGAAGGAGATTATGGGAAGTTGATTTAGATGGCAATGTATTACAAACTCATCAATTAAAGAATATTCTATTAGATCTAAAACCAACCAACCTAGTATTAAATGGAATAAATTTAAATAAGACAGAAACTTCATCATCTTCTACAACAACTATTAAAACTATAGCAAATAATTGTAGCATTAGTAGTTGTAGTAGTAGTTGCAATAATACAAATAATTTAAATCATTTAAGAAAATCATCTGACAATAATTCTCATATAAAAGCAATGCAATTTTCAAATTTATTTTCTTATAATGACGCATTTGTTCTAGCTTTTACCGATAATTTTATAATAATTTTCAATTCAGCTACATCACTAATAAGCTTATGGAATAATCAATTTGAAGATATTCAAATTATATTTATTGTAAATAATAACATATTAATTATATTAACAAAAAATTTATAACTTATCTTCAATGAAACTGACGCAGTTGAATGACTTATTATACATTTATTTTTATAACAATAATAACTGTAATGAATCATATAATTTAAAAAAAAATAACGTAGAATATTTTTTTTTGTTCATAAAATTTAAAGTATAAACCTATGATAAAAATATATTAAAAGAAATTTTAACAAAATTAAATTATAACGAAGATAATGATTTAAATTTGTTGTTAACTGAAATTTTGAATGAGATTGGATTGTTTCGAGGGTGTATGAATGCGGGCATGGATGTAGATATGGGTGATAGTGTGCAGGTGTGTGAGAGTGCGTTTGTGGGGGGAGGGTGCGAGAGTGTATGAGGTGTGAGAGTGTAAGAGTGAGTGAGTAAATGTGGGGTTGGACGGGGTGATCGCGGTTCTTTCGCCTAGGGGGTCGCCAGAGTCTCATTCTTTCACTTGCTTTTTTTGTCATTTCCGTATATATCATGTATTTCGCGTACATTACGATTATTTGTGCTGAAGTAGCAGGCTTTCTTACTCGATCCCAATGATTGAAGCCAGTCAAGGGGCTATAAATAAACCTCGCTGGGTACACGACCTGCTATGCAACTTCGCTGCTATGCCGCGAAGAAGCTCTTCACTACAACCCAACAAGAAGATGTTTGTAAGGTGGATGGAGTAACCTGTGGACTCGTAATATAAATGTATTGTGTATAACAAATGAAAGAAGTGTATTGTAATCAACTCTTCTCTTTCGTTTAATTTTAGAAAAAAGTACTATATATGGTTGCATTTTTTCAGAAATAATGTGAGTCCGCGTTTAATATTATAATAATAATAATAATATCTGTTTTAAGATAGTCCGCGCTAGATATTGAAAGCTAATTTGTCGTGTTAATAAAACAAAAAAATAGAACAGAAAATGGGCATGGTCTTTTATCATTGATTAGTTTATTTGATCACAATTGTTAAAAAAATTTAAAGAAAGGAAAATATTCATTTTTCAGTTTGTGATTTTGGTGGAAAAATGTGACAAAAAAAAGTACAAATTATTAAATTTTTATTGGGTCCTTAACCAATTAATACCAAGCACATAGTTTTGTATAAGCATATGCATATTTTTAAATACAAAAAAAGAAATAAAATATATAAAAATTCCATAAAATTTTTGTAACCTTGAAAGTGGAGAAAATAAATAAAAATGCTGTTTTTTTTGTGAATCAGAAGAAAAAAAAATTAAAATTTGTGTCTGTTTTTGTGTAGTTAGATTGGGAGAATTGAAAAGAATCGCTTATAGGAAGATTGACCAGTTGGTTCATCAAGGCTGGTTTACCTTAGACACAAGAAATGTTTCTAAGGAATCAACTTACGGATTAAATTTATACAAAATAAAAGGGGTCTGGAACCACCAAAACATGATTTAGAGCTAAAACAAAATTACAACAAATTCATATTAACCGAGATACAAGCAAAATCCACCCAAAATATCAAACCAAAACGAGAAAAAAAAATCAACACATATATATCATCACACCAAGCAAACGGATCATTTTTATTGCTTGTTATAGGGACATCCAAAAACACTAATCAACTTATATTAAGTTAATTTTTTTTTATTATTAATTTTTTTTTATTAAATTCTTTGCATTTTGTTTTTATTGAATTATTCTATGACCACCATGGTCTTATAAGTAAAACGCATTTAGAGATTTTTCTTGTTAGAGTCCGCGTAGGTTCCGTTCATCGTTTATCATTCTTAAAATTTAAATATCTTTGGATAAATAGATAAAATATCTATTTATTTCTAAAATAAAGCCCAATGGCCTTACAAATAAACAACACGTATGAAATTCTTTTCATATTTTTTATAATTCCTAATTTTGTGTTTCATGGCAATCAATCTTCGCAAATAATTCAAATTTTATGTTTCTCTATCTCACCAGTTAACTCAGATTACAAACATGTTAAAAATGATAAAAAACATGAAGAATATTGAAATCAATTTAAAATAAGTACGACTTCACAATTCCTTAATACAATATGTTACTATTAAAATGTTTACGAACAAAATGTTCCTGTTAATATGTTTAATAATTATGTTTGGCTGTGATTTTTAGCCCTATATTAGAATTTTTTTAGAGGCATCGATTGAATCGTAACAGTGTGGGGAAGATTCATGTCCCTGTAGTACTCATAAGCTGGTCCCAACATATACGGATAACTACGTACATAAATCACTGACATCGTTTACAATTACCTTTTCAGAGGGATCACTAAGTGCATAAACGACGTTCCCAACACTTGCTATTTTGACAGATAATGAAAATTTTAGTGCTAGTCCAGCAGAGTACTGCTTGTATATTTTTCTGCAACTGAGAAGAGGAATAAACCAATTTCCAGATAGGGATATCTGTATCTGAATATCAATTTCCATATTCTGGACAACCGACGCTGAACCCGATCATTTTTGAACGACTTCACAATTGACATACAAGTTGTATAGGTGAAAAGTATATTTAGAAAAATTTTAAAGTGTTCAATTTAAGAACGATGTGGTTCGAAAGACTTCGAAAAATTCAAATTCAGGGTATCTTTGAAAACCAATGGGTCATGGGTGTCACGGGTGTCACGGGTGTCATGGGTGTCGTGGTGACGTATCACGGGTGTCACGGGTGACGGGGATGTCATGAGTGCCAAAGTTTTCGCGAGTGTCATGGGTGTCACGGGGGTCACGGGTGTCATGGGTGTCATGGTGACGTAGCACGGGTGTCATGGGTGACGTGGATGTCATGGGTGTCATGAGTATAACGAGGGTCATGGGTGTCATGAGTGTCATGAGTGTCATGGGGTCACGAGTGTCATGGGTGTCATGGGTGTCACGGCTGTCTTGGGTGTCACGGGGTTTTATGACAACCATGATACCCATGACACCCGTGACACCCGTGACTCTCGTGACACCCATGACACCCATGACTAGCAATGGTTTGTTTTAAACGCTTTTGGGTTGCCAATAATACCAGCTAGTTGCATATTTCTCGATGGATAAAGCCCACAGATAGAATGATATGAAAGTTCGATTCTCCGAGCAAGCAATAACATGCCATCATCTAGTAGTAATTCATAGATAAAGCTTAGGATTGGCTAGTGATTTCTTACTTTCCAGTGGTATCAGGTATGTGATATCTCACGTTAACTCGTATGTCAATACTAGCCAAGGTATTGGTACAAAAGTGCTGGAGGATCTGGTATTCGACTACTGACAGACGTTCGATGGAGGAGCAATTGCAATTCGTTTAATTGCTAAATAAAACTGTGGTCAATATGCACCATTGCAGTGGATCAAAAGGACATCCTAGTTTTGAAAAGCAATTTGGAGATTCGGTACAAGATTTGTAAAATTCGGTTTCGTTTTTCATAACATTGATATATTAACACTTTTTACCAGATACTTAAGATAGACTTGATAAAATAGGCTGAGGAATGAGGATCTTTATCAAATTTTAAAACCAGTCGCAAATGCTTTGGACAAAAAGATACAGCCTTAACGAATAAGATCAAATTTGGAGCAAGATTTTATTGTTGGCCTTCAATTGTGATGCAAAACTAAATTCAACGCGCATATTCAGTATCTTTGACACCGGGGTCATTCCACATCAAATCAACACAGGGTCTGAACATCACCATCTCGGATTTTCTTGAAATTTGGCACAGGTGTACTATTGGTATAGACTTGGAAAAATATAAAATTTTAAAGAGATATGTCAACTCGTTTTTGATTTACAGAGCTGTAAAGTTCTCACAAATAGGCCCAAAAACCGGAAACACCATTTTTTAAAATTGCTGTAGAATCTTTCCTAATTGCACTAGAGACCTGGGATTTGTGACATTTTACAGCGTTTTTAATGCCCTTTAATTTGATATGAAACACTTTATGGTTAAGATAAAAAAAAATTTTTAAAACTTAATTTAAAATTTAAATTTTAATTTTTTCAAAAAGTACATAATTAAAAATTTTAAAATTAATTCCATGAATAGTTAGTATTGTTACAAATAACAGGGCAAAATATAAATTTGGGATGATAATGGCTTCATTGTTAAAAAAATTAAAGATTAAAACCATTCCCACCAATTCAATTCTGGTATTCATGTTCATTAATACAACAATGTAAATATTGACATTTTCAAGAAAATAAACATAAACTATGACATGAATGAAATTCCTTTAAAAAAGTCTAAACTTACTATTAAATAAATCTGTAACTATTTTAAGTTTACTAATTATTTGAAAAGGCTTCATTTGTTCGGCACATATCAGTTTCTAATAGAACATAGGTTCTTCCAGTAGGAGTCACAGTGTCAACTTTTATCAAAACATCCGTTACTGAGACCCACAGAATGTCAGCACTCCTTGGATACGAAAAGGATTTAGATGGCCCAGCTAAATGTAGAAAAGTTATTTCTACCAAGTTCATCATTTTTTTCTAAAACATACCCGAGCCACCAGTTTGCTTCGTAAACGACAGTAATGTAGCCGAATACGTCCTCCATTAAGTTTATTGATAGATTATCGTAACAAGTTCAAACTGGGAAGAAATTTGTTAAAACCAACTTAAACATGCTGATATAGAAAACTGTTAAGTTGAATAAATTATGTAGTATAATTAATTATAAATACATAATTATTTAAATTTTGTGTTATAATAAATACAACAATTATTATAATTTGTAATCTAAAATAATTACAGTATCAATAATATAAAACATAATTATTAATTAAGATTCACTATTACTATTATTAGTAAATTTATAACTTTTTCATCAAAAGGAGCTTTAGTCTTCAATTTTTTTAACAATGAAGCCATTATCATCCCAAATTTATATTTTGCCCTGTGATTTATAACAATACTAACTATTCATGGAATTAATTTTAAAATTTTTAAATATGTACTTTTTAGAAAAATTAAAATTTAAATTTTAAATTAAGTTTTAGAAATTTTTTTTTTTATCTTAACCATAAAGTGTTTCATATCATATTAAAGGGCATTAAAAACGCTGTAAAATGTCACCAATCCCAGGTCTCTAGTACAATTAGGAAAGGTTCTACAGCAATTTAAAAAAAATGGTGTTCCCGGTTTTTGGGCCCTTTTGTGAGAACTTTACAGCTCTGTAAATCAAAAACGAGTTGACATATTTCAGTAAAATTTTATATTTTTCCAAGTCTATACCAATAGTACACCTGTGCCAAATTTCAAGAAAATCTGAGATGGTGAAGATAAAAATGGTCCTTTTTTGTGTTGAATTGACATGGAATGACCCACCGTTGCATTACATCGCTTTGTTACTATGTCCCAGTGCCCAAATTTCTTTGATTTGGAAAACGAAGAATATAAGTGTGGCATCACTCTCATCGTAGAAAATTTGTTACTTATACTAACACTTTCCACGTTTTTTTTAATTATGTGCCAAATTAACTCTCTTTCGTGCAACATCTCTCACAAAGGATTTTTATGGAAGATAATCTGAGTCTGAAAGACGGACTCCTGGCTCTTCTTTAGATTTCAATTTATTTGGACAAATTTCACAATAAAGTTATCTGTATTTTGGGAGCAATTTCACCGTCAGCCGGAATTAAGCGCGTTTTTTCTAAATTTGGTTTGTTACATATAAAACTTCAAAACCGATTGGGTACGGAAAAAGTTGGGCAACTAGTTTTTATTAATTAAAGTAAAGTTTGTAGTACTTATGAAACCGATGATGTCGTCTTCATTAGTTGGAGTTTTTAGGGTTCCGTTTTTTATACGGAACACTTTTGGTGAAAGTAAAACGTGTTTTTCACATTATTTCGATTATCTCGATTTCTATAAATCCAATGAACCTGAAATTTGGCATGCGGATAAAACTAATCTGTCCACACAAAATGAGGAGTGCAAAAATAAATAAAATGGTTTTCGTTTGGTTAACAGGGCTACGATGTGAGGCCTTTGAGAAAATACATTTTTATATCGAGTCAAGTAGGGTATCATATGAAACTTCAGTATTTCTAAAAAATGTATTTTGGAATTTTACACCCCACCATTTTTTGTGTAATTCTAAATAATGGCGTTTTCTGTATGTTTTTTTTCCTCGATTAGCTCCGAGCCTAAGAAATCAAAAATCTTAAAAAGTATTTTGAATGATAGAAAAATTAGTAAGTTTTTAAAGAAAAATATAGTAAAGCACTAGATACTAATAATTATATTTATTAAGGGGGAGGATATGAGAAGCGGTTAATACACCATTTAAAACCCGGTCAAGTGGGGTGTCATTTGAAAGAGCACCAAAATTAAGAAACAGTACAATTATTTTTAGAATTTTGCGATTCACCGTTTTTATTTCTATGTGTTTAGGGGATGGGAGTGGAGAAGGATGAAAAGAAGGTTTTTTGGTTTGCATGAGTGGGGTGTCATTTGAAAGAGCACTAAAATTAAGAAACATAACAATTTTTTTTAGAATTTTGCGATGCACCGTTTTTGAATTATTCTAAAAAAAGTGCAACAAAAAGTTGATCGCCCCCTATACGTGTCTTCGTTGATTGACAGAAAAATTTTAAAAAACTCATAGAGATAGGAAATTTGTAAACTTTATTGAAAAATATAGATAAGCCTCAAGTGGTTTTATTTCTATGCGTTTAGGGGATGGGAGTGGGGAATGGTAAAAAAAATGATTGTTGGCTCCATGAGTGGGGGGGTGTCATTTGAAAGAACACCAAAATTAAGAAACATTACAATTTTTTTTAGAATTTTGGGATGCACCGTTTTTGAATTATTCTAAAAAAAGTCCTATTTTTAGTGTTAACATCACTCAACCCCCAAATTTCGTCGTTGATTAACAGAATTGAGTCGTTCCTTAGCTACCATAAACAACTATGGATAACATTTAACTTAAAGTAATATTTTTTATATCATTTCGATCAATTTAGATGAGATTGACATTTACTATTGATATTTACGATGAACCATTTATTTTTTATGTGTCTATGGTCTGGCAATATAAACCCTTTACAACACAACTTTATGTTAATTATTTTGATATTGTTTTCTTTACATTCACGGAATCCTTGACGAGCGAATTTTATTCGCACTTGTCTGAATTTTTAGGGTTCCGTTTTTTATACGGAACACTATTGGTGAGAGTAAAACGTGTTTTTTACATTATATCGATTATCTCGTAAACTATTAATGCTATGGACTTGAAATTTGGCATGCGTATAAAACTAATCTGTCCACATGAAATGACGGATACAAATAAAACTAAAGTGGTTTTCGTTTGGTTTACAGGGCTGCAATGTGAGACCTTTGAGAAAATACATTTTTTTATAGATTCAAGTAGGGTATCAAATGAAACGGCTTCTTTTAGCCAAGTATTCCATAAAAATTTATTTTGGAATTTTACACTTCACCATTTTTTGTATAATTTTGAATAGTGATGTTTTTTCGCGTTTTCTTACCTCGATTAGCTCCGAACCTATCTGATCGAAAATTTTCAAATGTACTTGGAATGATAGAAAAATTAGTATGTTTTTAATAAACAATACAAAAATGTGTCATATTTCCATACTTAGATTTATTAAGGGGGTGGAAATGAGGAGGGGTAAAAACACTATTTAAAATGTGGTCAAGTGGAGTGTCATTTGAAAGAGCACTTATTTTAAAAAACAAAGCAATTGTTTTTAGAAATTTGCGATGCCCAGTTTTTGAGTTATAGTAAAAAAAGTGCGAATTTAGACCGTTGTATTTAGAGGACCGGGGTAGAGGGGGTAAAAAAAACTTTTTTTGACCCAAGCGAATGGGGTGTCATTTGATAGAGAACCTAATTTAAAATTCATTGCAATTTTTTTTAGAATTTTGCGGTGGCCAGTTTTTGAGTTATTGTCAAAAAAGTGCAAAATCCAGACCGTTCCCCCCCATACGTTTCAACACTGATTGACAGAAAAATTTGTAAAAATTCACAGAGTTGGGAAATTATCTAAATTTTGTACAAAAACTATAGCGAAGTCTCCAATAATTATATTTCTGTGTGTTTAGAGGGCCAGGGTAGAGAGGGCAAAAAAATTTTTTTTGACCCAAGTGAGTGGGAAGTCATTTGAAAGAACATCTAATTTAGAATTCGTTGCAATTTTTTTTAGAATTTTTCGGTGCCCAGTTTTTGAGTTATTGTGAAAAAAGTGCAAAATTCACACCGTTCCCCCATACCTACGTTTCGACACTGGTTGACAGAAAAACTTGTAAAAATTCACAGAGCTAGGTAATTTGGTAAATTTTATACAAAAACTATAGCGAAGTCTCCAATAATTATATTTATGTGTGTTTAGAGGACCGGGGTAGAGGGGGCAAAAAAAATTTTTTTTTACCCAAGCGAGTGGGGTGTCATTTGAAAGAACATCTAATGTGCCCAGTTTTTGAGTAACTGTCGAAAAAGTGCAAAATTCTGACTGTCCCCCCCCTCCATACGTTTCGACACTAAATGACAGAAAAATTTGGAAAATTTCACAGAGTTAGGAAATTTGGTAAGTTTTGTATGAAAACTGCAGCACAGTTTTTGAGTTATGGATAAGAAAGGGCGAAATGACTGACTGAAAAATTTGAAAATATTCACAGAGACAGGAATATTGGTAAAATTTGAATGAAAATCATATCGAAGACTCAAATAATTATATTTCTGTGTGTTTATGGGATCGGTGTGGGGAGGGAAAAAAAACCATTTTTGACCCAAATGAGTGGGGTGTCTTATGAAAGAGCACTTAATTTAAGAAATGTTACAATTTTTTTAGAATTTTGCAATGCACAGTTTTTGTGTTATTGAAAAAAAAAATATTTTTAGTATGTAGCCTTTCCACCCCCCTAAATTTCAACGTTCGATTGACAGAAAAAATATTCAAATTTTATCCATTTACAAGCTGGTGTAATTGAATCTTTTTTAAGTTACCAAAAACATCTATGGATAATATTTAACCTGAATTAACATTTTTTTTGCCATTTTTGATCAATGTAGATTTGATTGTAATTTACTATTGACATTTACAATTTAACATTTATTTTGTTATGTGTCTATGGTCTGAAAATATAAGGACATTACAACACAACTTTTTGTCAATAATTTTTGATATTGTGTTCTTTTACATTCACGGAACCCTTGACGAGCGAATTTTATTCGCACTTGTCTGACTTTTTTCCTATAGGCTCTGTATTTTTCACGGATATTTTTGTTGCTTGTGACGGATTGTTTTTTACGACTTCGTGGATTGCATGAGTACCCACTGCTCAGTGCGTTGTCTATTTTCAGTTGATATTCTACTATTATCACGTTTCTGATCCTCTTTTGGGTGCAATGTTCTCTAAAAGACTGTACTGTTTGTTGATGTATTCTTCCTCAATACAAAGTTTTGCTAGTTGCAGTTCTTTTTCTTCTTGCAGCTTATTCAAAGCAAGTGTTCCTCCTTAACACTTAACTGTTTCACTTTGATTGTAACGGAAAGCGATCCAGAGAAGCAGATCTAGACTAGACGGGATTTGGATTAGTAACTTTAGTGAATGGCTTGGTAAGTTCTATTGATTTAAGGGTTGAGTTGCAAAACTACATGTTCCTCCTTCATATGTAGCAATGTTGCTCGAAGAAAAATTTGTTAATGTGTCAACTGGTTTTCGTGAAGATGATGGTACAGCCGTAAGTGGTAAGCTGGAATTGTTGATTCGACGTATTTACCGCACAGGAATGGCACATTTATCCACGCCTTGAACATGTAATTCAACACTTCCTAGAGCCCGACCAGATGGGATATTCTCAACTGGTTTCGGCGTAGCTAATCCTATTTTCGTTATGAGGTTAGCGGTCGATAGTTCCTTCGAGTTAACTAGTTCACTGCACTTTTCGCAAATCCAATCAACACTTGATATTTCCTTCGTTACGTCACGCATGAACAATGGCACCAAATTGCACATTTATCACATCCAACCACTTCTAGATTATCTGGCATTCGACAAAGGCTATAACTCACTCTGTCGTTGTTTGTTTCACCCCCTGGTAGAGTACTTAGAACCACATCGGATTTATTAAATACATTCACTGTTTGTCATCCATTATTAGAGCAATTTTTAAATCTGCAAAATTCCTTTTAACTTTAATTAAAATAAAATAGAATTAAATGTTAGCATGGGCGTTGTGCGTTTATACAAATTTCTAGAAAGCAGATGTGCTACAACTTGAATTCGTTGAAGAAACGTATCTGCGACGTATCTCAAGAAACGAAACGTATCTCAAGAAACGCGAAACGAAAGTCAACAAAATGTTTTCATATCATCTTATCGGTTTTGTCGTCATCAAAGTCCGGTTTCGTCTTACGCTGTAATTTTTATCGTTTACAATCTATTGTGTTCATTGTTGTTTTGAACAGTTTGTTGATATAATTTTTTTGAACAACATTCGTTGATAAAAGCTTACTTTCCAAGCCTCCATTTGACTGAGAAAATCCATATAGCCAATACTATATATATAAGATATTAATAATATTAAGATTATTAAGATTAGTTTATGTTAGTTTAAACTTTCGCTATTAGTGAATATTAGTGTAGTGTAGACATTAGCTCGCCGGTCAATATATTATCAAAGAAATGACGACGCATTAAAATACCAATGATCATATCATAATAATCATATCATAATCGTATAGACAATCTTAATAGTGTCTTAATTTTAGACAATAAAAATAATCTAAAATTAAGCTTATAGATAACATTTTTGCATAATTTTTGGTTTGGTTGATAAAACTATGAATTTTAGACAAATGCCATAAGGCTATTTACCGTTATTGTAAGATAATCAATTTGTCATTTGACACTATACTGCATAACTTGGTACTGCGCTAATACTCACAGAGGCGAAATGCTAAAGGTTCATATATTATAACTACATCCCGCCCATCTTTAAAAATAAACTTGATATCTTATTCTAATTAATATAAATCAATGTCGATTGTTAATCATAATTAGCTGTCATTAGCATAAACTAAGAAACATATGAGTTACCTAGTTTTATATTCCAATTCGAATGCAATATCTATCGATGAGGTTAACAACATAAAAAAACTTATTGGAAAAACAATCTAAGACACACCTCCAACATGTTAAACGAATGTGTGACGTTGAAGTAGCGAAACAGGTTGGTAACTTAACATTTCACGTTTATTTTTTACCTGTAAGCTGCAACAACAAAAAACTTTGTATACATAAAACCTTGATCAAAAACAACATACGAATATTATTTTAATTTAAATATGTACATAAGTGTACTTGCTACATAAAAGCAAGTACATAAATAACTGTATTAATCTAAGTGTTGTAAGTTGTTTTACATATTACAATGGAAAAAAAGTTTCACTATGTTTTTCAATTAAAACAAGTTTAGTTTTGTTACTTCTATTATTAGGTGAAATTGAATATTAAATCGTTTGTGTAGTATATTTATGTATTTTGACTTGGTTGGAGTTGTAAATGGACAATCAAGTCATTGTTTCCAATCCACAATTGGTCTTCGTATACGTGATGTGATGTTGGAAATGATTTAATTTGGTTCTGGTCTGAAAACTTGCATGAATACTACAGCTGTCAAATAATGAGTTTTAAATTTATTTTTTTTATTGAAGAGTGACTTGACCATTTATCAGTAATGTACTTAGCTTTAGTTAAACATGACAGTAAAATTTTAATTATTTTTTGAACCGAAAAGGGCAGTATGATTTAATCGCAGCATATGAGTTTTATATTTTTTGAAGCATAGATCTTCGTTGCCGTGCTTTTGTGAAGGTTCATCCTTAGGAGATGAAAAAACTTCAGCATTTGTAGTTTTTAATGACATTTTATTAACGTATGAGGCTGTAAGTGACACGAAAACAATGATTGTGTCAGTCCAACTTAATATGGTTACCACTAATGGTGGGAGAAATCCAGAATCGGCATGTAGTTTTCACTGGTCAGCCCAATGGTCTGGAATTAGAAGAATTCATTTACCGAATTTCAGAATCACAATTCCTTCCACGATTCAGCTGACACCTTTTTTGTTACCTTCACCTCTTATTTTTCAATCGCGTTGCTAAGTGGTTTTAGTGATATCATCGATGGACTCAACCACTTCATGGTCTGACTTTTATCAAAGTTTACGCGTTGAGTTCAAGGATTGTCGTTCTGATGATGAGAGATGAGCATTCAAGAGATCTCGTAAACAACCAGTTGGTGATACATTTGACGACTTCCTGCACGCCGATGCACGCTTAACCGATAGGTTGAATATACAGCTCAGAGACAAAGACCTTTGTCCTGATTGAAGAATAAGCTTAACGGTGACATTTGCAAACACTTGATGTTCGTCAAACATTTGCGAGAGCTCTGTCACTACCCAGATAAGTTATTTGCAGACGTTAACTCTTGGTACAGAACATATCCTTTTAGGCCTGCATGGCAAATGGCTGCATTACCACTCGAGCACAGTGATCCCCAAGAGGAAACCGATACGTTCACACTAAAGCCTCCATCCATTGGATATTTTTTTGCAGAACTGAGCTGTAAGAACCGCAAACGAGAAGGTCGCATCCATCAAAACTGTACCGAAAAAATCGAGATTTTTGTTTTGGGTGTGGATAAGCCCACACACCAAACCCACTTGCTCGATTTCAAAATTTTTAAAACACGTCCACGATTTGGACATAACCCCTTCAAATTTCCAGTCTCCTAAGCTCCTAAAATTACAAAAACCGATGTTTCATTAGTTTTCCCTGCAGAAGATGTTCCCAAAATACTGTTTCTCGTAACTGTGGTGGAAACTGCTTTTCCTGTGAAATCAGCTGCTCTTAGAACCTTTCGACAAACAAAACGGAGTTCTATCCTCAAATATTTATACTCAAACTACAGCTGGATAGCGTGATAAATCCAGCTGTTCTTCCGTTTAAATAATCATAAGCAACAACCTCAAGATTACTTAGGTGCAAAGTGATGAATATTCATTGATGTCATGGGAAATACTAAATCCCCATCGAGATTCACTCTTCAAAATCCTCATTTTTGGTGCATTTGCAAATCGTTTCGTTTTAAAACGATCTCTTCAATTTTTACGCTTTCAAATGAGCTAGGGTATCATGTCAAGGTCGAGCTATTGAATCAAACCCGGATTGGAGCAGCTTCACGCAAGAAATATCACTAACTCACATATTCTTAATTGCTCCACAGCCAAAATCAAAACTGCAGATGGTACCAGCTAAAAAGTTATTAGCTGTCTTACTACTAAATTTTCGTTCAAGGGTGTAATAAGTTTCTTGATCTTTAAGTCATTCCCTCTCGTATTCAGGATTTATATTTGGGTATTGATTTTTTAAAACTTTCAAGTTATTAGTTAATGTCCTATTAGCGTCTTGCG
This sequence comes from Diogma glabrata, assembly GCA_963693315.1. Taxonomy (NCBI): domain Eukaryota; kingdom Metazoa; phylum Arthropoda; class Insecta; order Diptera; family Cylindrotomidae; genus Diogma; species Diogma glabrata. The sequence continues at coordinate 156,057,906 of OY856187.1, forward strand.
TAGATTCTATTGAATAAATTGCCACAGATCTTTCATCCGACGAAGATAAACAGCTGCAAGATGTGATACAGCTCTGGAGATCGCCAGTACCAGGTAAAATACGCCTGTTTTCATGCTACCATAAAGTCACTTTCGTCACCAAGAAAGATAAATATCCTTTACCCTAGATCAGTGGCGTTCACAGGATCGAGCTAAGGGAGGAGGGAGGGATTGGTAAAAAATTCAATTTGATTTTTAGGTTTTTTTTGAAGTAAAACTTCTTTAGGCGCGTTATGAGAATTTTGCAACGGAAGTATAAAAAACGAATATAATATTCGGCAAATATACGATACAATTCGTATTCGTTATGACACACATATTTTAAATATTCACTGGTTTTTGGTGCATTATAGAAATATTCATATTCATTATATTCATATTTTTCGATGCTTAAAAATTTAACAGAAATTCAATTAAAAAAACATAATTTTGAATTAAATTTAATGATTTTCAATTCGAATTTTTGGAGTATTTTCATTTAATTTAATATCAGTTTTCAAAATATTATATGTTTGTTTTATTTTTGTTTACAATGGATGCTTAGATTTGTAAATTAATAAAAATGGCAGCATATTTGGCTTTTAGGTAGATTTCATATAAAAATCTACCTATTGCAATGTCCGTCATCTCGGAATTTCGGAAAAATGTTGATGCCAAACGACTATATATGTAAAGCGGAGACGGAAAAACAAAAAAAAAAAATTATATATATATATATATATATATATTAGACTGGTCGTTAAAAACTAAATTTTCCGAGACGCCCCCTAGAAAAATTCTTTGGGGTCAAAAAACCACAACGGCATTATTTTTTTTTTTAAATCAAAAGAACACGTGCCGCAAAATCGTTGAAGTTGATTTTTTGAAAAATTCGTAGATTTTTTCAAATATCTCATAAAATATGCAGATGTCAAAAAAAATCACATAACCATTTTTGTAGGAAATTTAATTCTCTACAAAAAAAGTCCATGTCATTTTTTCCCGAAAACGTATAGTTCTCATGATATTTTGAAAATGAACTTGTAAGTTTTCGTAATTTTTAAAAAACATAAAAAATAAAGATGACGAAAAACTCCTAATTTTCTTCTTATGCTATAGAATGAAATGTATAAAAAAATAATCGTGACAAAAAAAATCAAAATTAGTACTTTTTCATACATATATATATATATATATATATATATATATATATATATATATATATATATATATATATATATATATATATATATATATATATATATATATATATAAAGTACTAATTTTGATATTTTTTGTCACGATTATTTTTTTATACATCTCATTCTATAGCATAAGAAGAAAATTAGGAGTTTTTCGTCATCTTTATTTTTTATGTTTTTTAAAAATTACGAAAACTTACAAGTTCATTTTCAAAATATCATGAGAACTATACGTTTTCGGGAAAAAATGACATGGACTTTTTTTGTAGAAAATTAAATTTCCTACAAAAATGGTTATGTGATTTTTTTTGACATCTGCATATTTTATGAGATATTTGAAAAAATCTACGAATTTTTCAAAAAATCAACTTCAACGATTTTGCGGCACGTGTTCTTTTGATTTAAAAAAAAAAAATAATGCCGTTGTGGTTTTTTGACCCCAAAGAATTTGTCTAGGGGGGGTCTCGGAAAATTTAGTTTTTAACGACCAGTCTAATATATATATATATAAGTATATATAATTTTTTTTTTTTTGTTTTTCCGTCTCCGCTTTACATATATAGTCGTTTGGCATCAACATTTTATATATATTTACATATATATATATATATATATATATATATATATATATATATATATATATATATATATATATATATATATATATATATATATATATATATATATATATATATATATATATATAACGATATGAGATATAACGGAATTTAGCGGCACTCTTGCGGTTGCATTTTTTGACCTAGACCAAAAAGTTTTTGTGAGCGTGTTGCGGCAAACAATCTCTTGGATAAGTTCGACAACTGGCCATATCCGGGTACAGGTTAAGAGTCTAGAGCCTTAAAACTGTCAAAAACCAAAAAAAAGCGTTATAACGGCCGTTTGGGGCAAAATATGTAAACAAAATTTATAAATATTAATTATTTGAACATATTTCTATCATTTTTTAAAAAGCAACACATCTGCAATAAAAGGTTCTTTAGCTATCTGCAATAAACTGTGTGAAGTACAACGGCATTTAGCGGCACTTTCACGGTCGCATTTTTTCACTTACGCTAAAAATATTTTCTGGGTATGTTGCGGCAAACAGTTTCCTGAATATGTTTGACAATTGGCCATATCGGGGTACAGGTGAAGTGCCTAGATCCCAGCCTAGATAATGTTTATTTTTAAAGTTTGTTGAATGCTTCTGTTTTTGATTAGTGTTTTTTATAAAGTAATCTGATAAATCCGATTCTAATTATACACATAACTGTCTGTTTCCGAAATCTACCTATTTCTAGCGGATATACCTGCCGCTCGGACTTTTTTAAAGGCAGACAAATAAGTTGTCGCAAATCTTGGTAAATGGCATATCTTGGTAATGGCATAATGAAATTATCTTGGTATTGGCATAATGAATAATCTTGGTAATGGCATAATGAAATATAAGATGACAAAAAGCACCGTTTTGAAATTTGACCAAAATCGAATAACTGGTTCAGGAATGGAAGCATGTTTGGTGGATCTTTTTGGTTTGTATGGTCAAGTCATTCATTTGTTCATTTGTTATTATATTTTTTATTCAATTATTCAGTCTCGTACTAAATATTATATAAGTTGGATGTGTCGATAGTAGATTGGTCATGAAGGTCATTGTGGTCATGGTGGCCATGGTGGTCATGGTGGTCATGGTAGTCATGGTGGTAATAGTGGTCATGGTGGTCATGATGGTCATAGTGGTAATGGTGATCACGGTGTTCACGGAGGTCATAGTGGTCATGGTGGTCATGGTGGTCACGGTGGTCATGGTGGTCATGGTAGTCATAGTGGTCATGGTGGTTATGGTGGTCACGATGGTCACCATGACCATCGTGACCACCATAACCACCATGACCACTATGACGGTCACGGTGATCATGATGGTCATGGTGTTCACGGTGGTCATGGCGGTCATGGTGGTCATGGTGGTCAAGGTGGTCATAGTAGGTGGTCAAGTTGGTCATGGTGGTCATAGTGGTTATGGTGGTCATGGTGGTCACGGTGGTCATGGTGGTCATGGTGGTCATAGTGGTCATGGTGGTTATGGTGGTCACGGTGGTCATGGTGGTCACGGTGGTCATAGTGGTCATGGTGGTCATGGTGGTCAATAGGGTTTCTCATTTCCCGTAAAAATTCAAATCCCGGGAAGCCGGAACAAAAAATGTTAAATTCCCGGGAAACGCTAAAAAGCTAGATTTTTCTCATTGGGTGGTAGAAAAATGTGTAAAATTAAAACAGCACAAAAAATGTGCTTTTGATTTTTAAATTTCCATTATTTTTAATTAGAAAAACTTCAAAAATTAAATAAAAAAGAATTCATAAAAACAAAACAAAAATAAATTCATAATACTAATTTTTAAAATATAGAGGGGCTGAAATCTCACAGCTCTGAGATATCAAGACTTCGGTCTGGGTTAAGGATTTTGATATAGTTTTCGGCAAAAAACTTTTATGAGGACATGGTTTTTAGTTTTGGGCAGCGATGTATATCAAACATAACTCTTTGTTAAAGTACAAGTATTTTTTATCTCTGTTTAAAAATTTATTACAAAATTAACACGAAACATCAATACGTTGCCGGAAAATTATAATCAAAATTCCAAAAATATTGTTAAATTAAATAAAATCAAACTTTTTCAAAATTCCAAAAATATTCCAAAAATTAGAATAAAATCAAATATTTACATTTTTTCTAAATTCCAATAATATTTCAAAAATTCTTAAAAATTCAAACTTTTTCCAAAATTCTAAAAATATTGCAAAAATTATTACAAAATCAAATATTGAAAATTTTTTCAAAATTCCAAAAATTATAATAATATCAAAAATTAAAAATTTTTCAACATTCTAAAAATATTCCAAAAATTCTTACAAAATCAAAAATTAAAACTTTTTCCGAAATTCAAAAAATATTGCAAAAATTATTACAAAATCAAAAATACAAACTTTTTCGAAATTCCAAAAATATTTCAAAAACTATAACAAATTCAAAAATTTCCATGTCCAATTTCATTTTAAATTACATTTGCGTCATAAAAACAGCTACATTTTTTTTTCCAAAAAATTGGCTAAAAAATTAAATAAAATCTTTTTTTGACACACTTGACATTATTTTTTGACAAACTTATAATGCCATAATTCTCTATAATAATAATTAAATATCATGTCATACACACAATTAATTTTATTTTTTTCTAAAAAAATTGGGTAAAATATAAATAAAAACCTTTCTTTTGACACACTTGACAACATATTTTGACAAACTTATACTGCCATAATTCTCAATAATAATAATAAAATTTCATTTCAAAGAAACAATTTTATTTTTTTCCAAAAAATTGGGTAAAAAACTAAATAAAAATCTTTTGACACACTTGACAACATTTTTTTGACAAACTTATAATGCCATAATTCTCAATAATAATAATAAAATTTCATTTCAAACAAACCATTTTGTTTTTTCCAAAAAATTGGGTAAAAAAATAAATAAAAATCTTTCTTTTGACACACTTGACAACATTTTTTTGACAAACTTATAATGCCATAATTCTCAATAATAATAATAAAACTTCATTTCAAACAACAATTAAGTTTTTTTTTTCCAAAAAATTAGGTAAAAAAATAAATAAAAATCTTTCTTTTGACAAACTTATAATGCAATAATCTAGTTTTTGATCTCACATACCAATCCCGACCATCAAGATTTCTCGAAATTGAATGTTCCTACTCGTAATCACTTAAAATGAACGTTTTTTAAGCTAAAAATATGAAAATTTGCTATTTTTGACACACATAATGATTTTTTTGACACACTTCCGGTACAGTTATCGAGCACATCGTCCTTTCGGACCTGTCCCTTGTGAATACCTATTTTTAGAAAAAAAAATTTTTGAAATCCCTCCAGCGGTTTTCCCTGCAGCGTAGGTAATGACGGCGGACGGCCGGCAGACAGACATACATTTTTTTTTTTGCTTTTTTAGAATCAGGAGGTCCTAAAACGTCGAGAAATGTCAAAAAAAGTGGGGGTAAGAATTTCACTTTGAGCTCATGAATGTAATACTTAGGTCTTTCAGACCGAAGTAAAAGCTCTTTCCTATTCAATTGATGTCGGTGGTGTAGTCATTAGTGCATTGTATAATATAAATTATTTGTGTGCTGCTTAGTTGCTTCAAAAATTACCAATTCTTTTGTGATTGTTTTAATGTGATATGCTACATGTTTTGTGATACAAACAAATGAGCACTAACCAAAATCACAACAACAAAGGTACTTCTCAGCACCGAAAGACAAAAAATATTGGACCCTCAGTCCGTAGTTTGCAATTGAACATTGAAAGCATTTGCAAGTCAAAAACTGAACACTTAGAAAGAGTATTAAAGTTATTATTTCGATATCAACGTTGTAATTCTGGCAAGAAACGCATGCAACAGATGTAGACTTACCTCTAGAGGAAAAATTGTTGGTTATAAACTAATAAGTGCTATTTACCATCAAGCATATGGATCTAGCACGTATATTATTAAGTCAGAAAGCATGAACTGCACCGATTTACTTACACCAGACGGACAACGATATGCATCTTATTGTTGTTGATATATCGATCACAAAGATTGTTAACGTAAACAACCCCCTAAATACAGCGTGACCAGCTGATACTCTACCATTATTTAACCACCCAGCAATATGCGTTGGTGACTTTAATAGCCATCAAAATCAGTGGTCCTATTCAAATAACAATCCCAATGGCATATAACTAACTGACGGGACAAATCGACAACATGTTCCTGGTATATGATACGAAAGACATGAAAACCTAATTAGATCTGCTAGATGGCCAAGTTATTACAATCTCGACCTCTGTTTTTTTCACAAAAAACGAACAACTTAACCCTATTCCAATATCTAGGGCTGTCTTACAAGGTTTGCCACACTCTCAACATCGTCCAGTAGTTTTTGAAGTAGGTGACCAAATTCCACACGTAAACTCTACTCTTCAACCTAGATAGAATTTTAACAAAGCTGACTGGGCTAAATATGGGTCGGAGTTGGATGCAGTGATTTACTAGATCCAACCCATTCCTAAAAATTACGATAGGTTCGTAGGAGCCATCATTTCAACTGCAAAGAAATGTATCCCAAGAGACTTCCGGTGAAGAATACATTCCTGGTTGGAGTAGAGAGAGAGAGAGAGAGAGAGAGAGAGAGAGAGAGAGCGATATATTTATTATTTGAGGAGCACCTTAGTAGTGGTGAGGCAGACGTGGTTGATGACTTAATATACTCACTGGACAGCGCGAGGAAACAAAAGTGGATTAACGCTGTTGAAAACATTGATTTTTCCCATTCTAGTAGGGCAGCTTGGAGTCTTCATCGGAAGCTGGATGGCTAAAACTCAATTACTCGTACTAACAATGAAATAAATCAAGAGGACATTGCAAATCACATTGTAAACATGTCTCGTTCCTCTATTAATCGCCTTCATAAGAGAACCATTAAACATAAATTAAGAGAAATAAAGCGCAAGTTTTGTTGTAGGTAGATTTTACAGAAAAATCTACCTATCTTAAGTTTTATTGGTTTTAATTTGTTGTGTTTATATGTGTCAAAAAAAAAACAAAAAAACATGACACCATATGTGTCAAAAAAACATTTTCCTAATTTTGAACGAAATTAATTACTACAGAGGGATAAGAATTAAAAACTACTCGTTTTTAGAGTGAGAAAATTTTTGATATCTTTGAAAAAAGTAATAAAAATGTTAACAAAAATTAGCGGGATACCCGGGATCCCGGGATAAAATCCCGGGAAAACGGGATGAAGATATACCGCCGGGATCCCGGGGAAAAAGGGATCCCGGGATCCCGTTTGAGAAACCCTAGTGGTCATGGTGGTCACGGTAGTCATAGTGGTCATGGTGGTTATGGTGATCACGGTGGCCATGGTGGTCATGGCGCTCACGGTGGTCATAGTGTTCACGGTGGTCATGATGGTCATGGCGGTCATGGTGGTCATGGTGGTCAAGGTGGTCATGGTAGTCATGGTGGTAATGGTGGTCACGGTGGTCATGGTGGTCATGGTGTTCACGATGTTCATGATGGTCATGGTGGTGTCACGGTGGTCATGGTGGTCATGGTGTTTAGAGTTTGCATCCCGAGCTTTCCCGGGCAAGGAAAAATATTTGTGTTGATTAAATTTGTTTTGTTAAATAGAAAAATGAGTGCGTGTAATCTTTGCACGCGGTTGAAATAAATTTCTTTGGCTACTGTGGCAGGTATTAGTAAAAAGATGAAATATAAAATAAATATGTATGTCATATTGCAATTTAGAGTTGCATTTCTTGATAATAGAATTTACTGTGTACTAAAAAGCAATATTTACATAATGTATAACAAAGTCAATTCAATTATTAGCATAATTGAAATATGAAATGAGAGGTTTATGACAAATTTGCTAAATTTATTGAAAAATGCATCAATTGTTAAATTAAGTGGACATGCATTCATCGTGAAATTTAATTTGTAATACGTTGTAAGACTTTGTAAAACATGTAAATATGGTTTTTTATAACACATTGTTGTAATTATATTATCAAGAATATTAAAAAGAAACTCTAAATTTCAATATGACATATCTATTTGTTATATATCTAATATTTTTAGTAATACCTGCTGCAATGGCCAAAGAAGTTTTACTTGAACAGCGTGCAAAGACTACGCACTTAATTTTTTTATTTTATTTATATTCAAATTCAAATTGAATTCAAATTACATGTACATACGCAAAATAACTACTGTTATTATGAAATTAAGCGATTGAATTTTTTAACCGATTTAATGCAACATGGGAGGGTCAGCCCCTAGCAACCCCCTTGCGCTCGCCACTTTCTAGATAGACGGCATTCTAAATCGCTTAGCTCAAGCTCATTTCCCGCTTTTAAGAGACGCTTTGTAGCAAACAATTCGTCTAGAGAGAAAGCCGCATTCACCGTGCCTGGTCGGTCATTGAACCAGTTCGTAAGGATGCCCTTCGGACTGTGCAATGTACCTCAGACGGATGGATAAAGTGGTCGCATCCCATTTAAGGTCCTATTTCTTCGTATATTTAGATGATCTTTTGATCATTATGGACACCATATCAAAATATTGAAAGAAGTCGCATAATGTCTAAGATACAATTTTGGAAGAGCAATTTCTTTATCCCGGAAGTTAAAAAATTGGTCTACATAGTAAGCAGAGGCGTTTTAAACATCGAGGAAGATAAAACCAGCGTGATTGGTGAGTTTCCTCAGCCAACAACAATGAAACAGATTAGAAGATTTTTAGGCAAGGTTGGTTACTACCGTCGGTTTATTTCTGCATTCGCCTTGTTAATGACACCAAAAACGGCTTTAGTACCGAAGCTCATGTGGCTTTTAACTTGTTGAAGAAAGTATTGGGTGATAGGGCTCCAATAAATGAGCTAAGCCATAAATAAAAAAACAAAAAAGGGAAAGTATTGACAGTTCTAATAGATTCCAATGTAGATTAAAGCTCCACAAGCAGAATCAATATGTTTCAGGTAATGTCTTAGTATTCAGTGTCCTGTAACACCTCATGTCAGTATTTTCAGTTGTTCCTTTTTATATTGAATCACACTCTTGCATTTTTTTGATTAAATTACCAAATTAATTTGCTAGACTGCCTTAAGCCCGTGAAGGTATTACAGGTTTTGGACCACACCATCATAAATTTGTCTATCAACGTTTCGTGTATGGATTTAGTTCCTCGTCCAAAATAAGCTACGAGGTAAAAGGGTAACTTAATAATTTATAGATAATAATTTATAGGCTTCTTTGTTACCTGCAATACCCTCATGACCAAGTCTGCAGTAAAGTGTTACATTAATTATGATCAAATCCCGACCATGGGTGGGCAAACCCTAACCATGGTTTTTAAAAAATACACATGCCATTTGATTAATGCCATTACTCAGATAGCATGTAGTGGACTCACAGATCTACTCTGCTTTGTTGGTCAACCTCGATGTATTTTTCCTATCAAATTTGAATTGCTTAATGATTCTGTCTTAAGAAAACTCAAGCAAGGAATTCTTTCGTTTACCTTTCCGTTTACTATATACTCTTCTAGCTAAACATAGTTAAGGTTTCCCTGGCTATGCTCTTTATCTGTAAGTGGAGTGGAAATATTCCTGGCAGCATGTCCATTGACTTGGTAGGACCTGTTTTCATTACCCTTGTAATCCATATAAAGACGAACCTCTGCACTGTTCCGACTCTGTATTGCCTATGTTCAATGCGACTACTTAAGAAGTGATTGATAGTTTTACTTTAATAGTATACATTAGTGTGACTGGCCTGCATCTCCCTGTTGGCAACCCCCAAAGGTTTTGCATATCATCAGAACTATTATAAATTTTCTCTCGACTACTTTCATATTGTTTCTCCACAGGAGTTTGCCATATTGGACTTCTCCCAGATATTTTGTCGTATGTACAAATGCTATAACAGAAACTCCCATTATGATGGGTTTTATAATATGCTTTCTTTTCTTGATTAATAGAATCAACGTATAGTTTTACTCCCACAGGCAAGCACAATAGGTCACAAAATTAAGTTCCGTCTGCACAATATCACAGAGTGTCTCGCTCTTGCAATAAGAACTATGTCATATGCGTTAAGACCTTGCGTGGTGACCGCCTCTGTGTACAACTTCTTGTAGTGCTGAGCCTGATTTTACAAAACCAGTCTTAATTTCTACTACTCTAGTTCTCAGCATCTCCCACATTTATTCAATTGTGATGCTCTCAACGTTTTTATCCATTAGAATCTACTTGACCGCTCTATGTGAGGTTGTTGTTCATCGCCTTCCCTTATTTTCTGGTAAACTGTATCAGCGCGTTTTCTGTTGATCTACCGGTTTTGTAAGCATGTTGCAAATCTTGCAATGGCGATGTGGCAGATAGAAATCTAGGTTTTTTTTATGCTTAATAGGGTATATTCCATGCTTAAACTACGTTGATTTTCAACCGTGAATAAGCCAAGTGAATTATATACTTATTAGAAATGCTTGTTCTAAAAATCACTAATCACTATAATTTATATCGTACAGGTTTTGAAATATTATCACATTCAAAGCTTGGTAAATATTTAACAAAATCCATAGAGAAAGTCAAATGTTTAGTGTTAAGCTTAAAGTGAAAAATAGTGAGGTGGAGTAAAATAGATTTCTAGCCGAGTCGATTTTAAGTAAATATTATCAAAAAGTGCATCTTTTCCATAAACTACCTCTAACTTAAACTGACTAGACGTCCTAAGCTGGGTGGACGTGTCTCACATTCCATTGCGTTGTCCCACGGAAAAATCAGTCCCACGAAGCGTCCCACGAAACAAATATTTCCAGCACATTTGCCCGCATTATCGAAATAATCAAAAAAACATTATAGTCCCTGGGCCTTCACCTACATAATTTTGTGATTACCACATATTTTATACTTCGTGATGCGCCTGTCCTTGACGAGCCTGAAAACATTTGTTCTGCGATTTTTTTCAAATCGGCCGCTTTTGCTTTCGGCAAGCTCCGAAAAATGCCGATTGCCCGGGATCTTATACATTTTTGTTTTTTTTAACTATGGGGGTTGGAAATTTGATTTAGAACACAAGGGTAACCTTGTCCGACAAAAATTTGTCTGCTATTGTCTAGTCCGACAACCCAAACATCCAAAATGTCAGTTGTCGGACTCGACAAAAGCAAATACATTTTGGTCGGACAAGCTTACCCTCGTATTCTAAAACAAATTTCCAACCTCCACAGTCAAAAAAAATAAATGTGGTAGCAAATTTACAAGATCGCGGGCAATCGGCATTTTTCGGAGCTTGCCGAACGCAAAAGCGACCGATTTGAGAAAAATCATAGAACAAATGTTTTCAGGCTCGTCAAGGACAGGCGCATCACGAAGTATAAAATATGTGGTAATCACAAAATTATGTAGGTGAAGGCCCAGGGACTATTATATCTACGTAAACCTTTTGCAATATCTCAGTCAAAGCTATGGCTTCATAGTTTTTTCTTGCAGTTTGTATAATGTTTTTTAACGTTATTAACGTTAATTTAACTATTGAGAGAACATACCAGTGCAATATTTTTTTTACTGAAATAGTGTTTTAACTATAATTTTCATAGAAATACTTAACTCAGTCTTTTTCACTTTAATAATTTGCATTTTATTTTGTAAATATCTTTCGATTTCTAAGAGATCTCTCCGTGAAGAAGTTGCTTTATTTATAGAAATATCTTCCCTGAGTATGTACGAGAGATCGAAAGTAAAGGGTGTCTCAGTAAGAGTGCACTTTTCCATTTTAAAATAAAAACACGTATTTTATGAGAGTTGTGATATTTTTATTGGACTTTAAAGAAGACATGTTCCGAATAAGTATATGGAATAAAATATCCAGCAAATGGCCCCCACGGCTCTGATGACAGGCTATTACTCTTTTCATGAAATTTCCCATGACTTTTACACATAGATGTGACTGTATCTCACCATTGACGCGTTGTTTCTCTGATTTGAACTCAGGAATTGTTTCTGGTTTATTTGCATAAACCCGATATTTCACAAAACCTCAAAGAAAAAAATCGCACGGCGTTAAATCGCATGATCTTGGTGGATGAGATAATGTATTCTAAAAATCATTGCTGCAATAAGTTGATTGTTTCATGCGCGTGTGGCAGGTGGCGCCATCCTGCTGAAACCACATGTTGTCCAGATCCATGCCGTCCAGTTGAAACCACAAGAACTCCGTTATCATATTCCTGTAACGAATGCCGTTCAAAGTCACTTTTGTAATTGTCAGTTTTGAAATGAGTTTTCACAATTATAACACGTTGTTCCTTCGCAAAGCCATCCATTTTTAATAATTGGAATAAACATAGGTGACAGTTGTCAGATTTCAAAGTTGCCACTTGTACGAAAAAAAAAATGATTCTATATTTAAAAAGTACACTCTTACTGAGACACCCTTTGTATTAGGAAAAATAAAATACAAAATATTTTACTTAAAAAGACTCATTTCTCTTTATAATTTCATAATTAAATTTAAATTTTTATTACATAAAAACAACTAACAATTTTATTTTATTCATAAATTAAAATGTTTTTAATTTGAATATCGTTCTTACTCGTAAGAGTAAAATTTTTGTTTTTTCGATTTCACTTCTTTGGAGAAAAATAGTACCCTTTCGTCATCCTTTATATTAATTTTTCTAACATGCATAATTGAACAAATCATTCACAAGAATTATATATTTTTTACGTTTGAAAGCATTAAATTTGAAGCAAAAATAAAAGGTTTGAGCATTTGAAAGAAAAGAAATATTTATTTCAATTTAGGAGCAAGAATGATATTTTATTATTTTCACTCCTGCAGACTGCAGTATTTGGGAGTGTTATATTTTGTTTACGCGCTCTGAAAGAACAGAGTAAAGGAGTGACATAAGGAGCGTTCTAAAATCTGTTTAAAACACACTTTAACTAAGTAGCTGAAAAGTAAAATTATAATTTTCTAATTGTTATAATTTTTTTCTCAATAAAAATCAAACAAAGTAAGTAGCATAAAAACTTGATAAATAGTATAGATTAGTAAAAGATAGAACAAAAGTTAGTAATACAGAATACAGAAAGGATATTAATTATTTAGTCAAATTAAAATAAATTGTTTCAGTTGTTTTGCAGTCTTTACTTGTGTAACAAAAGTTTTGTGCTACTATAAAATTAAGAATTAGAAATGGGAAAAACTTAAAGAAATATTACTCTTGCAGAAGCCGTTTTCTCCTCCCGATTTACCACAACCAAACCTTTCAATCGATGGATTAAACAATGTATACTAATTAGATCGTTATTCAAGACAAATATATATGTGCCACAACAAAATCAGAAGTCATAATTAAAAAATGTTCAATGGATCATGTTCTGGACCAACTACAAATTTGTCTTTAGCAAATTTTGCCACGGTTTATGCTGATGCATCGAATCATAAGGAAATAGAAATATTTTCAATTCTATTTCGATATTTTAGAGAGCATGACAGAGTAGAGGTTAGATTGTTGAAATTTTCTTCTTTACCATGAGCATTCGAACAAACATCAGAATGCATTCTTGAAAAATTTGCAAATATTTAATATCGACAAAAAGTTGTAGTTTGGGCGGATAACACTTGGAGTTTTAGTGGTGTGTCACGTCAAGGTGTAAAAAATGTTTTAAGCAAGCTAAACTCGAATTTGAATCAGAATGTATTGGGTATTGGATTCGCAGTCCATATTTTAAATTATGCAATGTTGTTGTTGTAGCGACGAGTGGAGCTATCCTTCTGGCTCCAAGTCCAGATTTAGGAACTTTGCTACTGCCCTTGGGCGGTAGCACAGATCTTCCTTCGTCAGGTTGGTGGGTTTCTCTTAACTATTGAAAAGGTTAAATAATGCAATGAAAACTGCTGCTGATTTAATACTAATTGATGCAAATGGCAGGGTTAAAAAATGTATGGTTATTTTACTGTACACGGTAGACTTTGGAGGACTTCTGCGACAAAAGTAATGTCGAATATAACAAACAAGCAAATGTCACATACAATGGAACTCACTGACTGGCATTAATTCCAGCACTAGAAAGAATTTTGAATGTACAAACACCTTAATGGATATTTTCTAACGGTTGTGAAATGTTTAATTAAAATAAAAGAATTTTTTGAAGAATTAAATAGTAAACAAAAAGTAAAGGAAGGCATTAATTAAATAGTAATTAAATAGTAAATTTATGCACAATCTAACTAGCTCGTTTTGATCGTCCCACGTTATCGCAAAAGAATTTCTAATTAGTTAGTATTTTGAAGAATTTTTCCATTTTGTCCCACATTTTAGTGATTTGGCTTTCCAAAAATTCCAAAAATATTTCAAAATCTATAACAAATTCTAAAACTTTTCATGTCCAATTTCATGTCCGATTTCATGTTCAACATTTATGTCATACAAACAACTCAATTTATTTTTTCCAAAAAATTGGCTAAAACATTAAATGAAATAATTTTTTTGACACACTTGACAACATTTTTTTGACAAACTTATAATGCAATAAAATTCTCAATAATAATAATTTCATGTTCATTACATTTCATTTCATACAAAATAACTAATTTTATTTTTTTTTTTTTTAAATAAATGAAAATCATTCTTTCGACACACTTGACATTATTTTTTTGACAAACTTATAATGCCTTAATTCTAATTCTCTATAATAATAAAATTTCATGTCATACAATTAATTAATTTTATTTTGTTTCAAAAAATTTGGTAAAAAAATAAATACAAATCTTACTTTTGACATACTTGACAACATTTTTTTGCCAAACTTCTATTGCAATAATCTATTTTTGGTCTCACATACCAATCCCGACCATCAAGATTTTTTCCACGTTTATCATTACTGCTCATGATCAATGAAACTGAACATTTTTTAGTAACAAATATGCAAATTTCCTGGTTTTGACATACTTGACGATTTTTTTGACACACTTCCGGTACAGTTATCGAACACATCGTCCTTTCGGACCTGTCCATAGAGTATACCTATTTTTAGAAAAACTAATTTTTGAAAATACCTCCAGCGGTTTTCTAGTCTAGATTTTTTAGGTAATGACCGACGGCCTGCAGACAGACATACATTTTTTTCTCTTTTTTAGAATCAGTAGGTCCTAAAACGTCGAGAAATGCCAAAAAAGTGGGGGTAAGAATTTCACTTATGGCTCATGAATGTAATACTTAGGTCTCTCAGACCGAAGTAATTAAAAATAATTTACCACTTATTAATATTGCGTAAGGATTTCAATCAAAATATCGTACAACGAACCACATCACTCATGAATTTAATACCAATGCATCTACGACAGATTTATTTTACTTTATTTCGGTTTTTGTTCAAAAAGATATGTCTGTTTCACATAGACGCAAAAGAAATCAAAAAAAAGTAATTCACATTACATTGAAACGTATTAATAGATTTAGTGTATTTAAATAAAAAAAGAAAGGATGTTAACATGATAGAGTAAAATATGGAGTAGAACGTCGTAAACAGACAGATATTATGCATGAAATGAGTCCTGAATTATTTGATAGTAAGAATTGAATTTATGATTATTGTGAGGACTGCCTGTGTTAGGTTTTAAAAGAAAATGTCTTTAGATACCTTTACTGAATAGATTGTTTTGGTCATTACACATTTTATTTTTGATTGTCTGAGTTCTTTGTTATGGTTGGGTAGACTTCCTCTGTATTCTGGACATTTATTGGTTGTTTTTGCTCTGTTAAAGATTTTACGAGCTATTTCCCTATCCCTCTTCAAGTTACCAAGCCATGTAAATTTCTTCATCTTTTGGATTGAGTTATTGGAATTGTTTGTTTGTTTCCGTGATAATTTCTTGTAAATTGGTTGTTGTAAATCAATTGTCGTTGTTATTTACACTATTCTAAAGATATGTTGTGTAGAGGTCCAGTTTGGTTTTTCTGCGTTTTAGAAAGTACTGGATGCTTTTCAGGTAGGGCTTATGTTGAAGCATATATAAATGTGATTACACATAATAATTTCCTTTGAAACATGCCAGTTCATAACATGGTTATCAGTCTTTATCAGAGTAAGGTCTAGGATCTTGCTTCTGGTTGTATGTCTAAAGATAGGTTTACTACCTTTGCTTGCAATAAACATATTGTTTAAACATTTAAGCAGATGCTGGTGTTATGTATTTGCATAAAAAAAAATGAAATGAATAAATACTGCCATACTAGATGAGTTTTTCTCCCACTTCTAGTGGTGTTTCGTTGTCATTCACTGGAAGTATGTAGAAGAAAATTAATTTACGAAATCCATCCGAGAAGATGATTTTTTATCTGCACAGTTCTAAGATTTCCGAAGATAAATTAATTTAACAAAAATATTTTCAGGTGTTTGTTGAAACGAATCACGGTCCTCGGTCTTGCCACAGTTGAGAAATAGATCAATTTTGTTTTTCGATAGACCTTTTATTGTTTTGCTATCTGCCAAAGGGTCCAGTGTTTTTACAAGATTGTGAATATCATACTCAATTAACCATTTCAAATCAGCTGAAGTCATGTTTAAACTGCTCTAGAGATTCGAGATTGTACCGGTGCGCTTTCTGACTCAGAGTGTGCTGATAGAGCAGGAACGATCATAGAGTCAATAATTGTTTATATGCTTTCTAACCTTCAGTAAGCTGATAAATAACGCATAGGCCGTAGACAGGCGTGATATGTGAGCAGATTGCTTTACGTTAAGCTGATAATCGAGAGTAAGAGATGTTGCACAGTTTTATTTTTAGTTTATGTGATGTGTTTCGTAAAACATCGCTCTCATCTAAAATTCTATTGCTACTCGTACAAAATTTCGTTTATAATAGGAAAGTTCACGGGTCCACAACAATAAAGCCCTGTTTTGCGGTAAGTTATTGATTAAAACTGAAATTCAGAATAAAAAACACATGTGAATTTTTAATTTAAAAAATCGTATAAAAATCCATAAGGATGTATTTATTTAAAATTTGCAAAAAATAGAGATATGAGCTTGTAACAAGAGATATGAGCTTGTAACAATTAGCAGTGCATCCTAGACCCCCAGATGGGAGCAAAGATTGCACTTACTAACGTTAGAGATTTATCCACCTTATTAGTAACCCGGACCCGCTTATTCGACTTAGCTCAGACGTATGTATTCGGTCATGAGTTGTCCGGTAGCTAGTAGTAAGCGGTATTAACCATTACCCTATAGGATCCAAACTTCATTCTTACCTACCTTGAAAATCCTTAACCACGTACCCTCTTCATTAATTACTCTCCTTTCTTCCTATCCATCATGTAAACAGAACCAACTCTCCTCGAGCGTGAGTTTAAAGTACCACACTATTGATGTCATTATTACCCTTTTTTTATATTTTGTTATTAAAATATTATGAACACAGAAAGAAACAGAATTTTGTTACCCGCTGCCAAATCAAACCAAATAAATCAACAATTTATAATTAAATCTAACAACTAAAATCACCAAATTTTCTTCCGGTTTCAGCTCCACAATTTCATCAAAAGACCAATAAAACCCAAATTTTATTCAAAAAGTTGTAACATATATTTGTAATTTCTTTCTGCTTACGAATTTGTAATATTTATATATACTAGGAGGGAACGGTTTGCTTCGCTACGCTTATAAATAAAGTTTTTGCGTAGACATTTTGTTGACGTAGAAGCAATGATTTCAAAAAGGGGTAATGAGAAATGCTAGCATATAATTTTTAATTTTTCTTTATAAATATATGAATGAAGAATAATCAGAGCTCTAGCTGATCAGTTCGGATATATGAAAAATTAGCGATCAAATAAGTTTTCAAGTAAGCTTAGAGATCAAAGTAAGTTAGAGATCAAACTTATTTGATCGCTAATTTTTCATATATCCGAACTGATCAGCTAGAGTTCTGATTATTTTTCATTCATATATTTAAAAAGAAAAATTAAAAATTATATGCTAGCATTTCTCATTACCCCTTTTTGAAATCATTGCTTCTACGTCAACAAAATGTCTACGCAAAAACTTTATTTATAAGCGTAGCGAAGCACGCCGGGCCCTCCTAGTATCTATTATCAAGAGATGCACCACGTACATCAATACTCATACCATTATCACGTCGACGATACAAAGGATAACCATTCACAGATTCTTTAGTATTTTCAGAAAAAGGTTTTGGAAAATTCTTACTACATTTACCATCTCTCATACTAACAGGATTTAGAGCACCACATTGTCCAAGCATCATATGACGTTTCACATATTAATGTAATTTAGGAAAAAGAATGGGATCACAGATTTCAGTACATACAAATTTATGAATCATTTCATTTCCATCAATTCTATCTTCATCTGACTAATTTAACAAACACATCAGCAGTAACATTCTCAGGTCTTTCACAAAATTCATGCATTGATTTAAAAGAACGAACAAATCTCACGCATAAGAAAAACTTTACATACATTGGCATTTCTAAAAATTAAAATGAAGAACAGAACAAAATTATTCACATGCATTCACGTCAGTGTACATAAGAAAACTAAAAAATAAAATGCAACCAGCATTGCATCATCTGACAAATTCAACAAACACATCAGCAGTAACATTCTCAGGTCTTTCACAAAATTCATGCATTGATTTAAAAGAACGAACAAATCTCACGCATAAGAAAAACTTCACGAACATTGACATTTCTAAAAATTAAAATGAAGAACAGAACAAAATTATTCACATGCATTCACGTCAGTGTACATAAGAAAACTAAAAAATAAAATACAACAAGCATTGCATCATCTGACAAATTTAACAAACACATCAGCAGTAACATTCTCAGGTCTTTCACAAAATTCATGCATTGATTTAAAAGAACGAACAAATCTCACGCATAAGAAAAACTTCACATACATTGGCATTTCTAAAAATTAAAATGAAGAACAGAACAAAATTATTCACATGCATTCACGTCAGTGTACATAAGAAAACTAAAATATAAAATACAACCAGCATTGCATCATCTGACAAATTTAACAAACACATCAGCAGTAACATTCTCAGGTCTTTCACAAAATTCATGCATTGATTTAAAAGAACGAACAAATCTCACGCATAAGAAAAACTTCACATACATTGGCATTTCTAAAAATTAAAAATTCTAAAAATATTTATAAAATAATTCTATTTTTTTTTTCAAAATTCTAAACATATTGCAAAAATTATAACAAAATCACATATACAAACTTTTTCAAAATTCCAAAAATATTTCAAAAATTTCCATGTCCAATTTCATGTTCAATTACATTTACGTCATAAAAACAGCAAAATTTGGCTAAAAAAATAAATGAAATCATTTTTTGACATACTTGACATTATTTTTTTTACAAACTTACAATACCATAATTCTCTATATCATAATTCTCTTTATGTCATACAAATAATTAATTTTATTTTTTTCCAAAAAATTTGGTAAAAAATAAATAAAAATCTTTCTGTTGACATACTTGACAAACTTCTAATGCAATGATCTAGTTTTTGATCTCAGATACCAATCCCTACCATCAAAATTTCTCCAAACTCAATGTTCATACTCTTAATCACTTAAAATGAACATTTTTTAAGCTAAAAATATGAAAATTTGCTATTTTTGACTCACTTAATCATTTTTTTTACACACTTCCGGTACAGTTATCGAACACATCGCCCTTTCCGACCTGTGTCTTGAGTATACCTATTTAAGAAAAAAAAAATTGAAATCCGTGAATGTAATACTTAGGTCTTTCAGACCGAAGTAATTTTCTTCAAAATTAGAAATTAAAACGTAAACTTACTGAAATCACAAACACTAAGTATAAATAAACCATTTTAATTTTGACATTTGTAAAAAAATTTCCTCATATATTGGGGTAATTTGATTTACAGTCAGAGTCTGTTTGCCATCCATTGAGAAACATTCGATGAATAATAAATTATTTGAATAAGCCGGTTGTGGAGACAGACTCAGAAAAAATAGAGAGCAATCTATATAGGAGAGATTTATATTGAGGTCCACCACATTAGAAATTGAATTCTGTTTGAAGTGTTAGATGGAAATTAAGCAAAAGCTTTGTCCAAGAATGTTTGTGAATTGAAGAAAAATTAAAATACAATTTAATTTGTGTATATTTCAATGGAAATTAAAAATAAAAAGTACTCCATTCTGAAATGTTCCATAATGTTGAGTAAATAAATTAGAAAATATAAAAGCCCCGAAATAAACTTGTTTTTATATCTTTCTAAAGTAAATCTTTAGGAGCGGTTAGAAACCAGAAGAATGAGGTATCTTTAGAGCCAAGCGAACTTTGCGCCAGCTTCAACTTGGAATAGATTAAATCAGCTACAAAAATATCTGCAAAAAGTTAAAAAGGTTTTGTTGAAAATTCAACAAAAAAATTCTTTCATTACCGAAATTTAAAACAGCCATGGTTGTAAACAGTCAAAACGTAAATTTCCAACGCTAAAAACCAGCTCACAGTATTCGGTCTAGACTGTCTATAGACAAATTGAAGCTAGCAGATCATCGGTAGCCAAAATATCTAAAAACAAACAAACCAGATTATAAACGACAATGAAAACTGAAACAAAAAACATAATCATAAATTAATTAATAATTACTAATTCTCCACAATCCAAATCCGTATAAAACCAAAAAAACAACAACAAATTTTAATAATCCACCATCAATTTATATATTTCCTATTTCCACTTTTATTTTAATTACTTAGATAAAATTTACAATTAATAACAATTTAAATTTTATAATCGCTTTCTCACTCTTCTTAAGTAATTTCACTGTACCGTAAAAATAAAAATTTAAAGTTTTCTTATCAAATTATAAAAATTAATTAAAATATCTGTTATGTCATGATTCTATTATTATCTACTATATTCTTTTGTTTTTGACATTTTGATGTAAGACAGTTTAGGTAATTTTTTTTTAACTATTTCGACAAATTACATGTGATGGAAATATTATTTCTTATATATATAAATTTATTATGTTTATGTTATGGGTAGAAGATTAATTGCGTATGATGCAATATTTATGATTAATTAAATCATGTTAAATGTAGATGGAGATATAAACATTTATTTTAATTCTTACTCTTTTTGTTTACAAATCGCAAAATTAATTTCATATATAAAAGTTAAGATTTTAGTAAAAATAGTTATTTTGAAAATCGAGGCCGGATTTATGAGGTTAATCGATAGAGAGTTTTTGATAGTAATAGTAAATTTCGGTGATCGAATTTTATTTTCTATATAGAATGTGTTAATATTAAGAAAAAAATTATGGTTTAACTAAAATGGTGTTGTGTGTAATAACGGATTGGTTAGTGCAAACAGTCAAACTTTCGAGAACCAACACCCCCCACACAGTACCAGTATCTGTTTAACAAAAAATATTTTTGTTTCTCATTTAAAAAGAAAAAAAAACAACAACTGAATATACCCCGAAATATAAGATCCGTTAATAAAAAATGCACACTATGAAAAAATAAACTAAAAGATGAATTTATTTATACAGAGAAATGCTAAATACGGTCAGATATTATTTATGAAATGATCATAAGCTGTTTGGTAGTATGCAATAAATATATGATAAATGTGATGGCTGTTTGTTTTGAACTTTAACAGATAATGCCTACTGAACAGTTTTTTGTTGGTCGTTACACACATTTTCCCTTTTTTTATTCTAAGAACCGCCCAACTCATTTTGTAAATACTTCTGTTTAAACTGGATTGCTCTCCTTTTTTTGCGTTTTTGTAGTCCGCTTACCTCAACCGTTAGAGCATCAGAGTCTTTATCTCTGGGTTTGGGTTCGATCCCTGGACTCGCATTTCTTTTTTACGTATGACTATCAGGATTAATGTGGTCAGCAAGACCTCCTTCGGTCTTGTCCTGTAATGTTTTTATATTTATTTATATTTAAATTCCCGCAGGAGGGATCGATTTTGATCGATTATGATCAATGTTGATCTACGGGTCTGACTACCCTGCGTACTCCAGTCCCTGCCATTGACATATGAGTTAGCGTGAGATATCACATACCACTGGCAATGGCAGGAGATGTCATTAGCCAAGATGATATCTTAGGGTGCTGGCGGACGAACTTTAATTAGTCAACGGCAGCACTTCCAGTCTTAGCTGGGCAGCGTTCCGTAGCGGTACCGCTCATTAGCGCTTCCGAGGAATCGGACCAACACGTAGTTATGTGTGGGCTTTGTGCCTCGATTGAGGTGGTGGGCGGTGCGTCTGGGGTGCGCTGCATCAGCTGGATTATTGGCATTTAGTTTTGTTTTGTTTTTCTGCAAATTTCTCACAATTTGTTTTTCACTTATTATTTTGTTATTATTTCTTCATCTTATCATGAAATATTGGCATATGTCATATTTTGTAGTAAGATAGGATTTTTTACTTAGTTATGCATTTTAAAATAAAACATAAAAAAATAAAATAAACATTTTGATATATATATATATGGCAGTACAACCGAAAAAAAATAAGTCTGCAAGTGGTAAAGCAAATTTGCTCAATCCACCCGCCCATAAAGCGGCATGTCCACGGAATTTGCAGGGACAAAACATATATGAATCAATAAAAATTTTTAAAATACATGTTCAAAACATCTGCGGATTGAACGCTAACCATGACCACGTGCAACATCATCTTGAGCACGACAAACCGAACATTCTATTCCTTACAGAAACACAAGTTTCTGAAAATTTTCTCTTTATAGAATCGCTTAATTCCAAATATAGGCTCGAATCAGCTTTCAAACTCCATCAGGGCGTATGCGCATTCATTCATGAGAGTGTTGCGTACACGCGCTTTCCAAATTTTGAACTACACGGTGACGGCTTCAATACAATGGTTTTAAAGATTTGTCTTCCAGAAATGACTTTTTTTACAATAGCTTTATACCGGTCCCCCAACAAACGTAACCCAAACTTTTTTAATATACTGACAAAAATTATGGACGAGATTAGAGCAAAGTCCCCTAATTGTGAAGTTATCGTTACCGGTGACTTCAACGTCCACAACAAATCATGGTTGGAATTCTCCAAATCGACCGACGATGTTGACAATAGTGGAAAACTGGCAGAAATTTTTGCCGCGTCTCAGGGCCTATTCCAAATTGTTAAAAGCCCGACTTTCACTCCTCGTAATGGCGGTGATAATAGTTTTCTTTTAGATCTCTATCTTACCACAATGCCAGATATTACGAGTGTCGATGTCGCGAAAGGTAGTATTGGAAATTCTGATCATTATTTAATCTCATCAGTTATCAAAACTGATTTTCTTAAAACTACAGCTCCCAAACCCCGTAAAATATTTCACTACTCAAAAATGGATAAGAGTGGTCTTGAAAATTTTTTCCATGGTTTCCCTTTCGACCGTCATTGTTTTTACACTGACAATGTAAATGTTTCTGCTCAAAACTTTACAGAAACCATCCAATTTGCTATCAACAAATTTGTCCCTTTCTGCATAGTAAAACCCAAACAGAAATACTTGTATTCGAAAGCTGCCAAAACGGCACTTAGAAACAAACGTAGATTATTTAATATTTGGATTCATAACAAAACTCCCACTAATCGATCCCAATATCTAAAGGCCAACAAAATATCTAATCAGATTATCTCAAACGAAAAGTCCGAAATTGACAGAGCGAAAGCCTCAAAACTTACGTCTATGTCTGTTTCTGACAAGAGTTTCTACAGTGCCATTAATTCTTTAAATTCTGGTACAAAATTTTCTATTCCCCCTATTATTGATGGTGATTTAATCGTCAATGATCCCGCAAGAAAAGCTAACTTGTTCGCTGAACGCTTTGCTCTGAACTCCACTGTTTTGGAAACTCCTAAAGAAATACCCCAAATCCAGTCTTCAGGAGTTAATATGAATGAACTTCACTTCAAACCCAAAATAGTCGCTAAACTTTTAAAGGGGTTAAACATCAACAAAGCCTCAGGAATGGACAATATTCCACCCATTATTTTAAAAACCTTTTCCAAAGAACTTGCACCAACTTTAACTAAAATATTCTACCAATCCTACAAATCTGGTATATTTCCCTCGTGCTGGAAGTTGGCAAATGTCCAGCCCGTCCCAAAAAAGGGACCAAAATCCGATATTTCAAATTATAGGCCAATAGCTTTACTATCGGTCCTATCCAAAGTCTATGAGCATTATATTAATACACATTTTTCAAAATTTCTGGAAGAAAATCATTTAATATCCGACAGCCAATACGGTTTTCGAAACAAAAGATCAACTACCGATCTATTAAACTATGTAGCGCATTGTTGGAACAGCATACTTGATAAAGGTGGTGAAACATACGTAATCGCTTTAGACATCTCCAAGGCATTCGATCGAGTCTGGCATGCCAACTTAATCAACAAGCTCGTTGCGTACGGTTTTCATCCCAATGTTGTGAAGCTGATTCAAAATTTTCTATCCAACCGATACATTTCGGTTACCTTAGACGGATTTTCTTCTGAGTCTAAACTAATTAACGCTGGTGTACCCCAAGGCTTAGTATTGTCCCCAACCCTATTTTTGATTTATATCAACGAATTGTTGAAAATCACCAGTAACCCAATAAATAGTTTTGCAGATGATAGTACTCTGCACAAGTCGTTCGAGCCCCTTCCTTCAAAAGGTAAAATGCACGAACGAATTAATCCTGCCCGGAGAGACGCTGCCATAAACGTGAACCAAGACCTGAATAAAGTCGCCGACTGGGGTGACCAAAACCTTGTCAATTTCAACTCCACCAAAACACAGCTGTTGATTGTTTCCAGATTAAAGACCGAGTTCCCCAAAGATATTTTATTTAGTATGTGTGATGAACCAATAGGTGAATGTAAAAACATTCGTTTATTGGGTGTCACAGTTTCAAATGACCTACTCTGGAACGATCATGTAATGGCGATGGCAAAAAGCGCGTCTAAAAAACTCGGCCTCCTAAATAGATGCAAAAAATTTTTTACTCCATACCAATTGCTCCATGTTTATAAGTCCTATATTCGTCCCTGTATGGAGTACTGCTGTCAAGTTTGGGGTGCTGCCTCTGTTTCCATCTTGGCCCTCTTGGACTCTGTTCAAAAGCGAGCTATACGAATTGTAGGTGATCGAACTTTGACATCAAAACTTGATTCCCTACAACATCGTCGCACTGTTGCTGACCTCGTTGTTTTTTACAAATATCGTCATCAGCAGTGCTCAGATGAAATCAGCGGCATCATGCCTCAAACTTATTCTTACCCCCGTTCCACTCGGCAATCGGCTGCCGCAACCAGTGAAACGGTTAAGATCCCGCGCTGTCATACTGGCAGATCGCAGAGAGACTTCTTTGTCCGAACTGCGTACAAATGGAATGGTTTGCCGGAACACTTAGTCTCAGGTGGCTTCAACCCACAGATGTTTAAAAAAAGCGTTAATCTACACCTCAGAACGCCAGTTGTTGTGGGACCTAGGTCTAGACCTAGGTCTTAAAAGGTATTTATGTGTTGTTGTGACACATATTCTAAACCCTATTACATAACACATTTTATTAAAAAAAAAAAAAAAAAAAAAAAAATTTGTTAGTTTTTAAGTAATTAATCTGAACGGTATGAAATAATTTATTGAAAGAAACAATGAAATCTTTTTCTAAAACCAAATTTGTTACTTAAGTATTTTTTTGTCAAATTTTTCGTTTCAAATTGAAACGAAGAAAAAAATTGAGAAAAATCAAATCTTTTTTTTTCATAAAAAATAGTTAATTATTATGGTTAATGTAAACCTACTAAACAAAATTGTCAATGTATTTATCAATGTATGTAAATCATTCTTATGACACAATTTACGATTTTTTGACACTTTTACCATTCAACGATCGAGTACCTCGAATTAAAATAATTTTTTTATGTTTATCGCTTGCTCTTGTCTTAGAAATAAAACTTTTTTTAATCGGCCCATTAGTTTTAAAGTTTCGTCCACTGGGACGGAATTCACGTACTAAACAGACAAAAATTTTTTTTTGCTTATACTTAGACCCGTTTTGACCCAAAACGTCGATAAAGCCTAAGAAACGTGTAATACACTTTCTTCAGACTGAAGTAATATCTTTAATTCAAATGTATCTTTAAACCCCTGGGCATAAAATTTATGGATTGAAGAACCACACAAAAACAATAGAACTGCTGATGTGATTTAACTGTTTATATTTTGGTTGTTGTAAGAGAAAAAGTAAAGACCGCGTAGCGGTGATGAGTATAACTGTGCAAAGATGCATCGAAGGTGGGTTTTGGGGTTTACAAAAACAGATGCGTGAATCATACACCCAGTTATACGTACAATATTACACACATTAGCCTTCATGTCTCAAAATGAATGTCTCAGAACAGAAATGCCACTCATAGGAACTATAGTGTTTCGGAGCTGGAATGCCTCGCTGCTGTTCTGGCTGTAAAAAAATTCCGAGCATACGTCGAAGGACACCCCTACACGATCATCACCGATCATTCCAGCCTAAAATGGCTCATGTCGCTGAAAGAATTATCGGATAGACTGCCAAGATGGAGTCTCAAGCTACAGGCGTACGATTTTGATATCGAGTATTGCAATGGAGCCCAGAACATAGTGGCCAATACTCTCTCTCGGCTTAATACCGAAGAAATTGATAATTCTGTGAGAGACAATCAAGATGGTGTGATGCATAGTGATCTTTTCTCCGAACACTTTAACAACCCCGAGTATCTAACGCAACGTCCCAAACCAGATTCTAATGTTAGGGAAGTACAAGGCCGTATCTAAATTCAAACGAATGTAGGGTTAAAACATCTGTGTAGCGATGAGCACTAGCGACTCCTGGTTCCAATTCCAATGCGTAACTCTCATATCTGTCAAGCACTGTCTTGCGAGAGATGTCAGGCACTATGTGCAGGATCGCGAGTCTTGCCGCATGAACAAATGAGCCTAATACTACCAAGGGTCCACCCATGGGAATGGAAGTGGAGGTATTTCGATGATTTAAGCGAGTTTATGTGGACTTTATGGGACCTTATCCACGTTCCAAACAGGGGAACACCCATCTTGTGATCCTTCTGGATCATTTTAGCCCTTCGGCAAGCTTCGCCCCTCAATCTCATTGACTTTATCGACAATAGTGTGTACCATCACTTTGGCGTACCCAAAACGTTAGTCTCAGACAATGGTAAACAGTTTGTGTCCCGAGCATTGGCAGACCACTTCAAAAACTTCGGGGTAACTCATGTGTTCACGCCATAATACTTACCGCTGTCAAAAGCGGTTGAACGTGTCAACCATTCAATCTTATCTGCTATCCGCTCGTACTTAAAAACTGATCAAAAAGCCTGGGACCTCCCTCTTAACGAGATAACGGCTGCATTGAGAAATGTGTTTCATCCCGAAATGAACAGGTTTCACCCCGAAATTTATTGCTTTCGGACGACATCTTGCGATCCATGGTTCCAACTACCAACTGATGTGTGACGTTCAGCACTTCGCAGGTCAATACTCCACAACTTCAACCAGTGCGGATAATCTTTTCCATATCCAAAAAGATGTCATGCAGAATCTAAGTCTCGCTTACCAGCATAACGCTGATCGCTACAACCTTAGGAGTAAGGTGCGAAACTTCGCGCCGAACCAAAGAGTTTGCATCTGCAGTTTCACACAGAGCGATGCCACCAAAAACTTTAACGCTAAGCTCGCACCCAAATTTATTGAAAAAATAATTAAAAAATATTAAAAAAAAAAAAAAAAAAGAAAAAATTAAAAATTAAAAATAAATAAAAATTAAAAAAAAATGAAAAAAAAAAAATTAAAAAAAAATAATAAATTATTGAAACCTGTTGTAACGGTAGCTTTTGAGGTGGAAGACACGAAGGGTAAACTTCTTGGAGTTGGAAAATTTGTTTTTTTTTTTCAATTAACTGGTTGTCTGGAATTGGGTTTCTCTTTTTTTTTCTTTGTTTTAGTAACGTAATAATTTTCTTTCTTTGTTTTCTTGGGGGATCAAATAAAAAACCGAGGCTTGGAGTTAAGTTAAAGAATCATTGGTCGAAACTATCGCGTGAAGCGAACGTTCGGTTGATAGTTAGTTCCGCTTATCTTGGTTAATTTTTTTTTTTTGGTTTTTTTTCTCTTTGGGTATAGTTAATTTTTTTATAAATTTTTGTTTGGTTTAGTTTTCATTTTTCGTGTATATTATTTTTTTGTATTTGTAATTTATTGTTGTTAACCAAGTGATTCCAAATATGTTTAAAAAGTTTCTATACAGTAGAATTGGAAAAAGAAATAATTTTGTTAGTTAAGTGATTCCAAATATATCTAAAAAGTTTCTATGCATTAGAATTGGAAAAAGAATAATTTTGGTAATCACGGGACTCCAAATATATTGAAAAAGTCTTTATGCATTAGTATTGAAAAAAAAAGGAAACAAAAACAAAACATTTTTGTGGAAATAAAATTTAGTAAAAAAAAATTGTTTGTTCTGAATTGCGAGTATCATTTTTTGCCTGACAACATCATTGCAAATCTTCTAAATACCAATCTACGGGAAATTACAGGTGAGTTGACTAATTTGTAATCCTACTGAACCAATGGGTTCTTCCAAATGAAAATGTTAATTCCATTCCATCCATTACAAATAATCGACTGAGCGAAGTCGAGAGCGGTTTCCGGATCCACATCCAGGTCGTCAATTCTTAACTTTGGCTAGTGCAATCCTTACTCCCATTTGGGGGTCTTGGTTGCACTGCTAAATGTTATAGTGGCGCCCAAGGTATGTAGGGACGGCTGTCTGCGTTTCTCTATCTAGAAACCGCCCACTTCTAGGGTTTTCTGACTGCCGATCCAAGCCCACGACCTACAGACTGAGCCAAGTAGATAGAGCGGGAATCGGGCAACGGTCAGGAAAACAATTCTATAACTTTAGTAAGTGCAAGCTTCGCTCCTATCCGGGGTCTAGCTTTCACTGCTAAATGTTGTAGTGTCTGTTAATTGACTGTATTTTTCTATAAATGACAATACTCCCTACCGATGTCATGTTATACTGTAAATAATCAACGATTTCCCTTTTGACAGTGGTTTAGCTTGAAAGACTTTGCTTCTAGATTTCTAGTTTGGGATCGCATGGTATGGGATCTCTCAAAGATCAAATGTCTTTAGAATAAGTTAGGAGCCTCTGTAGGCGTTGATGCATCTATATTATAAATAAAAAAAGACGAAACACTTAGAAATATTTATTTTGTTAAGAACTTAGAACATCACACGCCACTATTATCCGATGCTCGGCTTCCATTATCCAACAAACATTTGTAGTATCACTCAAATGTAAAAGACGCTAACATAGCACATTTATTAACCAAACATTAATTACTAATTCTACCCCAGCCCGTTTAGAATATCTTTCTATTGCCTTGACGTAAATAGTGTGACGTCACCATTTCACATTAGTTATCCAAAGATTAACTGCCGCACCAACACATAAAGAACATCACTCTGCACGTTCACAATAAACTCATTGAAATACGTTGTTTTCTTTTACAAAAAAAATTTAATTTTTTTGTGCAAAAATTACACTAATTAACAAAAATCACACTATTTATCCTTATGTTCGATTTCCGGTATTTTTGGCGCAACATTACTTATGTTGGACCGACTAATAATTAGTTGATTTATTTTTGAAATATCAAAGTAATCATATTCGATCACAAGAGAATTGAATTTTCTAACATGATGGACCTCGATATATATTCCTCATATATCAGTTTCTTTCAATAATCATTTTTTTTTTAAATAGGTCTGTTTTCACATCCAGCTTTTCAAAAGATTCAATATTCAGTGCCTTTTACCCGGAAGATGGCAAACCTCTCAAAAATTTATGTATTTGACTATATGAGGAAATAAAGCAAGGCTCATCAAGATATTGACAAATATCAAAACAAAGTAATTCTTAAATTTAGTGAAAACGATTACATCATCGGTAAGTTCTTAAATTTTTTGTGTGTTTCATGCAAATGAGTGTTATAATCTGCCTATCTTTGGCAAATATTTCCTATTAATAAAACTTTACAAATAGTGAATCAAAATTATTACATCGATTTGCATATACCTAGTTCTTAATCTACTTTCCATGAATCCGCGTCGAATAATTCAGACAAATCGGATAAATCAACTAAACCAAATTCACGTCGATAATTGTCGGTAATTGCCTGTTAGAAATCAGTTTGTCGTTTCAGCACCGGGATATAATTTATAAAAACTAAATTATTCCACTAATTCTAGCCCCGGGAAGATCTGTACGTCTTTAATTTAATAACTCATTTCAGAGAAAACAACATTTATATGAGACAAAAAAAAATTTTTTTAACAACAACAAAAAAATATAATACAAAATACTATATAAAAACAAACTTAACAAAATTGTTGCATGATGAATTGTAATTCCGCTCGGTTGACAAATGTTAGTAATCTGCTTTAACATCAAATATAAATATCTCAGTCGCTGCTGAAATTATTACAAATATGCCAAATATGGGCTAAAATGCCTCCCGTTACGTTATGGATATAACGTAACGGGAGGCATTTTAGCCCATATTTGGCATATTTGTAATAATTTCAGCAGCGACTGAGATATTTATATTTGATGTTAATGCCGTCTGTTTATCTCAATTGTTATCACTCGGATTTCAAATTTATTTCCAAGTTAGTATTTTTGATATTTAAAGATCTCCCATTATATAGCATGTTGATTCTTTATTTTGTCTTCTTTTAAAATTATATTTATTTGAATTTCGACAAATAACTTGAAATCACTACATACCGTTAGAATATAAACTACTAATTTCAAAACAAACTAGCATACAAATATATATTTTTACTATTGTACACTTTATTTTTAATACAATTTAATATACATTTATTTTTTTAATACCAAACTTTACAATTAAAACTTTTAAGTTTATGCAAAAACTCTCACAAATTTATTATACAATTTTTTTTCTTTATTCCAATGAACTTTCGTTCAAGAAGCCAAAAAATATATTCTATCGCTTAAGAGCTAAAAATATCTAATATTTACCAAAAATAAGTGTGGGTTTTCTACCCGATCGGTAGAAAATTTCCATCCATCTCATCGTATCGGTTGTCTCTTTCGTTAACACAAAAAACATATAACGCAAGTTTTTTAAATATTCTCATTATAATTTACCAAAACAAACGATTTCAACAAATTCATTTACAAATTAATCACCCTGCGAAGCTATTTTGGTATCAATTCTCTTACGTTTCTTAGTTCAATTTAAATATTTCTCATTTCATCTGTGTATACGTAAACTAAACTAAAAAAAAAAATATAAATCCAATGTTATGCATAAGAGTGTAATGATTGAAACATGTAAGTTAAGTGATACATATATATCCGAAACGTTGTTTTAAATTAGAACCAACTGAGAACATAAGATTTATTGTTGTTGTAAAGATAGAAGACAAAGGAATATTATTTTTGAATACAAAAGAAAACATAGCTACCTAAAGTAATCATAGAAATTGGCCGTTATACACCTTTTCTTTAGTAAGCTTGTTTGCTACAAGTGAATAAAACAATGGAGGACTTGGCCTGTAGGAACCGTTTAGGTTAAAGTTTCAGGTAAGTTGTAATGTTAAATACATTTTTAATTTTTGTAATTATTTTTTTTCGTTTAAGGATTTTTTTATGCTACATCCCGATTGTAACAAATTAAAACCCATAAGCTTGCTTAGCTGTAACATCAAGACGTATTCTATCAAGTTTAAGCGGTTTGCACTTTGTAAGACTACAGAGAGCACTTTGCAAAAAATGTGTATTAGTACCAAGATACTAACCGAAGACAAGAATAGCAAAATAATCGTTGTAGGTATTCATCTTACACTCTCCAGATTTAGCATCATGTCATTTATTATCAAGATCCAAAAATAGATTTACAGTACTCCACCTTGTGGTGTGCGTTTTCTTACAAACTTTCGAGTGGATTATTTACCAAGACAAGCCCTGGTAGCCCTGTTCCTCAGCATTAACACAGCATCCTAGCTGCCCAGTGTTTCATCCATCCTTCATATCTGCAAACACACGTGCGATCCCCATGGGACGCTAGGCTGTTTCGAAAGACTTGCCTTGACAATATGTATGCCAGAATGCTGATAAAATGCCTTCCTATATTATTCTGTGTGATTTCAAGTGATAAGGAGACATCGGGTCTACTTTTCTAGGAGTATTACATATACCTATAGGAGTATTACATAAACCATTTTAATGAAATATAGGGACTATTTTGCAAATTCTACTCGGAACTCGAAGTATAAAGCGATTCCTTTTTTATTATGTGCTGGAAGAGCTTTTTCTATTTCTGACGAGTTGGCTGAAATTTTTTACCATTGCGCATCTAAAGGAACATATGTAAAAATCTTGCACAGAATTTTGATTGTCATGAACGAGTAATAGAAAACCCATTCACAATAGTTTGCCAGTTTCAAATTTGAACTACAGACACCAACAACTGGACAATATGAATCGTACATATTTCAGTTTACTACTTACTGCTCATTTATTTATCATTAAGCCCCTGTTATTTCTACTTTACTGGTATAAAGGTAAGTTGTTAGTACAAAAATGTTTAATTTCTGGAACAATGTCATCCAATGTCCTGCCAAAATCCAGGAACATATTATTAAAGTTTTTAAATTATTAACATCAAAAACGGTATCACCCGCATTTGCTACAAATTAACAATTTTACAACCTCTCAACAAATCGTCATCATTCATTATGGAAGGCCATTAACATATTTTAATCAAAACCATTTAACATTAAAATACAATCGTTTCTTGAGCAGAACAAAATAAATAGTTTTTGGTCCTTGGTTTATAAAATATAAAAAAATTTGAAGAACCACAATATGTGTATGTAATAGAATAGTATATTTTAAAACAAGAGATGAAACCACCGTTATTTTCGTGAGTAAACATTATGTCAATATCATAGCAACTACAATTTGTTCTTTGGTAAAAAATATTCAGAGGAAAAAGGCCACTTTCACAAGGGGTTAAGCCTTTATGAAAATGGACTTTTCATATACTATCGTAGAAAAATATTTTTTTTATGGATTTTAATTGTTTTTTTTTGGAGACGTTATTACAATTTTATGTTTTTGGCATACATTTTTTTTTATTTTCAGTATACATATATATATATGTTTTGAAGGATTTTTTTTTGAAATTATATTTTGAGAAGTTGTGTGATTAAATGTTCAGGAAATAAGCCAGTAAGTCAAATAATGTGTATAACGAAGGACAGAACTGAAATACGAACGTTTTTTAAATAACAAAATTTTATATTGTTTTTACAGAAGTATCAGTTTTTAATGTTATAGATATTAATAATGAAAAAGTCAAGATCATCTTGAATGTGACTGCAATTGAATTCATATATTTTTTTTTTGGTTTTTTCAAACAGAGTACGTGAGTTTTTGTTTTATTTTCAATAACACGAATAGAGAAGCGATAAAGCGAAACAATAAAACTTTTGAAACGTGGCGTTCATCTAAGATCCGTGCGCAGAAAGCAAAAAAAGTACGATCGTTTATGCTCCATGTAGTAGTATTGCCGAGGTAACCCGTTTCGAATATTCACTACTTTTTGCAACCGATTTTTTTATGGTCGTTCATTACTTCTGCCGTTCAGTAGTCGTGATCGGTCACGCACTACCTGGGATACTAGCGTATATTTTTTTTAATAATTCAAGACTGTGAACTGGCTCATAAAACATGCCCAAACCAAGTGATCTTATTGATATGAAATCCTTAAGAAAGTTTCCGATTTTAAAGTAAAATCGGGTTATATCATCTCAATTGTCTATCTTAAGTCACTTGATCTTAGAAGCACTGCAATTTTTTAGAATTTTGCAATGAATTTGAATTATTGTCAATGATGGACAGAAAAATTTGAAAAAATTCACAGTGACAGGAATTTTTAATCAATATTATAGCGAAGTCTCAAATAATTATATTTTTGGATTTTTAGGGGAAGGAAGAGTAGGAAGTGGAAAAATCTCTTTTTACCCATATGAGTGGTGTCATATGAAAGAGAACCTGACATAAGAAATATTGCAATTTTTTTTAGAATTTTGCCCAGTTTTTGAATGTCAAAAAAGTAAAACTTTAATGTGGTTTCCCCCTAAGTTTTGACTTTGATTGACAGACAAATTTGAAAAAATTCACAGATACTGGAAGTTTGATAAATTTTTAACGAAAAATATAGTGAAGTCAAATAATTTCAAATTCTGTGTTTTAAGAGATGGGAGTTGGGAAGGATAAAAACAATTTTTTTGAATAAAATGAGTGTCGTTTGAAGGAGCACCTAATTTGAGACACATTGCAAATTTTTTTGAATTTTGCAGAGCATATTTTCTAATTTAAACCATTTTTTCATTTATGGATAAGATTTGAACCGATGTAACATTTTTCTATCATTTGGATCAATTTTTATTCGTAGTAGATTTTCGTTTCTGCTCATTTCAAGAAAAACACATCTTTGGTAAAAATCTTAGAACCAAAACAGCAATGGTTTTCGAACCTTCTGTGATTTTTGGTGGAGTGATCTTCTGATCTTCAGGTGAAAATGAGACAACAGATCTACATGGTTTGTAAACCACTTTCTCAAATGAAACCCACCAGAATGAAGAATCTGAATCAATCCTATCTGTTCAAGAGAGCTGAATTTTTTCAGTGCTTGGCAGAGAGATTCACCTAGCTTAGGTGCGTTGGCCTTAAATGGAAACGCTATACCAAGTTTGTTTCTGTGATATTGCATATGGTAGTAGATTTGTTGTGGTTTTTGGTAGAATATAAATTGTCAAATCTATGCTATTGTATGGTCAATTCGAGACCAAATTCGCATGATTGTTATTCGTTTGGAGCAGTCAGCCTTTGCACTGTTAAGTGTGTCGAAACTGAGTGGCGTTCTCTTAGTTCCTTGCAATCCAAGGCGTCGGATGCCGATGCGACGTAGGCCGATTGTTGGTGCACACTGGTCCCTGAAAACACTGACACTAGGTGACACTAGGTGAGGCTTAGTGAACTAGGGTATGATGTTTTTCCTGATTTCAATTCAACTGTATTACCTTTGTTTTTCTACTTTCAACAGCTTATCAAATTAAAAATATCTACATTTTCTTTACGAATCTCTTTATTTCTTTGTTACAGTAAATTGATCTAACAAACGTGCTTCACCTTTTGTATTCTTTTATATTCATAACTTTCAAAAAACAAAATTAAAAACAATAATTTCAATTTTAACAAGTTTTCAGCTTATCCCTTAAAGGTTACATTATCATAACATGTACTATACCTTCCTTCGTTCTTCATTAAGCAAAAAAAAAAATATCCAAATAACCAAAACATGAAAATTGAAACTTAATGATAGCAAAATAAAAACTTTTTGTTGTATTCACTTGCAAACTTTGCTTACACGATTTTGATTTTTAATTGTTCTTTTCTGTTTAAAAAAATAAAAGTAAAATTGAGACTAACGAAAAAAAGGAATCATGTAACTTAAAATTATAAAAAAAAATACATCAACATTAATTTTATGTATTTTACCATAAGTTTTATAAATTTTTTAATCCAGTTTTAATTTTAAATAATGAGGAAAATGGACTGGTTGAAATTGGTTTACATCTTAGAGTTGCAGAGGATAAACTCTATTCTGTTGACGGTATCACCCTCAATTTTAGTTATGGAATATCCCTAGATGATGGCACGCTATTGTTTGTTTGAAGAAACTACGTTTCACTAATCATTGAGGCAGACAGCCCGATATGAGCAATAAATATGCCACTTACCATTTCATATACCGTTTAACCTCTTAATATTATTCTAATTTCCTTCATTCTATCATAAAATATTTGTCCATGTCATTAAAATGAACACTGTGCATTCCATTCCTGCATGGAATTACTAGTTCTAACATATGCAGTTGCGTGCCATGAGATAAAATTTCCTACTGGCTGCAGTCTGTAGGTCGAGTTACCTCAGCCGAGTTACCGAAAATTAAAAAAAAATTAACAAAAAAAAGTTCACTGAACTTGTCATTCCATCATGGAACAGAACCGACCGTATGCACATTGATAGCCTCTAATTGGTAAAACCAACATATCAACGCAGAGGTCAGAAATTATATGCGAGACAACCGCTTTGTAACATCATATTTTACTATAGGATTAAAAATTAATTAAAAAAAAACAAAATTCATAAACAACTTTTGCACAACACATTCTATTAAAAAATATCTGTTTACTTTACGAGCAACAGAATATGCGCCCAGGCAGAGTGTAGGTCGACTATTTTGTTGCGATTGTGGTTTGCGCACACTTCGCCATATCTTCTCTCATAAAGTCATTTCTTTTAAGAGATTAAACAACGAGACTAAAAATTTATTCAACTGCATGAGCTTTGTATTGGTACTCTTTTTCGCTCCCCATGCGTTCCAAATGTTGTCATTAAGGATTGATACTGCGATCCTGATTCTTATCTTGAGATCGAACTATCTGTTTGGATCTATTTTAGTTCATATAATTTGACATAAGGTAAACATTCACTTTTTCAGGTTTTCACGTTTCTTATTGTTTTGAAATCATTCTTTAAATTGCCGTCTGTGAACACTCAACGCAGCAAAGTGTATAACATTTTGCGTGCAAAAAATCAGGTTCATATGAGTATCTTAGTTACAGATGTTTTGCGAGTTTATATCCATTTTATACATCAATTGATGCATAATTGTTATCATACATTTTTCTTTGTTATAATTTAAATGCAATGAAAATTATTTTACCCAGTGTGGTAAGACAAAATATGAGCCTCCTTCCCCCCAAAATATGAATTAAAGATCACAACCCATTCTACTAGTTTACATTTAAATATGATAACGTAAACACGTAACGTATACATACAATACACACAGACTTCAAATTAAAATAAGTGGCCTAGCTTCTTCAGGAGGCCTGGAAGTGTAAGGTTATGATCAAAATGTCGATATCAAAAATCATGCCAAGCACAAAAACTTCACATATCGATCAGTTAAAAATCATCATTTATTTCATAAACACCGATCAGTTTGTTCAAGACACCCTAAATCCTAATTACTTTTTCATGTAAACTAAAACATTTCGCCAAAGATTCGGCCAAAAACATTATAACTTGTAGGCTGTGGTGGTGATAGCCTTAAAGAATTTAGAAAAAAAGCTGTTTAACCATATCTGCCAAACCATAAGTTGCAATAATTCTAAAAGTTACAAAATGCTTTTGCACTTAGATTCAACCTCCCTTGGAGTCAAGGGTCCTTTGTCAAATTTTGAATATAACTCAGAATGTCAATGTTCAACAAGTAAACATGAATTCTTTTGCAGCTCATTTATATATCAAAGTTTCATAAAGATCTCATGCATTTGCGTTCATTTAATCCGGCTCGAAGGACCACAAAAATTTTTTTTAATAG
The DNA here is from genome assembly GCA_963693315.1 of Diogma glabrata. Taxonomy (NCBI): domain Eukaryota; kingdom Metazoa; phylum Arthropoda; class Insecta; order Diptera; family Cylindrotomidae; genus Diogma; species Diogma glabrata. The sequence continues at coordinate 156,095,355 of OY856187.1, forward strand.
ATTTTCTTAAAAAAAGCACTTATTATTCACTTAAATTATTTTTCTGTTCTTCACTATTACCTTAAATCAAATAAAACTGGCACTGTTATTGTTAGTATTTATTGATCTTGTAAGTCTAATGTATAAATTATAATATACTTTAGCTAATAAAGTGCATTAAAAGAAATTAAAATAATTAATTGTTTTGGATAATCAGTGGCAATAATTTTTATTCAATTAAATATTTATTGACTATAAAAAAAATGAATAAGTAGGATTGTACTGATCTGGTGATCTCAAAATGCAAGTAAACATTTTGCACCACAACTTATATTTCTACAAAAAGAGTGTTTTTGTTTTAAATTGAAGAATTGTTTTCTTGCAATATGCATCTCAATATTCATATAGCATCTATCTAGCCTGCTACAATAATTTTATTGACCAAACTAAATAATTGATCTGAACATTTTAGGCAAATTAGCTCAAAAATTATTTACGTATCTACTAAAAGTTTTTATAAAAATATTTTTGCAACTTATGTCCTATTATAACTTAATTGCAACTCTTGATCTCTTAACTTCGGTATACGGTTACGAAACTAACAAATAATTTTTCCATATTTTATTAAAAATATAAAAAATAAGAAAACAATTTTTATAAAAATTTCATTACAAAAATCAAGGTCAATGACCCTGATAACATTATTCATTCCCGATATATTTGCATAAGATGATTTTCAGTTTTTTTTTAGAAACCCTCCAAAAGAAATATACACCGATTTGTATTCCCCTGCTTTTAAGTTCCAAAATACCAATGCTCATCGATTGTGACCATTTTCGTTGAAAATGAACCTTCAGTTGTTGAGAAAGCGTGGAACAAAACTTCGGTTCGCATACGAATATACACACAAATATAAACAGTCTGTCCGCTAAAAAAAGAATAGCCTAAACAGCTTCAGGAGGGCTTGAAACGTAAAATTGTCATAAAAATGCCGATTTCGCAAATCGACCCAAAATCAATAACTTGCCATATCGGGCATTTAATTAGTCCTGATGGATAAAGAAATTATCCGATAAGAGTTAGTGCTGCCAGTGATCGACTGAATGTCCCAATGGAAACAATTAATTTGATTAATTTGATTAATTAATTTGATTTTCATTCACTTTATAATAAGTTTGGTTTGATTGAGTATTTAACTGGTATTCCGCTGCTTGTTTATCCTATAACTTATCAATTTAATTCTAATATCAAAACCGTATTTTGCAAGAGATTTTTGCAGTCTAGCAACTATAAGAGCTGCAGAAATATTTTCACAAAATATTATAAATTTACTTTCATTTGCTTCCCTGATTTCTGTTTTAGAGCTCTTATTATATTTGATATATTTTTAGCTTTTAGTTTCTTCACCAAAAAGCGTTACTCTTCTCATTTACAAAAGTAATTTGCGTCATGTTTTCAAACCCTTTGAGAATTTGCAACACAACATGTTTCAGCGTAGTGATGGTGGAAACACCTTCTATCTGCTACTTGCTGAAAACCATATTTAAGGTTGTCAATAAATAAATCCAATATGCGAAAAACACGATTTATAGGTATGGGGTGATCTGAACTACAGCAAAAAAAGGCCGTCTTGTGGACTGCCGTCAGAAGTCACAACGGCTAAATACAACAAAATCTTTACTTACTTTACCACACTTACACACTGTTATTAACTGAGAAAAACATTCAAAAAATTCCAAAAAAAAAAAAACAAACAGAACGAGAATAAAATTATTTATAATATAGTAACATTAATTTTTACAAAACTTAGGCTATTCGTTCTATCAATTGCGTTTTCTTCATTAAAAAGTATAAAGAAAAACACACTAAAATGATATATGAAAAACAAAAATTTTTTTATTTTACTTAAAAATACAACAAAATCTTTACTTACTATACCACACTTACACACTGGTATAAACCGAAAAAAAAATCAAATTCAATAAAAAAGAAAAAACAAGCAAATTATCAAGAAAATGAGAATAAAATATAAGAAAATAACAAATGATTTACTTTATCTTCCCCTCTTTTAATATTAATTTTATATTGAATATTTATTGACGTGACGTGACATGGCGTGACGATGACTCGAGTAAATAAATTTTTCCCCATACAAAATCACACAACGGGCCTAAAGAAATTTTCACTTCAAATATATTTTATTAGACTCCTCTTTGTTTTTCTAAGGTTCTGCCCAAGTACTTTGGCAGTCGGTATTTCAATTTCCCCACCAAAAAGTTCGTTTTCGGATTATGATGCATGAAAACTGGGCCAATTGTACTTTTTAGACGCTGTTGACGAACGCTTTGCACATCCTTTATGTTATTGAATCAGTCGTAAATAAATGGATCTGTTGGAAGAACTATTGCGAGAACAAAACCATTTATGCCCAAAGTAACATGAGGATGCGGAAAGTGTTGGATGATATAAATCAAAGTGCTGCTGCACTGGGAGTACAACCTTCAAATATGCAGCTCATTTTCACAGTGTCAGTTGGTTTGGATTATAGATGATTCAACCGTCTTGCATTTGTAATGAAGTATGCGTTGTTCTTACGCTTAACCCCGATCAAAGTTTCCCGTAAAATGAAATGGTTGCAAAATAACGTGGCAAAGATTTTGTCATTTTGAAAAATATCGACTATCATGTGGAGCCTTTTACCTACCCATTGTTTTATACAACCGGAACGTCAGGATATACCGTAAATATGCCACTTCAAATACCTTATGTAAATCGTCAACATCTAACACGACTTGAACTACCACAATATCGTATAGCTTTCCGACCTGAACACGCCAAAAGCCTTTCTTTGAAAACTAATTCAATACCCAACCTGCGTCAAACAGTTTACAACGCTCTACTTTTTTGTGGAGTACTTTTTCAACAATATCTCGATGGTACGTTCATTCGAGTTGAACGTGATCGCATCCAATGGATCAAACTTAATCAAAAAACTGTTTTAGTCGATCAGTACGCAGGTGTTACTCGACTAATCAACGACTTAGCAGCGAAACAGAATGCAATTGTTGCAGTGGCTTTTATTAAATTGATCGCCAGATTTCTTCATCACTATCACTTGTAATCCCAATTGGCCAGAAATCGGCGTATTTGGCGTATTATATCTGATAATGGAGTTATCATACAGCAGTCCGCTCAAGATCGTCCCGATCTAGTCGCTCAAATTGCGATACAAAAATTTCATGAAATTAATGAAATTGTCAATGATTTGGATAAAAACAGATATTTGGAAAGGTGGCCGCGTATGTGTATACGCATTTGCTGTTAATCATGAATTCTGAGGAACAAATGATGATCTAATTTCAGCTGAAATTCCAAATACCGACGACTTTGAATGGCGAGAATTAGTATTGAAGTGGACGACTCACAATCCGTGCAGAGTGAAGTTAAATCTAGATGCTACATGTATGGTCAATAAAAATGGAAAATTACAGTGCCGCTTCGGTTTTGCAGTGCAATTCAAAGAAGTTACATTTCCAGTGAACATGAACTTAAAGTATATCGAAAAGATAAGGAAAATCGCCGAGTTACACGAGATAATCATCATGTGGCCACATATAATGCTTATTTGCTGAAAAAATTCCAATGTCACATCAATGTTGAATATGTTGGCAGGATAGGTCTGGTAAAATATTTATATAAATACATCTACAAATGACACGATTGCGCTTCATAAAGGTTGTCGAAAATCAACGGAGTTTGTTTAGAATGAAGCAGATACCAATGTGGTGGGTCGCTGCATTATACCACCTGAAGGATGCTGGCAATTATTTGGCCACGAAGTCTAATGGTCAATATCGAATGCAAGATATTGACCAAGTCCAAGAAGATCTGATAGATATTGGAAAAAAAAGGTCAACGTTAGAATAGTATTTTCAACATAACCAGATGTTGAGGGACCTATGCAAACAAACCAGAATAACTACTACTATTGGCAAATGTCCAAATATTTTAAATGGGATGGAAAAACAAGGACATAGGAACCACGAATCCATCAATTGCGTGTCATTGGTCGAATACACAACGTAAATTATGTTGCTCAACCAGAATGCTTCCATTGACGAGTACTTCTCTATCATGTGAAGGACGCAACAAGTATTGATGATCTTCTTACTGTGAATGACATTCGTTGTGCGACATATAAACAAGCTTGCTTAGCTCATAGCCTCACCTGCGACAAAAACCAGTATATAGATAGTTTTAATGAATCTGCAACATCAGCAATACCTTCGGTAATGCGAATAATCTTCGTTCAGATTCTTATTTTTGGATGTCCCAAAGATCCAAAAAGTCTCTGGGAAAGATTCCAAAATCAGTTGGTTGAACGTTTTATTCTGCAAACACGACGAAATAATAGATCTGAGGATGCTGCCATCAAACGTGCTTATCATGTTGTTGCATTCAAGTTAAATACGACCGCAACCGAAGGTCAAAATATTCATTTCTGGGTGGAACGATATCGTATGAACGACATGGACAACTACGAAGATGACCAAAACAGGGACGTTTTAAATTCTGATGAGTCAGCTGCTACTGAAGAGCGCATGTATCGGCTTCTGCAAGGGTAACAGATTGAAAGTGTGGACAGTATTTTACGATGCAGCCAATAACAATAATTATGTTGAAACAATATGTTTTTTCATAGATGGACCAGGCAGCACCGGTAAAACTATCCTATATAAGTCATTGTATCACTTAATTTTTGGCCAAAATCGCAAAGTAAAATGTATGGCAGTTGCTGGAATCGCATCAAGTCTATTGCCTGCTGGACAAACATTACAAAAGACATTTGTTCTGAAAGTTCCGCTTTCGTTGGATTTAATTTTCAGCATTAAACCTGGTTCTGTCGCAGATACAGAGCTTGCTCAAGTTTATGTTTTCCTTATGGATGAGGCACTGATGTAACCAAAGCATGGTTTACAAAATCTGGATCTGTCATTTGGAGCGAAAATTTTGGTCGCTGGAGGTGATTTTCATCATTACTTACCTGGTCAACTCCGAAGCAACTGTAGTGAAACACTCGATTTGTCGAATCAAAAAATATCATCTCTGTCAAAAAAAATCATGCGTGTCGATCCTGAACAGAAAACCTTCGTAAAGTATATCCTGAAATTGAGAAATGGCAATTGACTCTCAATTCAAAATTACGATGAAATGAAGGAACGTGTTATTCTCGCACCGCTGAACAAAAAAGTCAGTAATATTAATACTGAGATCGTTGATCGTCTCCCAGGAAAATATAAATCGTACATAAATCATGACTCTGTGTAGGATAAGCAGGAAGGAGGTATTGAATTCACACCAGGATTTCTTAATTCGATTGAAATTGCTGATTTGCCACCCCATGGATTAAAACTAAAGAATACGATAATTATGCTAATTCGTAATTCAGATATTTCGGAGGGTATGTGCAATGGAACACGCCTGATTGTTACCGAGTTATGGGATAAAGTAGTTAAAGCAAAAATAATTACTGGGGAAAAGGCTGGACAAGAAGTAAACATTCCTCGAGTTACGCTCAACTTCAGTAAAGGTCATCTTGGATGTACAATAAAATGACATCAATTTCTGCTTCGACCAGCGTTTGCGCTAACCGTGCATTAATCTCAAGAGCAAACGTTTGAATTTGTTGGCGTAGATCTTTGCAACCTGTCTTTGATCACAGTATGTTGTCCGTAGCACTTTCCCGTGTTAAACGACAAAACAGCTTCAAAGTTCTGTTACCACCTGAAAATTAACGTCGCGTGTATAATTTTGTGGGGAAAGAAGCATTGAACGCTCCTGATGAAACTTCAAAAAGTCTTGATAGTGACAGCGACGACGGTTACCTCAGCAACATCGTTTTTATGTCTCAACCGAATAAAATAAAATGAAATTGAAGTGGTTTTGCGTAAGAGATTAAAAAAAACTGTCTTTCTTTTCACCCAGCATAGCTCGGTCTCCTGGTACTATTGTTTAGTGATCCGTTATTTAACAATGGTCCCTGTTCTTTGTTCATTTGAGCCCGTTTCTTCTTAAATTTAGTAATGGGTTGAGGAGACATATTGGAACTCACAGACTGAGACTAGTTGGATTTTTAATCTCACGGCACGCAACTCCTCGAAAGATCCTGATTCTGGTTCCATTATCAGCACACCAGGCGTTCATTACAGACTTCATTCGTCCTTTAAAGTAGACCTTTCATTTTTGATTGCTGTTGATCTTGGATGAAAATCTTTAGTCATGTTCTAAACACGAACAAATCACTCTTTCAAATAGTTGCCGAGGTTGTTCTTGTAACGAGTTCGATATAATTCGAGGTTTGTGTATAGAGTTCATAACAAATTTTTTTTAACGGCAATGTCTTTAGTCTTTCAACCAACCCAAATATTGGTGAATTGCTTCAAATGCCTAGAATAACGCTGAATACAAAATTATTTCGTAAAATCCGAGTTTATTAAGACTTAAGCTGAAATTAAAAGTTCTTTCAGTGACTCAAATGACTTTTTTGCGGTTTTGAGCGAAACATTTTTGTTTATTTTCATTAGTAGGTCGGTAAGAGGATATGGTGTAATGGTTGTCGATAAGCCTGTTTTACCAACTTGTAATGTCTAGGAACTTTTGAGCTCGCCGTGTCCGAATCAATATTTTGTCTTTGACTGACAGTGGCAATGTATTGTTTCATGATACTGTGTTTACGCGTCGACCATCTAAATGTTCCCTTATTTAACTATTTTTCTTGCGTACCACAGAAATGGCAAGGTCTAGGCTCTACAACTTTCTTCAATAGTCAATCCAACATGCGATCAAGCCAGTGTCCTTTTTTACCTGGATCAATGGCATTATTGACGTCAACTCAATGTTGAATTAAATAAGTGCGACATATTACCCCGGCTTATAAAATGTAGATAACTATAAACTTCAGTCGATGACTTGTGACTTTTATCGTTGATTGACTTTACATTGTACTGTACAATGTACATTGCATGCTTTTAGCAAACACAGGCCGTATAAGTCTTATTACTCTACGCTTCTGCAGCGAACGGCCTGCAGACAAATATATTGTGTGTAGGTTAGCTGCGAATACGAAATAAGCAGTCCCTGACTGAGAGGTCTGAGCTTCAGGCTACTGTGGGGTTCGCAAGTGGTGGATAGTGAACGGCCCACATACTGACATGATGTTTGTAGGTTAGCTGCGAATACGAAAATAAGCCGTCCCTGACCAAGAGCACAAAAAAAATCTACGAGCGTCTGTTCCACACTGGGTGGCTCACTGGTCAGCGTCTGTCTTCATGTTAGAAGCGGCTATTTATTTCCACCTGGCAGTAGGTATAAAATGCTAAGAGAAGAAAAACTCCGGAAGTAAAACAACATGGAGAGTGATCTAGGATCAAGACTTACGGTGCAGGCGTTAGGTACTCCAGCGCCGGCGACTGCAGTGACTGAAGCAGGCAGTGGTGGCAAATTTGGTCGCTGTATCAGCTACTACTACAAGTTACAAGAAGAAGCCAGATCACGTATTTACCAGGAGAAGTAAGATGGTTGATACCTTATTGGTGGCTAGTTGTAAAATTGAACAGCTGCAAAAAACGATGTCGAGCACACGGTTCATAAATCAAACGTTTAGGAACCTTGTGAACGAAATCGAAGATTTGCACAAATCTGCTGTGAATGACGTCACTGTTTCCCAAAGCGTCAAGCCACAGGTGAAAAAAGTGTGCCAAACTTCACCGACCTTGAAACCAAGCATCGATGAAAAGTCAAAAAGTCGACGAAGTGGAAATGGTGAGGACATGAAAGCACTGCCTTCGACGAAAAAAGCTAAAACAGCTAGAAAGGTCTTGAAAGAACCAAGATCAAGATTCGAGCGGAGCGTGATCAAGTCAACAGAACAGCAGGTCGAGCCCTCGAACCAAAACGTGCTCCCTGTGGTAGCATCCGATACGGAGTGGCAACCCGTGAGAAGACGTAAAAGTAGGAGAAAAAAAACGCGTCCGGTTGAGCCTTCGCGAAACGAACCACGCAAACCTACAAAAAGAGCACCACGGTCGGATGCTTTAATAATATCTAGGTCCGGTGAAAAAAAATATGCGCAAATGCTTAAAGAGACGAAAGAGAACTCGGAACTAAAAGAGGTCGGGATTGTGTCACCAAGATTCGGAAGACAGCTAAAGGTGAGCTGCTTCTTGAACTTAAAAAAGGCGAGCACAATCAAAAACTTAAAGAGCACGCAGAGCTAGCACTCAGAGACTCGGCGAGTGTTAGGTCGGTGTGCCAAGAAACTTAGACGAGATAACAACGAGAGAAGATATTTGCATTGCAATCCAGACACAATTTCCTACAGTTGGGTCTTTTCAAACAACTGCAATCAAATCTTTGAGGACATTGCGAGATGGGACTCAGACGGCAATAATCTGTATCCCTGAACGATCAGCGCATGCGCTGGTTGCGTCTGGACACGGGGTGGGTAAGATGCAAAATGCGCGAGCGAATCACTGCAACACGCTGTTTCTGATGCCTTGATTACGGTCATATAGCAAAGCACTGTAAAAGTAATGTGGATTGAACGGGGATATGTTTTAGATGCCGAGGAACGGGACATAAATCGAAAGGACGCAAATAGCCCCCAAAATGTGCTCTTTGCCTGCCAGGACCTACAAGGACTAATGAGCATTCTACAGGAGGCAGTAGATGTCCAGCCAACAAAAGAGCACTAAAGCCGACTTCCGCCCATCATGGTTAAGAGTATCCAGATAATCTTAACCACTGGGAGGCGGCACTGGACCTACTGACACAGACCGTTAAAGACCAGAAAGTGGACGTGGCATTGATTTGCGAACAATATAGAACTCCTGTTGGCGATGGGAACCGGGTCGAAGACAGGACGAGCAAGGCTGCTATCTGGAGCTGCAATGCTATTCCTTTTGAACGCAGATCTAGTCGTCAACATGAGAGTTTTGTCTATGCCAAAATCAGTAGTGTCCCATTTTACAGCTGCTACATTCTTTGTAGCACCACACTGGACGAATTCGAAGAGACACTTGGCCGGCTAATAACAGACGTCAAAGGTAATGCACCCGTCGTAATTGTGGGTGATTTTAACGCTTAGGCCGTTGAATAGGGAGAAAAATGTACTAACCGTAGAGGTAGGGCATTACTTGAGGCATTGGCCAGACTTGATCTGGTACTGCTCAACCAGGGTACCACGGAGACATATAATGAAGGAAAAGCAAGTTCAATTATCGATATCACTTTTGCAAGTGGGACACTCTCGAGAGCAGCACAATGGAAGGTGTCTGACTTGTATACGCATAGTGATCATCGTGCTATTATATTTTAAACCCAACCACCACAGCGGTTTGAAAGGTGCCAAGTCAAGCGGAAGGCGCAGCAAAATTGGTGGAAAATCAAAGAGTTGGACACGGAGATGTTGGTCTACATGGTTGAATGCGTGCCAATACCGGAGAGTGGTGCTAAGATAGGAGCAAAATTTATTGCGAGATATCTTAAAAGCACCTGTGATGCATCTATGCCGCGTAAAAGCAACGGTAATGGACGGTGCCAAGTATTCTGGTGGACTGAAAACATTGCCCATTTGAGAAAAGAGTGCCTCAAACTCCGGAGGAAACGGAGGAAATGTACATGAAGGAGAAATCATGAGCACTATGAGCAGTTCCAATAGGATTTCCACGAAAAGCGGAAAGAATTGCGGAAAGCAATTGCTAATTTAGTAATAGCAGATCATTCCAATGTCTTATAGATGAAGTTCAGAATAACCCATGGGGAAGTGCGTAGAAAATTGTGCTTAATAAACTTAAGGGTGATCAATCAGTTGCACCATTGTGCCCAGATATAATGGTTGAAATTGTCTCCAGCCTTTTTCCACACCACAGTCACTTCTCCTTACCTCGTGAGCTGCAAATTGACGACAATTCAATTTCGGCTGTCATCACCGAAGAGGTTCTTAATGCGTTGCTCAGATTATCCGTTAGTAGCACGCCTGGTCTAGACGGCATCCCAAATATCGTCTTAAAAACAGCGATAAAAAAGTAGCCGAATGTATTCGAAAATATCTACACTGCGTGTCTAAGAGATGGGTTATTTCATGAGGAATGGAAGCGCCAACCTCTTGTGCTTATAGCGAAAGGTGACAAGCCACCAGAAGAACCCTCGTCCTACCGCCCACTGTGCATGCTGGACAACACTGGAAATACAGGAGGAGTACCCCTAGGATCGGTCCTTGGACGACTGTTATGGCACATCATATACGATGGTGTTCTCAGAGTACATATGCCGGAACAAACAACGATTATTGGCTATGCAGATGACATCGCCATAGTTGTTGTAGCCAAGACCCTCACGGACATTACGAGCAACTGTAACCAGACCACAACCAGCGTTATAGCATGGCTGAACAGCACAAGGCTAGAGTTGACTGATCACAAAACGGAAGTCGTACTAATCAGTAGCAGAAAAGTAGTGGGAAGTATCGATATCCAGGTTGGTGGACAGATCATAAATCTGGCCAGCTGGTGACAAAGCCAAACAAGTGGGGGCTGCTCTTGGAAGGCTGATGCCAAACAATGGCAGCCCTCGACAACCGATAAGAAAGCTTCTAGGTAGCGTTACACATCAATATTGATGTATGCGGCACCCATATGGACCTCGGCGGTGGGAACGCCATCTTATGTTAGACCTATCAAAACGGCGGCCCACAGACTGACTTCGTTGCGCATTTGCTGTGCTTTTTGCATGGACCGACGAACACACAAAGACAAAGACTTCAACATGGACAGTCATATAGAATGGCAAGCGAAATGGGAAGCTTTCACCAAAGGACGATGGACCTTTGTGATGATCCCTGACATAAAATCATGGACAAAAAGAAAACACGGTGAGGTAAACCATGGATGTTTCCGTGAGTACTTATACAAGTATAAGCACGTAACGGATCCAAATTGTCTCTACTGTAAAGGTAAGTATGAGAACGCAGAGCACGTTCTAATCGAATGCGGAAGGTTTGCAAATTTACGAAGACTTATTGAGCAGCATATGGCAGATTCAATCACTCCACATAGCCTCATGCAATTTATGCTTAGCTCAAAAGGCAACTGGGACATAGCGAGTGAGATCATCACAAGTATGATGAAACGACTGAGACAAGACGAACAAAGAGCAGCCACGCACAACACTACGCAGCAAACCCACGACAACGCAACATTATAATCGAGAGAGTACTATACTCAACCCGTGCCCTGCGAAGGAATGCCTTAATTGGTGATACAACATGGATACAACAGGACCACAAGAGCAAGGGAGATGTTTTTACCCGGCAAAAATCCGCGTGTAACTCTGGGAAAGTCGGGTTCCTGGCCTTTTGGACACTTTTCATCTTCCTACGTAAAACAAAAAAAAACACACGCACACAACAATTCACCCATTTAATTGAATTCTTCCTTTGCTAATGGGTTGCTAATTCGGTTGAATATTTTGTGAAGCAATACTGGTTTATCGTTGTACGTTACTAGTGTCCGATGAAGAGAGCTAATTTTTGCTTGTCATTGTTACACTCGAGAAAGTATTCTCAAATTTTTTGCTTTCTTCTCATGTAATGACGTACAACAAAATCAAAATGGTTGATTTATTACCGTTCTGATAGTACAGTTTCTTTATTCTTAAAAGGGTTTACCAATAACCACAGGCTTTGTTGCAAGGTGGCTACGGGTTAATAAGTAATTTAAGTATTGTCTGGGCAAAGATTCTGTAAGTTTACCATGATAGAGCTTTCGTTCCCTCCATTCCTTCCGCTCCCGTTCCTGATTTATGTAATGTAAACCAGAAAATCTCATTTCCACCTTCCATATTTTATTCAATGAGCTGATTCAGTTGTCATTACCTTTATCATTGATCCATTGCGATAACAACATTTTTGCAAAACAATAATAAAAATAATCTAAAGTTTTATATAAATAATTTTTTTTTCTATAATTAAAACAACAAAAATATATTATTGTAAATAGTTTTTGATGTTATTGTATTTTTAAATATTTTTATATAAATTTCTTGTTTTTTTGTGTCGTAAACAGCAAAACAACAAAATTGTTGTCATTGATTATAAAAATGACAAAAAAATTCAATAATAACAACAAACAACGTTTATAAAAAAAACTCACGCGATAGTAACCTCAACCAATCAAGCTTATGGTTTGTATCGACGTCATGCGACACACCTTTTTCAAATCTCTTATTCAAATTGATAGGGTGCTGAATTCAACGGTAATCTGTAAGAATTATATATGATATCTATTATGATTATGCTTAAGACAAAAGGGTACAATGCAGATCCGAAAGATATGTGGAATAGGTACAACGGGAAGGTCTGAACTAATAAGAGGAAATTAGTTTTTTGGACCACCCTATAAATCTGGTTTAATCAAAACAACGTTATTTTTAATCAAAACAGAACAACAAACTTACATTTTTTTCTTCCTTATCAATTTTGATTTTTGATTTCTTTTTAATTTATTTTCTTATTACTGTTTTTGTTGATTTATTTCAGCCTAATGCTCTTGTAAAAACAAAAACAAAGCAAAAATAAGTACAAGTACAATAAGTACATACTTAAAATTCTAATGTTTTTAAGAAGGTATATTGAATAAAAGAGAAAGTAATTATTTAGAAGGAGATAAAATCATATTGAAGGTAAACGGTGCCAAATTGTTTAAGTGTTTTGTTTTTATTGAATAATTTTTCTTAATTATACCGATTTTGTTTTTGTTTTTTTTTTATTTTTAATTTAATTGTTTTGTTTTGATCAAATTAAGTTTTGTAATTTAGGTTAATGATTAGAAATTACGATCAGGTGGTTTCAGTTGTATATCTTATGTGACTTTAAATGATTGCTTATGGACCAAATATTTTTTTGTATACGTATTATGAAGATGATGTTAAAATGTCAAACGCAAAGAATGACGGAAATATCAAACGGATTTCTATCTGATAGACGGATTGTAAACGTTCCGTTTAGGAATGATGGATGTTTAAATCGACCTCTTTTATACAGTTCGATAGAAGTCTTTACGGTCATATATCAGAAACATATTTTGCAAATGAAGCTGAATTAAGTAAACGTATTTCCGTTCAAAACAATATTTACATACGTAAACATTTGCTTTAAAACAATAATAAATGAATGAAAAGGTCACAGCAAATTTAGTTAGTAAACAAAACAAGATATTTGAAATTTTTAGGTGAAATATTTGTTATTAATTAGTATGAAAAGTAAACAAAACTAGTAAAAACAATAATAACAGTATCATAAATAATTTGGTATAGCCAAACTATTGTTATTGTCACTTGTGATATATTTTTAATTTTTGAGTACGTTTCATTATTGCTTTGTTGTCACCATGAAAACACATAAATAACAGTAACGTATTACTATATTACGCACTAGTGAGTAAAGCAATAGTAAACAATCCAATGTTGTTATCACAACACATAACAATTCAGATGAAAAACAAATAAAATTAGGGTGTGTTTTGACATACATATACGTTTTACAAATTTTGCAATTTTATTTTTCAATTAATGAATATTTTTGGTTTATATCACTAAAGGTTAGATATGCTTTGAGTTAATCATAATCAATTATATAAATATTGTTTATGCATAACTGCGTTTTATTAATAGAGATAACTCGAACAGTGTTTTGATATCTCACTGTTATTGCCATTGGAATGTGATATCTCACGTTAACTCATATGTAAATAGCAGACACTGGAGTACGGTCGGTTGTAACACCCGTAGGCAGAAGATCAACAAACTCAACCATATTAATTTCAACAAACCAATTTGTTTTTCTTGGTTGATGGTCACTTGAGGACTTAATTTAATTGTTTATTTTTTATATGAATGTTCATGATGTGATCAATATGTTAATAGAATTGAAGAATTGGTGGTCGAACTAAATTAGAATGGGTCAAATTGATGCTTCATAAAGTATCAATTTAGACGACTGAGAAAGATGTTTTGATGGTAGAAGATTTGAGTGTGGAAAGGAAATTCTGTTTGCTGGGAGACACAGGCTTCAATACCTGCCTGCATGTTATTCAATGATGTTATAACAGACCCAAGAAATTTGAAGTTTTCCACGCATTCCACTTCCTAGTGTCAGTATCTAGATTGCTGGAAGACACTTTCCAAAAAGTTGTTAAATGCTAAGTTTCTGAATATTCGCTTGGCATACGTTCCAGAAGAGCAATATCATCTGCTTACCCAAGAATTTAATTAGATTTATTGAAAATGCTGCAGTTTTGCTTCTCAATTATGTTTCTGTGATTGAACGGTTTTTGGAAAACACAAAATAGATAATCTCCCAATCTTCGGAGAACGATATGAATCAACACTGAAATTGTTGCACATTCGGCTGTTGTAACTTTAATTCGTCTTTTCTGTCTTTACATTTGGTTTTTGAAGGTAAGACAACCGAATTTGAGGTTATTGCGACAGGAAATATTCGGTTGGCACAAAATTAGTTGTAGTGACCGAATTTTTTTGTTCAGTGAATCAAGTACAACAGTAGCGAGTATTTTCGATACGGCTCTTCATGTGTTGTCGTTTCTTTTTTCTTAGGTTTTTTGATAAAATTTTCAGGCACATAGATTACACTAGTTTACAAATTTTGAACTTTTTTTGTCTCCCTGAATAAAACCCAAATTTTCTTATGGATTTAGACCTCCTGAACACGAATATCATATTCATTTTTTTTGGTTAGCTCTTGTTTTTGAGATATTCACGAAAAACCAATTTTTTCGGTGATCAAAAATGTTGTTTCGGTTTTTGGGTCTCATATTTTACAAAACAAACAAATTAAATATATTAATGAAACAAATGCATAGTAATTATGCCAACAAATATTTTGAGCTATATTTTGTAAAAATTCATTAAGGATTCTGGAAGTTACAATCGAAAAAAGTTGCAAAAATACGAAAAATTCACGTTTTTCTAAAAATTTTCCATTTTCAACACCATAAATTTTGAAAAATAAAGACACTAATTTTTTAATTTCTTGGAGCCTATAGTAGCTTTAATTTTCTTTCTTTTAAGCTGAAAAATACGAATATTGGTGTAGTTTGCACCAAGTTATTCAAGTTTTCCTAAAGAAAGTCAAAACTCAAAATTTGGAAAAAAAATTTAACTATAAGAATAATTTAAATTCTGCAACATAATTGATTTATATATAAGTTGTTTTCGTGGTATATCTAGCTCCCCTCACCTCGGATTTATTTAGAAGTTATAAAATATCAGTTAGTTGATTATGAAATGTCTTTTTTTGACATAAGTTGTATTTTATTTGTATATGATTTTTCTCGAAATTGAGATTTTTTTTTGTGAAGTTTTTTGACATGGTCTAGCTCCTCCCACCTCGGACTTATTTTAGGAGTTGGAAAATATCAGTTAGTTGATTATGAAATGTCTTTTTTTGACAAAAGTTGTATTGTTTTGTTTATGATTTTTCTCGAAATTGAGATTTTTTTGAGAAGAGTTTTAACATGATCTAGCTCCTCCCACCTCGGATTTATTTTAGGAGTTAGAAAATATCAGTAAGTAATGAAGATAGGCAGTTCTTATAAATGGGGTGATTCTTTTAGCAGTATGTATTATGTTACTTCTACAAATAAAACAATGAATTTAGGCTATTTTAAGACTTGAAACTTCTTTACGACGCCGTTTAAATAAACTTGACTTTACACTTTACTAACAATTTATGTTGCTTTACAAGGCAGCTATCACTAATGATTTTTTGATTTTTAAAAACAATACACTATTTAAAATGTACATTTGTGATATTTTTTCTTTTTAAATTAATATTTTACTTAAATGTTTAGAATTAAATTTATCCTCAGAGAGATTATACTTGCAACTAATCATACGACAATTATCTACTTAAAAAGAAACCTCATTAAATTAATTAAACAAAAGTTGGGAAAACCGAAAAACTATCAAGAAGTATGTAATTGCTTTCTTAAATTAAACTTAAAATGATCATAAACGTAAGGAGTAACACAAGGCGGGCGGGGATAGCAAAAAATCTACATTATCAAAAAACAAAAAAAAAGAGAAAAAAGAAAAGAAACAAACCTTGCAGGTATTAATAGACATAAATAGGATAGTTTATATTTTTCTATATACGTCTCATATCGATCCAATTCCCAACTTCGAAAACAAAAATGGAAATTATACTTCACTGTTTCAAAATAATTCTTTACTGATGTTTGAGAACGACTGAACTTTTAAAATTATTATTTATGGCACAATAAATTAAGTAAAAAATTATTTTTTCCAAATTTTGAGTTTTGACTTTCTTTGGAAAAACTTGAATAACTTGGTGCAAACTGCACCAATATTCGTGTCTTCCAGCTGAAAAGAAAAAAAATTGAAACTTCTATAGGCTCCAAGAAATTAAAAAAAATTAGTGTCTTTATTTGTTCAAAATTTAGGGCGTTGAAAATGGAAAAATTTAAAAAAAAACGTGAATTTTTCGTATTTTTGCAACTTTTTTCAACTGTAACTTCTAGAATCCTTAATGGATTTTTACAAAATATAGCTCAAAATATTTGTTAGCATATTTACTATGCGCTAGTTTCATTAATATTTTTAATTTGTTTGTTTTGTAAAATATGAGACCCAAAAACCCAAACAACATTTTTGATCACTAAAAAATTGGTTTTTCGTAAATATCTTAAAAACAAGAGCTAACAAAAAAAAATGAATATGATATTCGTGTTCAGGAGGTCCAAATCTAAAAGAAAAGTTGGGTTTTATTTCGGGAGATTTTTCTTGTAAACTAGTGTTATCAGTATGGCAGTACAGAATGTTTCTTGTTAACACTTTTTCTAACAGTTGTTTTGTTTTCAATACTTTGACTACAATGGTCGTCAATCAATTCGTTGCGTGATCTCGGTGGTCTTTTTCCCGATTGTTGTTTGTGCTGCAGATATAATGGTTGATTTAACAATTTTTGAATGTTTAATAGTATCTCTGGAGAGATTTCAGATTTTTTTATGTTATGTGCCCCTAGTTTTTGATATCTATTCAAACAATGCATCTCTGTATGATCGAACTTAAGTTACTCAAATAAGGTAAAAAATGTATTCTTCCGATATTTTATTTGACTGCCTGGCCATTTTAGCTCTTGTAATGTCGCTTTATCCCGGTAGTATTCAGCTTGGTTTGTATGTTTTAAGAGATATCCTGGTCTTTTAAGGTTCATCACGTTTCATGATACTATTTTCAAATCGTTGTTTAGGACAGTTTACGATGGTGTTCTATTGATGAGTTTGAAAAAATCCAAGACGAGTGCACAACATTCATAACAAATTATTTTGTACAGAAATACTTTGTTATCCCTTCGCCAAAGCTAACTCTTCGATCCTAAGGTTTTCAGACGGCTCATACACCAAAACTTCCTTGATATTGCTGTGGAGTAAACCGTGACGTGATCACCAATTTATGGAAAACTTTAAACAAAACATAATTTTGAGAGTGAAATTTTCTAACATTTTCCGAATGACTGTGTCACTTCACCAAGCTTCTATTTTGTTGAATTAAAAACAAAAATAAGTTCAATAAAAACAAAATAATCACCAAATAAATTTCTTAACTTTGATGATAAAAGCACGACAATAATAAATACATAACGTAAACCATGAAACAAACAAATTCACCTGCTGATAATATAATACCAAAAAAAAATTCAATATAATAACGATAACAATCGTAGGTACTAACCGTAGAACTCCTTATATCACAACAGATTTTCGTTCCTTTTATTATTATTTCCTTTCTTCCTATCAATTTCTTATAACATAATTTTTTTTCTATTAAGAATATTGTTCATAAGAAAATAATATAAATGAGTGAAAAATCTGCTTGGTGAAAATCATAATCATCCAAATGATAATAGTTATTACAATCCCCAAATAAAATAACGATATCCGGTAAATATTTAATATATTTTTCATTGTACGTAAGAGAACACAGAATAGAACAACAAAAAATGTTTAGCTATCACTCATAACAGTAGCAACAACAACAACAATAAGCTAACGATGATAATAACAATAATAACATTAATAACAATAATAATAATAATAATCATAATAATCAGAAAGTGATTATGAATTTGATGTGATTCATATTTCTTTGATCAGTTCTGTCGTTCGTTAAACTTTTACAGATATAAAAAGCAAATGAAATGAATTGATAATAAAATTAATTCTTGGATTCTCAAGACTCAAGATGATCGAAGTAATATGATATTTAATTGAATTTCGATGAATTTAGTTGTACATAAAATACCTTATTGCAATTAACAACTTTAATGAATATTATAGAAACAAATTATTAAGATACCATCAAAATTTCTTAATATGCTATGAGATTGGGAAGGATATTTGCGTAAATAATTTTTAATATAGAAGCAAGACGTGTTCTAGACCGAGTTGTGAAAACTTGACCATTTTTGATTTTTCTGAAATTTGGGATATAAGTAGTATGGACAAAATAAAACATACAACTTACTTTACAACTTTTTTAAAGGGCATAGTTTAAGCATAGGGGCACTCCAACATGCATGAAAAATGAAAATTCTGCCAATCCGATGTAATTTTGAAATTAAATTGCTCAAGAACGGCTATACCGATTTCATCAAATTTTTTTTTGTTTAATAGATAATTAGTTAGTCGTTTGAAAAAAAATTAATTGAATGTTTTTATAATTAATTTTTAAATAAAAATATTAAAAAACTTGATAAAGATGGCGCTAGGGTTGAAGATCAATTGGAATTTAATTAATTTTTTTCTCAAAGTAGTTCTATCCTTACTCTAAAATATTTTAAATTTACAAAGAGATATTAATTAGTGTTCTTAAGATATTTAATTTTAAAGATTTTTAGTCCGACTAAAATTCTAATTGTTAGTTGTGTTTTCGAACAATTTTTATCAACAAAAAATTTTAACCTCCGAAGTTCGAAAAAATGATGAAAAATTCAAATTTTAGTCTGACCAAAAATCTTTAAAATTAAATATCTCAAGAACACGAATTAACGCCTCTTTGTAAATTTAAAATATTTTAGAGTAAGGATAGAACTGTTTAAAAAAAAAAATTTATTAAATTCCAATTGATCTTCGACCCTAGCGCCATTTTTAAAAAAGTTTTTTTTTAATATTTGAATTTTAAAATTAATTACAAAAACAATTGATTAATTTTTTATCAAACGATATAACTAATCATCCACCAAACAAAAAAAATTTGATGGAATCGGTATAGCCGTTCTTGAGCAAATGCAAGTTTAACCTCATAGCAGACTATTATCAAAAAAACCATCTTGGCTCTATCTTGAAAAAGGAAGTTATGATTTAAATGCAGAGTGGCAAAATCAATGGAACCATGCTAAGGTTCACCACTATGAATAAAGTAAGGATGTAACTGTTAAATTTTCTGGCTTTGAATTTAAGGGAAAAGATTGTTCCGTTTTCGTTGTGGTTTTGGAAGATTTAAATATTTGTTAAATAAATTTTGTGAGTGTGAATCCATTTTGTGAGTGTGGAGAAAATCAAACAATGAATCATTTAGTCAATGATTGTAGTATTCACAAATTCAAAAGAGGTCTAATTGGCTTACATAAAATTAAAAGTAGTGCCTTACAATGGATTCAAAACTTAAATGTTGAAGTTTAATATATACTAGGAGGGCCCGGCGTGCTTTGCTACGCTTATAAATAAAGTTTCTGCGTAG
The DNA here is from genome assembly GCA_963693315.1 of Diogma glabrata. Lineage (NCBI taxonomy): Eukaryota > Metazoa > Arthropoda > Insecta > Diptera > Cylindrotomidae > Diogma > Diogma glabrata. The sequence continues at coordinate 156,115,170 of OY856187.1, forward strand.
ACGTTTTATTGACGTAGAAGCAATGATTTCAAAAAGTGGTAATGAGAAATTCTAGCATATAACTTTTAATTTTTCTTTTTAAATATATGAATGAAAAATAATCAGAACTCTAGCTGATCAGTTCGGATATATGAAAAATTAGCGATCAAATAAGTTTTTAAGTAAGCTTATTTGATCTCTAACTTATTTGATCGCTAATTTGTCATATATCCAAAGTGATCAGCTAGAGTTCTGATTATTTTTCATTCATATATTTAAAAAGAAAAATTAAAAATTATATGCTAGCATTTCTAATTACCACTTTTTGAAATCATTGCTTCACGTCAACAAAATGTCTAGGCAAAAACTTTATTTATAAGCGTAGCGAAGCACGCCGCACAGTGGGAATTTTTGAGCAATAAGTAATTTTTTCGACACATATAATTTAAAAATCTAATGATGCAGTTTTGTAGAAAAATTGATTCAGTATGAAGAATCCATTAATTGTATCCCAAAAAAATGTTTATTTGTCTTTGAAATAATGAGGTAAAGTCACATATAAATTTTGGTCCAAAATATTGAAAACTGTTTACGCACTTCTATACGTGCGTGTTTGTACGTAAGATAACTTTATTGCTCTAATTTAAATAGTGATTATTTTCAAATATACCCTTTTCTGCGTATTTAAAAAAAAATTATAAAGTTCGCTCATATGGTTTAAAAGATATGATAGAATAAAATTTGTTCTATAATGTGCCGTGATTGCAAACTTCCTTGGAAGAAAAAAAAGGTTGCTCGGTCGTGCTAGGTGCTCCCGCTATAATAAAATGAAAGGTAAGACTCCATACTATCAATTAAAAAAAAAAAAATTAAATAATTAATAATCTTTTATAAAATCATAAAATTTATAATATCATAAAATCATAAAATTTTGGGTTCTATGGGCGGAGGGTAGTGGGCGTGGCTGATTTTTATGAAACTTTATTTTATTCTTAATTGAGGTAATAAAAGGCTCTGCGCCAAATTTCAAAAACTTTGGGGTAAAAATACATTTTGGGTTCTATGGGCGGTGGGTAGTGGGCGTCGCCAATTTTGATGAAACTTTATATTTTTCTTAATTGAGCTAACCAAAGGCTCAGAGCAAAATTTCAACATTCTACGAGAACTCCTTATATTTTTTGCCAAACATTGTATGAACAAATCCCACTGTGCGCCGGGCCCTCCTAGTTCATGTAATTTAGGAAAAAGATTGGTATCAGAGATTTCAGTACATACAAATTTATTAATCATTTCATTTCCATCAATTCTAACTTCATCTGACAAATTTAACAAACACATCAGGCAGGAATTAAAGCACCAGTATGATGATAAAAAATATTATGAATTTTAAAATGATAAATACCACGTGCAATTCATTTCTTCATTCATAACATTCATTTCATCATTAACACCATTCATGACACCATTCATTTATGAAGAAAAAACTGTGCGAGTTTTGGAGTGCGGTAAAATCACTATATTATAACAAATTGGTGTTTGTATATAATTGCAAGGGTTTTGATTTGACATTAAAAAAAAGATTTTTCGAAATTCAAAACAAATATATTTTTTATTTATATTAAATATATATTTTAATCTAACTTCTAAAAAACAATTTTAATTTTATTATTTTCTCTTATACGTGTTTCAATCTTTCGATCATCCTCAGAGAGAAAATATTTACAACTAAATCTAAAAATGTTTTCCTTGACAACGAAACATCCGTTAGGTAAGCTAATTAAATTAATGTGGGAAAACCCGAATTTGAACATTTTAAGAATAACAATTGTTTTAATCATAATAAAATAAGGATAAGTGCAAAGATTGTGGGCGTTGTGAATTTTAACAATACAAAAATTGAAAGGAACTCATGAATTAAACATCTTAAAACTAAATATTGAAATGTTAGTCTGATTATGTTTATCATTTTATTTTTATTTTTATTTAATGAGGTTAAATAATTCAGATGTTATGTCGTTTTGTTTTTCTTCGCAGTTCATGATATTTTGTTTGTATTTTTCAATAAATAGCGATTCATAAGCGTCTAGTTCCCAATATTTTCGAACTGTTTTTATAATTTTGGAATTGGCTAAATCTATTGCATGAGTTGGGTTTCGACCATACATAGCGCGACACTGGATCTATTAACGTTTCCTGTCGTAACTGTTTTGCAATGTTCTTCTAACCAAAACCTCTTGCAGCTGATTTGTTTAATGCCCGACCTTTTGAAGACTGTTCCTTGTCCTTATAGTTATTTAATAAGTAGCCTAAAGTTGTGCTTCTTGTTGCGATCTGGATATTGTGCTATTTTAAATGGTTTTCCATTTTATTTGTGATGCTTGGATAAAACGGCAGACATATTCTTCGTTGATTGCTGTTTTATATCTTCTTTAAAGTTAGGTTAAGTTCTTATTGTCTGGTTTCTTTTGTGGTTGGTGAAAATTTGTTTGATGAATGTTTCTGGGTATCCATTCATTCTGGCTCCATCCATTATACATATTTTTCTTTTTCTTCAAAGTCTTTTATTTTCCTTGGGAATGTTGCACAGTCTATACACTAAAGAGTTGAAAGCTGCTTTTTTATGACTGCCATTGTGGAGCGAGTCAGCTGTTATGAACCGTTTGGTGTTTGTTGGTTTCCGAAAGATACCCAGTTTAACCTTGTTTCCTTTTCTTACCACTTTAATATCTAGGAAGGGTAGAACTCCGTTTTTTTCTTCTTCCACTTTGAATTTAATAGTTGGATATTTGTTATTTTGAGAGACTTAAGACAGATTTTATATCTTCTCGTCTGATAACTACAAAAATATTGTCAACGTATCTCTTCCATATTCTTGGAAAAAGTGGTGATGTTTTTTTTCCTGCTAAATAAATATAAATTTATGCATAATTCTTAAGATTAGTGATTATACGTGCAAAGACAAAATATGACTGTGAGCAAGATTCGCTTTTTTTATTTTTGTTTTGTTCCCGAGCAGAAATTAGTTAGGGAAAACCTGCATATAGTCAGGGCGTGAACAGGGCCTGGTCAGTCCTACAAGGGCAATCTCTATTAGGAAAATCTGATGTGGGCCTGTTCCGGGCCTGATTTAGAATACCCTTTTAGGGTTAACCTTATTTGAATATATTGGGTCCTGATCAGGTTTTTCGTATTTGACCCCTAGCTGAAATTTAATTTGGTTGAAATTCGCTAGAGTATTATCCATTTGAGAAATATATAGTTAAAACCGTTTCATGTATGTTTTAGTTATCGCTCCTTGGCTCAAAGACTATAATAATAGTGATTAAGGTGGTATATATGTTTTAATTTTTTCAATTGTAATTTTTTTATTTTAATTTGGTTAATTTATGCATATAATATGTAAATAATAAATAAATATATATATATCAGGGTCTGGTCCGGGTATCCCAATCAGGGCCTGATCCGATTATCCCAATCAGGGTCTGATCCGGTAATCCCAATCAGGACCTGATAGGGCAAAAGTGTTACACTCATGATCAGGGCCCAATCGGGCTGCCCTACCAACGCCTGATCCGGATAAGGGCAAACCTGATCAGGGCCTTACTTGAGCCTTTACAAATATCTGCTCGGGTTGCTTCCATTTCTTTTTCAAAATGGGATAGAAAAACGTTGCTGAGAGATGGAGTGATTTTTCCAAAATTTTGTTTATATATCTTTTCTCTAAATTGAAAAAAAATTTGTTCCATGCATGTTTCTGCTACTTTAGTGATGACTGCTATCTTTGGCTCCGCAATGTTCTTGGATATTAGGTGTTCTTTCAAATGTTTATTCGCTAGATCAACTGAAACGTTTGGATACAAAGCCGTTACGTCGAAACAAACCATTATTTTTTGATCTTTTAACTCAATATCTTTGATTTGATCAGCAAATTCTTTTTAATTTTTCCCTGAAAATCCTTGCGGGGGTTCAATTTGGTTTAATTCTTGTATGAGCCTATATGCAATTTTTCCTTTGGTGTTGAAATGTTTGATACTATTGGTCTCATTTTTCTTCATGGTTAATGTAATTTTGAAAGAGCATACAGGAATGGAACTTTTGGGTTGCTTACTTTCATTTTTCAATTCAAATACGATATATTGAGCCTTATTTCCATATACATTGCGGTTTCCTTAGCAGCTTAAACCATTTTTGACAAAAGATTTTTTGTTTTTCCATTTTTAAACTTGTGTTCTGTGTATCATATCTTTTACCCTTCCTATATTTCCCTTTTTCTATAATATCTTTGACTCGTTCTGAATAATCTTCCTGGTTCATAATGACTAAAGAGGTACCTTTGTTCGCTTTTATATAAATGACAGGTTTTTCTTTTAAACCCTTTAACACTTGTTTCTCTGTGTTTGCTGGAGTTTTTTTTATGTTTTAGGGCTTGTTGTCCGAGAAATACTTTTTTGGTGTTATATATGATGTTCTGTTACTCCATATTTCCCATTTCTCTTATGCCTGTTTCTAAACTAGCTATTATTTCAATATCTGGAGTTTTCTTGAGTGAAACAAAACAAAAACCAATTTGTTATGAAATTAATACATCGAAATTTCGATAGCAACCTTTCAATTCAAAATTTCATAATACAATCAAAATATTTGTAATATTTTGTTGGCATAGTTATATCATAGTTATACAATTTGGTAAAAAAACTCATATATATGATTCATAATCTCATGCTTAGTTACGTTTGCTTTTGGCGTAAAAATATGAGAAAAATAGAGAAACTTTTCCTGCCGCGGTAAATATATGAGTTATTTTTTTGTCGTCTTTAAAAAATGGTGTTATACGTCAAAAAGTAAAACTTTAACCTTCTCTCTCGCTACAGAAAAGTTCAGGTTTACAGCCGTTTGCCGAAAAACAGATTTTTATTGAGAATAAGAATTGGATTTCCATTGCGAAAAAAGTTAGTTTTTACGATTTCTTGGTTTCTCAACTTTTATTAGTATAAATTTTAATGTCTTTCATTGGAGGTCATTTCATTTTAAAATATCAAACAATTAAATAAGTATCGAAATTGAATAAAAATTATTTAAATGTTTTGAATTAATGGTAAGTACACAAGAAATAAAATAAAACTAATTGTTTTTTATTTTTTTTTTACTTGTTTAACCAATGGATTTTAAAATAATTTAATTTAAATTAATACTCTGTCGGAAGGATAAAACGAAGTATTGGTTTCGTGTTTAATGAATTTTATTCTCTCGCCAATTTGCAAACTTTTTCTCGAAAAATAAAAAATGTATATCATTCAACACTGACCCAATAAAATAGTAATACATATTGTGTTCCGCAGCAATCGCGCAAGAGAATAAAATTAACAGCTGTTTATTTTATTATATTAAGACTAATAACGCACACAATTATGGTTGAAAAAAAGGAAAATAAACTGTTCACGCATTATCGTGAATTTTTTAAACAGTTCATTTGAAAAATCAAAATATTTTAAATTAAAATCAAAAAAACAAAACACTTCCAAAACTCGATAATTCTTTAATAGAAATAAAACTAATGTAATAATACATGATTTACAAATATTTAATCTTGAATCAGCTGTCTTGTTGGAAAATTCACAAATGTTATCACTCTGAAAATAAAAAGAAGGGTTAAGTAATATATGACTTAAAACTGATAGAATATACTTATCTTTTAAAAACATCCCAGTTGATTCATATTATAATAGTTGATTTGTACTGTCATTTGTGTATTCTATAAATATAAAATGCTAAGTTTATTATTTAAGTGAATTATCAATTTAATTAGATATACATAATTACCAAAACAATCCTCTTTGTCATCATGTCAAATTGACGTAATTGATTTTGATGCGTTCGGCAAAACTGTCGATTAGAATAAAAACTTGGGCGAATTGATTGCGTCCGGTAATTACTATAATTATAATATTCGAGTTTTTCAAGCTTGTCAAAATTTTTCGGTGTTTTTGTTTAATCTGTATACGTGGCATGGAGACTTTTTACTATATAAAGGATTGTTTTTGTAATGTTTAATCTCTTATCGGATAACCGAGCTGATTGGATAACTATCCCTTATCGGATATAGCTTATTATTATTAGTGTTAACTTATCGTTATTACTAATTTATTATTATTGTTAACTTATTGTTATTTTTAACTTATTATCTTATTAGCTTACAAATTAGGGCTTTAAGTGAATTTAAATAGTTGATTGAGTAATGTTTGTGTTAAGTGAAGCTCTGTAAAAATTATCTGTAAATTGTTTTTTAAAAATTAGTGTTTGATAATAAATGATAAAAGAAAACCTCGAGGTTCTGTACACATTGGAATTTTTTAAAAAGGTTGTTGTGTTAATGAATTTCTTCTTTTACATGTTACACACTCCATGATGTACTTTAAGTTCCGGTGTTCATTTTTATACAACTCTATAGTTATCGTCATCCAGTGTGCTGATGAAGTTATGAATAATAGTACGAGTTCATCGTTTATATGCTATTAATTTGTACCAGCTTACATGCTGAGCACCATATAATTATTTAATATACGTCATTGTCGACTTTATGAATAGCATTACAAGTTTCATCGTTTATATTCTATTAATTTGTACCAGCCTACATGCTGATCATCATTATAATTTAATATACGTCATCGTCTAATCTATGAATAATAGCACAAGTCTCATCGTTTTATGTGCTATTAATTTGTTCCAGCTTACATGCAGAGTATCAGAATTATTAATCATCGTCAAGCTTATGAATTGTAGTACTAGTCTCATCGTTTTATGTGGTATTAGTTTGTGCCGTCCTGCATGCTGAGCATTATATAATTATTATCATCCATCATCCAGTATGCTGATAAATTTATGGATAATAGTACAAGTCTCATCGTTTACGTGCTATTTATTGGTACCAGCCTACATGCTGAAGAATCAGAATTTAATCATCGTCAAGTTTATGAATTGTAGTACAAGTCTCATCGTTTATGTGCTACTAATTTGTACCAGCCTACATGCTGAGCATTATATCATTATCAACTTACGTCATCCAGTTTGCTGATAGAAATTTATGAATAGCATTGCATGTTTTCATCGTTCTATGTGCTATTTTTTTGAACATCATAACTACTGATTTATGTTATCCTGTATGCTGATATAGAACTATTTTAAATACACCAGCTTTATCAAATTTATATGTTTGGCTTTTGCTGTTTTGCATACTTTCATCTGCTGACTAATCTTAGTTGCACATCGTAAAAATTTAAAGTTTGGGTTGGAAGTTGATGTGACAACCAGTATCAGTATACTTCACCAAATACAGTCCACCTTTCATCGATTACACATCATAAACCTATATTTGTTACTGCCGGAAGGCTTATTTCTTTTTCAAATAAAATACTAAAAAAGTTTTTTTTGGAAAAATTAAAAAAATTAAAAAAGATGGATGTTAACCATAATCATTGTTTGATACCGCATTGACAGCGACATAGCAAATTAGTAGATGTAATTTAAATCTGTGCTGTAAACACTTTTTATTTTAAAATCTTGCAACTAATTTGATATCTAGGCTTACTACAATTACAAACGATTCAAATACTTACGATTCCAATTACAATCTACGTTTTAAACTCATATGCTATGTCGCTGTGAATGCGGTATGATTTAATGTACTTGTTTAATAGTTGAATTTTAAATGAAAGAATATAATCTATGGAATCATAACGACATAAAGGGGAACGACATCTTGAATACTTTTCTATATTTAAATTTATTGTGTAAGAAAATAGGAAAATAGTTATTTGTTTAACTAGGCAGCAAAGTAGTAGATTGACTGCCGCGGCTGATAGTTCATAGCCGAGCGAGCGAGCCTAGAAATTCAGCCAAGGCAGTCAATCTACCTTGCTGCCGAGTTGAACATATAATTTTTTCTCCGATTAATTACAATGATATGTAATTTAATAATTATTACTTTAAAAATAAAGCAAAATTTTAAAAATGAAAAAAAAAATCGATTAAAAAAATTTTTTTTTAATCGCAATATCTGTTTATTTCTATGAAGTCTAATTATTTTGCTGCCTAGGCAGCAAAGTACTTGCTTTTCTGCCTAGGCAGGAAAAGTGCCACTTTGCTGACTGAAATAAGTCTGCAAAATTTATATTTGCTGTCTATCGGAGAAAAAAATATTTTGCACTAGTTTTGGTAATGCCTGGATTGAGCGTATGTCGTTTGGTATAACGATTTTTATTTTGTTGTGTTGTATAATCCTGTTCATGGGCACCACTTTTATTATTGGATTAAGTTATAATCCATATGCAACATTCGCAGGGATCATTGGCGGATCTTTTTTTGTTGTGTGGTCATATTATTCATGTTCAATAATTGCCGGAACCAAAGCCAGTTTGTTAATTAGGGATTATTGCATTGTATTGTTATCTATTTTCAACATTCGCTGGGATCACTTGCGCATTTTTTTATTGCTGTACTCTATTATCTAGATATATAATTTATTCATTATAATTGGCTGAATTGCAGAAGGATGCAGAGTTGGATCCAGGAGAATCTTGGGTAATTGACACATTATAGTTTTTGTTTAAATGTTTTAAATAGATTGCAGTGGTGTGTGTGACAGTCTTGATTTGTTCGACTTTTGGAGTCATTTAATTTCTTGGTTATTAATTTACTAATTTGAATTCGTTCACCTGTGAAACTATTACGTACAATTCAGCATTTGTACTAGGCTGAGGAAAAACATTTTCGAATTCACAGACTGAAGCTAGTTGGAATCATTTGTAATAAACAGGTTTCTGTTTATACCGGGGATGTTACACATATGAAAAAATTTAACACATGGCCTCTGGCACAGAAAAATCTTTAATTAAATTAAATTAATGACCACATTATAAAGAAAAAACCTCAGAATGTAAGTAAATAAAATAAAATAAAATAAGAATAATAATAATAAGTTAAAAAAACTAAGCTTAAAGTGTTGGTTGTAGTACGTCAAATCCTCTTGTCAATCAGCTGGTCCGTTTAGTAGTCACAGAATTGATGGAAATTTTATGACAAAATTCTTGAAATATAAACTATAAAATTTGATAATCCAGGAACAAGTGCCAAACTTCCTTTTATTAAAAAATGCATGGCATTGATAAACGGCAATATACTCAAAACTACCTTACTTTACGCTCGTTGCACTTATTACTTTCTTGGTTAAGTTTTCAATATTTATTGGTGAGATAATCAACTTACAACAATCCTTCTATTTTTCTAAAAAAAAATAAAACTGTTTCAAAAAAAAAACATGTAACAATTAAAATTTTTCACACAAGTTTATTTAATATATATTTCACTATTGTTAATCATACATTTTAATTTGTGTTTTTTACGTGAATGTAAAAATGAGTTTCAATTCAAAATCTATACACAAAATAAATTCATGTATTAATAATTTTCTTTCATATTTGTCAATTTTTTTGCTTTTAGTTTTTATCCTGATTTTAAATCAAAAACATAATATCCCTTATACTAATGATATATTATATTAACAATTATTTAAAAAAGTATATTATTGTGAAAAATGCAGGAGTGCCAGCTCGATACAAAACTAAAAATCGACTTCGAAGTTAAAAGTTACCAAAAATTATCATTCTGCATCACTTCACAGAACGATTTTTTTCTCTTTTAAAAGGAATCTGTTTATCTCATCGTTTTGTTTAGTTATCTCTTTTTTCAAATAAATATTACCCATACAAGGAAATCTGCCGTGTACAGAAAAAACAAATAAAAACAGACAATGAAAAATTATTCAAATTAACCATTTCTTACTTTAAAATTAAGATAACATAGGGTCCTTATAATTCAAACAAGGATTAACATTGCGTACATTCTTCATTTATTATAATAATTAAGCACCTTATTAAATTATTCAACACAAACGTCTGCGCAGAATCAACTTACTCAATTTCAATATGTATTTAACAAAAAAAAATATATTCGTCTCACAAATTTGATAAAAAAATTGATTAAACATCTAAATATAAGATCCGTTAAATGTTTTATTATAAAAAAATTATGCATTACAGTGGGACGTCATAAATAGACAGATATTATTAATAAAATGAATTGGATAGTACGAAATGAATGTGTGATTATGTGAAAACTGTCTGTTTTAGATTTTTAAAAGCAAATGTCTACTGAACAGATTTTTGTTGGTCGTTACACATTTCAAGGCATGCAGTTCCTCTGATATGCCTGATAATAATTCCACTATCAGGAATGCTTAGTCTTCATTATAGATGCTGAAGGTATTTAAATGTTGTCGATCGTTGGAACATTCTTATGATTTTCAATTATAGAAATTATTTCACTATCGATTGTTACAGAAGACGAAATTTGCTGTAGAAAATTTTTATTCATTCCAATAAAATAATTAAATTTCCCTTATTTTCACATATATATCTGCGACATGCGATATAATGGTCATCACCAACAGTAAGACTTAGCGCCGTAGCTTTTGTAATTACAGCTTTACCAGTTTAAAACTTGAGGTCTTGAAGGTCTTGAAACTTGAAGTCCGTTTATGATTTTTAAGACCATACAAATTACAACACAAGTTTGAAGGTATTTTTATAATATACAAAAATATTTTTATATTGTATATTTCAAATCTTCTGAATCTTTTTGAATATCCTTGTTTTAAGCACATCAATATGTATACCTAGAGTCTAGGTATGCGTCTAGGTATATCATTTTGTAATATTTTTAACATAGGTAGAATTTGGCACAGTTAAGTAGGTACAATTTCATATACTTTAATTGGATTCAAGCAATTTGTTCCATAAATTGTTTGTGAGCGTCATTAGAAATTTCATCATTGAGAAAATTATGAGTCTCGAAAGGAATTTAGTAAAAACGAGCTGTAAAATGTAAAATTCAACTTAAATGCTTTGAATTAGTTTTATAACGATTAATGCACAGAAAATGGTTCAAATGTAGTATAACTATTAAATATGAAATGTTTAATTTATTGGATTCACATGCAGTAAAGGATAATTAACATGATAAAAAACACATGTGAATTTTTCATATACCAAACACTTGAGTTCAGCCTATGGAGCATCAACGGCACAAAAAATATTGTGTATGTGTAAAATATTTTCATTAATATTTACATGTATTTGGCTGAAGTTTGTTATATCGATTTTTACCATAAGGAAAAACTTAATTATCGCTATAAAAAACAGAGAGTGAGCTTAAGGCCGCACGGCAGAAGTGAAAACTTCATTGGCAATCGCAACCAAATGGTATCATTTTAGTAGTATTTGGATCGTATTAGTAGAATAAATGAGAAACAGGTCAGAACGATAAACCGCTAACTACACACACTAACCTCACAATGTAAACCAAATAATTGTCAAAATAGCACTCATATGCTAATAGCAGGGACTAAAGTACGCGTGGTTGTCACAACCAAAGATCAACAAGTTTAAATTTTACAAATCTTTCTGCGGAAAGCTAAGCAAATTCATTGGTATTAATGCGCATTGTTGTCGTTTGCAAATCACTATCGGCTAAGTGCTATCATTTTTAAATATTTTATTTATCATACTTGCCATCTATGTTTAATCATACATAAGCTATGCTTCTTTGTATAGAATTTATACGATTTCCGTCTCGTAATTTTGTGAGCTTTAAATCGATATAATCGATTTTTTCAAGTATCAAGTTACAAGTATTAAGTCTTCACTTATTTTTAGAAACATGTTATACATACAATTCTAAACCGACAACATATTTAGTAAAGATGATAAAATTCCAATACATATAGACTAAGAGCCCGCGACGGCCAGACCTTCGTTATTTTATAAAAGCTGAAAGTTTCTCTGCGCATTCCCTCTACTCAGGTAGGAACGATAAGCGACAAATGAAGTTAGGATCATGGTGGCTTTGCCAGGGAGCAGGTAACAAAGGCCTCCAAAGTTTCGTGAAAGTATAAAAGGTAATTCTTTTATATATTCTTCGAGATAGTATTAGAAGTCACGTGACCCATTACCAGACACTTACTATCGTGGTAACCACCTGCCAGACACCCTTAAACTTTATCAATTTGTTAAAGTTTAAGGTTGTCTGGCAGGTGGTTACCACGTTAGTAAGTGTCTGGCAATGGGTGACGTGACTTCTAATACTATCCCGAAGCATATATAAAAAAATTACCTTTTGTACTATCATGAAACTTTGGAGGCCCCTCTGTTACCTGCTCCCTGCCAAAGCCACCATGATCCAAACTTCATATGTCGCTAATCGTTCCTACCTGAGTAGAGGGTATGCGCGGAGAAACTTTCAGCTTCTATAAAATAACGAAGGTCTGGCCGTCGCGGGCTCTTAGTCTAATATAATTTTGATATACAAATGTAATTGTTTCAGCCTTCAGGTTAGAGGTACTATCTTTCTTACGTTATTTTATTTTTTTTATGTTCAACAAAAAACATTGATCAAAGCAAACTACCATATAAAACGATAGTTATATAAAAAGCAAAAATTAAGCGTAAACAACAACTTCATAATTGTCATGATGATTAATGCATTAATGCATAAAGGATAAACAGCCATACATACTTTCAATTTTATATACATATATGCAATATTTGTTTAGCATGATGACTCAAATGTAAATTGCAAAAGACAGTAGCAATATAACTTTAAAAAACTGCGTTATAAATCAATTTTTTAAAATTCGTATAAACTAAGTTTTATTATTTTTATGAATTCATAAATAAAAAAAATAATTTTAAATTGTATTTAATAAAAATTAAAAAAAAACAATAAAAAATATGTACCCTACCAAGAGTTGAACTCACAACCTACAGCATCAGTCGAGCACGATATCCACAACGCAATTTGAAACGTTAAGAAATGAAAGATTGATAAATTGATAAATAATAAAAATGCTGACGAATCAGTTTAATTTACTACCTACGGAAAAATCTGTGTGTGGTGCGCCAAAAGAAGTTTTCACTTCAAAAATATTTTACTTAAAGTAAAATTATTTACTGCAGATACCAACTGGTAGGTAAACGAGATCTGTGCACATCTCCTGAGTAGCCACATGCATTGTACATATTTGCCAAGCAGCAGCTACACTGCTGAGATGAAAAAGTCCAAGCGGCACGTATATCCGCTAGAAATAGGTAGATTTCGGGACCAGACAGCTTTGTGTACAAATAGAATTGGATGTGTCAGATTAGTTTAAATAAAAAATTTAAGTAGAATAGTCCAAGTCCAGAATAATCCAAAAAATTTATCAAACCAAACTAAATACATTAACGGAAACTACTTTATCAATGCGATTTCGGAACAGTTTTATTTAATTTGGTTAAAACTACTTTTAATAACATATTAAATCCACCAAAAAGCAAATAAACGTTCTCACAACGTCACACCTACAAGACCACCACACATAATTTATAATCTAAAATTGTCAAACAACTTTTACACCTCAAATAATTCAAATATCGACAATTTAGGAAGACTTTAGTAAATGTGTAATCAATATGCATATAAGAAAATATTCCCTAATTTAAAACAATAATGACTCAGCTTTGTTTTAATTTTTTTTTAAATTTTTGCGAAAAAAACTAAAAACTGAAAAAAAAACAAAAGAAATTTTTTTAATATTTTTTCTATGGGATATTTTTATATGTTTATGGAAGTTGTTGTTGTAATTGAATGAAAATGAATGAATTAGGTTTAATGCTAATTACATTGAGACCTCTTGGGTTAGAAAGCTGAAAATTTCTGAGGTTATAGTTGAAAAGTTTATCTAAAAGTTAATATGAGTTTAAATAACATTAACTCAAAAATGAGGAAGGCATGGCCGTTTGCGTTTGTTTTTGTTCTAACAGCCCTGGTGTCTCAACCTCTAGACTTGAACTATTTTTTTTTAAATTTTGAAAAGATTTATGTTTTAGTTAACGTATGCGCACATATTCGAAAGTGAGATTGGCCATTTTCAGCCAAATCAAGGACAACAAAGTTTATTAAATTTTTAAAACAGCGGATTTTTCAGGAACCTGGAACGCCAAGGTTGTCATTTGGAAACAAATGATAGAAATATGTTCAAATATTCAATATTGATAAATTTTATTAAAATATTATGATTCAAACGGAAGTTATAACGCCCTAGATTTTTCGACTTTTTTCTTTTTTGGCTCTAGCCACTTAACCTGTACCCGGATATGGCCAGTTCGCGAACTTGTCCAAAAGATTTTTGCCGCAACGTATACAGAAAAAATTTTCGTTGTAGGTCAAGAAATGCGATCGTGAGAGTGCCGGTAAATTCCGTTATAGCTCATATCGTTATATATATATATATATATATACACCGAAAAAAAAACGTTGGTAAAATCAACTACAAAGCTTGTTTGATTTTGCGTCTAATACGAACGTAATTATTTTAACCAATGTAGCATTGTCAATTTATTTTAAAAAACGTAACAATTATCATTATTTAAATCAACCACGGCGTGATCAATTTTTCTTGTTCATATTTTTCAGTTCAGTTTGTTCATGTTTCTGTTTGAAAATTATTGTGTTTGTTAAAATAAAAAACTAGGATAAAAGAAACTAATAAACAAAATAAAGAAAAGTAATAAACAAAAGAATAGAAAAATAAAAAGTTTTTATATATTTTAACATGGCTGGTTTTATTTAACATTTTACTTTAGGAAATAATTTAGATGTGTTTAATTGATTTAAATAATTTCCATATTATTTGCATATAAAATTATGTGCGAAAGAAATTTTTCAGTCAATGTTATAACAAAAATATCGTTAATGAAACAGGCCCTTTCTATAATTAATTTTGGTGATTTAAAAAAATTATTATATTTTTTTAATATTTTTTATTTGTCTTGTTTCATGTTCATTTATCGATATTTTAATTTAATTTTTCATAATAATGAGAAAATTAGTATAATTATCTACACATAATTCAAATATTTAAATTTTTTGATTTCTGAATTTTCGTCTTTTAAATCGTATCATTAAAAAAATGGCGAAAAAATGGACGCATCCCTTACAAACAAAATCACACTCATACATTTCCTATTTAGAACGTAAATATACGAACGCTAGCTTTATGCACAAAAATGTTTGTCGGGATTGATGCGAAATACATACTTCTAATATAAAAAATTTTAAATATTATATTTACGAAAAAAACGAACCCATACAAACATCGATAGCAGCAAAAACAAAACAAAGATGTACCAAACCAAAAGATTTAATACGGCGTATTGCTTGATTCTATCACAAACGTATTCAATATCACTATTTTTAGTCTAATTTTGAATTTACCACGTTTGTAGTCAATTGAAAATTAAATCATAATTGACTCAACTACAAACATGGTTAAATCAAATATGTTTGTGATACTTATAAAAAAATATATCAACAACGGTTAAATTGTTAATTTAAATACGGAGCGTTGGTTGATACAATCACTAACGTATTTAGTTCCCCAATTTTCACTTAATTTTCAATTAACAATGCAACATGTTTGAATCAAGCAAGATTTTTTCTTTCGGTGTATATATATATATATATATATATATATATATATATATATATATATATATATATATATATATATATATATATATATATATATATATATATATATATATATATATATATATATATATATATATATATATATATATATATATGAGCAATTTCACGCAAGTTCAGCAAATTTTTGGGAAATTTTGACTTGACCCCTTTTAATTTTGGTTATTTTTTGTTTATAGATAGTCTTTGATAAATAAAAAATACAAGTTCTCTTAGAATTTTTTTTTTCGACCAGGGTGCCCCTCAATTTTTTGTTATTTTGTGATGTGACTGCATTTTGACGAGCGATTGTAGAAAAACTACTGAATCGATTTTCATAAATGATATGTCGTTGAATAGGTATTAGAACAAAGTTTTTAAAAATGTACACTGTTAATTTTTTGAAATAATTTTTAACGGTGTAACATAAGAAAGAAACGGTGTAATTGAAAAAAAGATGGCATAGCCTCTTTTTTTTTTTTTTTTTTTTAAACTTAATTGAAGCTTATTTTATATCTAACCACTTGTGAAAGTTGAGGACAAGCGTTATTTTTTGTTTTAAAGATAAAATTCGTTGTGCATATGACTGTCGGGAATCAGTTTTTTTTGTTCTGAAGGAAAATTATAAAAATGGCGTTATAAACTAAGAGATATTTTTTTTATGTTAAATATCAAATATTTTATTATTAGATGAACTTTTTAAAATATTATAAAAATTATATATGTAGTACAATAAATAAAATAAATACAATTGTTAAAAATGATTTACTTATTTTACAAACCGAAGTTTCTTTTGAATAGGAAAGCACTTCTGCAATTATTTTCTTTGTATTAGATGGCATAAAAAATGAAATGTTTATTTATCACTTTTAGTAATCACTTGTCACTCTTATAAAAAATAATTTGACAGTCTTGACTGAAAACAAAAAAGCCGTATAAACAACTAAATCGATTTAGGAACTTTTGACTGGAGAAGTATTATGTTCGTATTATGTTATTATGGAATCATAAAGTAAAAGATTGTTTTTCAACATTAAATTACAAATATTTTATTATTGAATAAACTTTTTAAAATATCATACAAATTATATATGTGAAAATAAATATAGTTATTAAAAATTATTTACTTATTTTACATTCAAAAGTTTCTTTTGAGTTGGAAAACATTTTTGCATTTATTGTCTTAGTATCTACTGGTACAAAAGAATGAAATTTTTGAGTTCCACTTATAGTAATCGCATTTTAATATCGATTTTGTAATTTTTCTTTTGTTAATTGATATTCATTTTTATCGGCGTATCCAAAGTTCATGGTAGATTCCCATTTTAAAGCCCATTCGAAAAGTTTTTTTGGTGTATCAATAATATTATCTTCGCTCGCCATACTATAACGGTGTGCAGCACGCTTCAGTATACCACCAATTCCATCACAAGGTCCCTTTCCATGGCTGGTAGGTGTGCAGCACGCTTCAGTATACCACCAATTCCATCACAAGGTCCCTTTCCATGGCTGGTAGCATGAAAATGCCATTCAGCGTCAACCTTAAATTAACTAATTAACTTATGCCACCATAAAGAAGACTTTAAGGTTGACGCTGAATGGCATTTTCATGCTACCAGCCATGGAAAGGGACCTTGTGATGGAATTGGTGGTACACTGAAGCGTGCTGCACACCGTTATAGTATGGCGAGCGAAGATAATATTATTGATACACCAAAAAAACTTTTCGAATGGGCTTTAAAATTAGATGGCTAATACAAAGAAAATAATTGCAGAAGTGCTTTCCTATTCAAAAGAAACTTCTGTTTGTAAAATAAGTAAATCATTTTTAACAATTGTATTTATTTTATTTATTGTACTACATATATAATTTTTATAATATTTTAAAAAGTTCATCTAATAATAAAATATTTGATATTTAACATAAAAAAAATATCTCTTAGTTTATAACGCCATTTTATAATTTTCCTTCAGAACAAAAAAAACTGATTCCCGACAGTCATATGCACAACGAATTTTATCTTTGAAACAAAAAATAACACGTGTCCTCAACTTTCACAAGTGGTTAGATATAAAATAAGCTTTAATTTAGTTTAAAAAAAAAAAAAAAAGAGGCTATGCCATCTTTTTTTCAATTACACCGTTTTTTTCTTATGTTACACCGTTAAAAATTATTTCAAAAAATTAACAGTGTACATTTTTAAAAACTTTGTTCTAATACCTATTCAACGACATATCATTTATGAAAATCGATTCAGTAGTTTTTCTACAATCGCTCGTCAAAATGCAGTCACATCACAAAATAACAAAAAATTGAGGGGCACCCTGGTCGAAAAAAAAAATTCTAAGAGAACTTGTATTTTTTATTTATCAAAGACTATCTATAAACAAAAAATAATCAAAATTAAAAGGGGTCAACTCAAAACGTTGTTGAATCTTCGTAAAATTGCTCATATATATATACACCTATCCTCCGCCTTACACGGCACTCATTTAACACGTTTTCGACTTTTCACGGTTTTTGAAATCAAAATTTCCAAAAAAAAAAAGTTCAAAAAGAAGACAAATTTTGGTATTACATACACGCACTTATATCTACTTTATTTTAATTAAACCTTCTGGTATGCCATATACATACAGGTTGTAATTAAAACAAGAAAACAAGAAACTTGTAACAAAAAACGCATTTGAGTGCTCAAAGCAAATACATGTTGATGTAAATCAGCAAAGGTATGTAAGAGATTCTCTATGTAAATCAGTTGATTTTAAGCAATATTTCGTTATTAGCTAGATACAAAATGCGTAGGTGTATCAATGGTCATAGTTAATTTGTAAGTAAATAATTATATCTGTTGACATACGAGTTAACGTGAGTTATTATACAACACTGGCAATAGCAGTGAGATCTTATTCCATCCTATAATGAAATATTGGAGTCTGTCATATTTTATTAAATGATTGGATTTATTGTTTAGTTAAAAAATTTAAAGAACACAAACAATTAAAATTAGCGTCAATCAACATCGTTGAACGCATGTTGTTGCGGTGACCGTGATGTTAAAAGTTTTTATTTGTTGTTTTGATACATATTGTAATTCCTACTACACAACATATTTTATTTAAAAAAAAATAAAAACAATGGAAAATAAGTTAATGATATGGCTTGAAAACCAATATCAAAGACGTATTCCATTTGGTACCAATATCATAACTAGTAAGACTTAAAAATTTTTGGAATGTGAAACAGTTGCCATCTACTTAAATAGATCTACTTCATCTACTCAAATAAAATGCCTTTTAAGTTTTATTGCAAGTCATGGTTGGTTCAAAAATTTAAAATTAAAAAGCGCATCTACTGATTTAGATACAGCACAACAATATGTACCCACACTCAGAAAAAAAATCGATGCGTTTGTTACTTATGCGCTATAGTAACTACAAAATTGTAAACATAACATACGTTTTTCTAAAATTTAATAGTGCAAAGTATTGATAATTTAAGTAATATTAACCTGTGCCACGTTAAAAAGGCAAAATTTGAATTGTAAAATTTTGGAAAATAAATTTACTACTGAAACAGTAAAATCAACATATGATTGCTGTAGTTGTAGCTTATACGAAAGTTGATTTTGAAGTATGAAAACGAAATTACCTAAAAAGTCGTTACATTTACTTAACAATTTTGTAAAACATATCTATCGGTCTAGATAATTTAAAAAAAAACTACAGTATCGATAAATTGAAATGCGGTAAAATTAAATTTTTATGAATAATTTATGAATAAAAAGGAATCATTTTTGTGTTATTTTAAAAAAAATAATAAAAATGTATTAAAAAATAAATAGTGGTCACTCTGGCAATCGAACCCTGGACCGTCCTAAACTTTAGCATCAACATAATATTCATAAATAAATTGATGTAAATAATTATTTAGAAAGACGAATGGTTAATGTTGCTGCCTTGTACACAGAGGTCTGGGGATCGAATTCCGAATTAAGTCCAAAATAAATATTAATAATAAATAGCATTTTATCTTTACAGGACCATTCTTCACCGCTGTTATCATTAACCCCCGTGTATATAATCCGCCTGAATTGATAAAAAAACACAAAATTAATATTTGCAAAAAAATTTATTTTTTTTTAAATTAATTAAAAACTGACCTTTTTACAATGTTTTTAAGTAGATTTTACTTTGTCAATTTTGTTTACTTTACTTATGCCTCCGCTGGCTCAATTCGTACGTCATTTTCAGTTAAATTTACATATACTTTACGTTAAATAAACTATCTCTTTTTTCTGACTGCACTAACATTGACTGAAATTAATTCCGGTACATTTTACTGTCCTGCAGCCAAATTCTGTAACTGTGAAGCGGTGAAGCGTTAAAAATTCCATCGGTTCTGTTCATTCAAAAACTTATCACTTCACCGCTTCACAATTAGAGAATTTGGCTGCTGATCAGGTTTTCAATACTAAAGAGTGATAAGGCTTAGGTGGCAAAGCGTACAGGTAAAAAGGAATAAACAAATCTCCATTTATTGGAATGCAAATACAAAAGCTTGGGTTAAAGCCACATTGTTCATTGATTTGTCTCATAACTCTTACGTACCAGAAGTAAAATAGTATTTAATCAAAATAATATTTAAGGTTCTTCTTTTACTGGACAATGCTCCATGTCATCCTCAAGATTTGCAGCTTACAAATGGATAAATTGTATTTCTACCCAAAATTAAAACTTTTTTATCGCAACCATTATACCAGAAGATAATAAATAATGCAACTACTTTCAACAACATAATCCGAATAGTGAACTAGCTCTCTGATTTCTGCGAACTTTCAACGAATTTTTAAGTCAATATGAAGATGTTTGCAAGATTTAGCTGGAAAGAAAGCACAGTTATTAATTACAGATTTAACTTCCAAGTCGCACCGAACTGAATCAAGTTAAGTTAGGTTTGATTTAGGTCAACATGCTAGTATGTGCATGCATAAGTACTTTTTATTTTTCTGAGAATTTCTTATTGGTTATGTTGCATGTTTTTTTTGAAAATCAATTTAACTGTTATGTCGATATCTTATGTGATTAAACTGGTACTTTTATGTTTTACCGAATCTGATTGTCGCCCAAGAAATGATCAAAAACCCACGTTTTTCGTTTAACACGGTTTTCCATACAAAATTTATATTTTCGATTAACACGTTTTTATCAGGAACGCATCTACCGTGTAAAACGGGGGATAGGTGTATATATATATATATATATATATATATATATATATATATATATATATATATATATATATATATATATATATATATATATATATCAGTGTTGCAAAACGAAAAAAAAAATCGTAACGTTATGCGTTTCGTTTTTATAACAGTATATTTATTTTTTCGGTACGTTATTTCGTTATGAAACAGAAAAATATTATATTTTATTATGTTATAACGTTATAATTACGTTATTTTAAAATTAAATGTAATGTTTAACAGATTAGTTTTAAATATTACAATTTAATTTTAAAATAACGTAGCTATAAAATGTGACTCATTTCAAATTCTTTAATTTTAATAACGACACCTTTTATTATTCACTATTGTTATATATAAAAAACAATTAAAAAACAATAATTTTAAAATTTTTAAGTATATTTATTTTTTATAATTCACACTACTATAGTTTTGATCTCGTGCAGATCATCGACGGGCGTAGATATGTAACTGACGTAATTAAAATTAAAGAATTATACAATGGATTATTCACGTCACTCCGACGAATATTTTGAAATCATTTCATATTAAAAATAATTAAGTTTTACCAAAACTAAGCAATCTTATCAGGAGTTTTCACAAATCTGATAGTTTGTTTATAACTATTAGAGTTGCTTTTAATAGATCTTCAGATTGATTTCTTGGCCAGCATAAAAATATTCTTTCTTAAAATTATTCAAAACACCTGTGATGCAAAACGGCTACTACAGACTTGAAATTATTTAAAATAAACTTAAAATTGTACAACATTTTATGCCCGATTTATAGTCGGTAACTTTAACTTAACGTTAACTTAACGTGAAGTACAAATGTATGAAAATGCACTAGAGCATTTATAGTCGTTAACGCAAACTTAACGTTAACTTAACGTAAAGTTCATTTCATTCTATCTTAAAGATTTTGTTAAGGATTTTTTGACGTTTGGTATAAAAACTGAAGAAAAGTAATATTTAATTGCAAGTGTCCATAAAAATAAAATTTTATTTTTTAAAAAATGCAAAGGATATAAAAAGAGCGACTTTAAAGCCAAACATTAGCAGAAAATTATTATGAAAATAAATTTTTTTATTTTTAAATTTTGTATCAAATGTATGTTTCGAATTTTATTATTTTAAATTTTGATTTTAAAATCAGTCTATTACTTTTAAAGAATTGATTCATTTGTAACATTGATTACAAAACCATAATTAATATCAGATCAAACGTCAATGAATACGTAATTTCTTACCGACTATAAATCAAAATTTTTAGATGTCTTAAGTTACGGTTAAGTTAAAGTTAACGTTAAGTTAACGTTACCGACTATAAATCGTGCATTTGAACTACCAAAATCTGTAGTTTAAGCGTCCGCAAAAATTGATAAAGAGCAGATAAGTTGGATTTTATTCAACCGGTTTTTGCGTTTTGATTTTCATATACATAATTATAAAAAAAGTCACCCGAAAAACGAAATAAAATATTGAGTTATCGTTACGTTTTACGTTATTGTAACGTAGTTTAATTTTTAAAACGTTATGAACGTAATTATTACTAATAACGCTATTTCATTTCGTTATTTCGTTTTAGCGTTACGTTACGAGTAACGTTTTGCAACACTGATATATATATATATATATATATATATATATATATATATATATATATATATATATATATATATATATATATATATATATATATATATAAATATTATATTTGATTATTAAAATCAAATAAAATGCAATAAAAACTTCATTTAAGAAATTTTGCGAATTCGATTGATTTAATCTGGATTTATTCTGACTCTCGCCGCCCCAAAAAAATTTCTGTTTTGAAAAATTTGTATATTTTAAAAATTTTCCGCACCAAAATTTGCCGTCTACGAAAATTTGCCGCCGTAGGCTGCAGCCTAGCTAGCATATTTAGAAATCCGGCACTGTCAGTACAGTTGAAAAGAATTCACTATATATATAAGAATTCACTATATTTTTTCTAATTCTGTCATTACACTTTGGTTTTTACCAAAATTAACATTAGCATATTCTGCGCAGAATGCTACTTTATCAATAAAAAGATTGTTAAAATAATCGTTTAAGCGATTCAGTTATATTAACTGATTTTTGGGTCTCCAAACTATAAAATGCCAACAAACCGCTTGTTGCACCAATATTTTTATCGATAAACGTAATAATGATAGGAAATGTTTTTACGTTCCCTTTATTAGACGCGCCAATGCTTATAGAAAAATATAAAGATTTGTTAAAATTATCCAATAGGAGTTTTTAGACTCTGGACCTAAAACTTTAGAAATAATTTTTCTTAATTTTTCCTTACCGCTAGCTAATGGTTGAATTCAACCTAATGGTTTAAGCTTTAAATAATGAAAAAAATAATTTTCCTGAACAATCAGTAGCCACATAAGACAATACATTACAGCATGATACGCAAATCCCGCAACAGCTACAATGACATTTATTTTTCCAATGGTACTATTTGCTGGTATAAATGATGTTTTTATTAGACAAACTTGCATTCAAATTTCTGATATGCCGTTGAGAGTTGAGACTTAGAATGTTTATGTCATTTTATGTTGGGCCAGTTAAGAGTCAATCAAAGTTCTTGCTCCAATTTTTATTAAACTTTACATGCCGCTTTAAAAGTTTATGCTTCTCAGCTATTGAAGATGCAACGCTTTCTTCATAAATATCGGATTCGGATACACCAACAGCATCACCTTCACCAACTAAGTATCTTCTTGACAATTTTCATTACCATCTTTCTCTGCTACTACATCTTCTAAAATTTCCAAATCCTCCAACTGTTGATTTCTTGCTCGGTTTTGGTTAGCAGCAAAAAAATGTCTGATGTTCATTTCTTACCCATAGGCATTACAAAAAAAACTTCATTTAGTCAAATGTAAGATTAACTATGTTTTTTTTTAATATTTCAATTAAACTAATTAATTAATAATAAGCCAAACAAAATTAAAGCGACAACTACAAAATACATCGGATGTCAAATTAGAATAATATGTATATGTAAATCATACTTTGCTCACAGAATTAAAGCGTTGTCGCTGAGCGTTTAAAAATGTAGTTTGTATTTGCATTTTGTAGTTTATCGTTTAATCGGAAACACAACCATCAGAAAATTGTTTAACCGCGACAGAGAGCAAGCAAGTAATATATAAATACACCGCAGGATTTTTTTTTATAAAGTTTAGTAAATTGGTGTTAGGCGGGATTTTTTGGTGCTAAAGCGGGACGTCGGGACAAAACTTGTACGGCGGGACAATTCCGCCGAAATCGGGACGACTGGAAGCCCTACTGATGACTAATAGGTACAGTAAGAAAATGTGTACTTGTCCCAGAATAAATGTCGTTTTTTTTAAAACAAAGAAACCCAATTCCTAAAGTTTACCTAAATTAAAATTTTTTGGAAGTTTTCTGGACTAATGGCAAATACTAGGTCTTAGATAATAATATGTCGTTTTTTTAAAATTTGAATGCTAAAGGAAGAGGTTTTTGAGGAGTTTGCTAAGTGTTTGCTTGTGAGAAAGAGTTTTATGTTTTATATATCTCAGAACTTTGACATTTCAGCCCCTTCATATTTAACTACAGCACACATAATTTTGTTTTTCTTCTAAACACATATTTATATATTACTAATAAGTTGTCCATATCCAAAATTAGTCGATAAACAATCTTTGAACTGTCTAATGACAACATATATATTTAACATTTTCGGATAATTTATGTAAATTCCTTCTTATTAAATCAAAACAAATTTTAAAAAATCAATTCATTAACGAAATAAAAATTACATAATAATCCTAAAAGATCTTAAAATCCAATCGTGATCTTGAAATGTTCAAACGAACAAATAAAAATTACATAACCAAAGTATTAGCTGATATCACTATTCACTATTTTAATGGATCTGTTATTTTTTTTCTTTTATCTATTTTAATTCCTATTACTTTTGTACTTAGTTTTGTTTTTTTGGGCAAATTCTAATATTCTATTTACTAACAGCGTATTGTTAGGTTTTTGTAATATTATATAATTCATTATAACAATGATGTATCAGTGGATCTGTCAAAGGTAAACAAATGGTATGAAAAGTTTTAGATGTTAGTTGGAGTTCTACGACTTTCAAGATTCGATAATGGTGTGATTTCGATAATGGATAGTAAACAGTAATTGATGAGATATTTTTAGGCGCCTTGTTATTAGATATCATCACATAAGTTATTTAAAAGTTTTTTATTTTACAAACATCAATCATACCTAACTAGCAGCAAATAGAGAAATATTTAATTTGTATGGACGCCACATATTTTTGGCTCCACTATTGTCCAAAAATGGTTTAATAATAATGATAAAGGATACCGTTGTAATAAATTGGTTTTTGTATATAGTTGCAAGGATCCTTTTTGATTTTACATTAAAAATAACTATTTTTTGCACGACCTACGTATAAAGTTCAATTCCGCTCCCTCGTTAGCGGGAGTAAAAATAAACAAAACCATGGACACGATATTGAATTCCATGACAACAAAACAAAAATAATACGAATTTGAAAAAAATACAGGCAACTATGATAGCTTTCGTTTTTTATTATCATAAATTGATTGGCAAAAACAGTACATAATGCATTCGAAAACGTAAATTAAAGATAGGCATTTATTTCATTTTATATCTAGAAAGAACATACAACAATTTGATACAATTTATTATTTATTTATTTCTCATTTATTATTCTCCCAAGACTCTGTATTTTTTACAAATGGCAACATAATCGATTAAGCTGTCTTCCTTAGCGACAATGCTAAAAACTCTGTTAATATGGTTTTTTGTATTATTAACTGAAATTAAAATTGACTATCCTAAATCCTGGACACCGTCTAGCATTAAATTGACTAATTCGTCTCACCTTTTGGCACCAGCTCCAATAATCAATGTAACCTTTAATTTTATAAAAGAAAAGAATAATTATATGTTTATTTAAATTATTTAACTTACTTTTGCCAATAACACATTTCCCGTGTAGTTCTCAATTTTTTTCACACCAGTCGAAAAATCTATATATGAGTTTTTGTATAATTTTTTTGATTTAGATGGCAACAAACCATCTATAACTTCTGTTGCAAATTCGTCTACAATTCTAGAATCCATTACAAATTTTGTACACTAAAATGTCACACTTAATACCATAAATTTGATTTTCCTAACAACAATAATTTGTTACTATTGCTGCCATAGAAATATATATTATGCAAATTAAAACCCACAGCCAACTATGATAGATTTTAGTATTTAATGTTTTCGGTTTGCATAAATATTTATTTTAGTTTTAAATAGTATAACATGGTTTTTGTCGTACAAAAAATACTATATGTATGCACCTCAGGTGAGAGCATGTTATCTACATGCAACATACAACTAACAATGTGAGAGACAATAGATTAAAAATAATGTTGATTGGAGTCGGTCACCAATTGTATTTTCAAAAAATCACTTCTTCAAAAATTTAGAGCGTCATACATATAGACGCTCGTAGAATGCAATATACAATATTAATCACCCCAACGGTGAACAAAATCAAAAGATGGACCAGCATGACAAGCACACATATATTTAATAATCATTTAAATTACAAATCATTTGCATATAGTCTTTATATAGTCCAATTTATAGCTTGATGTCCCATAAAAAAATTGTACATATATGTTTTGCGTTGAAATAAATCTATCTCGCTAAATAATGACGACGAGCTAAATTTGTAAGCGCTAATTTACATATTAAGCTAAATACATTATATATATGCAACATTTCATTCATTCTCATGCGAAGAACATTAGATTAGTTATTTTTACCTTTTTGATCACAATTTCGGCTATCCAATTTATATTTATCAGTTGCATTATTTTTCAGCCACTATTCAATTAATTTGTTTTTTCTTTCTAACAGCACCAGTTAAAATTATTTATTTATTCAAAAAGAAAACACAAAGCTTCGCTACTTTCAATAATTTAATTTAATAATTTTATTTATAAAAAAAGATGGAAAAAAAACAACACATAATATAAAACACTTGAGGCACTAAAATAAAGACAACTAGCCTATTGATTTTTAATTTACAACTCAACAAAATTTTGCAAAAATGTCACTATAAATACATTTGATGATTGACCTAAACGAGGGAGAAGAAAACCGATTTCATATATAATCCCTCGTTGTACTTTGTTGATATCAACACATTTACGGCGAGACCGGTTAATAGGATGATTCATTTCACCAAAAACATATTTACTTGTTTTTTTTTGTTAATTGTAAAACATAAACCAAAATAGGGATCACCCTTTTATTAACAAATAATCAAATCATATCATCATCTAGTTTGTTGCATACATCAATCGGCAAAAAATAACAACTCAAACATCGAAACGTTTCAGTAGAGAAAGTTGAATTGAGCATACACATTTTGAGTTTTTTTTGTATGTTTCTAATAAAACAAAATTTTTTGTATGTTAATAATAAAACAAAATTAAAAATATTTATATACAATAAAAAATGAAAATGCAAAAAAAAACAACCCTATTAAGACATAACCGAGGGTGAGGCAAAAAGTTATTTGTACTGCATGATCATGTTAATAAAAATGTTATTGAGCAAATGTTATGCCAATGAAAAAATTCAATGTGGTAGCATTACGGATGATAAATGGAAAGCGGTTTTACGCCAGGGTTAGTCTTTATTGTCAGGGGTAACTACAAAGATCTAACTTAGAACTCAAATTGTTCGTTACTCAGAACTCAAATTGTTCTGTATTAGATTGTAGATTTTTTCAAACCCTACATGTTGGACACAGGGCCGGCGCTTCCATGGAACAGTACGAACAGTTTGACGGGGCGCTAAAATTGGAGGGCGCCAAAACCTAATTAATAAAAATAAATTTAAAATAATAAATATTTTAATTAACGAAATTTATTAACAAAAATATTTTTTTCACTGTGTAAAAATTCTTAAATTTTTTTTGTAAAATTTCTTTCAATACAATCTTTGGCATTCAGGGGTGGGTCAGACAGGTTATACGACAAAAATAATGGTAATTTTCTCAAATTAGTAGAAGAAATTGCTGAATTTGACAATGTTCTTTCAGAACACCTACGACGGATAACTAATAATGAGACGCATAACAAATATTTGTATAAAAGCATCAAATGAACTAATTTCAATCGTGTCTAAAGTTATTCAAAATAAAATCGATGATATGGTAAAAGGTGCAAAATATTTTTCGATAATTGTTAATTGTACTCCAGATCAGAGCCGCAATGAACAATTATCACTTATTGTTAAAGTTGTTCATAGAAATCAAAACAAACATGAAATTAAGGAGCTTTTTATGGGTTTTTTAAAAGCTACAGATACGACGGGTAAGGGCTTAACGAATTTAGTTTTAGACCGACTAACTTCTCTAAAATTTTCAATTAGTGATTGCAGGGGACAAGGCTATGATAATGGCTCAAATACGAAGGGGAAAAGTATTGGAATGCAAGCTCAAATTAAACGAATAGAACCCCGAGCATTTTTTGTGGCATGAGCATCACATTAAGCTAACCTAGTCCTTCTGGATTCAGTTCAATGTTCACTTCAAGCTGCATATTTTTTTGATACTGTCCAATGTTTATATGTTTTTTTCTAGTTTTGTTTCAAGATAGGACAAAACCCTTAATGTGTAGGTTAGGTAATATTTATGGCGCTTTAGTTCAAATAAGAAGTGACAAGAATAAGGACGGAATAACAAGAAATAACGCGAATAGTTTATCTCTCAAAATTATTCAATTTGAATTTATTTGTTCTATAATTATTTGATATGATATTCTTGATAAAATTAATATATTTAGCAAATATTTACAAAGGCCTGCTATTTGTTTAACGACGGCAGTAAATTTGTAAGAGGACACAAAAGAGATTTTGACGAACTTACGAAATGAGGAAAAATTTCTGGGGTTTATCTTGCAAGCTAAGGAAATAGCTTTAAAATTAGATGTTCCACCAAATTTCCCGGATGCTCCAAGGCGCCCTAGTCGAAAACCTCAACTTTTTTCGTATGAAGGTAGAAACAAAATTATATCAAATCCTGTACCAAAAATTTGAAGTTAAATTTTATTTTCAAATCCTTGATCAGGCGATTCAATCTGTTAGCGAACGGTTTGATCAAATTTCGGAACACAATAATATTTTCAAATTTTTGCATAATATTTCTGTGGCTTCATTAAATGCTTCTGATCATTTAAATAATTGTCTTTCCCTAGAAAAGCATTTAACTTTCAATTCAAAGTCTGATATAGTAGGTTTAGATTTATGGGACGAAATTAAAACATTCCAAAGTATAACTTCATGAACTTTAAGCCCTATAGAATCATTAGATTTTATATTTGGAAAGAAATTCGACCAAATATTACCAAATCTAGTTGTAGCTCTTAGAATTTTATTGACAATACCAGTCACAGTAGCTTCCGGTGAACGTAGCTTTTCTAAATTAAAAATTATTAAAAATTATTTACGTAGTACAATACTACAAGAAAGACTGGTAGATTTAGCTAGAATATCTATAGAAAGTAAATTTCTGAGCAACTTGGATTATAGTGATTTGATAGACGACTTTGCAAGAATCAAAGCGCGTAAAATAAAATTTAATTAACTAATATATTTTACAATTTAAAAATACACGCTTGAATTTTGGTGCTATTTATCCAATTTTTTTTAATTTTTTGTTATTGAAATTCGTACGCTATATTAGTAAGTACGATAGCAATATTAAATCTTTATTTATTTTTTAAGTATTTTTAATATTAATTTTTTGTTATTGAAATTCGTACGCTGGATTAGAACGATAACAATATTTAATATTTTATTTATTTTTTAATGTTTATTTATGAGGACTATACATACGTGGGATACCTCGTTAAAAAAATGCACTGCATATCCTACCTTTTGTGTGATGTGGAAACGGATTATTTACGACAAATAGATTTTTTTAGGGTGGCATTTTTGAAAACTGCACCAGGCGCCAAAATCGCTAGCGCTGGCGCTGGTTGGACATCACGCAGTTGGTGGGCATAACATAAATTAAGCAAATAAGCAGCTAATTTCATTTGGTTTGTTTATAAAATTGGAAAGTCAACTTTGCAATATTAGCAGGTTTGTGGTTGGTACCACTTGATAATTGAATGGTATCTGATGCATGATAACCAGCCAGACGATCACTCCTATATCACCTGTCACCGATCACTCCTATATCACCTCCTATATCACCTCCTATATCACCCTCCTATATCATCAGTGAACAAGGTTTGTTTGATATCAATATCGTTATACCCGAATCTATATTAGATTTCCAGACATATATGAAATGCATTTACCAACATGAGTAAATATGTTTGCTTCTTATTACTTACAATTTAAATTTATTATAATAATCTTAAGTTTTGTGCAATTCCAATCACATCAATCTTATTTAACTTTCAGTC
This sequence comes from Diogma glabrata, assembly GCA_963693315.1. Classification (NCBI taxonomy): domain Eukaryota; kingdom Metazoa; phylum Arthropoda; class Insecta; order Diptera; family Cylindrotomidae; genus Diogma; species Diogma glabrata. The sequence goes on from OY856187.1 coordinate 156,145,560, forward strand.
TTATTCTGAATGTCATTTTCTGGTTCTTAGTTCACTTTTTAACGCCTAATCAATTATTTACACAACAATAACTTGTTCTTATTAAAAATTTAAAATAATCAAAATAGAGATCACAAACAAAATATTTTATATTCATGTCTACATGATCTCATTTCATTGTTAAAGTAAAATAATTAATCAAATAAATTCTATCATGACTGGAATTTTTATTATTATTATTATATTTTTCACCTGTTACAAGAACACAATAATTTTTTTTGTCATGGAGCTCTTGCAAAAATAAATAAATTTCTGTTTGTGTAATGATCAATTTTAAATTTGTCTAAAATCGTATGGAAGTGACTAAATAAATATAATTAAGAAAATTGAAATATTTTACTTTGCTTATCAGTTGTGTTATATCAGATGAATTTATAAAGGTAAAATCTAGTTTCTTTGAAATGTTTTTGTTTAATTTTTCATTTTTCGAAAAAACCCAGAATAATAATCATCTTTTGTGTCGTTTGATAAGAGAAATGAAAATATTGAACCCCAGACATGTTTTGTAGAAAACAAATAATTAGTTCAAAACAATGAAAAAAGTTGATTTGAATTTTATATTTTCTTAATTATCCAATTATCTTAAAATAGATATTATAAATTTATGAAACTCATTCAATTAAAATCCAGTTTTATTTAAATGACTAACAACAGTCTTATAGTTATCAGTTTTTGATGTATTGTGCTGCCATTAAACGTGAATGAAGTCGATTAATCAATTATATTATACGAACAATATATATTTAAATAATTTGATGTGGAGATAAACCTCTCACACTACTAACCCTAAATCAAAAACAACAATTTTTTTTCTAACGAAATACTTCCAACAGGTATCCTTGAAAAACACTTCTGAATTTATAACACAACAAAAACACATTACAATCACAATAACAAGATTTCCCTTCGATACTATTCAAAAGCTTTTTTATTTTAACATCATAAACGTCATTCAAATCCAACAAGTTTTCCTTTTTACCATAAACATCAGTTTTCCATTAAATTTCTGTTGATTATTTATCATCAACTAACATTCAAATAATAACTCAAATAGGTCAAACAATAACAACAACAAAATCACCACCGTCATCATTCAATTAATAAAAAAAGCCGGAAAAACATATTCTAAAATCATTAAAATAATATTGTTAAAGAAAAACAACATAATAACGTTGGGTGGATAAAGCAAATGAATTGAGAAAATTCATTTGGTTTTCGCTATCAATCTATTAATAATTTTTGTATTTTTGTAACCGACAAGAACAAAAAATAATTTGATAAGGTTTTCTATTAATATCCCTAACGGAAAATCAAAAAATATTTTAAGAATGTCCTAGTTTCTTATCAATAATAAATTAAAAACATGCGCGAAAATTCGTCCAAATGGTTTTCCTACATATCGAAGAAAATTTAAACAAAAATAAAAACAAAATTTAATTTGCGTTTAATTTCTTCCGCATAACTGTGATATGTGAAAAATAAAAAAAAATTAAAAACAAATATCTATTTACAAATTTTAAAATAAGATAAATAATATCGCGTAAAAAAATTCGGCGTAAATTTTTGTTTGTTTTTTATTAATTTGATGATATACAGATGATCTGGATTAAATAATTTTATTCTCTTCCATTTAATTATATCAGCTTTATTTGTATGTTTTTTCGATAATAATAGTATGTATTATTGTATTGTTTTCTAACCTATAGCCTAATGAACTTAACCTATTGCCTAATGAATATTTTATTCAATTGGTATGATTCCAATTGGTCAAATTGTTTTGATTTCATTAAAATTATTTTCAAATTATAATCACAATTGCTTTGATAAGTTTTGTTCAAAAATCAAATTTTGAGTAATTCTCTTATTTCGTTTAGTTGAACTTGGTTGATTGTATGAGAAGGGCGTTTTTTATCATCAGGGTTTTTTATTAAGAAATTTGATTTATCAATTAAAACAATAAAGATTTATTGTTTTAATTGAAGAAAATGTTTTTATTTTTTATAATACACAATTCTTTTTTATAATAAAATCTTTGTCAGAGAATAAAGTATTGTAATCGATTCGTGAATAATGAATTTTATTCTCTCGCAAATTAAAATTCTCGCTCGTGCCTCGCTCAAATTTTAAACTTTTGCTTGAGAATAAACTACTTCATTATTCACTCATTGATTAAACTACTATTGTCTGATTGAAATAGTCAACAAATTAAATAGAACATTTGGTTTGTATCAATTACAATTTGCCAAAAATAATAAAACTTGGCTCGAAAATTGTTATGATTGATGCATGGCAGTTTAAATGTCTTAGTATTGTAAACAATCAAGTGCATCACAGTAAAAAGATTCGATGCGATATGAGTCAAGTTTAAGAGAAGTTTATTACAATATGTAAAAAGACGGGAAGTTAAAATACAGTTGACACCGATAATGTCTTGCACATTACAGGACAAGGTGAAAGGATGAGGTCTGACCGACTACATTCGTGTTGAGAATCATAAAAGACAACGAAATGGGAGTTGGGCTCAAACCCAAACCCCGAGATAGACTCTCAGGCGCCTCAAACTGCACTAGCCGGGCTAACCCAAAAAGTTACTAACACCAAGGACCTAATAAAGAAAGCGATGGGAGCGCGTTCGCATTCTGCCATCCACCTACAGAACAACAAAAAAACTAAATTTAACCAAAAATATCTAAATTTAAAAAAGAAAGCGTGCTTTTAAAAGGTTGTTTCCGTGAAGTAGGCGGATTTGACGAAGACTGAAGCAATCTAGCTCTGGCTCAAAAAGCCAAGGGCTAGAATTTCTGCTTGACGTTTCATGGCAAGTCAAAGACACCACCATAATACACTGTGTTGAGAATAAGAGATTGGTGTAGGTGTAGAGAGAACGTAAATCACAGCGACCCAAACGGTAGGCGAACGTTTTCTCTATTATTGATCACAGACTACGCTCTAACGAATAGAATTTTTGAAGACAGTGACAGTAAAAGTATTTGATCGTATAACTTGGTGGTCTTGCTTTCATTGAAAAACCGAAAATGTAGTGAAATAACCATGTAAGGATAAACTAGATGGTAAACCATCAGAGGTCAGTAAGGTCGGACTTTGAGATATCAAGACTTCGGTCTGCGTTAAGGATTGATATAGTTTTCGCAAAAAACTTTTATTAGGACATGGTTTTTAGCTTTGAGCAGCGATGTATATCAAACATAACTTATGGTTAAAGTACATGTATCTCTGTTTAGATTTGTATTACAGAACTAACACGAAACATCAATACGTTGTTGGAAAATTATAACAGATCATATATTAACATAATTTAGTGATAAGACTATACAACTAGCAAACCACTTAAAAACCTCTCCATTTAGCGTTTCGAGAAAATATTTCAAAATCACAAATTCATATTTCTTTCAGAAATCCAAAAATATTGTAAAAATTAAACAAAATCAAAAATTGTTACTTTTTCCAAAATTATAATAAAATCAAAAATTTAAAAGTTTTCAAAATTCTAAAAATATTCTAAAAATTTTTAGAAAATCAAAAATTGAAACTTTTCTCAAAATTTAAAAATATATATAAAATTCAAAATTTTTTTTTTCAAAATTCTAAAAATATTCCCAAGATTAGAATAAAATCAAATATATAAACTTTTTCTAAATTCTAATAATATTCCAAAAATTCTTAAAAATTCAAAAATTCAAACTTTTTCCAAAATTCTAAAAATATTGCAAAAATTATAATAATATCAAAAATTGAAACTTTTTCTAAAATTATAAAAATTATAATAAAATCAAAAATTTCAAATCATTCAAAATTCTAAAAAAATTCCAAAAATTCTTACAAAATCAAAAATTGAAACTTTTTCAAAATTCCAAAAATATTTCAAAAACTATAACAAATTGAAAAATTTCCATGTTCAATTATATTTACGTAAACAGCTAAATTTGTTTTTCCAAAAACTCATCTAAAAAAATAAACTAAATTTTCCTTTTGACACACTAAGACAACATTTTTTTGACAAACTTATAATGCCATAAATCTCAATAATAATAATAAAATTTCATGTCAAACAATTAATTAATTTTACTTTTTTCCAAAAAATTGGGTAAAAAAATAAATACAAGATCTTTCTTTTGACACACTTTATACCAATCCCGACCATCACGATTTCTCCAAATTCAATGTTCCTACTCGTAATCACTTAAAGTTTTTTAAGCAAAAGATATGCAAATTTCCTTGTTTTGACACACTTGATGATTTTTTTGACGCACTTCCGGTACAGTTATCAAACACATCGTCCTTTCGGCTCTTCCCATTGAGTATACCTATTTTTTGAAAAAAATTTTTTGAAATCCGTTCAGCGGTTTTCTGGATTTCGTAGGTTGTGACGGCCGGCAGACAGACAAACATTTTTTTTTGTTTTTTAGAAACAGTAGGTCCTAAAACGTCGAGAAACACCAAAAAAAGCGGGGGTAAGAATTTCACTTTTAGCTCATGCATGTAATACATAGGTCTTTCAGACCGAAGTAATACAAAAACATAAACAAAATACCACAAAAATTTAAAAGAAAACAACAACATTTTTAAATTCACAAAAAATAAGATTCAAATGAAATAGCTACATGACCAAAGGACACAAGCTGGTTCATGTTCAGACCGTTCATTTTCAAAGGTCACAAACTACAAAATATGCTGCGATGGATCAGGGAGAAATAAGTGTTAGAAGTCATAATGACAAAGAATTAGTCAGGCGAAATCGAATTGAAAAACTAACAAAACAAAACCTTGCGTTTGAAAATTAATTTGGTCTCGTAAAAGATTAATGGATTTAATGTCAAACGTTGACAAAGAATAAAATTAAATTTTCGAAGAAAAATAATTTTGAAAACACAAACTTGAGGTAGAGTTTGTTAGTGGTCGAGTTAGATCGAGCATCCATTGTCTAAAAATTAGCAAAAATTATTCAAAGCTTTAAAAAAACGAAATTGAAAATTTTCTTAAAACTATTCAAAAAAAGTACAAAAAAGTCGGACATGTGCGAATAAAATTCGCTCGCTAAGGGTTGCGTGAATGTAAAAGAACACATTATAAAAAAAATTGACATAAAGTGTTGTAAAGTCGTTGTATTATCAGATCATAGATGCATAACAAAATAAATTTTTAATCCTAAATGTCAATAGTAAATTACAATCACATCTACATTGATCACATATGACATAAAAAGAAAAATTAGGAGAGCTCGGTTCATACTAAAATTAACACTAACTAGAAGTTTTTTACCAAACACTCAAAAACTGTGCATCGCAAAATTCTAAAAATAATTGCAATATTTCTTAAATTAGGTGCTCTTTCAAATGACACCTCACTCATTTAGGTCATAAAGGAATTTTTTTATCCTACTCATTCCCATCCCTTAAAAGCACAGAAATATAGTTATCTGATTTTTCTATCAATTAAGCTCGAAATCCTAGGGGGAAGACCAACTTTTTGTTGCACTTTTTTTACAATAATTCAAAAACTTGCATTGCAAAATTCTAAATAAAATCGCAACGTTTCTAAAATCAAGTGCTCTTCCAAATGACACCCCACTTAGAGATTGTGATCGGGAATTCCTGTCTCGAGAAATCTCGAGACTTTTACATATTTTAATGTCTCGTGTCTCGAGAAATTTAAATATTCATGTTTCGGGAATTCTCGTAGTCTCGAGAAATTAGAAATTTTAAAAAAATTTTCTTTTCCAAAACTTTTATGTTTATTTGAATTTAGATTTTATTTTCCGTAATTTTAATATTACAATCAAATTTCCTAAAGGGTAATAACTAATAGTAGACAAGAGCTTGGCAACAGATATAAAAAATAATATGAATTCTGTGGTGAAAGAAATAAGTTTATGTAAAATAACTGGTCAAATAACTCTAAATTTAAACCAGCTTAAAAATGCATTATTAACACTAAGACCAACGTCTACTCAGAACGAACGAAACTTTTCAACAGTGGGAAACTTAGTTTCCAAAAAAAGGACTCGTATTTTAGTTAGAGCTATAGATACCCTTTGGTTTTTAAAATGTTTTTTATAAAGAAAATTTCCTTATAAATTTTATTTTTTTCACATACTTTTAAAAGGGTACCTTGGTATCTATAGCACTATCTGATAGACAAGTCCTTTTTTCAGAAAAAATATATATACATATATTTAAAGAAGCTTGTATTATTTAATATTATTTTTGTTTCTACTAATAATATGTTCCTAATAATAATATATTATTTAATATTATTTTTGTTCATTTACATGAAATGTGCAAGAGATTTTGTTTTATTTTTGTTATTGATATACATATATATCATATAATTATATACATATAATGAATTGTATTTTTTTTCTATATTTCTTATTATTTTCTTTTTTTTTGGAATTAGTTACTAAAAGTAAATAATTTTACAAGATTTTTTGTAATTATTTGAATTTTATTTTATTTTATGAAAGTCTCGGGGAAATCTCGAGACTTTCGAGACATAGAAGAAAAAAATCTCGAATTCTCGAGACCACAAATATAGCGAGACAAAAAAGTCTCGATGTCTCGAGACATGAAAAATGTCGGGAAATCGCAATCTCTAACCCCACTTGACCTGGTTTTAAATCATGTTTTTACCCTTTTTAATTCCCACCCCCTTAATAAATATGATAATAAGTATTTGGCATTTTTCTATATTTTTCATTAAAAGTTTACTCATTTTTCTATCATTCCAAATATATTTTAAGATTTTCGATCAAGTAGGGTCGGGGTTAATAAAAGCAATAAAACATAAAGAAAACGTCATTATTTAAAATTATACAAAAAATGGTTGGGAGTAAAATTCCAAAATAAATTTTTAAGGAATACTGAAGTGGAGCCCTTTCATATGATACCCTACTCGTCTCGATAAACAAATGCATTTTCTCCAAAGCTCTCATCCTACCTCTGTAAAACAAACAAAAAAAACTTTATTTATTTTTTAATCCGTCATCTTGTGTGGATTGGTTAGTTTTATAGCACCTTTAGGTCCATAGGATGTATGGTTTATGGGTAATCGATATAATGCCAAAAACACGGTGTACTCTCACCAAAAGGGGACGTTATAAAAATCGGAACCCTTAAAAGTATATTGAAAAACCAACGCAAGTCCACCAACATCTTGGAACGCATGTTTTGTGAGACTTTGGTCTTAAAACTGGTTTTCATGCGTTGTTATGAAAATTATTGTTATCCCTACAACATAACATGTTTTGTTTAAAAAAATCTAAATTCAAAACCAATCCATATCTGATCCATATTCAATCCATATCAAATCCATATCCAATTCATATACAATCCATGTCTCAGTTTAAGTCTCAGTTTCAGTCTCAGTCTCAGTCTCAGTCTCAGTCTCAGTCTCAGTCTCAGTCTCAGTCTCAGTCTCAGTCTCAGTCTCAGTCTCAGTCTCAGTCTCAGTCTCAGTCTCAGTCTCAGTCTCAGTCTCAGTCTCAGTCTCAGTCTCAGTCTCAGTCTCAGTCTCAGTCTCAGTCTCAGTCTCAGTCTCAGTCTCAGTCTCAGTCTCAGTCTCAGTCTCAGTCTCAGTCTCAGTCTCAGTCTCAGTCTCAGTCTCAGTCTCAGTCTCAGTCTCAGTCTCAGTCTCAGTCTCAGTCTCAGTCTCAGTCTCAGTCTCAGTCTCAGTCTCAGTCTCAGTCTCAGTCTCAGTCTCAGTCTCAGTCTCAGTCTCAGTCTCAGTCTCAGTCTCAGTCTCAGTCTCAGTCTCAGTCTCAGTCTCAGTCTCAGTCTCAGTCTCAGTCTCAGTCTCAGTCTCAGTCTCAGTCTCAGTCTCAGTCTCAGTCTCAGTCTCAGTCTCAGTCTCAGTCTCAGTCTCAGTCTCAGTCTCAGTCTCAGTCTCAGTCTCAGTCTCAGTCTCAGTCTCAGTCTCAGTCTCAGTCTCAGTCTCAGTCTCAGTCTCAGTCTCAGTCTCAGTCTCAGTCTCAGTCTCAGTCTCAGTCTCAGTCTCAGTCTCAGTCTCAGTCTCAGTCTCAGTCTCAGTCTCAGTCTCAGTCTCAGTCTCAGTCTCAGTCTCAGTCTCAGTCTCAGTCTCAGTCTCAGTCTCAGTCTCAGTCTCAGTCTCAGTCTCAGTCTCAGTCTCAGTCTCAGTCTCAGTCTCAGTCTCAGTCTCAGTCTCAGTCTCAGTCTCAGTCTCAGTCTCAGTCTCAGTCTCAGTCTCAGTCTCAGTCTCAGTCTCAGTCTCAGTCTCAGTCTCAGTCTCAGTCTCAGTCTCAGTCTCAGTCTCAGTCTCAGTCTCAGTCTCAGTCTCAGTCTCAGTCTCAGTCTCAGTCTCAGTCTCAGTCTCAGTCTCAGTCTCAGTCTCAGTCTCAGTCTCAGTCTCAGTCTCAGTCTCAGTCTCAGTCTCAGTCTCAGTCTCAGTCTCAGTCTCAGTCTCAGTCTCAGTCTCAGTCTCAGTCTCAGTCTCAGTCTCAGTCTCAGTCTCAGTCTCAGTCTCAGTCTCAGTCTCAGTCTCAGTCTCAGTCTCAGTCTCAGTCTCAGTCTCAGTCTCAGTCTCAGTCTCAGTCTCAGTCTCAGTCTCAGTCTCAGTCTCAGTCTCAGTCTCAGTCTCAGTCTCAGTCTCAGTCTCAGTCTCAGTCTCAGTCTCAGTCTCAGTCTCAGTCTCAGTCTCAGTCTCAGTCTCAGTCTCAGTCTCAGTCTCAGTCTCAGTCTCAGTCTCAGTCTCAGTCTCAGTCTCAGTCTCAGTCTCAGTCTCAGTCTCAGTCTCAGTCTCAGTCTCAGTCTCAGTCTCAGTCTCAGTCTCAGTCTCAGTCTCAGTCTCAGTCTCAGTCTCAGTCTCAGTCTCAGTCTCAGTCTCAGTCTCAGTCTCAGTCTCAGTCTCAGTCTCAGTCTCAGTCTCAGTCTCAGTCTCAGTCTCAGTCTCAGTCTCAGTCTCAGTCTCAGTCTCAGTCTCAGTCTCAGTCTCAGTCTCAGTCTCAGTCTCAGTCTCAGTCTCAGTCTCAGTCTCAGTCTCAGTCTCAGTCTCAGTCTCAGTCTCAGTCTCAGTCTCAGTCTCAGTCTCAGTCTCAGTCTCAGTCTCAGTCTCAGTCTCAGTCTCAGTCTCAGTCTCAGTCTCAGTCTCAGTCTCAGTCTCAGTCTCAGTCTCAGTCTCAGTCTCAGTCTCAGTCTCAGTCTCAGTCTCAGTCTCAGTCTCAGTCTCAGTCTCAGTCTCAGTCTCAGTCTCAGTCTCAGTCTCAGTCTCAGTCTCAGTCTCAGTCTCAGTCTCAGTCTCAGTCTCAGTCTCAGTCTCAGTCTCAGTCTCAGTCTCAGTCTCAGTCTCAGTCTCAGTCTCAGTCTCAGTCTCAGTCTCAGTCTCAGTCTCAGTCTCAGTCTCAGTCTCAGTCTCAGTCTCAGTCTCAGTCTCAGTCTCAGTCTCAGTCTCAGTCTCAGTCTCAGTCTCAGTCTCAGTCTCAGTCTCAGTCTCAGTCTCAGTCTCAGTCTCAGTCTCAGTCTCAGTCTCAGTCTCAGT